>CM031244.1:18636244-19371244 GCA_018340775.1 Taxus wallichiana var. yunnanensis
ATGTAGTCCAAATGTTCTAAAAATAGATAAGAGTTTAAAATGATGCCCCAAGCAATTTGTATATGCAAGGGAAAAGATGGAGGACACTTGGGTCTAATGGAAAAGTGATGTGCATGATGAAAAATAGTACTAGCAACGATAGTGCCCCAGTACGAGATGAATTAGGTAACGTAACTTTTGTAAAATGATTGTAGAGTTAAGTGATCTGCGAGTCGTTGTTTCAAAACATGTGAAAACGTCAGCAAGATACGAGATGAGTGCCTGTGCAAGAGACACATATTTCAGCTGTAAATGAGCCTTTTACCAATTTTAGTCCATTTTTGAAGTTTTATGATTTTTTTTTCAGTTTTGGATGGTTTTATAATTTTTTAAATTTTTTGATTAGTTGGAAGAATTTTCATAAGAGATGAAAGATCTCCTAAAATCATGCGCAACTACCTGATGGCAAAGGCAAGGGCGTCAGATAGCAAAAAAATGCCTTGACAAGAAGAATTACAAGAAAAAATTATTTTATAAAAATAATCATCGTGACGGGAAAAAGAAAGGAAAAATAGAAGAGAAATGATATCAAATGTCACCTAGAATATTCGTAAATCATTCCGGGTTGAAGAAGTGACTACAGGGTGGCAGCGAGTGCTCCTGCATGTAAAAACAAGTAGAAATAATCACCTTAGATATGAAAATAATCATCTTGGTGAGAAGAAGAAGTGCCATAGTGATCAAAATGGAGAAAACATGCCCCAAGTGCATCATGAAAACCTACTATACCCACCGAGGGGGTAAAACAATCACAACTAGTTCATTTGTAACAGAGCTCTTGTGAATTTTTACCGTGAGTGAGAGCGATATCCCTGGAGTGAGATGGTGAGAATACCAAGTAGACGGAGATGAGCAGATTGCATCCGAGAGTTTCTTCGGGACCCAATGGATGGACCCTACGTGAGTTCCCTATCCCTCCTTTGTCAATTTTGCATTTAATGTGGTTTTTTCACCTTTTAGGGTAGTTTTGATGTTTTTCGACGTATGCGCGTGCACGCATGTGTGCATTGTTTTGATGGATGCGCGCATGTGCATGTGTCAAAAAATGGGTATGCATATGCATATGTGTTGAAAAATAGGTACGCACCCGCGTATCCATAGAAAAGGGGGCGTACATACTCTGGGGATGGAAAAACAAGGACGTGCATGCATGCACGTCAGAGGGTGAGCATATGCATTGCGTTGCGGGAACATGAGTTATGGGTAGGATAGGAAGAATATGAAGAATGGGGTTGAGTGTATGCGTCGGGTAGGGCGTGTATGCATTGAAGAAGAGGTGTATATGTGCTGGCACTTATGCGTTGAGATAGGCGCGCAGGTGCATCGAAGTGGAGGCACACATGCTAGGGAAAGAAGGGATTTTATCCCTGTAACCAAAATAGCCAAGTATAGATGAAAAATAGACTAGATGGGTTGTAGAAGAAGGTGAAAATTATTACATTAGATGAATGAAAGAAGAATTGTGCCAGAAAATTAGCTAGGAATAGATAGATAGAAGTGGATAGAAAATTAGATCCTAACACGTGCCCTTTTGTTTTGCAAAGGATACTTCCCATTCTGCATACCCGCGAGAGGTATGGTCTGGTGGCAGTGATAGAGGCACAATTTGATGAGGGTGATAGGAGGATATTGGATATCCTTCTATACGTCACAAGATTGGCTTATGTGGCCGATATGCCACAGATTACCTTGGATCATGGCTGCTGACCGCCGTAGCTGAGAGGTGGCACAACGAGAGTTAGTGCTTTTAGCTCCCAACCGGGTGAGATCATGATTACATTGGAGTACGTATGGCATATTATGTAGATACCCATCCAAGGTCATCTTATTCAATATACTTGTCACCACTGACATTGATCGGTGTATTCTTGAGTTATTTGGTGTCCCAGACGATACCACGTTGTGGGATGACTGCTAGATTATCATGCTGCATTGAGGACCTAGAGCTTGATCATGTGGTAGTCTACATGATGGCCTTTGTCAGTGGATTTTTACTCCCGACAAGATTGGTGCTTCATTTCCACTTGGTCTCCTTGGAGTGATATGAGGATTGATTGACGGGGAGACATATTGCTTGGGGTCAGTGCATATTAGCACACTTATATTGGGACCTCCATTTGATCACATACTACCGTCAGAAGATGGTAGGACCAGCTAGATTACTATAGATTTAGGTGTGGGACCATATTGCTATTGGTCACCTCGTAGGTGTATTGAGAGCTCGAGCTCTAGAGGAGCCTTCTACTATGGGTTGGGTTCCGATTGGAGATGATGTGCGGCCACACATAGGAGATTCCTACCATTACCACCGTGAGTTGGATGAGTTACAACAGGTTTCCATGGTATGGAGGCCTTACAAACATTTTTAGTGGCCAGAGGATGGCCTAGAGCTCAGCACTGTGACTGTTGAGCACTTCATGATGGGAAATCACAACTATATGTGGGAGATTTATAGAGTGAGCAGTGTGATGACAACTTGGTATTGCCTAGGATGTACCTGGACTAGATATATGGTATGCTCACAGGGCCAGAGAGTATTTCGATATGGGGCCATAGATTTCTAGGGGCAGGGCCTTGACTAGCTTTTTACATGTGGTACCAGCTATGTGGGTACCCTTGAGATAGATCAGAGATCCTGGTTGTATGCCAAAGTATGCCCCCTAGTACCATGGAGTGATTCCATACCGCTTGACCATTCCTAGAGTGGCCTACGAGGTAAGAGTGAGGGAACCCCCTATGGGGCCTCCTAGTAACAATGAGGGTGGAGTTGGTGGTGGAGATGATAGTGATGATGATGATCCATTTGACAAAACATCATGTTGGGGGAGGGGGACAAGGTCCTCCATTACAGCAGCCTCAGAGACAGGGACCTCGACTCTGACAGAAATAGGCAACCAGGGCTCCAGACATAGAGTTGCCTCCAGGAGGCATTCCAACGAGGATATATGCCCCCTTATAGTAGGTATTTCCAGAGCAAGGTCCATCACCTCATGCTCCAGGGGTGGTGGTGATGATGGGTAGTTGGCTGCTCTTCAACAACAGTTACATGTGGTGATAACCATACAATTACATGTGGTTGGTGAGAGAGATGTGGCTAAGGAACAAGTATAAGCCCTTACAATAGAGTGGGATCGGGACAATGCCTAGGTACCGGTTTTGATAGCCGAGAGAGATCGAGAAGAGCACATGCCACTTAGAGCGGGATGGTGTAGCTTTGCATGTGCAGTTAGCCATGCCACTAGCGGGGATAGGGGATCGAGATACGAGTCTTTTACATCAGTCATAGAATCAGTGTGAGATGGTTTGTTGCATAAAGGGATCACACCCAGGAAGAGGCACAAGGCTTCATTATTTAGAAGGATCAGGCCCGAGCCCGTATAGACTATTACTATGAACAAAGACTAAGAGGCTGCCACCATGCAATAGGCCCATGCTGATAGAGGCAAACTAGTAGGAGAGTGAGAAGCTACCATTCAGATAACCACTACTTTTGGTGACACTGATATGATTCAGGATGTTATGAGGGCCAATGGTGAGGCCTTATATTATAGGACCACCTATTTCAGAGTAGTCCTAATAGAGTAGTGGGTGGCACCTTTTCAGCAGCTAGGTGTGAGTATGACAGGTTCTAGATCATGGCGGTCAAGTCACTCAGTTAGATCAGTCTGACAACCAGTTGCATAGTAGCTAGCTGGACAACAGCCAGCTGAACAACAACCAACCAGACAATAGGGTGGTACCCCGGTGCAGGCCCATCACAACCACCACTCTTCATCCCCTAGGACATGGACTTGGGAGCATCGGAGAGGGCATGAGCTGTGGTTGATTTCTCCATTTTTATTTTGTATAGATGTACTATATGTATACATACCTCTTATGAAGGCTGATTTTGATTGATGTACCATTATTTTGATGCCTCTTGATGAAGGTTGAGTTTTGATGCATGCCCTTTTTAGATGGCATATTGTATCGATGATGTATACTTGATTTTGAGCTAGACATTTATACATGTATTATATAGACATTTGATGATGATTTTGTTATGTCATGCTTTGATTATGCCCTTATGATGATGGTTTATGTTCATAGATGATTGTATCATGATGTACGCTCTTTCTTTTATGTATGTGACATACTTTATCCTTAGAGATGTTTATGTTTCATGTTTTTACATTGATGATATATCCATAGATAGTATCATATGTTTTGGATTTTATGGGATGTTTCTTATTTCTATTCTAGCACTTGGGATGATACTAGATGATATTGGTGTGGGGGATAGATTTGTGATTATGTGCAAACCATTTTACCCCATTGATGATATGATATGTGATGGTTAGCTTATTATACATGCATGATGTAAAACTTAGATTTTTTTTTGTATATATGATGTATTAGATGATGTTTATATGTGATGAAATGGTAAATGATAGACATGATAACAAATGGATGTGAATAAAACACAAATAAAGTTAACAAGACTAAAAAAATATACACAAAACAACACAAACAAAACAATATGCAACCAAAAATGAACCCAAGCAAACTTTAATAACACACTAAATTGACATTCAATCTAAGTAAAATGAATCTTAAAAGGTGCACACAATAGATGATGGAAAAGACAATAATTTTTTACAAGTGAACACAAGCTACAAATGAACCTAATGCCATACACAATTAAATCAAACAAGATCCAATCTATGATAAGAAAATGAACCACTACACAACACAAAAAAACACTCTCAATCAAAACTATACAAACTAACAACTAAAAGTAATTAAACTATTACCTTGTTTTTGTAGGACAACATTGATATATTTTCTAATGTTTTTGGGTTATCTAGAAAGATAAGTTTTCAAGGCTACCGTTCACGTTGTTTTTGAGGTTTTCTCTGAGATAATGTTTGTCATGTGGTATAGTCTTGTCCCTAGAAGGGATGTTTTCAGAATATTTAGATTTTGGTGTATCTTTTCGTGAATGTTTTTGTATTTTCTAAGGTCATGTTCTAAAAGCAATGTACAAGGACGAAGAAGCATGGATGCCCCAACGTGATGTGAGAATATACAAAAGGCAAAGTGCCACACATATATGCATGAGAAAGTGTAATGTGAAGATTCCCCAACATTAGATGGGAATATAAAAAGGCACATCCGTCATGCAGATATAGGAGCGAATAAGCCAGATCACGGCTTTGTGGAGATGGATTCGATAGGGTTCTTAGGCCTAGAAAAGGAAGTTATTCCTAGAAAGTGGTGAGGGTTATCCATCCTGATGCAAGAGTAATTTGTGACTGGAGAATCCTCCTTGAGTTCTGAAACCGGTTTTCACCCAAAGATCTGCCCAAAGTGCCATAATTGCATGGTTTTCACATGTGGATGACCTATTTTTTCTTTATTGTTTTCTTAAAATTTCCATGTTTTGCTTGTTTTTTCTTTGTTTTTCCATTTTTAGTTCTTATTTGATATTCTCATCATGCTTAAGTGTAGAACCACTTGAGATGCATGGCGTTCATTAGTTTTGGAAGCTCTTCACCATATGAATATGCCAGTTTATAAGCTCTTGATCCATACTTGGAAACCACCACATAAGGCCCTAACTAGTTGGCCTCAAACTTACCTTTATTTTCTCTATCTTTGATGGTATTCTTCTAATTTTATTTTAGCACTAGATCACCTACATCAAACTCATGATGAATGATCCTTTTGTTATACCCTCTCGACACCCTATTTTGGTAGACCTTGAGGTGATTAAGCGCTCTTATCCGCTTCTCATCCAACAACTCTAGTTCTACTAGTTGAGCTACTCTATAGTCTTAGTCTTTATTAAGATAATACCAGAGAGATATTCTTAGGGAGGGAAGCTCCACTTCCAAGGGTATGATGGCTTCAGTTCCATAAACTAGGGAATATGGGGTTGCACAAGTAGAAGTGCGGATGGAGGTTCATAGGCCTAGAGGGAAAGATGTATCTGTAAGTGCCTTTTATGACTAGTCTTACTTACCATTTTCTCCATGATTCATACAAGGGTTTTATTGGTAGCTTCGGCTTGTCCATTACCTTGGGGGTAATAGGGGGTAGACCACTTGAGTTGAATATGGAAATGTTGACACAATGTCTTAACCATTTTGTTTTTGAAGGATTTACCATTATCAGTGATAATGGCAGAAGGGATACCATAATGATAGATGAGATGGTTCATGATGAATTTAGAAATTTATGCACTAGTGACGTAAGTAAGAGGAAAAGCCTCTACCCATTTGGTAAAATACTTGGTGGCAGTGATAATGTGGGTGTGGCCATATGAAGAAGAAGGATGGAACTTCCATATGAGATCCAGGCCCCATTCAGAAAATGGCCAAGGTGTTACAATAGGTTACAAATCTTGTGTTGACACATGTATCAAGTTCCCATACTTTTGGCATAACTCACATTTCTTGATGAAATTACAACAATCTACTTCCATGGTGGGCCAATAATAACCTACCCTTAAGAGCTTATTTTCCAAGACCATACCACTAGTGTGCACTCCACAAATACCACCGTGTACTTCCTTAATAGTGTGGATTGAATCAGTAACATCCAAACAACAAAGAAGATTCCCATCATAGCCATGACAATAAAGGGTGCCTCCTAGGAGGGTATAACGGGCTATACAATAGATAAGGGCTTTCTTCTTAGAATGGGTAATGTCCGAGGAAATGTGCCATCTTGTAGGTATCGGAAGATAGGGTCATACCAAGGGGATAAGGGACCAACAATTTCACATGTCAAACAAGATTTTGGCATGTCATATGTGGGTATTTGTAAATGCTCTACAAAGAAAGGCATCTTGCTCTTTTAAGGTGGAATGCGTAAGAGAGATCCAATTGTAGCCATAACATCTTGATCTATTATGCGACCTTGGATTTTTCAAATATGATATGTGCAAAGTATTCCTTTAAGGTTTCAACCATTTTCTTGTATGGAATAAGTTTCTCATCCTTAACCTTGTACTCATCATTAACCTATTTAATGATAAGTTGGGAGTCTCCAATGACTTGCAACTATCTGATATTCCAAGTAATAGCTAGCTTGAGGCCAGCAATGAGTGCCTCATATTCCACAATGTTATTAGTGCAGGGGAATCCCAAATGGAATGCTCTTGGGATAACCTCACCTATGGGAGTGATGAGCACTACTCCTACCCCGATCCATGGAAAGTGAATGATCCATCAAAATGGACTTTCCATTCTACAGATTCTTCAATATACATCATGGATGCATCTGGAAGGTCCAGACACAAAGGTTCCATTCTTGGTAGAGGAGCTTCTACCAACTGATCGACCAATACCTGTCCCTTCAAGGAATTTTGATTCACAAACTCAATATCAAATTCACTCAGGAGAATGATCCAATTAGCCATTTGTCTGCGGTAAGGGTGGGTTTAGATAAAAGGTACTTGAGAGGGTCAACTTTGGATATTAGTTTGGTCTTATTGTTGAGGAGATAATGGTGAAGTTTTGAAAGGTGAAGACAACCACTAGGCATGCCTTTTCAATCTATGGGTAATTCAGCTTGTAGGCAATCCAAGTGTGATTGAGGTATTAAACCACCCTTTCTCTATGGTCTAGATCATATTAGGCAAGCGGTGCACCAATACTAAAGCGGGCAGCAAATATGTATATAGAGGAGAGGTTTTCTTGGGGTAGGTGGCATGAGTACAAGTGGGTTAATAAGGTATTTTTAGTTATACAAATGCTTTTTGACAATATGGTCCCCAGGTTGAATGCAACATCCTTATTTAGTAGATGCATAAATGGGTGACACTTATCCATAAGTTGTGAAATAATGTGATAGATTGCCTAAATTTTCCCTTGTAGACTCCTCAGTTGTTTGAGAGTGGTAGGCGGTGGCATTTCTGTGATAGCCGCAACCTTTGTAGGTCCACTTCTATCCCTCTTTTTGAAACAATGAAACCTAGGAGTTTTCCTGATAAGACACCAAAGACACTTCTTAGGATTCAAGCAAACCTTATAATCTTAGAGACGCTGAAAAATACGTCTCAACACTTTAGGTGCTCTCCTCTACTTTTGGATTTTGCTAGGATGTCATCAACATAATCTTCCATGATGTCATTCATCATGTCATGGAAGATGACAATCATTGCATGCTAATAGGTGGCCCAACATTCTTGAGTCTGAAAGGCATGACCTTGTAATAGAATATTCCCCAAGGAGTGATGAAGGCCATCTTATGTTGGTCCTCTTCTGCAATCCGAATCTGGTTATAACCTGAAAAACCATCCATTAAGGACAACATTTCATAACCAATAGTGGAATCCACAATCATATCAATTTTAGGCAAGGGGAAATCATCCTTAGGACATGCTTTATTGATATCATGGAAATCAATGCAGATTCTTATGCCAACAGGTTTCTTCTGAACATGGACTATATTAGATATCCACTTTGAATAGTTGATGGGCTTAATGAAATCAACAACTAATAGTTTCTCCAGTTCTTCTTTGACAAGGAGTGCAATTGTAGGGTGCATCTTTCTCAACTTCTGCTTGATGGGTTTAGTGTCTGGGTGTACAATGAGGTTGTGCATGACTAAGTCTAGATCTAACCTAGGCATATCTATGTATGACCACACAAATATATCTCCATATTATCTTAACAACTCTACAAAACCCTTTTTCTCTTGAGCTGAGAGTGAAGCTCCCAAATTTATCATTCTTGGTTCTTCTTCCGAGCCAATGTTGACATTGATGGTTTCTTCCACAAGCATCTTAGAAGTATCCTCCATCTGGGTAGGATTAGGGGGAAGAGTAAGGTCTACCTCCTTAGGTAGCTCATCATCATCTTTGAATGGATAGATCATTTTATCCATAGGTTCTTCATTCTATTTATCTATGAGTGCTTCAAAGAGTTTATCACTATGAGACTGGCGTTTATTCCTTGCACAAGGTTTCTTTGAAGTATTTTTACTCTTGTTTATGAACTTCTTATTCAAGCATCCACACATCTCTACTTCTTCTCCAAAGTATGCACAGATGTCAAGCTGAATTGCAAAACCTTCCCATGAATTCCCGATAATGCCTCATCATTCTCGAAGAAGTCGATTAACAAGTGAAATTGTTGATCACAATCTATAAGTTTAGGATATATAAGGACTATTTGGCAATTGGTTTGAGGCCTAGATTCAGATAAGGTAAGGACATCTGAATCATGGAATAAGTTAGTTGAGGTAATATCCTCATAGAGGCTACATTAGGAATCCACATCGCTATCGCTATCGAGATGAGATGAATTGTTCTCACATTCGGAAGAGGTGGTGTCAACTTCA
Source organism: Taxus wallichiana var. yunnanensis (assembly GCA_018340775.1). Classification (NCBI taxonomy): domain Eukaryota; kingdom Viridiplantae; phylum Streptophyta; class Pinopsida; order Cupressales; family Taxaceae; genus Taxus; species Taxus wallichiana. The sequence goes on from CM031244.1 coordinate 18,645,614, forward strand.
AAGGTGGATCATTGTGAGGTTGTATTCCTAGACCATGTTTATTTGATTTGAAGTGAGGGATAGGAATGGGTTCTAATTGCCCTTGCACATTGATTCCACATCCCAACCCTTTATAACCCATGACAAACATCATGCGGTGGCCTTTGACATATTGGGGTGCCTGATGGCATGAAGCCATGGTTCCTTCGGTACTTTGTTAGTAGGATCCCCTAACATCTTTTCCTCAGACAAGAAACCACTAGGAATGAATTTCTCTAATGGTTTAGGGCATTGTTCCCAAGTGCTTTTGAACTGAAAATAGGGCTTTCCTCATGTCCTAGGTGACACTGATAAATCTGATATTAATAAAGCTTGTTCAAGGGTGAACAACTTGCATGGGCCATATTTTTCTGACGTTGCCTCCCATGATGCAAAAGGGTTAACCAAAGAAGGAAAATCTTGATTGCAAGGAGTGAGTGAATCGGATCCACACGTTCCTTGATAACCTCTTTGCAAAGGAATGATAATATCTCACAGAAGGGAACTCATAAGATGCACGAGAAAAAAACTATGCAAGGTTCTACAATGTGTAAATGGTTCTGGATCACCTTGAATGATGATTATCCTTCCTTTGTGACACATTTTGATACATTGATGGAAAGTCAAAGGAATGGCTGCATGGCATGGATCCATGGACATCCTAAGAGCATGTTGTATGGTAGATCCAAGTCAAGGACATGGAACATTGTATCATGAAAAGTCAGCCCTACTTCCATTGGAATCACAATAGTGCCTACTTGATTCTCGCTCCTCATTATCATAGGTTGTGATCGTGATAGTTTTGGCACCTAGATCCATTTTTGAATGGCCTAGCTGCTTAACCAGCTTTAAAGTATAAATGTTTAGACCAGATCCACCATCCACAAGTACTCTCTTAATTTTGTGACAGGTAACAACCACTTCTAGGTATAAGGGTAAGTTATTCTCTAGGTCATTATGCGGGATTACAGCATGATCAAAAGTGATGTGATCGTTAGCATCAAGGTGCACAATCATGGCTTAGAGGTGCTAGGATCTACATCATTTGAGACTCCCAAACTCTATAGCATCTTGTACAATATGTTCTTATGGGCAGTAGAGATTTTAAGGAGATCTAGAATGGATATCCTAGTAGGTGTTTTCTCCAACTGGTCTATCAAATTGTATTGACCTTCCTGAGGGATAGGTAGGGGATCTGGTATGATTAAACAAGTGTGTCTCATCCCTACTACACAATTCTTTTCTAAGATCTGGATAGTATTGACCTATTCATCAGATGAATGAATACATCCTATGAGAGAATCGAAGGGACTATCATTAGTGGGATAAATATAAGTAGCATTCCTATAATCATTGGAGGTTTGTCCATGATTTGGCTTCCTTTTCTTCTTATCCACATGGTTAGGAAAAGGATCTTTAAAGATACCCATTTTCTCATTTGGACCTTTTCCTGAGTCGAGGGGAGAATCTACAATGATCTTTCCCTCTTCAATGAGGTCTTGTATGTAATGACGCAGTCTTAGACACCTATCTGTCTTGTGCCCTTTAACGTGGTGGAAGTCACAATACTCATGTTCCTTGAACCAAACAGGTTTTGGAGCATTTTCTGGGTATGGTATCATCGCGGTTGGGTATTCCACCATGTTTACATTATCTAACTATTTCAGTATGGTAGATAGGGATTCTATTAATGGCATGAACTCATGTTTGGTAGGTTCCTATATACGAGGTCCTTGTGAAAGATTTAAAAGTGGACCAGTTTGCATGGCTTGGAATATTTTGGAGTTCGTAATGCCATCCCCAACGACATGTTTTTTTTATTGAAAAACTTCAGTTTATCTAAGGATTTTGCTTCATGTTTGTCTTTGACAACTAGTTTAAGTGTTCCCTTCACGATGAGGGCCTTCTCGATTTGACTTCCCTTCTCTATAACTTCTTCAAAGTTTGAGCCACAATGCATTTGCAAATGGAAGGCTATCTCTGGGTTCAAGTTAGGCAAAAATATGCTTACCAACTATTTATTTGGCAAGGCATAAGGGAAATGACTTGCCAATGCTTGCCATCATTGTAGGAAGCTCACATATGTCTCGTTAGGCTTTTGTTTTGTATTGTAGAGATTGTTCATTGTGATATCATTTTCTATATTATAAGAATAATGCCATATTTTTTTTTTTTGCTAACGCGGGCCATATTGTAATGGAGCCCTTGGGTATGTTATAGAACCATTCCAATCCCAGTGCCCTAGGATGCAAGGGAAGAGTCATATTAATAAGTTATCACTGTATGTAACCTCTTGGCAAGCCATATAAAATTCTTTTATGTGATCACGAGGATCACTCTTGTATTTATACTTATCAAATTTTGGAACAAAAAAATGTTTTGGGAAGGGTTTCTGTAACATGTCCTTATTGAAGAGGTAAAGGGATAGTTCTTCATACAAATATTTCCTATTATGTCCTATGTTTCCCTCCTGTAGCGTAGTAAGTGTATCTTTCACTGATTGTAATTCCTGTTTAATGATTTATTCTTTGGTGGGCGGCATTGGTCTTTACATCTTAGCTACTTTAAAGGTTGTGTCACTATATGGATGAAAGTGGAATTCATTAGGTTTCATCTTGACTTTGTCTTTGTATATATTCCTACTTGAAGAGCCTAAGTTTGATAATTTTTGGCTCGCCAGGATTTTTTTTTGAAGGATTTCTTCTTCAATTAAAGGATCCTCTTCCTTATCGAACTTGGGAGGCAGTAAGGCTTACGCTCAATCTTCACTTTACGTGAAGCCTTGTAATATGGTCATCGCGAATCACCAAGTGGCTTGTATGGGTCTCCTTCAACGGTGTTATGATGTTGACTAGAAGTAGAAGCGTACCCTACATCAAAGGGGTTATCTATGTCTAAGAGGGATCTTCATTCTTCTATTGTATGGTTAATGAATTTAGTTTCCACTTCGCGCTCTTACGGAAGCTTAGCCCCTAGTTCTAAGACTCTTGCGAGTACTTGATCCTTGTTGTAAAAAAGGAGTTCATCAAAGTGGCCTAAGTCTAATTGGTGTTGTTCTTGAAAGTAAGACTCCTCTCTGTTATGATCGATCAATGGCTTTGTGTCTTTAACTTGTGAAAAGAGAGGCACTAAGTTGTTTCCACTAAATGGGAACAATTCAAAAGGATTCTCTCCTAAGTCGTGGTCATTTGGTTTGGACACCATTTTTCATGATTCTAGGCATCACTAGCCAAAAGTTATACGAGGTTCCGTCTAAATGTCTTCAAGTTTATGTGAAACCTAGGTGTATGTTTGTGTCAGTTCTAAAAGTAATGTTTATGCAGTTACTTTTATGACTCAAGGAACACTCATATGAACACTCAAATGCAATGATTAGTCAAATTGTCATTTTTTCAAGTTTATACCCTAACTATGATTTCGGTGAAAGGCCCAAAGAGGATAGTGCCAATATCGTATCAACACGTAGGTCAAGTTAGAATTCTAACAAAGCCTAAATATTAAAGTAGTACTGACGCAATCTCTTGACGAGGTATACTAAAACTAGTTCAAATACTTGATGAAGGCTAAGATTTTTGAAAATGGAAGTTGCAAGTATGTATAGCGTAACAACACTATCCTGATACATTAACCAAGAAAGCAAGGTGTTAGTATCAAGATGATGTTATTTTGGTATATATAAAGCAATATTGACACCCTAAAAAAGGCTTAGATGACGTCGGAACTGAAACAAAGTAAGATTATAACAAGAAGTTGTTAGTTACATGAGTAGCGTAACCACACAATAAAGGGACTTATATCAAGTTTTCAAGAAACTGAAAACCCAATGTAAGTACCAACATTGTGTGACTAGAATGTGAGAAAAAACTATCAACCTAAGGAGAGATAAAAAGATGAACCAAAATCATAGTAGTAAAGATGATCTTGAAATCAAGATCGAAGAACTTATCAAAGATACGAAACCATACCTGCGCACTTTAGACATTTAACAACCCAGCCGCAAACATGGATGGGCACAAAATGACAAAAAAGTGGTGAGTACTATCTCTGATAAAATGCGCAAGGCATGCTCCTTTCTCACCCCAAAAAATGGGTGGTGAGAACACAAGGGTATTGATCAAAGATGAAAATAAACTAAATGCCACTTGGGTAGAGTTTCACCTCATCCGAAGATGAGAATAAAACTGAGCTAAGTGGGACGTAGTTTAGTTCCGTGATGAATGGAACTTAGTTCTAACTTACATGGGTTCTTTGACTTGTTCAAGAAACAAGGTTCAAACTCCATGTGAGTCGTCACTTCATGATGGCTTGATGCGACAACGGACTAGTAAAGTGGGCTCTAAGAAGAATGGGCCTCCTTAATAGGTTCTCTCAACTAGGTTTCATAAGCTTGTCTAATGCGAGCGTGGTTTTCCCGAAGAGTTGCATTGATTGATTTGGGAGTCTCTTGACTTTACTTTAGCCCCTTCTGATACAATGAGAAACTAGTGCATTCAGTTGTACCATCACTGGGGTCACGATATAGACAATCTTTGACTCTAACTCACAATGCAAACTAGTCAAGTGGGTAAGTGGAGCGCTTCCTATTTCATCCATGAGGTTACTTAGTGGTGGATTACTTTAGGGTTCTTGGAACCACCTCCATTATTGTATCTTAAGGCGTTATGCCAAAGGGGTTATGTTCTAATTGAGCGGATAGGGACGTACCCTTTTCTAAAACCTACAATACAAGTGTGAAGTGAAATGGTGTGTTTTTTATCTTGCTTAACTTAATGTGGTTTTAAGTAGCACATTGTTTTGGCAACCTATATGAAAACACATGTATTAGAAGGTTTGTGTCTCATTTTGACGCCTTTTCTTTGACAAGCGTTAGGTCCTGTATGAGACGAGTTTAGTAATTTTCCATTTGAATACTGATATCAAGAAAGGGAATTTACACGTTGCTTTTGATTCCTAAGATCACCAAAGGTGTGAAGGAAGAGCATATGCAATATGAAAATTCCACTAAAACAAGTTATATGGAAAGTACTTTACTTTTAGAAGCATAAAACAAGTTTTTTTAAACATGACAAAAGGTTGTACAAGTGTTTTGATCTCCAAGATCACCTAGAAGGTGCGAGGAGAGAGCATACACACTTTACAAACCTCGTTTTAGTTAAGGAATGAAAAACTCTTAAGTTATGCTAGATTAAACAAGTAATCAACACCATGTACTTGCTTTGTTAGACTTTAAAACCTCTGAAATTTTGACAAAAATGATCTTACAGCTTGGGAAAATAAAGTTCAAAATTTTACATAGATACATGTGCTCCCCAGAATGACACATGCTTACCCCTACCATGGATAAGCGCCCTAACCAACGTGGACTTGTGGCAGAGTTTTATGATAGTGGGTATCAATACCTATATGATCCTGTCTAATAGGTATGCTAGGGTTTCAACACAGATGCTCTCAACCCAATGGATACGCCTGTAAGAAAAAAATAATTTAGAAAAATACAGTGGGATGGAAAACCCTAGAGCGTCAGAGACACGGGGATGATCAACATCAACGAAGATGCTTATGGTTCGATGGATATGCTCATGGGTCAAAGTGACAGAGTTTACACAATAAGCCAATATATGCCAACATGTCCAGAGTGATAGTACGCTCGCCATCCGATGGAGATGCCTACGGTTTGATGGATACGCAGCCCATTCTAAATGAGTTTCCAACATGCAATATGGTCCAACGAGTGTGCGACCAACTCAACGCCTGCACTAGGGTTTCAACAGAGATGCCCCCTTCTAAGACACCCCCCACCGAAAAAACTACAAAAGTCATGGAAATGAAATTTTTTGACAAGCAAACATGTTAAAGGTTAGCCAAAGAAGCCTATTTCTAGCTCAAACCCATAAAAATACATGATCAAGGATGATTTAACTCACTTAAAAAATGAAATCATGCAAATAACAAGCTATTTATCCTAGAAAACATGAAAATGGTTAGAAATTGAAAATAAATAGCTTGAAAAGACTCCATTAATGGAGGATGGAATTCATGTCCCATCGGGCATGCCAAATGTGTTCAAAGAAATATTGCAAAAGCTATGGAATGGGGTAAGAACACTCAAGAGACCCCAAATATTTGTGCAAAACCAATCAGTGGACCATCAGATAAGAAGTAAACAAGGATTCCTATTTTGCATACATCAAATTTGAGGCAAACAAATAAACATAACAAATATAATTACCCTCTATTCTTGAAAGCTTAAATAAATGAGCCTAATAAGGATCTAAGCAATCAATTTGTGCTTAAGAGAATGGGAGCTCACCATTAATGGCTTCAAGGCCAATGGTTCTTCCCATTTACTCCATGGTGTGTTGTGTGTTACAAAGGATAAAGAAAATAGCTCAATAAAATGAAATAGAACTCCAATAATACTATAGTTTATGTTAGAAGGAAGAAGCATTCTTGTAAATGAGAGGGGGTAGTGGGATATTTATAGTTTTTCATTTGGGAAAGTGGGAGATTTGGGTGCATGTGGGACTAAATCTCAAAAAGCGCTTTTAGATTAGATTAGGATAAGCATGCTTTAGGCTTAGTTAAGCTTGGTTTAGGCTAGTTAACTAGGGTTTAGGTTAGTTAAACTTGATTAACAAGAGATTAGAGACTCATTGAGAGTTGGGAGGGGTCTGGATAACCATTTGTGACTAATAGATAGCTTAGGAAGCTTGTAATCGGTTCGAGAGAGAACTAGGGAGATTTTGAATGGTCGAAAGGAGGAATGTTTAGCTCAATAAGAGAGATATTAGCCAAATAAGCTGATTATAGGAGGAATATGACCAAGAAGGTGTCGTAAAAGGGGAGTTAAATAGGTCTAATTGATGGTATGCCATCAATTTGTGAGAGGAGAATAATTAGTGCAATATTAAGAGTAATAGTGCTTTGATCAAACTACAGGTGTCTATAGACCGTTTAATATCAAACTAAGCCCTACTTGTGAAAGAATGTATGGTAATGTGGGAAAATTCCTTTTCCATCAGTTATGCACCATGGGAACTTGGACATTTATATTCCCAATCTAAATCAAGAAATGAATGCCTCCTCTATGTTTATCCATAAGTAGGTAATGGAATTTGAAAATTTGACATGAAAGTTCCATCAACACCAATTTGTCACTGACATATTTAGGGAGTTTGTAAGGAGCTCCCACAAATCCACTAACCCGTATATAGGAGTAAGAAGGAAACTAGATATACCAAGTTCCCCACTGTTCTATTACGGCTTTGACATCCTCTGAAAACCTTTCTTCTAGATTTCTCCCTAGTGACCTAATTATATAGAAAAGGAAGGCATCATTGACCCTCCGGAAATGGTGAGAACCATTCTTGAATTCAAGTTGTGGGTAAAAGTGAAAAACACTATTTTTACCAGGACCCATTGTACCTCTAGTTGTCAGCCCTGAAAATATCCTCCTTGCTACAACATAGATAAAATATGAGGTCATGTAAAAATAATCCATCATTTTCACTTCCATCAACTGCTTATGAAGAATGTTGCTTGATGATACTCGCCCAATCAATGAACATTTTTGCATAAATAATGATACAAATGAATTTGTACATCTAAGGATGGAAATTCTTGGTGGAAGGGAGACCAAAAACCCTACTAAGGAGAGTGATCATATCTCCTATTTCTTCATGAAACTCCACACAAAACAATTCTTTGGGCATCCTTGAAGTGTGAGTTTTTGGTTTGACTAACCAATTTTTACTAACCATTTTTTACCATCTCAAGGGATCTTCATCCCAAAATTGTTGTGTTGATTCTTGCATTATGTCAACATTTTCTTCGTAAAGTGGCACTTTTAACATCTCCTCCATGTGCTCGGAGAGTTAAGTAGAAGGGTTTCATTTCTATCATTAAAAACTCCCGATGCTTAGGATCATAGTGTTCGAAACATGCCGAAACAAAATCGGGACATTATATTGCCACTTTGAAATGTTTGCTTAGCTTGAGGTAAGCCGCAACAATAGAGCCTTTTTGAGAAAACAAATTTTCCTTCCCTCCTAACCCTGTCACAAAATTGGATCATATCCACATGACCCATATTAGTATCTGAAATATTATTGTATGCTGAGCTTAAGGATGATGCTGGAATTAATCCTTGATATGCATACTTGAGTGCCGATTTGTTAGAGCATTCTCTCATTATGATTTTTAAGAGGAAAGCAAAAGAAAGCATACATTGGGAAAGTGTCGGGTCTAAGTCTTTGGACCACCGTAATCGCAAAAAAATCAGTATGTATTTTTATTATTTAAAAAAAATAAAAAAATAAAATAAAAACAAATGATCCAAGGTTACATTTTTAAAAAATCATATACAATGAAAAATCGAGCTTGGCCTCAAATTATAAATTGTGCCAAAATACTATAAATTGAGTCTAGCTTAATTTGTAAGTGAAGAGTTTGATCTTGATCGCCCCTTTTTTAACTCTCCTCGGTTGTTAGTTTTGGATTGATATGTGGAAAATACTCTTTGACTGTCATTTTGAATAATTGTTTAACCTCCTTTCACCTGTGTGGTTTCGCTTGGATTTCCTGGTGAACATGTCGTGGATTGTTTTCTCTACATATGCATGGAATTTTATCTCGTAGTACGTGTATGGCCCGTGTCTCTTCACCGGCATGGAAAACTACTTCTTTATGGCTTGCGTGGAGCTCCTTTTATTTCTCTTGGTATGGGAAGAATTTTCTTTACCAATGCATTGGATTCTTATTGCAAAAACAACTATGAACTAGTTTTTTTACTTAGGTATGGATTTTGCTACAAAATAGTTCTTTATTTTCCTTGCGTGGAATATCTTTACCCTTTCCGTGGTGAATCTTCCTTTAGTGTGGGATGAGTAGACCATTTTTTTCCTTGCTATGTGAGCTTATATGGATTTGGCGTGGAGAGTTAGATCCTTAGAATGTGTGGGCTGGTCATCCTTGGGTGCGTGGGCTCTTACTTTGACTATGTGGGCTTGTTTATTTGTCCTCTACCTATGTGAACAACAATGTTTTACCTCTCACTTGCATGGGACAGCTACATTCCCTTAATTATTTGCATGAGCAATGCATTTGGTGAGTGTGTGGACCTATGCATGGTTGGTCTCTCCTCCCTGTGTGAAATTTTATTTTTGTGTTCGATGTGGAGAATCTTCCTCGTGTGTGGAAAGTATTTTCTTTAACCTTTGCGTGTATGTGCCCAATATGGCACAATAAAACAAAAAGAAAAATATTTAATAAAAATATACGGCATGCAAAATAAAAGAGAGACTCTTAAACTCAAGTCTTCTTTTCATTGTTTTGAGCTTGAGCTAGACTTAGCATACTATACAAATCAAGCACTTTGCACATAGCATGGATGATCTTGGAAAAATGGCAAAGGATGACTTCTTGTAAGTTTGTGATTCTCGAAATGGAGAAAACTACCTGAAGCTTTCAAGGTTGCCCGAATCTAGCAAATGCCCATGTTAGGTTTTTGTGTGAAAGATAAGGAGTGCCTGTGGAATGAGATTTTCATTCTTCTGCTCTAGATGTCTGTAGTATTTTCCTCACTTCTTCTTTTTCCAATTTCTTTCGCTTTGAACTTCTTGTAAATTTCTTCTTCCCAATTTCTCAGATGATGGAAGAAAAATTGTAATCTCCCATGACAATTGGAAGTGAAATTATAATTTCCCATGACAATTGCTCACGATAATTAAATTCCCATGACAATATCTCACGAAAATTAAATGCCCACGGAAATTGGGTAAAATTAGAAAAACTCTTCCAAATTTGTCGAACAACTTTTATGAGGATTAAATCAATATTTATTAATTAAAAACCCTAAAATTTAATTTTTGTGAAGTCAAAACTAGCTGCTAATAGTTGGCTCTTATTGGGGAAAAGGACTTCATAGACACATCAATGGACCACAACCCACAAATTTAATGAACATGATCCCAAGATGACGATGCACAAAAACAAGACGAAAATAGAGAGGAAACTGAAAAATAGGGAAAGGAAACAAAAATCCTAATTACCTATGTACATATGAGGGATAACCCATTTTCAATTTTGATAGTGCTTGAGATATTGTCCACTATAGGGTAGAGGAAAATGAGTTCCATCAAGATATGCCAAGTAATATGTGTTATCTCCACATAAATTCCTGATTTTGAAAGGGCCTAGCCACAACGAATCAAACTTCATGTGCTTTCCTTTTGGTTCACACCTCTTGTCCCATAGAAGAACTAGGTCATTGATTTGAAATTGTCTCTCCTTAGTTTTTCTGTCGAACAATTTATTTACCTTGGATTGGTGTTCCTCAATATTTTTTTCTACTTGACTTCTTTGTTCTTCAAGATTGCTTAGGAACATGATCCTTTTATCCAACGCATTAGTGAAGAATTCATCATCAACTGCTTGAGCCAATCATAATGCCGGTAACTCCAATGTAATGGGAATTTGAGCATCAATTCCATACAAAAATTGGAATGGAGACATTCCAATTGATCTTTTAGGAGTTATGCGGTCAAACCATAATGCATCATATAACTTTTTATGCCAAGTTCTTTGATTTTATTCAACCAAATTATGCATGATAGTAATGATATTCTTGTTATTGGATTTCACTTGACCATTTCCTCAAGGGTAGTAATTTGATGAATGAGATAAAGATATCCCATACCCATAACAAAAACCTATCATCTTTGCAGAAGAGAAATTGGTGGCATTGTCTATCATGATATTTTATGGAATTCCATAATCAACTAATATATTCTATTTGATGAAGTCACAAATTACCATAGTAGATGTTTGTTTCACTAGAATGGATTCTACCCACTTCGTAAAGTAGTCAGTTTTAGTGAGCACGTGAGTATGACTAGGACTAGAATTTAGGTTCAAAATCGTGATGAAATCCAACCCCCATTATTGAAAGGGTTCTTCAATGACAATGGATTTAAAGGAAAAGATGCAAATGTAGGTCTCCCAACAAATTGTTGACAAGATTTTCATTTGGCTACCCATTTTGAGCATCGAAAAACATAGTGGGCGATAATTATGTGCTCACAAAATCTTATGAGTTATCAACTGGTCCAGAAATGACCACTTTGCAAGCATGATTGTTAAAGGCTTCAATCAATCTAGGTTGTTGTTCCTTATCAACATGTCTGAGGAACATGCCATTGATACCTTTATTGAACAAGGTGTTGTCCCAAATGATGTACCTAATAACTCTTAATTTGATAACACTTTTTCTTTAGCTTTCAGATTCTTAGGTCATTCAATATGTGAGAAAGTAAGCTATATCAGAATATCACTTGTCTGTAGAACTAACGAAAAATACTAGTGGTAAAATTTCTTCAACTGGTTCTTCCTCAAGGTCATTTCTTGGTTCATTCTCTGCGATGAGTTGGTAGAGTCGTCTTCCTCTAACTAACTTAGTAGGCTTGATGTCCAAGTCATATTCCTAGATCTTGGAGACCCAATTACATCTTTTAGATCCTAGATCTTATTGTGTCAACATTGATTTAATTGTAGTGTCCATAACTAAGAATTGAATGTGAGAATTCAACACATAGTATTTGAAATGTTTCAAGGCTCTAACCATCGCGTACGCATGTTTCTCAAGGGGAGTGTAATTTGGTTCATGTTTCTTGAATTTGAAACTCATGAATGTAATAGGAGAATCAATTCCTTCTTGATTTTTTTGAGTCGGGATGACAAAGATTGTGTGCGGGAAGCATAACAATAGACTATGAAATCCTTTTTAAAATTAGGACACAACAATGTAGGAGCTTTTGCAATAACATCCTTTATTTGTTCAAATGCTCCCCTACCTTCCTTCAACCATTTGAAGGATTATTTTCCCTTCATCATGTCAGCAATTTCTTTGGTTAGCTTGGAAAAATCTGGCACGAACCTCCTCAAAAATTTCACCTTCCCAAAGAATGAGTGGACTTCAGGCTTACTTGTAGGTAAGGAAAGATTCTTGATAGCTTGAACATGTTCAGATTGATCTTGGTTCCTTCTTTAGAGACAATATGACCTAGGAGTTTCCCTTTCGTAACTCCAAACATAGACTTCTTTGGATTCAGGGAGATTCTATGAAGTCTGCATCTTTGCAATATTTTCTCCAAATCTCTTAGATGATCTTCTCACTTCTTTGAGAAAACCATCAAGTCATCTAGGTATATTATGATGATTTTGTCTTTATAATCTACAAATTCCATGTCCATATCCCTTTGAAAGGTTACACCGACATTGATCAAACCAAAAGGCATTCTTCTATATGTGAACATACCCCAAGGGGTGGCAAATATAGTTTTATGTTGATCTTCCCTGGCTACTTCAATCTAATTATAACTAGAGAAATCATCTAGCATGGATAACATTTCCAATCTAGTTATTACCTGTAGAATATGACCCATGACCGACAATGGATAATTATCCTTCAAGGAAGGTTGATTAAGATTGTGGAAATCCACGTAAATCCTAATTTATCCATTTTTCTTGCAAACTGGGACAATATTAGCTATCCAAGTTGAATGTCAAATAGGAAACACTATTCATGCGTCCAACATATTTTGAACCTTGTGGAGTATCATCCATACTATCTTAGGGTTATAATTTATTTTCTTCTACCTGAATGGAGCTGCACTAGGTTTCAAAGGTATGGCATGCTCCATTTCCCTAGGTTGAAAAGACTTCAAGTCTTCATATGAGTAAGCCAAGACATCAAAATATTTGGTAAGGAGGCTTACAAATTTCTTGTGCTCCTTAGGTGAGAAACACTTACCAATGTTGACCAGAGAGGTTTTTCCTTAATACCAATATCAACTTCCTCATAGTTAGCTGAAGTTGTAGGTCCTACTGATCTTTCTCTTTGATAAACCTATCATGTTTATAAAAAGGTTCTTCAAGTGAAACCAATCCTTTTGGAATTTTATTTCCTTTGAGCTGAATGATGCCATCGCTAGGATCCTCACTCTCAACTCTTTCTTGAATGGGTGAGGTCATTAATTCACGAAATATAAAATCACTTCCTTCAAAGTACAACTATTCAAAATTATCCCTTTTTTCTAAGAAGGCAATAATTTTTGATCATCATTAAAGACTTGCCAATTTTCTGCATTGTTGGGAATGCTTGGCCTAAAAATCATTTCAATGGTGTATTTGTCTTGATCAAACTTTGAATGAGGAATCATCAATGAAGCTGAGACTGCTAGAGAATATGCTTTGTCATTCTTTTCATGAGGGAAATATTTTATGGAAAAAGCATTGAAGGCTTCGATCGCATCCAAAACTTTATTTCTATAGTGTCTCAAGTGATCATTCTTTACTTGAAACTAATTTTTACTTGCTTCACGATCAACTCTGCATCTCCAAAGGCTTTCAAAATTTTGATCCCTTTCTCTTCTATAACTTGGAGGCCAAGGATTAATGCCTCATATTCTGTAGTGTTGTTAGTATTTGAAAATTGGAGTTTGTAAGAAAAATGAAATATTTTACCATTTGGAGATAAAGCACCAATCTGCATCGAACTTGTTGAGCAATAGCTTCCATTGAACTCAAGAGTCCAGATCTCATTGGGATCTTGGCAAGTGACCTTAGGTGCATGAACCTCTGTAGCCATCATATAATTACCCATATTGGAGTTTTGAAATAGGACTGTGCACGAGGATCTTCAATTTTTTTACTTGTGAACTTTACCTAAGTCTTCGATATTAGCTTTTTCATTTCTCCACTTTGATAGGTATCATATCATGAGACCATTCCATTTGAATCTCACCACAAATATCTCTATAAAATTTACTACTTAACAACATGCGATACAAAGTGGGAATGTCAACAACTAGAATGGTTACCTTGACTCACTTTTGAGGAAATTGAGCTAAAGCCATTTGAGTGTCTTAAATTTTCCTTATCGAGGAACTTGTCTTGTCTCCATGGGGTTACAATACCCAAGTGTTCTTGTACAAGTACACCCAAGAGCATGTGCTGATTTTTTAGGCATCACATTATCTGAGGCTCTAGAATCTATAATGCAATTACTTAATTTGCATCCGTTGATTAGAAAGGACACAAATAAAGGTTCAAACTTTTCATTTTAATGTGTAGTGGCCACCATGATATTTTGAGTCTTCCCATATTTAGGAGTTTTCATAATTCCTGTAGAGTAATGAACAATAGATTCACCTTTGATAAACTAGACCAATTTCTTGGGTTGATCCTTATTGGACTTCAAGTTCTCTTCTTGTGACATGGAATTTTTTATTTATTGATATCATCAATAATATCAAATTTGGGAAAAATGACCGTACTTGATGTCTCAAATACAAGTTATTTTGAACTTGATGATGTCTCACTTTTGACCTTTGCTTTGGGCTTAGTTGATACTGATGTGGAAGAAGAAACCTTCTTCGTAGCTGATTTATCAACTGATTGATTTGGAAAAGGTTCTCCTTTCTTTGAGATAGATTTGACCTTGGAAACTTCAATCGTCTTGGAATCTTTAGGAATCTTGGTTGTTTTAGATTCTTTAGAAGTTTCCTTAGTTTTAGATTCTTTAGGAACTTCCCTGGAGCTCTTTTTACCTTCCACCTTAGTGGTACTCTGCTCCTTTTTCGAAATCATGTGAAGACCGTGAAGGATTGACTATTCATATATTATACAATCTCTTCATATTCATCTTCTTCTTTTGAATGTTACTAAAAAAAATGATTATTGCTTTCTCCTTCAAGCTCTTCGACTTTAGGTTTAGATATCCTAGACTTTGGATCTTCTTCATCAACCTCGACGATATCAACTTCATCGTCACTTTCGTTAATGACATCACATTTTGAGATAGTCATGGGAGCTTATTCAATAGCAAGCCTCGTCAGAGTGCTTGTAAGTTTGAATTTATTGGGAACATAGCCTTTTCTTGGGTTTTCTTCGTAAGTAGGAGGTTTATTACTTTGAGCAACTTGCTTTTTCAAAGCTAACATATCATTAGCAACTTAGTGAGTATAACCTCTAAAGCATTGGGGGTTTCTTGACTCTTTCCCTTGGATGAAGTTTTTGAATTTTCCAGCCATGATTAGATCATCCTCAATTTCTATTACCATGGATTGAGCAAGTTCCAAAGTATCCACTCTAGCCCTTCTTAGTTGATAACATACTTATGGTTATTGTGCATTAAAACCATTTTTGTCTGTCAAGGTTCAGGTGAATTCCGGTAGGAACTTTGTTCACCATTTTGTTGAAGTTAGCCATGAAATTCCTCATGTGTTTTGGTTGCTCTTTCTTTACCTGAGATAGTTAGGCTAAAAGGGAATGTTCATCTTCTGCCATTTTGAACTTGTCTTCAAACTTAGTTTTCATATCATTCTAGTTTGTAATGCATCCATTTGGGAGATGATGAAACTAATCTGCAACAATGTATTGCAATGTTTAAATGAAGAGGCGGATAACAACATCTTCATATTCTACTGAAAAAACTACATATGTAGTAAAGAAGGTGGAAATGTGGTCATCAGGTGAAGTCTTCCCATCTCCATTTAACTTGGGAAGGATCTTCATTGATCCTCATGGGAGGTCATGTTGAGCTAGTAAGGCCAATGGACCTATGGAATTTCCCTAGGGTACATTCGCAACTAGCCTAGGAAAGGTTGTATGCAAGGGTAAATCAACGTGAGATATAACAAGTGTTTGAATTGTAGTGATTCCTCCCTTACTTGATCTTTTAGGATTTGATGCAAGGATTACAGATTTACGGGAGTGTTCCTCCTTGGAGGAGATAACTTGAAACAAAAATTTCCTTGAAAATAAAAAATTGGATCAGATTGACCTTTTGCTTTTTCTCCATGCCTAAACCTCCTTCCTCGCTAATTTGAAATCTTTACTGTGAAAGAATCACTGACATGTTCCGATCATCTCTAGCCTTTTCTCTTTACTCTCTTTCTTGATATCTTTACACCTGAAGGAATCTAACTACTCTCACAACTTGATTTTCTTTGTTATCTAATATTGATGCAGAAAGATGAAAATTATAATCGTTCGTGTGATTTTCCCAAATAGATTGCTTCAAATTTAATGATATGTCTTCTTGAGTATTTGCAAAAAGAATATTTGGTTGCAAGATAGGTGAGTTACCTATAATAGTCATACAGATTATTGACTTGGTGGAAGAGGGCCAGGTTGATGACCAATGATCAACACGTGTTTAGGAGGTATTCTGGCCACAAGGGCGGATGCTCTTCTTCTAAGGTCTTCAATGTAGATGTAGAAAATATTTTTTGGTATTGTTCATCCCCTTCACCATGTGTTTTCCCTCCTTTATTAAGCTTACCCATTCGAATCCATATTCCCCCTAAATTTGAATAAATCCCATTTCCCACCAAAACTACATATTCATTTAATCAATCCTAATCAATACCTAAACCTTGTTATGTGCTAATAAACAAATATTGCAATTAAGTCATATCATCCCACCTAATAATTAAATATTCCAAATTCATACAAATCATGAACCCCACTCAATCAAATCAACTCCATATCAAGGCTATTATTTCACCTAATCACTCAAATCATGTCCCCCCACTCACATGACCAAGATTACTTTTTCAAACTCTAGCTACCTAATAATACCTGATCTTACCCCATCTCCAGCTATAAATATATGCCTTCCCTCTCTTTTAAACAAGTTGAATATTTTAACACTAGATGGTTATAGTAAGTAGCGGAAGGCGATCACTACTCACTTGAATATAGAAGATTATTAGGGGTAAAGTGATGGACCGGAGGTGGGAGGAGCTACGGTTTTGGATCAAAAACATTGGTGGCTTGCAAAAGTAATGGAATTGTGAGGAGGGAGCAGGAGAAATCATGTAGCAAGGTGGAGAAGCTCGATATTCTCTATTCTTGTCATGCATTAAATCTTTGCATGGAAGGGTGGAGCTTTGCTCAGTGCTGCTTGAGGAGTGTTTGGTTGTTTGGCTATTTGAGGAAGCTTATAAGTTCCCTGGGTTCCTCCTCGATTAGGATGTGAAATCATTCTTATCTTCCACGAGGCATGATCCTAGTCCATTAAGATAGCCCCCTTTTAGGTGGAGGTGCTTGTGTCTACCTTTGTGAAGTCTTATTTTAGTTTGTATCATTCGATGGTTGGGTTTGGGGTTGCATCTTTGGTGGCTAGGGCTTTGTAGTTTTCTCGGTGTTCAAAGGCGGGTGTGAAGGATCAGGTTGAGGTAGAGGAGAAGAAGGTTCTTCATATTCTGGTCAAGCCAACTGTGGATCCTTCTCTGGTGAGACAGTGTTGAATCTTGGAGTTCCTCCTTCGTGAAGGATCCTGGGTTGGATCCGGTCAAGCTTCGTGCTCTCAATGCACCGATAGTTGTGGGTTTTTTGATTAAAGTGCCTTTGAGTAGATCTCTAGAAATTCAGGATTTGTATTTGGAAGAGTGATTCCTCTTTGGCTGGAAGGTTTTCTCTTGCTCTGAGAGTTCTTTTGGAGATCCCTTTCCCGTTCTTTATGCCATTTGAGCGATATTTTTCTTATGGACGAAGTTTGGTGTCGATTGGAAGCTTAACGGTGTATGTGACTAGTTTTATCGGATTGTTAGGAGCCCTATTGGGTTATTTTTCTTCCTTCTCGGGGCTCCTATGAGCTGGTTTCCTAAGCATCGTATAAGGAAATGTTCACAAGTTTTTAGTCTCCCTTTTAGTTTGACCTAATCACTAACACTTGAATGGAGCGTGCTTAGTCTGGTTTGTGTTTTGGGGTTTATGGTTTTTGTTTATATTAGGTCCCCATTGGGATTCATAATGGAGCCTTGTTGTTGCGGGTATTTTTCGTTGAATCTGGTTCAATTGTTGCAGTTGAGTACGACTTCATGGTTCTTTCGGCTTATGGCGGTTTGATTCTCTCTAGGATATGTTAGGCTTGTAGTGGTTTGTTGGTCTTATGGAGTTGACTGGTTCTGTCTTGTTGATTCTGCAGTATGTGTGTTATTTCCTTCTTGGTTTGGAGGTTCCCTCCATCTCTTCAGTTTTCTTCTTTTGCCCCTCATGCAATATCCCCGTTCGGGTGGTAATACGTGAGTGGCATGTAGGTCTTTATCATGGTGTTTTCTAATATGAGATTTCTTTGGATGTGGTGTTCTGTCCTTTTTAGCTTGGTATTTCATTTTTTCTTGGGTCGAGTTATGCTTTAGGTCTTTCAACGTCAATACCTTTTGTAATGGGTGGCGTCTTACCAACCCCCCGTTCAAAGCTCGGTCAAAAGTGCTTAATTATATAAAAAAACAAGTTGAAGATTTTTAGTTTGAATTTTTAGGAATAAGGAAGTTTGAGGTCAAGGAAAACCTTTTCCATTGTTAGAATTTAGAGGTGAGGAGTGTTGGAAAAATATTTGACTTTGTTCGGGAAGATTTGACATTGTTCATCATCTTGCCATCTTGATGCCCATTTCATCACCATATCAGAGCACCAACTAAGTGCCCTCGTCATTCCATTTACTTGGCATATTACATTTCTCTACTTCTACATGTTATTTTTCACTCGTCATTTATTTTTATCTTTTTGAGCATGAGGTTTGACATACTTCAAGGAGTTAATAGCCTCTTGGGATGACATTATCCAGAAGCCTCCACATATGATTATCTAATTCAATCTTGTGTAGTCTTGCAGATCACATCAATCTTCTTCGTGCTCGTAGATATACATCCACATCCAAGGCTCCTTAAGCCCTCCATATTTTGAGGTTGTTGGTGGCTTTTAGTATTAGTGCATTCACCTGCACGAGAAAGAGGTTTCTTGTCTAACATTCTCGCATGCTCGGTGTGACCACACCAAAAATATGGTCATTTTGTTTGTTACTTTACTCATCTTGTCCAGGTGTCGTAAGTATAACGGTCATCGTGTTTCATAGTTCTCACCAATTTAGATATCTCTTGCAAATATTTTGTTTTTGACTGACTTGTTTGTAGGGTGTTAGTGTGGTCTCCATCAATTCAGTATGTCACTTACATTTCTTAGTTTATATCCTCCGTGAGGTAAGTGATTTTCTTGTTTTCAACTGGTTTGTTATTTAGTTATTTATAATTGGTATAAGTTTTTATTGTTATTATTATTAAAAAATTAAAAAAATAAACAAAAAAAAAAAAAATAAAAAATATTATTATCATCCTACACTACCCCCCACCTATCCCTATCCAACTCAACATCCCTTCCTTCCCTAAGCTATTTTCCTCCTCCCTCGGTTTCTACCTCCTTGAGCTCCCACATCCCTCCTTTCCACAAGCTCCCATCACCCTAACCGAGCTCCCAACACCTCCTCAACTCACACGACCACCACATCTCCCTTCTACATAGCATTAATCAACCTCGTCATAAATTACTTGGCCACTAGGCCACACCTTGAATCCCATCCTTGATCAATTTTTCTTGAGACGTCATTCACCGAGGGGTGATTTAGTTTTTCATCAAGCCTGCAAGCACTAGGATAGTTCTTGACAGCCTCTAACACACCTGACATCATGGTGGGCTAGACTAATTCAAATAATGAACCAATATCAATTCGAGAGATCCAAATTAATTTGTGAAAAATTCCCACTAATCACTATTTCCCAAGGATATATACCCGTAATCAACATTAAGGTTGACTAAATATGTTGATTGAATTCAATATCAAGATGACCAGATTCCCCGAGAGATCAAAATCGTAGATCATGCTTCGAGATCATGAAAGTGATAGCCAAGATTGGATTCAGATCAAATCATAGATGATATTTTGGTCCTGCAATTTGGAGAGGAATATTAGATTAACTTGAAAAGGGGATGGATGTATAGATACTTGTAATTCCAGTGTTCCCCATTTCCACCTAAAGCCAAACTAGTCTCACAGTGAGTCACTTACACTTGTCTCCACCAAGTGTTCGGTGCATTGTGAAAATCAATTGTGATATTCTTAAGAAGTTCGATATATATGAGTAATCACATCTTCTCAAATCTATATACAACAATTGATTTTTTAACTCAAGCCCTCTTCTCATCTATCTCTCACCGCCAATTCACACCCTCCACATATTCACTTTATATAAAGTGGGATTCAAATAATCTGAAATTGATTTGAGCTGATCTCATGTCATTAATAAGGCTCCACCCCCATTCTTTCATGTGGGATCCCCTTTGGCACTTGTTTCGGTGGGAGGTCAATTTGTTTTTCCCACATGCGTTGGTGAATAAAGTTGAGAAACCTTTTTAATGCTTGGAAGACCATATAAATCTATGGTGTGGGCCATAATTTGATCATTTTTATTGATTCTCTTAGAGCTCTCACAACCCGTCTTCCATCGACCATTACCATCCGAGATACTCGACTCCTTTTCCCTCCTCACATGACCAATCTTCACGAGCAATCCATTCAACCTTTCTTTAATTCTTGTAGATATTATCATGTATATCAAGTTTAGTTTTTTTTTAAGAATCTATCATTTCATTAGTTTAGCTCTTATATAGCCTATTAATAATAGAATATTTCATTTCATTATCATATAGGTTATCATTTCATCAATCCATAGTTGGTCTAGTTTTTCATTTATAACCTTCTCGTCGGCATTCATTTCTTGCGCTTTGGTGTTTGTTGTCGTAGATTTCTCAATCAATAATTTTTCATTTTAAGTCACCTAACACATTTCCTTGTTTATTTAATCATTTATTTCTTGGATTATTTTTATAGTTTATCTTATCATGTTATAGTTCATTTCATAGTTTATCATCTTGAATCTATTAATACATTGCATAGTTTATCATTCTATAGTAAATTCATGGTTTCTTGTTTTGATTCGGATCTATCATTTAATAGTTATTTTATTTTTGTCATACGTTTATTTCATAGTTTAATTTATAGTCTATCAATAAGTTATCTTCTATATTCTTGTTGAATACGAATGTTGCACTAAAATTTTCATTGACTCATTAGATTAATTATTTTTATTTTTATTTTTTATTTTCTACAAAGGAACTTTTTGTAAACAAAATATTTATGACATCCACATCATTTTTCTTAACCACATCAGCTAATTACATTTATTTTCTTTTGCAAGGTAGCGTCTATGACCTTGCGACCATTCAATTATGTTATCAAATATCAATTGCTAAACCATAAACACACTGCAAGTCTCCTTTCATCGACCCCATCTGCGATTGTGAATGGTGCACTTTTAAGGTACCCAGACGTTCTTGGTCATTGAATAGAGCCTTCACATATGCCATTATCATGTACAATCAAATAACGAGGGAAGCGATATACAAGTATTCCTCATTTTCCCCTATTTTTCTCCTTTCTACATTGTAATTTCCCTTTCCTACGTGTGTTCTCATTGAAAGTTCACACTTCATTTTGGCTTAAAAAGAACCTTTCTTTTCTACATCCTACCCGATCAAATAACTTAAATATGGGTTTAACCTTATGCATATCACATAACTAGACACTTTTGCCTGAAACTTCACGAATAAAATCACCACATCGAAACATTCCTTTCATATGGTTCACTAATTGGGATTTGAACACCCAACAAGAAACTATTTTAGAAATTTCCCTAGCCAAAACTACTTGAAACCAGCCTTAGACTTCCATTCTCTAGGCACCTTCATTATCCACTTTTCTTTTCACATCTCATAATTAATCATGATGATAAAAAACTTGTTGCTTGATTTGTTTGTTAACAAGCTTCATAAACAAATGTTTCTCTATTTCATGCATGTGGTCACTCTTTCTCAAGATGAAACAAAAAAAAATCCACCCCATCCAATGACATCCCTTCCCCTAATGATCTCTCCCAACAAGATTCTACACTTGAGGCCACACCTTCAGTTACCCAACCCTCTATCTCCATGGCCTTGCTTCATAAGGACTATGTCATCCATAATCATTCCTATCTTGAAACCAATTCTCGTGTCTCTCACCAATCCAATCTTCCTAAACCAACCACACCCCCATCTCCCACTCCTTTAGAAACTCTTGGACCTCCTTCTAACCCCATTTATGAATTCATATTTTATAAACCCCCCACAGTCTCTCAAACTTATCAGTCTACTCAATTGGTTGATCCTACTCCACCCATGTTAGTTCATACTAATTCTATCTCTAATCTGGTTGTTGCTATCACTAGTATGCCCATCAAACAATCTCAACCTCTTAATACTTACATTCATACCCACCATATACTCTAGCCATATTAATCTCGTAACACTCATATCCCCACTTATAATTTACCACAACAACCTACCCAACTTAAACAAACACATCATGTCCCTATTACTCAACGTCAGCGTATGCAACAATCTCAATCAATGACATATGTTAATTGTTATCAAAGAATTCCCCAAACACCCACAAATCTGTAAATTAATCAACCATCTTATAAAATGATTCCGCAAAACCCCACCCACAAATTTATCAACCATATTATCAAATGATTCCACAAACACCCACACATCCACAAATTTATCAACCACCTTATCAAATGATTCCCCAAACACCCACACATCCACAAACGTATCATCTACCTTATCAAGCTACATTTCATGCCACACAACCAATCCAATCTCAACCTAACATTGCATCAAATGATCCTATTCACACTTTGATGAATAGGTGGCTAATCTAGAAGTCGCTACCTTGGCACCCAAGGATACCTTATCCTATGAACAAATATGTAATGATCCGATTCATCTGTTGGTTCACATCAAACCTTACCCTCTTCATTGGGAAATTTATGAGTTTATTAAGTTCAATAGTAAGGAAGATCCCCAACAACATCTCTGTGCATTTAAACATGCATGTTATCTTATTGCACATGATCAAGACCTACTACTTCACACTTTCCCCATGTCCTTGTTTGGTCCCACGTTGGAATGGTACAATAGTATCGCATAATATTCTACATTCTCCTTCATCTAGCTTGCGCATGAATCGCTTTTAGAACACTTTTTTATTAATAGTGCATTCAAAACCACTATCGTTGACATATACACCATCCGATAGTTTAAAGACGAGTCCATCACAAACTTCATCACATGATGGCATGGCATTATAAACCAACTATCCTTCTCTATTCCGCAAAACCAAACTCATTAAAATCTTCTTGCATTCATGTGTGAAGAATATGTAATCTAACTTGAAAATCCAATCATTCGAACCTTTGACAAAGCCTTCACCATGGATTACAAACTAAAAACCCGTGTCATTGAGCAAGGTCATCTTAAACTAAGATTGACTAAACCTAAAATTGAATCTACTAAACCATCCACACATAATGACACATTTAAGGGTACGGCCAATAACGTGGTTATTAAGTCCTCATATGCACCTATATCTAGCACATGGCTTAAACAACAAGCCCCTAGACCATCCCCTAAGTATACCCCCTGGGGAATCCTATAGTTATGTATTTGACAAGTTGATGACAGAAAATCCCATCCAACTTCCTCCCATATGACTGTGGATGACTCATGAGCCAAGCATTTTGGTATCATGAAGCCCACTATTGTAAATATCATCAAGTCAAAGGTCATGACATTGAGAAATGTCATTCCTTCAAATATCATATCCAACAACTTATAAATCAAGGGGATATCCAAATAGATAGCTCCACCACTTCACCTAGCCAACCCCTTGACAAAATTACGAAACTTTTTCCTATTTGACCACCAACAAATCAAGCCACCCCTTTTACATCTCAATAATCAAATGCTTACATGTGGTTGACACTTTGTGAATCAAGATCTCATCTCATCGACAACTTTGCATGTTCCTACCTTAGACATTATTCCCACTCCTTATTTAGAACCTAGTGTATCCACAACTATCACACATATATCAAATTTTACTACTTTTCCTACACCTATGCCTTCTCCTACCCTTACCACATCCACATCAACTTTTATCATACCATCTACTTCATCCACTTTGATAATATCCTAATCTACTCAATCAAATTCATCCTTAGCACCTATTTCAACCCCATTTATATACACACCTATCCCTACATCTCTCACATATATTCCTTCACCCACATCTATATAAAAAAACTATCCATACATCCACATCTAAAATATCAACCCCATTCACTAACATATCATTCCTACCCCTCAAAGTATTTATGAAATAACCATTTATGTCTACTTCTACACCCGATATTACTCCTACATTTGCTGTATTACCTATCATATCTACTCCATCGGTTACCACATCCCCTTCAGCAGGTTTGAATACATTGCCTACATTCATTCCACCTTTACCCACCATACCATATTTAGAGTCAATCCTAATTCCTCCTTCCACACTTTTTTCGTACCTAACCACACCAACTACCTTTACCACATCTAGATCCACATCGACTTCGACTATATATACCACTTCATCCACATCTATCGTACCCCAACCTATCATATTCAACCCTTAACCACATCCACATAAAACATACCCATAACCACATCACTTACATATCCAAATATCCCAATTACACCCACCTCCATATCAATCCCAAATACCCCTATCTCTATAATATCAACAAATAAACTTACCCCTATCTTGACATCTTCATCACCTATACCCATATCCTTGCCCATGACCACATCACCCATTTTATCCCAATATTATTTACTTAATCCTTCTATCACACCTAAGATCAACATAAGGGGGATCTGTTCTCCCACTACAAAATTAACTATTTCTACATTAACCAAACCACAACCTACACAATCCAAATCTCGTATAGACCTTATTAATCAAATCATACAAACACCTATTTATTCATAAATATCTACCCCCACACCCCACTATTCAGATCTACCAGTTGAAATTCTTGTCATCCCTTCCAAAAGTAAACCATCTTGATCAAAATCTAAAGCTCGTGGTAAAATCCACAGCAATCTCCCCGCACATCCTCGTAAGAAGTCAAGTTTTCCCTCTTTTCAGCAATCCAATGTTGCAACATCTATGTAAAGGTCAATCCCTTCACCTAATACATCTCGTAACAATAAATCCTAATCCAAAAAATGTAACCTTCTTCTAAAAATTGATTCATCTTTTATGACATCTAGTTCACCCATTGGATCTACGTCCACTTCTTCCCCTAACTCCAAGCCTAAATCTTCTATCAAAACCCATAAGAACTACCTTCCCCATGACACTTCGATTAGGTCCTGTGCAAACATTTTTTGACATTTAATTCGAATATCTTCCATCATGCTTCCTCCAATTAACACTTTTAATCCCCATAGTCCAAAGGCGTTGTGGTTCAATCCCAATTACAGAGTGCTTATCATTGTACCCGGGCCATGAAATTGAACATTGTAAGGCCTTTCAGACCATCATCCATGACCTTATTGAGAAAGGAAATTTCCTCATTCATGGGGAAAATACTTCTCCATCTACATCTAATCCCATTCATATCCCATCCATCAAGTTTCCCACAATTCCTCCATCCACATCATCCTTTAACATCTCTCCTACACATGACATTCCTCCTACGAAAGGTCCTTCATTATTCATTGGTACTTGTTTATCTTTGCCAATCACCCTTGCGGTCTCCAACACTTTATCCAATCCAAATCCAAAACAATCATATCTAAACTTCTTCGACATCTACTAACTCATCCAAATCTAATATAATCTCCCTTGCTAGGAGACATCCTCCCCTCATCCTTAGCATCCATCCCACATCAATTCATCTCTTATCCATCCATATAACTTCCTTGATGCTAGGGGACTTCACTTTTGACATCACCTTATTTAATCTCATCCAATATTAAATCCAAATTAATCTTGTCTAAATCTTCATCTCTTTTTAAAGCCCAATTTTGTGGCCATATTTGTCTCTCCCTTAAGAGGCCATGTTTTTCATTTTAAGTCCACTGTTGTGGCCATACGTGTCCCTTCTTATGGGGCACCATATTTATTTCTCTTCCTCATTTTTTAAGGTCTTGCACATATTTTACCTTATCCAATTCCATCTAATCTATCCTCTCGTCCTAAGTCCACTATCATGGTCATATTTCTCCATTCCTTGGGGGACTATTTATCCTAATCCTAAGCCCACCTTTGTGGCCATTTATTCACCTCATTAGGGGTCACATATTTTATTCACTTCCTCAAGGATAGTGCATAATTTTTATCTTCACTCATCTATATCATTGTATCATACCGTGTCCTATCTTCCTCCCCTAAGACTTTATCCTATCTTTCAATCACAATCTAGTATGGGTCTGGGGTCTATCGTTTGGCTTCCCTTGATGGTAAACCAGAGAGAACCTCTTAATGTATTGCACTTACAGCCATTCTATTGTTAATATATCTACTAATGAGAAAGTAGTCATACCCTTAGATCATTCCTCCATCATGAAACTCTTCCATCTATCGCTATAATGATTTAGAATTATGTGGTCTTCTGTCACTTCCTAGTCATGACCTTAAATATGGGCACCATGACTCTATCCATAGCATTTTTCTTATGGATAGGTTCTCCGTTTTTGGTGAGAAATCCATGATCATTACATCCATCATCCTCTTATTCACCTATTAGAACCACACTAAGGGTCCATGGCTGTCACTTGTGTAATCATCATCCCCTCCTAAGTGGTCTACCTAATTATACCCAACTCTTCCCCATAAAATAAAAAATCAACACAAAAAAGAAATTAAAAATTCAAAATTATAGATGCTCTTGTCTCATACTATCTCATCCAAAAATAGACTACTCCCTTGAAGGAAAATTATTCATAGAAAGCATATAATAAGTATAGACTACTCCCTCGAAGGACAACTATCATACATATCTTATCCTGCCATTTAAAATAAAAAGTTAACAAAATATCCAAATGCAAAATAAAAAAGTAGACCATGCCCTCGGAGGATGGCTACTCTATTGTATCATGAAAACGAAGGCTTCCCGCATTGATCATCCTTTTCTATATCATATCATCCTTAGAAAGCTTCCCACATCAATAAACTTTCTCATATACATTACAAAATTCCCGTATTGATCAATTTGCATCTTCCCCCTTCCTAGAGCTGGGGCATAGTTCTAGGAATAACCACCTATGGAGATCCCTCTTCCCATGTACAAGTTACATCTAGAATCCCCTTGTCGTGTTAACATTAGGTTTCTAAGATTATTTATTCCATATTTCCCTCATGATATTTTGGTATAACTAACTATTGTTGGTTATGTATTAACACCTGTTATTGGCTGCAAGTGTAATGCCTTGAGTGGTTCCATTTCTTGTTTACCTCCAATCCGATTTGAAGCATGCTTTCCCTATATCCTCCTTGCTTTATGATTATGTGTCTTTTTCTCATTAAGGTCACCATTTATAAAGATCACATTCTTCAAGATCAAATTTCAAACCATGAAATATATACCTTTAAGGATGGCATATACTACAATCATCCATAATTCCATAAATTATGTTCACATCTATGAATGCTCTTACCAATACACTTTTCATTTTGGGAATTCTATTTGATCTTTGTTGTAGTTTATGAATCCTACTTAAAGATATTTCTCAAGTAGAATTCACTATTCAGCAACTCCTCATCCCCCACCATGTTCACCATGTATTTGATCCATTCATCCTCGCTCCTTAATTCTACTCATCTGCCACTTATCCCCATTCACCACTTTGTGTTCTTCCATTTCACTCTTTCATTTTCAGCTTGGCAATATTGCTTAATCACCCCATTCGCGTGGGGATTTTATCTCATGTTTACCAACCTCTAGGGGCATTTTATCTCACACTTCTATCCAATCTACTTTTCATGTCTGCCTTTGTGACCATACTCATTCCCCCTTTGGGGCATTTTATTTACACATTCATCTTCCACTTTTTCATTTTTGTGCCCTATGTTGGGGCATCATTATTTTCATCCTCGTCTCTTTTATGGACACATGATTTTTCACTTGATTCCTCACATACAATAGATTTCATATACCTTTCTTATTTAGTTGTGCATAGTTTGATGTTTACCATATGACCCATTGGTCATCACGCCTTGCATTCATACTACAGTGGTATTCACCCACTCACTGGTTCATAGAACGTTTTCACCCATCTCCATTGAAATTGTAATTGTCCTCTACCGATGTGATATTGGAGTCACCGCAATATTTTTCATTATTATTGCGATCCTTTTTGTTTGGGGCCTTGCCTTGGTTATGCGTTTCATCCATCTTTTCATCACCCACTTTATCTTTACCATCTATCTCTTTTAAAATCATGATCAAGGTCCCTTAGCTTGTCCATCCAAGTTTGAGGGGGAACACTCACTCAATAATATTTTCATCATTTTTGTCTCACGACTTGCCCAACGAACCAAATCATCAAAAGAGAAAATGTAGACACCAATTTTTGGTATCGTTCATCCCCTTCCCACTTGTTTTCCCTCCTTCATTAAGCTTACCCATTCGAATCCATTTTCCCCCTAAATTTGAATAAATCCCATTTCCCACCAAAACTATATATTCATCTAATTAGTCTTAATCAATACCTAAACCTTGTTATGTGCTATTAACTAAATATGCCAATTAAGTCATATCACCCCACCTAATAATTAAATATTCCAAAGTCATACAAATCATGAACCCCACTCAATCAAATCAAATCCAATATAATCCATTATTTCACCTAATCATCCAAAGCATGAAGCCCACATTAACCCCATTCAATCAATTCAAATTAATATCAAGGCCATTCTTTCACCTAATCAATCAAATCATGTCCCCCCCACTCACCTAACCAGGGTTACTTTGTCAAACCCCGGTTACCTGATAATCCCTGATCTTACCCCATCTCTAGGCTATAAATACAAGGCCTTCCCCTCTTTCAAACAAGTTGAAGATTTTTAGTTTGAAGTTTTAGGAATAAGAAAGTTTGAGGTCAAGGCAAACCTTTGCCATTGTTAGAAGTTAGAGGTGAGGAGTGTTGGAGAAAGCTTTGACATTGTTGGGGAAGCTTTGACATTGTTCATCATCTTTCCATCTTGATGCCCATTTCATCACCATATCAGAGCACCAACTAAGTGCCCTCATCATTCCATTTACTTAGCATATTACATTTCTCTACTTCTACATGTTATCTATCACTCGTCATTTATTTATTTTTATATTTTTGAACATGGGGTTGACATCCTCCAAGGGAGTTAATAGCCTCTTGGAACCGACATTGTCTGGGCAGCCCTTGCATATGGTTATCTAATTCAATCTTGTGTAGTCTTGCAGATCACATCTATCTTCTTGGTGCCTACAGATCTACATCCACATCCGAGGCTCCTTAAGCCCTTCATATTTTGAGGTTTTTGGTGGCTTTCAGTATTAGTGTATTCACCTATACGAGAATGAGGTTTCTTGTCCAATAGTAGATTTCTCTGTCAATGGCTCTATCAACAACCACACATTATTGCAAGCTTTCGTAGTTTTCCCAAGCTACTATCTCAAGGCTGACATAAATGTCTCCTTGAAAATATTCATTGGGCACAAGATTCAGTTGAAGAACTAGAGCTTGTGTAGAGGGGATAGTCATAAATATTTAACCAAACACTGGTTAACAATTCTTGAATCCCTAGTAGAGTTACCAAAAATTATTAGCAAATGGATTTGCATGCATGCAAATGACATGTAATAGTCAAGGAAAAGTCCATCCTCAATGAAGGTGAGGTTGCCTTTATTGAAAACCAAAACTATATTTACATCTATACATTCAAAATTGTATGTGGGGGTGTTTTGGGACATCAAATGGAAAGAAGTGTGAATGAGGGAAATGAAATGGAATGAAGGAAAGAAATGGAAAGGAATGGATGGAAGGAACATACAATAGTTAGGTAAAAATAGAGACTGGTATTTCATAAAGAAGAACAACAACGAATAACCAACTCAAATAAAACAAAGTTTGAATAAGATAAATAAGAATAAATAAAAGGGAACACACATGAATAAGTAGATATCGAGCTTGATCACCGTAAAGAAGAACAAAAATTAATAATGTTGATAATAAGATCAAAGATAGTATTCACATGCGAGATTTAAACACTAACATCTAATGAACATAAAAACATCAAATGCTACAAGAGATAATGGATGGGACACAAAGTTCATATTTCATTTACTCTCAAACTATCTTCACAAAAGAACACAAAGTTTATTTCTTGAAACAAATCTTGTACACAATTATTTTCTTCTCCTCTCTCAAAGTCACCTTACAAATGAGGCCCTAACTTCCTTTTATAACCAAAAATTTGGTTACAGGGTAGTTAGGGTTTACATGAACATTAAATTAGGGCACTTTAAGTGACTTTGCCTTAAATAATGTAACTAGAATAAGTCAACATCACTTTATAACAATTTGAAAGTCACTTTAGGAAAAGTACATAAATAAAGGGAAATGGGTACATGTGGACCCCATGCAGAAAAACACATGAAAATTAAGAAAAATAACTAGTGCCTTATCCATTGGGCAGGGTTCACCTATTCTCAATCATATGAGAAATGAACACGCACACCCATTAGATAACATAGGAAATTATCCCACCATTTTGTTGGTGAAACAAGGGTCTGATTCGTCACCAATTTGAAATATTTGAGATTCTACAATGTCTAGTGCATCTTTTCTTCCTTTGGAAAATAACTTGGAAGAAGACAAGCCTCACAAAGTACCTACAGTTCAAGAATATTACCTGGTATGGTATGCAGGTTTGTAAATTTAGATTGGATCCCTTCACAAAGGTGTTTGATCCTATAACATTGATCCATATAAGAAGTGGAAAAAATATCAACATGAGTGTACATTTCATGTATAAATTTCATAAATTGTTCTACTAGATGTTGTATTGAATTACTTTGGTTGTGTTCATTGATAAAGGTTTGATGAAGGCTTGAATGGAGGAGAGTGTGGTATAAGCTTCATCACACAAACTGTCAAATTGAATTACTAAGTCTTCCGAGAATTATTTTCCCGGAATTAGCATGATTTAAGCATAGAATTCGTGTCATGCAATGATCAAACTAAAGGATTCCCTCCAAGGATAAGATCTGTATATTCCATGCGGGAAATATCCTCAAGAATTGGAAAGATCTGATCCATAGCTATTAATTCTGCAATGAGGTATTCCTTGAATGGAAACACTAGATCAAGGTAGGCATAAATATTCTCAGATATTTTTGTCACCCAATCAATTGTTCTAAACCCACCCTTTTATATCTCAGAAATCCAAGACCTTAGAGAGTTCTCTAGAGTGATCACATCCTTTGATTGAATGAGAATTTCCTGATCTGGGATGACCACAATTTCTTGAAAAGGGAAAGAAGATGCAATTGGACTGATTAAATGTTGAATGTATGAGATCAACTGATTCTTCTCTTCTTTGAGTTGGGAAATTTGAGATTTGTATCTCTCCAACCTTTTAAGCACATTGTTCATTGAATCTTTCACCATGACAACATCACTTTCAAAATTGGTCCTTCCAAGAGCTATTTTGGATATTTCATAGTCAATTATTGTTATTTCCCCATGATCCTTTTTAGTTGTTGGAACTATAATTTCTACAAATTTATCTCTGTTATCATCAATCACTACCCTAGAGAATACCTTAGGGTTTCTGGGCACAACTTCATTGGAAAGGGTAGAAAGAGCTTCCCAATAAATTTTGGCCACTTTGATCAATCTCTTCCTCTTGTTTACTTCAGAATCAACATAGGCGGGTGTTTCGGTCATTAGCTTGACACAAAAATTGAGAATTAGAAGGGATACCCTCTTTACTTTCCTCGTGATTAAAACTAGTAGGAAATTTTTCTGCAACCTCAATCCTAGGTGAAGTGGCATCTGCAACACATTCTTGATTACCATCATGTTCTTGTGGAACATTCCCATCACCTTGATGCTCATAAGAATTAGATATCTATACCACTGGGATTTGTTTAGACTCAAGTGTTTGAAATTGATGACTTGGATCTTTAATGAGCCTATTAGAACTCTCATTGATGTGGATAGATGAATTTTGGGTAGAGATACCTGAAACATGTTCTCTTCCTCCTCTAATATGCACACTCTTTAATGACCTTTTAGAAATTGCTTCTTTGTTAGAGACAAGTTTAGGTAACCAACAAATTTTCCTCTAAGATGCGTGTGATGATGTGGTGGAGAATTCCGTGAAGAGGTTTGTACCACCTTTTTCGTGTGAATCCTCCCCTCGTTGGTAATTTCTGTATTTCAGAGATATGTGTCTGAAATGGGAGAGGATTGGCTATTTGGTTCTCATACCACATCATAGTTATTCTCAACACGGGTTGATTCATGGTATCTAGAGAAGTTTCATCTCCTTTAATCCAATCAATACCAAGAGTGGAGTGAAAATAATCTGATCATAAGTAAGATCCATAATATTGGTTCCATTATTGGAAAGGGTTAAAGGAGGATCTCTCAATCCATAATTTTCTATTTTAGATATTGCGGATAATAATTTTTTTGTCGTCTTACCTCCCTATCATCCACACATCCTGCCCAAAAGTCTTATATACTTTCTTTGTGCCTATATCTTTCTCCTAGGGCCTTTTCCATGTACCCTTTAATATCAAACTGAGCCCTAGTTGTGAAAGAATGTATGGTGATGTGGGAAAATTCCTTTTCCATCAGTTCCACACCACGGGAACTCAGACATTTATATTCCCCAATATAAATCAGAAATGATTACCTCCTCTATGTTTATCCACAAGTAGGCAATGGAATTTGAAAATTTGATGTGAAATTTCCATCAACACCAATTTTCATTGACATATTTAGGGAGTTTGTAAGGATCTCCCACAAATCCACTAACCCGTATATAGGAGTAAGAAGGAAACTAGATATACCAAGTTCCCCACTATTCTATTACAACTTTAGCATCCTCTGAAAACCTTTCTTTTGGATTTCTCCCTAGTGACCTGATTATATAGAAAAGGAAGGCATCATTGACCCTCTAGAAATGGTGAGAACCATTCTTGAATTCAAGCTATGGGTAAAAGTGAAAAACACTATTTTTACCAAGACCCATTGTACCTCTAGTTGTCAGCCTTGAAAATATCCTCCTTGCTACAACATAGATCAAATATGAGGTCATGTAAAAATGACCCGTCATTTTCACCTCGATCAACTACTTATGAAGAGTGTTGCTGATGATACTCACCCAATCAATGGAATTTTTTGCATCAAGAATGGTACAAATGAATTTGTACACCCAAGGATGGAAATTATTGGTGGAAGGGAGACCGAAAACCCTACTAAGGAGAGTGAACATATGTCCTATTTCTTCATGAAACTCCACATGAAAAAATTCTTTCAAAACCTTGAAGTCCGAGTTTTTGGTTTGACTAAACAATTTTTATTAATAATTTTTGACCATCTCAAAGGATCTTCATCCCAGAATTGTTGTGCCAATTCTTGCGTTATGTCAACATTTTCTTCATAAAGTGGCACTTTTAACATCTCCTCCATGTACTCGGGAGAGTTAAGCAAGAAGGGGTTCATTTCTATCATTAAAGACTCCCAACACTTACGATTGTAGTGTTCGACACATGCCGAACAAACTCGTGACATTATATTGCCACTTTGGAAATGCCGCGCTTGAGGTAAGCCACAATGATAGAGCCTTTTTGAGAAAATAGTTTTCCTTCCCTCCTAACCTTGTCGTAAAATTGGATCATATCCACATGACCCATATTAGTATCTAAAATATTATCGTATGCTAGAATTAATCCTTGATATGCATACTTGAGTGCTGATTTGTTAGAGAGTTCTCCCATTATGAATTTTTAAAGCGGAAAGCAAAAGGAAACATACATTGGGAAGGTGTCGGGTCTAAGTCTCCGGACCACCATAACCACAAGAAAAATGTATCTATTTTTATTATTTAAAAATAAAATAAAAAAATAAAAATGAGCAATCTGGGTTACAATTTTTAAAAAATGATATACTGATGAAAAGCGAGCTTGGCCTCAAATTATAAATCATGCCAAAATACTATGAATTGGGTCGAGCTTAATTTTCAAGCCGAAGAATTTGAGCTTGATTGCCCCTTTTTAATTCTCTTCGGTTGTGATTTTTGTATTGATATGTGAAAAATACTCTTTGACTGGTGTTTTGAATAACTATTTAACCTCCTTTCACCTACATGGTTGTGCTTGGATTTCTTGGTGAACACATGGTGGATTATTTTCTCTACCAATGCATGCACTTTTATCTAGCAACGTGTGCATGGTTTGTGTCTCTTCACCGGCGTGGAAAACTACTTCTTTATGGCCTACGTGGAGATCCTTTTATTTTTCTTAGTATGGGAAGGATTTTCTTTACCAATGCGTTGGATTCTTGCTGCAAAAAAAACTATGATCTGTTTTTGTTTTTGAATTAGGCATGGATTTTTCTGCAGACTAGTTATTTCTTGTCCCTTCTATGAACTATCTTCACCCTCTGTGTGGTGAATCTTCCTCATGTGGGATGAGTAGATTATTTTTTTCCTTGATGTGTGAGATTATATGGCTTTAACGTGGAGATTTGATAGATCCTTGTAATGCATGGGTTGGTCTTCCCGGGATGCATGGGCTCTTACTTTGACCGTGTGGGCTTGTTTATTTGTCCTCTACCTACTTGAAAAACAACATTTTACCTCTCAGTGTAGGAAAGCTACATCTGCTTCACTCTTTGCATGGGAAATGCTTTTGGCTAAGTGCATGGACCTATGTGTGGTTGGTCTCTCCTCCCTCTTTGAACTTTTCTTTCTGTGTTGGGCATGGAAAATATTCCTCAGGTGTGGAAAGTATTTTCTTTAACTTATGCATGTGTGTTCCCAATCTGGCGTAATAAAAGAAAAATAGTTTTTTTAATAAAAATATATGACATGCAAAATAAAAGAGAGACTCTTAAAATCAAGTCTTATTTTTGGTTGTTTTGAGCTCGAGCCAGATTTAGCATGCTATACAGATCAAGCACTTTACACAGAGCATGGATGATCTTGAGAAAATGATGAAGGATGGCTTCTTGTAAGCTTGTGATTCTGAAAGGGAGACAACTACCTAGAGATTTCAAGGTTTCCTAGCTCTAGCCAATGGCTATGCAAGGTTTCCATGTGAAAGCTGAGGAGTGCATGTGGAATGAGATTTTACTTCTTTTTGCTCTGGATGTATGTAGCATTTTCCTCGCTTGTTCTTCATTCCAATTTCTTTCACTTTAACAACTTCTTGTAACTGCCTTCTTCCCAATTTATCGGATGGTGGAAATAAAATTGTAATTACCCACGACAATTAGAAGTGAAATTATAATTTCCCATGGCAATTCTCACGGAAATTAAATGCCCACGACCATAGGGAAAATGAGAAAAATCTTCCAAATTTGTCAAACAACTTCTATGAGGATTAAATTAATATTTATTAATTAAAAACCCTAAAATTTAATAAATTTAATTTTATTAAATAAAAGGTAAAATATTAATTAATTAATTAAAACACGGTTTACGACATAGTGGGAGAAGTACTTATCCAAAATGGATGAAATGAAGGCCAAAATAATCAGGAGAATAAAACGATCATGATGAGGGTGATAAACCACGAGAAAGGACACTTCATAATTTTTTTAAATTTTCATGCTATAATTTTGTGAAGTCAAAATTAGCTGATAACACATCCATTTTTGTTAATGGGTAGAGCACATCTAACCTCATTTAGTCCCTTTCCTCTTAACTCTCATTTTGTTAAGAGTTGGGAAATCAACTAACCCTTTTCACTTCTTCCCTCTTAGCACTTATTTCGCTAAGGGTCAAGATTTTTCATCTTCTTCCCTCTTCCATCTTAGCATTCACTTTGCTAAGGGTTGAGTTTTCTATCACACCTCTTCTTATTCCTCCCCTCTTTCAACAATGGTGGGAACACAACATCATGATTATATTCCTTTTTAATGGGAGGAAATAAATCCTTTCCATATCAGTTCTAATGAAGAGGATGAAGACCAACTTAAAAATATTTCCATTGATGCCACTTTGTGACAAAACAAGGACCAATTTCTTCTTCATCTCCTCACAATGGGAGAAATATTTCCTAATAATTTGATGAGGATAAATTAAAATCCTTAAAAGAGAAACCTAAATTCCCTAAGGGTCCACCATTTGAGTCAAACAAACATGATGACAAAGGACCAAATAAAACAAATGCTGATAATAAAGGCAAATCTAATGCTTCGTCCTCTAATCCCAACCAAGCCTTACTTGATCAAATCAATGCAATGAAGATACAATTGGCTCTCTTATCATGTATAGTCACTAACAATGATACCAAAGGTATCGAACACATGAATAAAAGTGATGAAACATTTAAAAACCATTATGAGACAAATAACGAGAATAACAAACATACGAATGATAAATCATCATTCATCCCAAAAATAATTCCCCATTTTCTCTGTTGGTGTGGGATATTTACTATGCATATATTATAAGCACATGGGATTCCTCCACATAGGTAATTCACCATGCTTAGGTGTCATGGGGTGTCACTATGGCCTTACACGCGTCATAGAGCATCATAGGAGTTACATTTGATCGGCTATTCTCGGGAATGTAACTCCCACCTCTTGATGGCTACAATTGTGGGGGAGTTACACACCCCACTAATATATGTACACCCTTTCTTCTTGAGCAATACAATGGAATGGAATGGAGTATGGGATTTGAGCCATTTTTCCCTTAATGCATGGACATTTCTCTCATGGGTGATTTCTTGCTTCGATCTTGAAGCTACATCATTTTTGGTTGAGTACAATGTTTTGATGCTCACGGATTCCCTCTAGATATTCGTAATTCCTTCACACGGCATCGAGCTCGGGGATCGAAATCATGTTACTTGCAATAGTTGCTTACTACTCTCCATCTCGTAGTTTCTTGTTTAAGCTCTCCTTTGCATGTGATCTACTTGAATTTTTAAGGGACTTATGCTTGGTGTTTTCAGCCTTTCGAAGATAGTGGTTGATTCATTTATAGGGGTTCTTTGGACCACCACTCAGTTTTGCTTTGGCGTGGACCTATGGTTCATTTTTGTCTCGAGGTTACCTTTGCAAAAATGTTTTCTATAATGTTGGCTCGTGCTTTGGTCTACTTGACTCGTGTTTCAATCTCTACTTGTGATTGAGTTACCGCTTTCGTGCATTGGTGGAACATGCTCTTCCTTTGCCTTGCTTCTACCATTTTGCATCTACATGTGCATTGGAGCTCCTTCCCCACTCGCACTATCTGACTCATTTCTCACTACTGCACCGTGTTGGACCCAGGACCCCATTCTTGCCTCCACTCATGGGCTCGTGCACACAGAAACATGGTTTATGACATAGCGAGAGAAGTACTTATCCTAAATGGATGAAATGAAGGCCACAAAAATTAAGAGAATAAAATGATCATGATGAGGGTGATAAACCACAAGAAAGGACACTTCATAAATTTTTTTAAATTTTCATACTAAAATTTTGTGAAGTCAAAATTAGCTAATAACACATCCATTTTGTTAACGGGTAGAGCACTTCTAACCTCATTTAGTTCCTTTCCTCTTAACTCTCATTTTGTTAAGATTTGGGCAGTCAACTAACCCTTTTTCACTTCTTCCTCTTAGCACCTATTTCATAAGGGCCAAGATTTTTCATCTTCTTCCCTCTTCCATCTTAGCATTCACTTTGCTAAGGTTTGAGTTTTCTATCACACCTCTTCTTGTTCCTCTCATCTTTCAACAATGGCCGAACACAACATCATGATTATAGTCCTTTTTAACGGGAGGAAAGAAATCCTTTCCATATCAGTTTTGATGAAGAGGATGAAGACCAACTTAAAAATATTTCCTTTGATGCCACTTTGTGACAAAATAAGGACCAATTTCTTCTTTGTCTCCTCGTAATGGGAGAAAGATTTCCCTAATAATTTGATGAGAATAAATTAAAATCCTTAAAAGAGCAACCTAAATCCCTTAAGGGTCCACCATTTGAGCCAAACAAACATGAAAATGAAGGACCAAATAAAACAAATGTTGATTATAAAGGCAAATCTAATGCTTCATTCTCTAAACCCAACCAAGCCTTACTTGATGCAAAATTCACATCTCCAAGCTTCCTGGAGCTCAAATGGTGGCCAAACTAAAAATGCATAGTTACCATTGATTTGCCTTTCTCCCTTCAATCTGAGCCCTCCACATGTCAAAATGTGATTGGAAATGGGTTTGGGATCACTTTTTGACATTTTAACACTTTTGGAAAAATGTAAAAATTTGACATTTTTCTCCGCCCCTCTGCCCTTGAGATTTGGTGCTGACACGTGGCACAAGGTGGGTCCCATTGGAATCGCGGCTCGATTCTGCACATTTCCACCTTTTTTGGAAAAAGAAATTTTCCAAAAATCTCCGTGGGTCCGCCTCCCACAAGACACGTGTCCTCATATGATTAGCTGAGGGGAAGTGCTCTAACTTCATACTTTAACTCCCTTTTACCAAAGGAAATTTTTCAACATTTCCTCCGCGGACCTGCACCTCTAATTCTTTACCCGCGTGTCTATCACTTTGATTCATTGTGGGCCAAGGCTTTGATTTTTTACTCTAACTCATTTGTATTAAAAGGGAAAAATTTCCCCTTTTCCTCCAAATGGGACCCGCTTTGTGCTCACGATCTTTCTTCGTGTCCTCTCTGGTACCGGCCCAAAGGACATACGGCCTTTGATTCTGTCCCGCCACGTGTCTCCCTTTGCTTCGTTGCAGAGCCATGTTTCAAATGATCACTCTAACTCTTTTTTCCAAAAAGGAAAAATTTCCCTTTTCCTCTGGCGGCCAACCAACCCGCTCTGTGCTCTGATGTTGCCATGTGTCCACCCCCGATTGGCCTAGCGGACTGCGGCATTTTTCACAACTCTTGCTCCCTTTCACCAAAAGGCAAAATT
The DNA here is from genome assembly GCA_018340775.1 of Taxus wallichiana var. yunnanensis. Lineage (NCBI taxonomy): Eukaryota > Viridiplantae > Streptophyta > Pinopsida > Cupressales > Taxaceae > Taxus > Taxus wallichiana. The sequence goes on from CM031244.1 coordinate 18,684,609, forward strand.
TTTCTAAGTCCTCCACCAACATTCCATCCCACTTTTGATGAGAACATGACACGTGTCCACCCTTGATTCATCATCCCACTTTTGATGAGGATATGACATGTGTCCTCCTTTGATTCGTTGAAGGCTTGCACTCCGAAGCCGCCACGTGTTCCATTTTACTTCGTTGTGGGCCTGCACTCTGAAGCTGCCACGTGTCCTTCCTTGATTGGATGTGGGCCTTAGGAATTTCCTTTGTACTTTAACTTTTTATTCCAAAATGCCTTAAGGTAAAAAATGACCCACCCGTCTGCCTTCATTTTGCATGCGACACGCGTACCTTCTCTAGGACCTGCGGAGCTGTGGGGGAAATTTTGTTTTTTTGCCAAAAACCAAAAACATTAAGTTTTCAATTAGACCTACCGAATCTTTTCCAACCACAAATGGCCATGTATGAGGGGATGCTTGAGCTATAATTTGATGGGAAAAGGACACCCGTATGATTGTCAAAAAACATAGAATTTTCTAGGGATTCCCTAAATCAATTTTTTCTTCATGGGTGGAGAAATGTTTAGTCAAAAACAAATGGGAAGCGTTTTTAGGCAATTTATGACCATGGCAAAGGGATATATGAGGGAAAATATGTATAAAATGAACAAATTTCGAGCTCCAAAGGCCGGAAAAGTGAAAAATAGTAGAGGCATTGATTTGGAAAATATAGGGCACAAAACAGGGCATACATGCATATTTCCTTCAAATTGGGGCAATGAAAATGAGTTTGTGAACAATTTAAGGAATAAAAATGGAGACAAAACATTATATCATCCATCTCAAAAGGTAAAAACATTTCAGGGCATGCAGAGCAAAGGGAAAAACATTGCAAAATGATGGAGGGTCAAAATGGGCACCAACATCGGCTCTTGCTCGGGATGGGAACTCCTAGTGAGTGCCACAAGAACAAAAGTAGAGCAAGTGCCACAATAATCCATTGGGAAAAGGAGTCATGAGACAAAGCCATAAAAAAACCAGTTGAGAAACTCGACAAAAATGGCCGCCACACACCAATGCAAACCACAAACCGACAAAACACCAAAAATAAAGCAAAAATCCAAACACTATACATTGTACAAGTGGTGCATATCTCAAATTTGGGGATTAATAAAAGAAATGCTTTAGATGCCGGCCATTAATAGATAATTCAAGCAATTCCCCATCTAAGTCCTTGAGAAAAAAGGTATTTTCACCAATTCTAATATCAATGGAGTAAGGGCCCATCCAAAATGCATCAAATTTTCCATGTTTGCACTTATCTTCATTTCTGCTATCCCACAACAAAACCATATCTCCAATAGTGAAGGCCCTAGGAGTGACCTTCTTGTCAAACAACCTCTTTAACTTCTCTCTAAATTTGACATGCCTTTGGTGGGATGCTCTTCTTTCTTCATCTAACTCTACAATCTGATTAATTCGTGCTTCATATGGACTAGCATCTTGATCTTCAAGTTGTTGAACAAACCGAAATGAAGATAATTTCAAATGTAAGGGTAGCAGAGCTTAAGTTCTATAGAGTAACTCAATTGGACTCTTACGATTAGCTCTTTTGGAAGTAATTCTATCAATCCAAACAGAAAATTTCAGTTGTTCACCCCATTTTCTCTTGTTCAACTCTAAGGTTCTCCTAATGATCTTCAACAAGTTCTTATTCTTTGGACTTAGCTTGTCCATTCCCGTTAGGGTTATAGTTTGAAGCATAAGTCGATTGGTTCCATACTCCTTGCACATTGTTATCAAGGGTTAGCTCTAAAACACATGGCATTATCAGCAACAATCTTGACTGGCACACCAAATTTGCATATGATATGATTCAACAAGAAGTCCATAACAACTTGGTGTGTTGCTTTCTTGGTGGGGATTACTTCTACCCACTTGGTGAAGTAATCTGTGGCTACAAGGATACACTTATGTCCATAACTAGAAGGGTCTAAGATCTCACCAATGAAGTCCATCCCCATTGTTTGAAAGGAGCTTCAACCGATACAGTTGCAAAGGAAGGGATCTTGAAGCTTTCATTCTTCCAGAGAAATGCTAGCGAGCTTTCACATTTTATAACCCGCAGGTCACATCTTTGAAGAGAGTAGGCCACCAATGACCATCTCTCAAAACTTTGTGTGTTGTAACCCTTCCAATAAAGTGTCCTCCATAAAATCCCCCATGGAAATCAGCAACTATTTCATGAGTTTCATCTTCGATTACACATTTCAAGAGGACACCTTCGGGGTTCTTCCAAGCCACCCAAAGTGAGTGATGATGTATTTTTGAGAATCCAACTTGAGGGATCTTTTTTGATTTTTGTTCAAATGATTAGGACATCATAGGTGTCTGAGGTAAAAGATTATATCCTTGTACCACTTAGAACTTACCAATTTCTCAAGAACATCTGCCCTTTCTTCCTCTACTTCATTCACTTCCACAGTCTGCAAGTTGCTCTTAGCCATGAGCTTAGCAAGACCCAAACCTCTTACCAACTTTGTGGTTTGGATGTCCATGTCATACTCCTGCAATTTGTTCACCCATCTACATATTTTTCTTGAGATCTCCATATCTGATAAGATGTATTTTACCATGGTGTGGGGAACATAAGCAACAACTTTTGAACTTAAAATATAAGGCCTGAAAACCTTTGTTGCTTTCACCAAGGCAAATGCTTGTTTTTCCATGATTGTGTACTTTAACTCAGTAGCTTGTAAAGCCTTACTAAAGAAGGAAATAGGCCTCTCAGCCCCATCTTCATCCTTTTGGAGCAAAACAGATGCAATAGTATTTTTAGAAGAAAAGGAGAAGATTTGGAAAGGCTTCTTGTAATTCGGAGCTACCAAGACAGGTGCATGTTTAAGTGCTTCTTTGATTCCTTCAAAATCTGAATAGTAGCCTCCTCCCATTTGATAACTTGGTCCTTCTTTAACATGCATGTAATAGGAAGAGTCAATTTAGCAAAATTTGACACAAACCTTCTAATGAAATTGATTTTCCCAAAGAAGGATTGGATGCCCTTCTTTGTTCTTGGAATTGGAACCTTGCTGATTGCTTCTACTCTCTTAGGGTCAATCATGACACCACCTTTGAAACAATGTGACCAAGCAACTTGGCATTTTGCACCCCAAAATGACACTTCTTTGGATTCAAAGAGATTCCAAATTCTCTACATCTAATCAACATTCTTTCCAAGTGCTTTGCAAGTGATCTTTTCTCCTCCTTGAGAACATAGTCACATCATCCTGATAAACTGTAATGAAGTCATTTATGTAACTAGAAAAAGCAACATCCATTGCCCTTTGGAAGGTAGCCCCAACATTCATGAGACCAAAAGGCATTCTCACATAGACATATGTTCCCCAAGGAGTGGTAAAGGTAGTTTTAAATCTTTTTGACTCCTTGACAACAACTTGATTGTAGCTAGAGAAACCATCCAAGGTGGACAACAATTCAGATCTAGTCACTAACTGTAGCATGTTTTCCATGTTTGGCAAATGATAATTGTCCTTCAATGAAGCTCTATTCAGATTTATGAAGTCTACACAAAGTCCGATAGCTCCATTTTTTTTTCTAGCACTAGCAGGTTTACAACCCAAGATGAATACCTCGTGGGATAAATGATCCCTCCCTCTTTCGCTTTATTAGATTCATCTTGCATCTTCATTGAGAGGAGTCGATTAATTGGCATATGATTTTGTCTCGAATGGTTTGGCATTTGTTTCAAGAGGAATCTCATGCTTTAAACAAGTCCTCTCTGTGTGCTTTCACTCTGAATAAGACCAGCAAGACAGGTCTTGATATTTCTTCAATAGTTGAACATAGGACTATTTTTCCTCCTTGTTTAGACTACTGCCCAACCAAAATTTTCTTGGTTTATCACTAGTTCCCAAGTTATGCTCTTCCACATCCCTTGAGGAAGACATGTTTCTATTGATGATGCAATCAACATTGTCAAAATTGGACTCAAGTGTAACAAGACCTCTAGGAATGGTGTTAGTTTTCAATTGGATAATATCCTTTCCAAACAAAGTATCTCTTCCTTTAGTCACACATACCATTAGTTCCCAATCAATATTTTGATCTACAAACTCACCTTGATTTTGTAAGAACCTTTGCACTTGAGCGTCATAATTAAACACTTACTTGCTAATACTTGATGTTGTCAGGGAAAAATGGCCTAGTTAACACTTTAAAATTATACTCACAATAAGGTGAAATGGTGCAATCTCCAAATCTTTACCCCAACACTACCAACTTGTCACGCGAGCAGCATTGAAATTTCTGTCATGATGCACAATGTTGAAGGAATCGAACATTTTAACTAGATCCCAAATTACATGTTTGTCTTTGTTTCATCCGGTGATTTTTGTAGCATACGTTTTCTTATTTGTTTGACAACTAGCTCTGAATCTCCTTTTGCAATGATGTCCTTGACATCATACTTCCATGCAATTCTCAACACAACAACAAGGCTTCATACTCAAGCAATGTTGTTAGTACATTCAAAATTAAGCTTGAAGGAAAAAATAAATTCTTCCAAGCTAGGAGAAATCAGAATTATACCAGCACCATTTCCAAATTTGGAGCAAGCTCCATCAAATAGCAAGGTCCAGGAGAACTTACCTATTCAAGGTACTTTGACCGATCCATCTTATGTTCTTTGCCATCAGCAAACCCAATAAAATTATCAAAGCATCAACATCAAAGCAAACAACACCTCATAAGAAGCATTGTTTGGATCCTCAATCGATGCAACATTTTCTTTTCTCCATAGAGCTTGACAAGGCTGCCTTCATGGGAATAGTGGAAAAAGACATATCCATTTGAACACTCCTGCAACACTTGTAGCCCAATTTATTTACAATAACATACCCCATTTGGTAGGGCAATCAACAATCACAACATCCAATTTTAAATTCCTCCCAGGATAAGATGCAAACTACACCACCAAACCCTTCACACAACCAACTACCGACACTTCTCTTGAGTCCATGGCAGTACACTTTCCATAGGCTGCTGTCACTTTGATATCCAACTCATTCATGACCTCTAGAGGCATGACATTACATGATGCACTGGAATCAAACATACAATTGTGAAGTAGCCTATCCTTTATGATCAAAGTTGTGAAGAATGGATCAACATTCAATTGGGATCAACTGAGGATGTCCCCAAGTATACCTCAGGTATTTCTCCAAGATCCTCTACTCCTGGTGGTTTTTCAAGGTCTGCAATGATTTGAGGAGGAGTTTCAACAACATTTACATTTCTGCTTAGAGTACTCTTCTCTTCTTTCAATCCCAAGTGCTCGGATGCTCTCTTTTTTTGCTCAAGAATCCTAAGCAACTCAATGATTGGAACACTCACTTTGATTTGGATCAATACTTGGGCTATGTCATAAGGAACATTTTTTGGCAAGGCAGCATTGGAATGGATACAAGCATTCATTAGATGACAAGGAATTCTTGGCAGCTTGGGCATGAGGAGGACTATAATTTTTCTTAGGACAACGGATATTTTGGCTGGTGTTTATCTTCTAGGAGCTTCTTTGGGAATACTTGTAAGCAAGGGTGTTTTAGGTTTGGCTTGAGGCCCAACTCCTAAACAATTTTTCTCCTACTCTTGTTATAGTCTTTCTCTTTAGCTATAACAACATTCATCAACAATTGTCTATCTTCCTCTGAAGGGATACCACCGTCATACTTCTTAATCATCAAAGCTCTTAAGTATTCAAAGTCATTGTTAGGAATTTAAAATGCTTGCACTACATCAACTTCAAGAGTATGAGGGGAAGAAATACTTGTACTGTTTGATGCAATCCCAAAAATTTTCAGCTGTCCTTGCACTTATTACCTCGAGTTGATGTTGCTCCTCCTTTTGAGCTTGAAGAACAACCCATCATGAAGATATCATCATCGTACCATCATCATGATTAGCTTCACCATCTTGCGGTCCACTTCATATGGAGGATGGGGCAAAAACACCTATCACACCAATCAATATCAACAACATCCTCAATAGAAGCAACCCTAGTAGTTAGGGGATCAGGTAACACTCTTCCTTCACGTGTTTGAGGATGTCTATTTGTAGACCCCATGGGTTCTTTCCCTCTATCATCTTCCCTTTGATCACCTCTAGGATGACTGCAAATCTGTCATGGTTTTGTGCTTTTTGCTGACCTTGTGAAGTCTACCCAATTCCTTTCTCATCTCTTGCCAAATTGTATTTGATTTCTTCGACATCCCCTACCAAAGTTTTCACAACCTCCTCCAAATCATCACCCTTGCTAGCTTGAGGTTTTTCAGGGTTTATCAACTTTACACCATCTCTCTTGAGAGGTTTCCCAATTGCTTTGATCTGTTTTCAATTTGAAGTGCCATGGTGAAAGCTTGTCTTAGATTAGTAGGGTTCTTGTCTCTTAAGTAGTAGGCTTCCTTCTTGTCAAATACATCTGCATATTTGATTAAACAAGATTCATCACATGGCCTCGGTTTAACTGGTAGTCTTCTCAAAGTTCATTAAACCTTATATTGAAGTCATGAATCGATACATTAGGGTTCTTCTTGATATTCTCAAATTCAGATAAGAGAAATCTAGGGTCATTCTTATCACCATATTACAACCTAAATACATTCTTCATTTTAGTCCAAGAATCAATTGAATTATCGGGTAGAGCCTTGTACCAATCCCTATAATCCTCTTCTAGTGTATGAATGAAAAATTTGACATAGACATCTTCAAACTCTATTTCAAAACCTCCATCATGTTAACAAAAAGTTTGAGATGCTTTGATCACCGCTTATTGCATTGTTACCTTGGAACTTTGGCAACCTATTTCTCACATTTTGTGGGACAGCATTTGGGTAACCATCCATTCCTCTAAATTCTATAAGACCAAAGGTGTTAACAACAAATGGAGGTCTAAGCTGAGCCATATTGTTTGTGGAGGTGATCTTAGGGGCGACACAAGATGATGAGGAGTTGAAGGTATTTGGGGCTCAAGAATGTGGTTCACAAGATTGGTATTCTCTAAGTGCTGATTTTCTTGGAAAGTTTTATTAGAATTGAAACACACAGGTGCAGATTGAAGAAGGAACTCACCAGGTACAGCAGAAGGACCTTCACTAGTTGAAGTAAACAAGTTTATGAGAGGATTGCTTGAATCAGAATCACTGGAAGAAGAGTGATAATCCTATACCAAAGGCTGATCTCTCTCACCAATGGATATACCTTTACCTGATGTTTGACCTTTAACAACCTTCCAAACTCTTCTCCCTTCTAACTCTAAGTTCCTTGAATCTGAAAACAACTTCTTAGTAGAGTCTCTAATGAAGAGAGATCTTCTTCCTTCCATTTTTGTAAAGATTAGCAACACAAAATAAATGATAGAAAGCTAAGACACCGGTATTTATCAAGATCAGAACAACATGGAGTTGTCACTAAGGATTTTCACCCTAGTTGTGGAAATGCACTAAAATACTCTATCAAATACCTATCAACACTAAAGATCTTGCAAAAATTTATAGATCAGACCTTCCTTTTCTTGAATCTATCAACCAAAAATGCAAATGAAGTGCAACTATTGTTGGAAACTGATAAAATTGCAAGCAAAACTTGAAACCTTTGCATACACCTTGCAAATCTGAGTATAGAATGATGCTTTAACAATATATTTGTAGTCAGAGCTTGCAAGAGACATTACCAGGGTTTGATATGCATTCAAATATCTCAAATATGTATGCACATGGATCAGATTGAACTAAGAATGTCCCCTGGTAGTGGCATCAAAAGTGTTGTTAATGGGCTAAATAGACATGGAATGACAGAGAATCAACAAATCAATCTCGGTAATGTAAATTATTTCCCAGGAATTCAGAACAATCCCCAACAACGGTGCCAGAAGTGTTGGTACCCAAATTTGTTCTCCTTTTTAGTCCGAGTAGCATCAAAGATATGGTATGAAGCTTGAAGATAAATAAATCATGATGTGTGTCATTTTGTAGTTGGGGATGTGATCTAACTAGCACTCAGATTTGTGGAGATATGGAGAACACTCAAATAGGACTTGATCTCATCATAACTGTTTTAGGTTGTGTCTTTCAACCAAGGTAAGAGAACCTATTTTGTAACCCTCAAATGGTGAAGGAGATGAAGATATCCCTCAATTTGTGTAAATAGTATGAAAAAGGCCTTGGGAAAATATGATCAACACTCCAAATCTGACTTTCACAAGTTGTCACTTCCAGATTATGGAGATAATTTCAATGCAAGGCAAGGGTTACTGAAGACATAGTATGATCTTGATTTGCTTTGTGCATTTTTGTAAATGGATTGTATTCTTTTGTTAATACACAGGACAAAGCAGGGGTAGTATGGGGTAGGATTAGTTGTTTTGAATGAATTTTGGTGGGAGATTTTAGACAAGACTAACCAGAATTTGCCAAATTCTTTGAGGACCTTTACAAAACTTGTAAGACCTAAACAACATAATGCTTCAAAGGGGTTAAGGTACTCCTTCAACCAGGATATGTGCACTAAATGGAGGCCCATATTTGCACTCTTCCACACAATCTTTGACAACCTGCCACAAAATATTGAAGCAGATGAACCAACAAAGTATCTAGAAACCTCTATTTTATCATGACCTAAGGTGTACCAAAAGGTTTACAAACAATCTCAGAATTCAATGAAGGTAAAGTGATTTTAAATTTTTTTATCTATTTATCGGATGAAAGCTCTTCCGAATGTGAGATTGCAAATGCCACTAAGCTATCAACAAGAAATGACACCCCATATGAGCAAGAGAGATTTTATACACAAGACTGCAACAGGAGCAATAAACACAAATTGAAAACATTCTGAAACATAAGTGTATGCAAATTTTTCCAAGAGACAACACAAAATAATCCAGAAATGATCAAATTTATCAATAGGGGAATGTTTCAAGAACAATCTCAGAGCTTGTTGGTGGCTTTAAAACTAAAACCAACTCAACATGATACAAATATGATGCAAAAGGGAATTAGAAATGGTTCTCAGGTGGTTTCTCAAAGAATGGGCTTCTTCCCAGATTTTCCCGTGAAATTCTAAGTTTCTCGACCATTTGCATGACAAATTCATGCAATATATAACTTTTCATTACAATTGATCCTTTTCCTCTCAAATCTTCCCTCCAAAAGTGGAATATTCAGAGCACCTTTGCTTTGCAATATTTTTGGAAAATGACATCTAACAGACTCGCAAAAATTTTCCAGTTGTTCTTTCAAAAGGTGAATCATTACAAAAATTTCATCATTATCCATTGTGGAGGCATGTTTTTCATCCTTAAAGCATGCAAACCCCTTTCATTTCATCATTTCATCCTTATCCCTCCAAAATTTGACTCTACAACTTTTAGATTTGATATTTCATGTTTTGGATGGGCTAGGGAAAAAAATTATTTCAAAAACATCTCAAATCTGCAAATTGATCCTTAAAACCAATTGCATTGGTCCTTGTAGGCACAATCAACATGAATTTGCCAAAAATTTGATGAAAATTGATGCAAAATTCACATCTCCAAGCTTCCTGGAGCTCAAATGGCGGCCAAACTAAAAAATGCATAGTTACCATTGATATTCCTCTCTTCCTTCAATATGAGCCCTCCACATGTCAAAATGCAATTGGAAATGGTGTTGAAATCACTTCTTGACATTTTAACACTTTTGGAAAATTGTAAAAATTTGACATTTTTTTGATAATAGGTAAAAGTTAGGGTTGAGGGGACCCTACCCCATTACAAAGAGTTATCGTTTACTTACATATTGGCCAAAGTATTTATCTTCAAAGGCCAGTCATGATCCACAATATCAAAAACAAAAAACTAGAATAAGATAACCATTATATATGATATACATTATATAGCAGTCCCAAGGGAAATACTAACAACAAAAGTTAACCAGCAGTAGATTCTAAACCAAAACATATCATTTCTCTTTAACCAGCTCGTCCACCATCTCCATGCATCCATTCCATTCTTTGACCAGGGTTGTGATGGTCTCCTTCCAGTATTTGTAGTTGGGTTCTTTGATCACCACCTTCGGGCTATGCCATCCAACTCTTTTTCTTTAGCCAATTCCATTGACTGTATCATCTCTGCCAATAGTTTGAGATGGAAGATAGTACTCTTTACATTAAGAACATGGGCATCTCTAATTTGCATGATGATTCCTTTCATTTTCAACATCTCTTTCTCCATTTCCATTCTATTGGCATTTGCATTTTTGAAATTTTCACTGAGGATGATGTTAGACATTTTATCAACTTTTTCTTGTAGCTCCTTAATATCCATGGTGAGCAAACTGACTTTGTGCCTGTTGATGTCATTGTTCAATTTGGCATTTTCTCGCCCCTCCGCCCTTGAGATTTCGTGTTGACACACGTAGGCACAAGGTGGGTCCCATTAGAATCGTGGCTTGATTTTGCACATTTCCACCTTTTTTGGAAAAGGAAATTTTTCCAAAAAATCTCTGTGGATCTGCCCTCCCGTAAGACACGTGTCATCATATGATTAGCCGAGGGAAGAACTCTAAATTTGTACTTTAACTCCCTTTTACTAAAGGAAAATTTTCAACATTTCCTCCATGGACTGTGCCTTTGATTTTGTCTTTGCCACGTGTCTATCACTTGATTTATTGCGGGCCAACACTTCAATTTTTACTCTAACTCATTTTTGTTAAAAGGGAAAAATTTCCCCTTTTCCTCCGGCAGCCCACCGACCCACTTTGTGCTCTGATGCTTTCTACGTGTCCTCTCCTGACTGGCCCGATAGACCCGCGGCCTTTGATTCTGCCCCTGCCACGTGTCTCCCTCTACTTCGTTGTGGAGCCACATTTCAAATTATCACTCTAACTCTTTTTGCCAAAAAGGAAAAATTTCCCTTTTTCCTCTAGTGGCCCGCCGACCCGCTCTATGCTCTGATGCTACCATGTGTCCACCCCTAATTAGCTTTGGCGGACCCGCAACATTTTTCACAACTCTTGCTCCCTTTTGCTAAAAGGCAAAATTTTTCTAAGTCCTCTACCAGCCTTCCATCCCACTTTTGATGAGAACATGACACGTGTCCACCCCTGATTCATCATCCCACTTTTGATGAGGATATGACACGTGTCCTCTTGTGATTCGCTGAAGGCTTACACTCTAAAGCCGCTTATGCGTTCCATTTTACTTCGTTGTGGGCTGCGCTCACTGCTACCACGTGTCCTTCCCTGATTAGATGTGGGCCTTAGGCATTTCCTTTGTACTTTAACTTTTTATTCCAAAATTCCTTAAGGCACAAAACGACCCACCCATCTACCTTCATTCTGCATGCGACACGTGTACCTTCTCTGGGACCTGCGGAGCTGCGGGGGAAATTTTGATTTTTTGCCAAAAACCAAAAACACTAAGTTTTCAATTAGACCCACCTGAATCTTGTCCAACCAAAAATGGCCACATATGAGGGGATGCTTGAGCTATAATTTGATAGGTAAAGGACACTGTATGACCGATCAAAAAAACACAAAATTTTCCAGGGATGCCCTAAATCAATTTTTTCTTCGTGGGTGGAGAATTTTTGGTCAAAAATAAATGGGAAGTGTTTTTAGGAAATTTACGACCATGGCAAGGGATATTTGAGGGAAAATATGTATAAAATGAACAAATTTCAAGCTCCAAAGGCCGAGAAAAGTGGAAAAAATGGTAGAGGCATTGATTTGGAAAAATTAGGCCACAAAATTGGGCATACAAGCATATTTCCTTCAAATTGGGGCAAAACAAATGAGTTTGCGAACAATTCAAGGCATAAAAATGGAGACAAAACATTATATTATCCATCTCAAAAGGAAAAAATGTTTCGGGGCATGCGAGTAAAGGGAAAAACATTGCAAAGCGATGGAGGGTCAAAATGGGCACCAACGAGGTTTAGTTCGAGGTCGATGCTTAACATGTGTGGATATGGCTTAGACATGCGCAAAATCATGCCTTTTTAACGAAAATAGTCACATCCCTATTGGTTTGGATCTATAGTGAATGTTACACGTATAACCTTGGATGGTTTTTGCACCACTTTCACCAACATGGCTTGACAACGTGGGCCCCATCCATTCCTTTTAGACATTATTTGGCGGTCAAAAAAATCCTCGTTTTTAATGTTTTGAGGCAAAACATTCATTATGGCATTGTAATAATTTTAAGGCTCTAATTTGCTTGTAATTATGTCCTTCATTCGTATGTCGAAGATGGAGGGCGAGGTCCGGGGTTGGTAGGAGGCTAATCCCCCCTCGCAAGTAAAAAAACCTACCTAAAATTTGATGCCATTTCCAATGAGTACCCACATGAAACCCTTTGCACCCATTTCAGGCACTTTTAAATATGTTTGCAAGGCTTATTGGCATTTTCCATCAGTTCTGGAATCATTTTCTTGCTATAACTTTTGACTCGTTGCTTAGTTTTGAGCACTTCTTTAGTCAAAGTTGCATGATTTTTTACACACTACATGATGACATTATCAATTTTGTAAATTTACTACTTTATAAAGTGCCACATTCTAGGGGTCACTAGTACTCTTGGGTTTTTACACGTAGACACATTATCGGCCGAGTCCAACGTCTTGCTTTTGTGCACCTTTCAATTTTGATTCCACATCATGGAGGGTGCTCTTTCTATACTTGAGTGTCGTAGGATCTCTTTACAGCCTCTACCACTTCTTATTAGGAGAGAGAACTATTCAGCTTGGCGTGCTTCCATGGAACGTTACTTCACTCACGAGGGTCTTTCACCCTTCTTACTTGGGCCAGTTCCTGTACCCACTGATCATCGTTGTCTTGAGGACTTTCTTGACACTTGCGACCATGTTTTTGGTCACATGATGATGCATGTCTCTAGATCTTTTTGGTTTCACGTGGCATACTCATATCCACCCCACCGTGTCTGGAGAATTCTTCATCCCTTTATGGAGACCTTTCGATACTACCGCCGTTGTTATTCTTTGCTGATTCGATTGTCTCCTCTATTTCTTTGTGTGTTGATAGTTCCACTGACATAGACTCGCTTGGTTCTACTTATGATGATGAGGATTGTGCACCCAATTCTGATGTCAAGAGTACTATAGAGGACTCTTCTCCTCCTTCTCTCACTATTCTAGAGAGTGTTGACACATCCCACATATCATAAGATATTGAGAGTCTCTATACGAGTCTCATCTGATCCATCACACCCGCCTCTTTTCCACCTTCAGTGTGTGAGGCCCCTTTCACTCCTCTACCTTCATTGGATGACTCATACCTATTTGACATCACTCTTCTATTTGTTGAGCCCCCTCATTGGGATGAGTATCTGCCAGACCTTGGTCATCTCTTTACAGAGTCCACTTGTGATGTACTACATGTTCCTCATCCATCTATAGGTATTTCAAGAGGAGTTCATCATCTCCATTGTTGGAGTGCCCCTTCTAGGACTCTTACCACTTCCACTTTTCTGGAGACCTTCATTGATCCACCCTTGCTTGTGGATCCATTTTCTGTTGTGGGGGATGTTTTGTTTCCTTCACATCAGTTGGACATCCTTTCTATAGGTGTTCACCCTTCATACTCTGATAGTTCTACACTCGTGACATTACCTTTGGTTCCTTTGCACTCACTTTCTAGACCAATGTCGACTTTTGTGGACCCGGACTCGAGTTCTTCGTGGTGTTGCCTTCGGTTTCCTTTGCAGAGTGGGTAGACTTCCAACATGTCATTTCTATCCTTCCTAAGGGTAGGCACATAGTTTGGTGTGGATGGATCTTCTTCAGTCCAAAGGTAGAGGATCTCGTGATCGATATTCTTTTGGGAGACCTCCTAGAGTTGCAGAGTTCAAATCCATCCATGGCATCTTCTACATTCCTCTCATCTCCCTCTTCTTCTCTCTTCTTCTTCTTTCCGAGAGATTTCCTCTTTATACATGGGTACCTTTATAGGCTCGTCTATGGCCAAGACCCATCTTTGGCATATTTCTTAGATTAGAGAGTGGAATTGTCTCTCTTTTGGGGGGGAGTTTTTCCCACTTTGGGTTTCTCCTTTTACTCCACTTTTCGAGAGTTTCTTGTACATGGGTACCTCATCAGGCTTGTTGTCGGGACCCACTTCTCCTTGTTTTCATCTATGTGTCCACCTAAGCTATGCTTCAGGGGGTGTTGGTGTAGGATATTTACCATGCATATATTTTAAGTACATGGGATTCCTCCACATAGGTGATTCACCATTCTTAGGTGTCCTAGGGTGTCATTATGGCCTTACACATGTCATAGGAGTTACATTTGACCGGCTATTATGGGAATATAACTCCCACCTCTTGATGGCTACATTTGTGGGGGAGTTACACACCCCACTACTATATGTACACCCTTTCATCTTGAGAAATACAATGGAATGGAATGGAGTATGGAATTTGAGCCATTTTCCCTTAATGCATGCACATTTCTCTCATGGGTGATTTCTTTCTTTGATATTGAAGCTACATCATTTTGCAGTTGAGTGTAACATTTGGATACTCACAGATTCTCTCTAGATCTTCATCATTCCTCCAACATTTTCAAGAGTGGAAAATGATGAAGGACACCATTTTAGGTATGCAAAACAACACAAACAATTCAATTTTGATGAATTGTGTCCATACCCTTTCAACATGGACATATTACACATACCCTTCCCACGCTCTTTCGAGATGCCAAAATTTGACAAATACAAGGAAAAACCGATCCTAGAGAGCATGTCAAGGAATTTTTCATGGCATGCCAAGAGGTGGCTTATAACGATATCTTTCTCTTGCACCTCTTTCCTAAAAGTCTAGGAGGAAAATATTTGGACTGGTTCTTACACCTTCCAAAGGGATCTATTTCTACCTTCAGCGGACCTCTCAAAGAAGTTTTTCAAACACTTCTCTTTTAACCTTGGCTTCAAGATCACAATGATGGATTTGTGCAATGCCAAAAATGATTACGAGGAATCACGAGTTGATTCCCATGTTCAATCCCTAAGAAATAGATGGTTAGCATCTTTGTCCCTAACCTTAACGATGAGTTTTCCTTTCACATGCAGATGCATTGCCTCAATAATTTTGAGGAAGTTATCGAAAAGGGAACTCAAATCGAAAAAATCCTCATTTCTAAAGGCTTGATCAAGCCTCATTATAAAGATAATGGGCACAATCATAATCGTCACAACAATAAAAATAACCCTAGCACTTCTCACGATAAACCTAGGTACATCAACCATAACCGTAACACTGTTAACGATGGTGTTATGAATAATCGCAACGTGTAGAACTTATTGAACAAAATATTAAAACAGATTAAGTCTAAACCATCTATCACCATTCCAAAAATAGAAAATTTTCCTCCTCATCGTGATTATAACCAAAGAAAATATGTCTTTAGGGAATATCTTTCAAGCATATTAAAATAGTTGACAAGTGCTAATATGGTTACTTATCCTATTACGCAACCCTTCCTTGAAGGTGAACCTAAGACAAGTTGGTATAGACCTAACACATATTGTGATTTTCATCACATAGATGGTCATCAAATGGAAAAATTTAAAAAAATTCGCAATCACATCTAATACCTCATTGAAAATGGAGGTATAGTGGTGGAGGCCTCACACCTAACCATAATACAAAGGGTAAAACTCACAAAGATGGTGAATCCTTGAACTCCGCTGATTATAAGTCCATCATATCCTGTAGTGATGAAACCACTCCATGTAATATTGAATGTGAATATACACCTCTCAGAGAGAGTCTATCTAGTTCCTTTCAACAATTAATAAAGGCTAACATGATTGAATATCCACCTATGAGACCCTTTTCTAATGGGGAACCCAATCCTATGTCATATAATGTATCAAAATATTGTGAATACCACCACATGCATGGCCATTCTACTAATAATTATACAACTCTTTGTCATTATGTTCAATACTTAATTGACAATGAAACCATCTCCATAGATCTTGAAAACAAAGCTCTCACAACCGATGACATGTCAAATACCAAAAATTCTAATGAAGAGTTGACTATTGCGCTTGATTTTTACATACTTGAAATTTCACAAAATCATGACGAAGGTCAAGTATCTCTCCCTTCAAACTAATCTATTTCTTCTCCATATTTTCTTCTGATTTCCCAAGAAGACATTGAACATGTTTTGAATAACCTTCTAACACCTAACAAGAGCTTGAATTTTCTCTAAGACTCTCTTTCAACCCTTGTCATAATAGAAGAGGGTCCATCATCAAGCACTATTGAGCTTGATTCTATTCTTCCCATTTGATGTAGCCTAGAATTTGCAAGATAACACCCTATTTGCGTTGGCACATCACTTAGCCTAGACTGAGTGCTCACCCGAAGTGTGAAAAGGTACCAGGTCCCTCTTTAGGGTTGTTATAACAGGATGTTAACATGATGAAGGAAGAAACATATAGATTCATAACTAATCCATCATTCTACAATGCATGCTACCCTTAGATCTATGAAAGAACAAGCTTAAACAGTAATCATGATTTAACCATTAACATGCACTACTCAATTACATAGAATGACACTTAGATTCAGCCAATATCTTCCATCTATTAGTAAATACAAAAGCTCCTTACAATATTGTCAATCTATATCAATGCACGTATGGATCTGATACACACATTCATACATCCGAATCATACATACACCACTCTCTGTGATACATCTCCCTCTACTATGCACCTAACATCATATATATAGGGTGGGGACTTGCCCTTCACCGCTTAACTATTCCAGAAATAGGTCGCATGCTATTGATAGCCACACGCCATTTTCAATCATAGCCACACATGCAAGTGCACTATCTATAGTCCTCTTGTAGTTAACTAAAGTGTCAATTCTATTCTTAGCTTGTCTCCATGTATAAATGCTTCAAACCTCTTCTCCAAATATAGACATGCATGGTGCCCACATCTCTTCATCGTTGATGTGTTCTCGCACGCCATCTTCTAAAAATAGGTCTCTATGCTAAAAATTGGCTAAGTCCTGAAATCTGAACTTGCCTTCTGCGTGTGGGTCCTTCCTGTCCTTTCGTGCCTTTGATCTTGGCCTTCTATCCCATGCAGACTCCTTGTATGATTTTTGACAAGTATTCCTTGATCAACATTACCCCACACTAATCTCATTGTCGTCTTGACAATGGGTATCTCCAAAAATTTGAAGGAAAGAATAAAATGAAAGAATAAGAATGAAAGAATGTGGATAAATAAAGAATTTTTATGAGGTTATTTAAGCAACCTCCTCTATATCAGTTTGTAGTATCAGCTCTGGATACTCCTCTTTTATTGCGGCCTCCAAAACCTGCCATTCAGTGAGTGCTTGCTCTGCTTTTTCTAGGATGTCCACAACAATGGATTCCAACTCATCCCATGCAATCACTCCTTTCTCATTTTGCAGATTCAACAAAACACTGGACATTGATGTCATTCTTCCTTCTAAAAGGTCCATCTTCTACGCAATCAACTTTCTAAGCTCTTCCACCAAGTCTTGCGTGACTCTTGTCTTTTGCTGCTCTCGTCAGGCCTCACGCTTCTGTTTAACCATTGACAACCTTTTTGTGTGGCCCAATGTCTCATCTTTCATTACTTTCTGGACCTCATTATTCTCTTATAAGGTCTTGATGTTGATGAGTGCCTTTGGAGCTGTGCATATATTTAAAGCCTGGTCTGCTTTCTTCAATACTTGTAATGCCTGCAAAACCCTTCATAAGATGTGATTTTTCTCATCACAGATGCTTTCTCCCATTCGACATCTTGTTTTGATATTTCTAGCACTTGCATATGTAGAGTTTCATCTTCGAGCACCAAGTCCACCAACTTTCCCACATAGTGTATCACTAAAGGAAATGTCTGTGGTACCTTGGGTTCCAAGTGTGGCCTTGCTTTGATTACATTATCCCCAATCTCCTCTACAATGCTTATGAACACTTCATTCTTCTTCTGCACAAAGTCCCTTTCCTATGTTATGCATGCTATTTCGCATCCTTTGTCTTTAACTCTTCACATAACGCTTTGATCATGGTAGATTTGTCCATGTTTCTTCTAGCCACCTTAGCAAAAACTTTCACCAATGCATTGTTGACCTGCTCATCTGACATGATAGTAGGCTTTACTATCATGTGTCTAGCTTGAGGTGCCTTCTTCATTCACCTCGAAACACATGACTCTTCACACACATCAAAGTCAGGCTCATCCATGTGGGTGTGCATCGACCACGATAGTTGCTTTTGTGTGCGCATAGTTACCATATCCTCATCCATCAACTCCCAGCCGAATAAATATTTCTGTGCAATCGTGCTCTGGAAGCGGCCGCGAACAATTTTTCCTGCATCCTCTGTATACCTCATGGCTGGTGGAATGTGCTCTCCACTTGTCCTTCTAGACCTCTACTGCTTAGGAAATCTAGCCTCCAAATTTGGGACTTGCGTCTCCATGTCCTGAACATCCTCTGTAGCTGTTTCCTCTGGCCTTTTCTCTTCTTCTTCTTTCTCCTTTGATGCCTCACCTTGTTCTTTTATATGCTTTGGAAGTGTAGGAGATGTAGGTGCACTCTCCTCTGACTCTTCCACCTCCTCATTCAACTTTCATCCTTCTCTACACGGTCACCTCCTTTTATGGGGAGAGTCGGGGTGATTTACGCACAGTGGTTGGGGTAGCACCTTGGGTCTTTGTTCTCCTTAATACCCTTTTAAATCTGTGCTCCCCTTAGACTACATTCAAGTCCTCATCATCCCCCTCTTGTGGCTAAGGTGGTGTAACAATGCGCTCATCTTCACTCTGACTTGTAGGATGTCTCCTACCCCTATTCTCCAAACCACCACTATCTTTGCGCTCCTCCTCCTCATCCTGCACTTCAATTGGCTCTGTGGGCTTAGGTGTTGGAATATTTTCCATTGTATTCTTTCCCTTTGGTGGTGCTGGAAGTGTAAACTCACCTTCCACATACTTGTTATTCTCCATCTTTGGCTTCAACTGGAGATACACCAATGCTGCCCCCATGTCTTTCTACAACCAAGATTATTGGTTTGATATTCGAACCTCTCGAAATGATTCTTTCGTATAAGTGCTTCTACTCAGGATATACATACTTCTTCCTTAATGTATGGTAGTCGCAGTATACCTTATCTGCATTGAAGATCATTCGGTGCATGCCTCAGTAAATCTATGAATAGATTCTTGAAAATACCTTGCAATGAATGCATAAGGTAACTTGCACCAAGGGCTCCAGAATACATCTTTATTTGGGAAGTGCACAATGCATAAATGCTGATATATAACAAACTAAACTTGTTTCCCTACCACTTCGGTAGGTCCTTTGGAATGTACCACTCTTCCCCAAATGCTGCGTAGAGCCTATCATACCACTTCTCCACCCTTTGTTTTACTTCGTCTGTCATGGTCCCCTTGCATAGGTATTTGCTGAATCTTCCAGTTGGGGACTTTTTCTCCATGGGGTATTCCCATATTTTCTCCTTTGGTCTGTAATGAAATTACTAGTATAATTCAGATTATGAGTAGCAATAGAACACTAAATAACACAATATTTCAGAATAATGATCTCAATATGCAATTATAATAGCTTCACCACTTTGAGGAGGCAACCTCCAAACCATATAATAAGACTCAAATGCTCAAATTATGATGAACTACTACCTACAATCCCCTATATATACTATTCATATGTTATGGCCATCACCAGCTGACCTATTAAGCATGATAAAGTATAAATGATATAATAAAATGATATGGTAAGCCACAAGTTAGTTACTCATATCCTAATACAAGCAATAGGTTAAGGGCATAGCATGGTCCATCTAGTACTCCAATCTCCTTGAAGACCAAAGGTGATAGTAGAACATGCCCAAAGCTGATCTTCCCTCCTGTGTGTGTTTCTTTGACTATTTTCTCTATAACATAGCCTGCGAATCTTGTAGATTTTCCCTTCCAACATCTTACACGCCATATGTAACCACATAGTGTTTACTGCGACCACCACTCCTGATCATTTAACTTAGTAACAAGTTATGTTGCAGCTTGTACAATTGGATAGTTCTTCAATTTATCTATGTCCATTCCACATGGACCCTTAAGGTATCCCAACTCTGTTTGGTCTGCAGAAATCACATCTTTATCTGCAAGAGATCACCTTTTATGTCTTCCCTGTGGCCTTTATATATGTAATCGATGAGATGAGTGCAAATGAAATTCTAACTCTACGTCCTACAAAGTAGAAGAAGTATTCATGTACCTTGCTCATGAGCCATTAATATAAGGGCTCATACTTCCCAAAATATGGAAGCTCATACAATTGGTAAACCCCAATTCTCTTTAAAATCTTTTCACCCACATCATCATATACTGGCATGTCATCTGCTATGTGTTTGTTCATTTTAGTAGTGAGAAAGGAATCGAGCTCCTTCTTGTTCTCCAAAGTCCTATGATTATATTCACTCACTTTACTCTTTCTAATGGGTGAATCCCACTCTTGGCCGACAATGACTCCTTCAGGTATTGCATCTCTAAAAATGGCTTTCGGGTGCCATCTCTTCTTCCTCAATGACCACCTTCTTCTTTCCTTTGATTTGCTGCTTTGTAGATGCCTTCTTTGGTGCCATTTTCACCCTGCAAATGTCCCCTCTTCAACTCTAGAACTCTATGAATCAAACCCTAGCTTGATTCAATTATGCCCTAGGTGGAAACTTCGTAACCCAACCCTTTCTTGTCTCCTTGCTTCGCTCAAACCATTCACCACCGGGGACATAAGCTTCTTATCGCACACTTCTGGTTGTCACTCTTGGTTTCACACCCTTTGCACCTAAACTCGATCACTCGGCTCTTCGCACTTAGATCTTCTATCAAATACTCTTAGTTGCAATGGTAAAAATGAATCTACATCCCATCCTTATATAATTTTTTCAGATTTTGATGCATTTATTACTCTTTCACCTAACAAATATCCCCTCATTCATTGACCAAATTCATTCATTATGCGTGGTACATCTTCACACCTAGTTATAACCTTCTAGCACACATCCCTACCCTCTGGTCACGACTTCTCTTCAAAGACGTGCTCCCGCACTCCGAGTACCTCATCACTGTACCTTCTCTTGGTAGCTTATAATGGCCTCCACTTACCTCATGTTATACTGTTCCTTCATCCATCTCCATCCTTGGTCACCTTTGAGAAGCAATCTTCTTTTGACTTAAAGCACACCCGTAGCAGCTTATTCCTTTCATTTTTCAATTCCCACAGTCTTTTTCTATCTTTTTCTTGGATCACTACAACCACCCCACACTAAAAGTATGTGTAGTCCACTACACATAAACATTCTTTATACCATAATTAGCTTCATGTGGGTAAGTGTGCTTATTACACCGAAAAAACAAATAAATTGACAAAGCATAGCGACAAATGAAGGAAATACAGAATTGAAAACCTAAACTAAATGGCAATACTTCCTTATTACAAACACCAAGAAGACTTATTTATAGTAGGGCTTCAACCTACTCCCGTTAAAGTAATCGGGTAGCCATGTTCCATCAAGTGCTTCTAACTGACATGCACCTAATTCAAGTATAGAAGTGATAACATATGACCCCAACCAATGTACTTTGAGCTTGCCTGGATGGCGCAAGAACTTTGAGTCATAAAGAAGTACCATTTTTCCAATCTCAAGCTTCTTATCCCTTATGTTTCGGTTATGCCATGCCTTCTTCTTGGCCTTTTCCTATTTTTGAATCCATCGTGCTATGGCTTGGCACTCATCCAGTTGAATCATCTTTTTGATACACTCTTGTAAAGCCTATTCATCAGCTAGACCTCCAGCGTGCACAATGCGTAAAGAAGGTAACATAAATTCTATAGGAAGAAAAACTTCTATGCTAAACACCAACTGAAATGGTGTGGCCTTGTTCAATCTCTTGTAAGTTATTCTATATGCCCAAAGCACAACTGACACTTTGTCATCCCAATCCTTTTTTCCAACATCACATATTTTTATCAAAGTCGGCCCAAAATTTTGTTGAATGCCTCAAATTCCCAATTACCTAAGGATGGTAAGGTGTAGTTTTATGGTGTGCAACCATAAAATAATCTAATAGGATCCCGATTATCTCATTCGAGAAAGTGTGTAGTGCTATCACTTGTCAATATTAAAGGACACCCATATTGTGTAAGAACATTCTCCCATAAAAACCTAGCTCTTTGTACAATATTTCGTAGGTCTTTGCTTCTTCCCACAGTGTGAGATAATATGTGCAAGTAATGATATAAAACGACCCATTCTAGAATGTGGCTAGTGAAATAGGTCCTAAAAATCAATGGCCCATTTCTCAAATGGTTTGGCACTAGTAATTGGTCTCAAAGGCATCTCATCTCTTTTTCCTAGTTTTCCTAAGCGTTGATAATGATCACACGCCTTACAATACTCTTTGGTCTTTATACAAGATCTCCCACCATAATCCAACAATTAAGATCTTCCGGGTAGTCACATCACCTGCATAATGGCCTCCTACAATACCACCATGAGCTTCTTCCATGATATCCTTGTGCTCATGCTCTAACACACAACGACGTAATACTTCATCTCTGCCTAGCTTGTAAAGGTCCCCACCGATTAACATGAACGGTGCTGCATGTATAATAAGCTACTTCTTTTCTAATGATTTCATTCCTTCTGGTGCCATACTTGTTTGTAGAAAGACAACAATGTCTTCTAATTCCATGGGCGCATGTTATAACCTATATAACTATGCATCCGAAATTTTTTCTTCAATTATCTGCATCTTTTCCTGAATTGATTCTAGATAAATGGTCTGGTCCAAAATTTATTTTCCCTGGCTTCACCATATTTGTGAAGTCAAAATCTTGAAATAGGAGCACCCATCTACATATGCACCCTTGTAAGATGGGCTTGTTTACCAAGTACTTCAATGTCATGTGATCTGTATAAAACACAAATGGTGTTGCTAACAAGTACTATTGAAACTTGTACAATGCATAGATCATTGAAAAATCTTCGCACTCTGTAGTTGTATAATTCCATTCAATAAGAGGAGTCAACTTCCTACTAGCAAAACAAATTGGATGATCTATAATACCTTCACCAGGTTGAGCTAACACAACACCAATGGCCATACCAGAAGCGTCCACATGCACATGAAATGGTTTATCCCATGAGGGAAAGCGCAGAATGGGTGCGGTAGTAAGTTTCTCTTTTAATATCTCAAACACGCACTGTTGTGGTTCTCCCCAATAAAATGTACCTTTCCCCTTCAATAATTCTTCCAAGGGTGCAACAATTTTGGCATACCATTTTATGAATTTTCTGTAATATCCTGTATGACCTAAAATCCACGCACCTCACTTTGAATGGTAGGTGCTTCTAGGCCTAAAATGACTACAACCTTGGTTGGATCAACTAACAAACCATCCTTGTAGATTATATGTCATAACAATATCCCAAATGGCGTAGAAAATATGCAATTTTCGATGTTCAAAGAGATACCTAATTGTTTACATCGTTTAAACATTAAGCACAGTTGTCACAATGATATTTCACAAGCCCATATACTATCCAATCATCTAGGTAGACTGTAAGAAGTTGTGGATAAAATCTTTGAATGCCTAAACAACTATCCGCGAGAATATAGAAGGTGTGTTTTTTAATCCAAAAGGCATCACCGTATAGGTAAAACCGCCCCCCATTTAGTCGTAAATGTTATCTTTTCTTGATCCTCTTGAATAATCCTAACTTGATGATACCTGGAAAATTTATCTCGTGAAAGAATATGTTTCATGCCCTGCAGCTCTCTTATAGTATTTCCTCGAGTGAATGGCATAGGGAATGGATCTATGAAGCATGCATCATTCATCTCCCTATAGTCCACACACATCCTAATCCATCCGTACTTCTTGATATTGATCACCATTGGGCTAACCCATTCGACTCTTCAAGAGGCTTGATAATTCTAGAATTCAACATTTTATCAATTTCTTCTTTTACCTTTTTGCGCAAGTTGGGATTCATTCTCGTAAGGCCTCTTTCTAACTAGTCATGCACCGTCCTTAATTTTGATCTTCATTTCCCCAAGTGATTCATGCATGCCCTTAAGTTCATTATATCCTCGAGGGAATAAGTCCTAATAATCTCTGAGTAAATCAATGATTTTTATACCTCCGAGTCGACCAATAATCTCCAATTATGGCCTCCTTAGGCTTAGCCTCTCTCGAACCTATTGTTATCCAATTTTACGCACATGGAAAAATTGGAAAATAGGGCCTTATTACTATCAAATCATGACATTGGTCCCAGGGACCCACTTCTGGTCATCAGGTGAGATCGCTCATTTTTTCCAAGAATGCGAGCCATCGAGGAGTTCGATAAGCTTATCTCGCTCGGTCAAGCTAAAATAGTGTCAAATCGAGAATAAAGAGATCAGTCATCAAAGGAGTTCGTGCCTTGTCCTAACTCGGTCATAACTCAGATCACAAGCCTTAGACGAGTTCATGAGTAGGAAATGTAAGTTCGGTTGTCCAACTTTGGCTTGTCATAAAAGAGTCTCGATAGGAGCGGAGGATGTTTCGATGGTTGGCTCATTGAGGCAGAGAAATGATTAGTTCGACCTGGTTTAATTCAACATGGAGAGATTGATGCTTCCTTGTTAGAATATGAATTCGGTTTTAATGACTCGATGGAGACAATAATTTGCCTCAAGATTTGGTCGAGCTTCTTCCATGGAAGAGAATTTCCAAAATGAAAAAGTGAGACAACTCAATTAAAACTTTATCTCGTTCTTCTACTACAGCGAAAGATTTTACAACAACTGATCATGACTGTGGTCGCATGCAACTAGAACATCAGGATCAACACCAACGGTTCCTTGGGATCACCCTGCGGTAGCTGTCGCAATCGACTCTCTCTGGAGGCCACTCATTTTCTGAGATAAGTTTACTTCTCTACCCTGTAGCTGCTGCGTATAGCCAATTACTTCCTCACGACACTTTCCTAGGAGAACTTCAGTTCTACGCTCAAAGCGGCCGAGCATTCGATGCACAGGGTGTTGCAGTATAGAAGAGTTCTTTTGAACGCTTCCAACAAGTAGGTTGTCCAACTATGTTTTTATCATTCAGCATCGTATGCATCCTCAAATTCGGGATTTTCCTTCAAGATATTTTTATGAAAATCGATTAAGTGACAGTGAGAGTGTTACTGGGAGACCTGAGGAAATTTATTACAAAGATTCTCTATCAAGATCTTACTTGTTTTACGATGTAACTCATGGAAGCGGATCTCATAGAGGTGGAACTGTTTCATATCAGAATATTCATGGAGCATAATTTGCTTTGCAATTATATGAGCATCTTCAACGAGTCACTAAGTTGGCGAGCATAAAGGATTCTGTCGGAATTATCACACCTTACAAGCTACAGCTGAAATGTTTGCACTGAGAGTTTAATGTTATCCTCAAATCTGTTGAAGGAAAACTCGGCAGGAGAAGATTCATAAAGATCCCGCGCTGGTGGAAAAGTGGAGAAATCGGGTCAAATTGCCAAGTTTGCGCAAAAGCTGAGGCCGGGGCCCGTGGATTGATGTGGCCAAGCCGTTATGCGGGAATTCGAGCAAGCACCGCCAAGTGGAAATTTTGGGATGGAAAACCATGTTGTTTACTCCACGTAGGGGAGAAATTGGATCAGATTGCCAAGTGGAAAAATTATGATGGCTATCCATCATGAAAACCCCACGCAGCTTGGAGTGGTCCGAGTCTTTTTGCGAGTTACCAGGAGAATTAAAGTGGCAGTTGCAAATTGGGCGTTGAGTAATCTTCCGAGCGATAAGGGAGGATGATGGCGAGATGGTTGAAGATGGGTCGACGTTGGAAACAGTATCCAGTTTCAGGCTCACAAAAAAGAAACACCTTCTCATGGAATACCGTAATTGCAGCTTACAGAAGACACAGGTTTCCGAATGCAACAAACAGATGCCCGACCTGATCATTTCACCTTTGCCAACATACTTCTCCTTGCTCCCGTTCAGTTCGCCTTTGCCAGCATACTTCTCTGAGCATTCGGTGGTCGCAAGACAAGCTCCCACGCACAGTCAGCAGGCATGCGCAGTACAGTAAAAGCCTTTTGAACGCGTTTAAACAAGTAGGTTGTCCAACTGTATTGTTATCTGTTCAGTATCGAATGCATGCCTATCCTTATTCTGAACTCAGATCGAATGACAACTGCATGAAACAAACATTCACTGCTATACGATGGATTGGAGTCACGCCATTCAAGGCTTCATAAAATTTCCATGAACTAGGAGATGGAGTTTTATTACGTGTAGAATGAAACGATTCATATTGCTCAACATTTCTTCTCCTAGAAACGAATTGAATGTGAAGGTCAACTCAGAAATACCTGGTCGGCCATTTTGCATGCTGCATCCTTGTTACTCGTAAATGGTCTCTTTGAGAAACTCTGTGGGCAGTAGGCAATATTTATACCCTTCCATTATGTACGTCCAATCAGACAATAAAAAGTATTCCTTTACCAGGTTCAGAGAAACTTGTTTTAACAAATGGACGATTATACTGCAGTTTCAAGCTAATTTTATCTAGCTTTATTTCTATTAGCTTTGATCCATGACTAAGGAAGAATTCATATGGTTGTTACTGTACATTTTTTCCAAGGTCCTCTTGGCTGCCCCAGTTGTTCAATGTATTTTTTTGAAGGGCTTATTTTACGTGTTGCAGATTGTAACATAAAGGATCTTTTTAGTTTCTAAAAAATGAGTATATTGTGTAGCTCGCAGCTACCCATTCCATACTAAGATCCCAATAGTGGCATAATTGTTGGTTGGAGCCTAGATTGCAGAGTGCACTGCCAAAATACCGAAGGTCTCTTTGTCCAAGAATCAGTCTTAAGGGTGTCTATCGACATGTTATGGGCATGAACCTGGGTCATCATCATGGCAGCATTAGGTCTTTATTGATAATGGCATTTTCTCATCATTTGGAAGGTACAATTTTGCTTATTATGGCCAAGCTAAAACATTCTTACTGCAAGTGTTATATGATAAGGAAGAACCATGAGCATTGTGGTAAAACCATTCTTTTTAGAAATGTTGGGTTAAGCACGACATTCAAGTGAGTTTGAGCCAACCGGGTGCTCGGGTTGATATGTAAAACAAAGCCAGGTCGAATCAGTTGAAGAGCTCGTGGTGTTGTTTCATGGAGTTTGAATGTGGAATGCATGTGAATATGTGGTCCAAAACAAGAAGAAATAACTCTATCTGTCAAGACTAGAGCTATCACAGAGAAATCAATCGATTCAGTGTTGACAGGGCCACGTAACGTGATCCCTAACAATTTTCATAGCTCGAAAATCATTTCTAAATGGCACAACATGCAGGAGTGAAATAATTTAAATTCATTGAATTGTTTAACCTCTGTGGGTACAACCAATGTATTATGGATCAAATCCACTAAGTATGATTTAGAGTCAAACTTTTCATATTGTGGAAACATTGGTACCAAGTCGAGATAAAGAATAAGCTCGTGGGTGTTGAAGTTTAATGTATTTGTAGAGGCTTTCAATTTCGGGCTTAAAGCTTCATGTTCACAATGCATATAGGTGGCTTGGTAATTCAGAATGGCTCGATTTGGAGTTTGAAGCAAGACCGTAGCAGTGGCATTCATGAGGCGAGTCTTAATTTGCGTCAGGCCAGGTTCACAGGATCTACATACATTTTAGCAAAACGATAAGAATCAAGTTTGATAGCTCACCATTCGAAGGACTCAATGCAAAAGAGCCCGATTGCCAAGATGAGGAAAGAGTTAGTGCGGGGTCAAAAATCGAGTGCAACACCGAGTTAGAGGATTCGAAGCTCACCGAGTTGAGATTGTGCAGACTCTATCCACATGGACCCCCCTCCTCTTCAAGTCAAACGGGTCAACGGGGGGGTCTCAACATTATGTTAATTAAATTAATATTTTTATTTAAATATTTTAATAATAATATTTATTATTATTATTTAAATATTCTTTTAATTAATTGAGAAGACTAGGTCATCAGGCAATTAATGACCCATGATGGAACCTTCTCAGGTGGTTCAACTAACTACAATAAATACATCATGGGCCTTCATTTTAGGAATGTAATTATGACCATTTCCTCTTCTTTCTCACATATTTTTCTATAAATGTAAGTTGGAAGCTCATTTCAAAGGGTTCCAATAGTTCAGACAAGTTGGATAGTTAGATATCTCAGGCGAGTGTATACTTTTCAAGAATCCTCTCTCTTCTGCAAGTTGTTCTTGTGTGTTGAGAGAACTTTCAAGCCTCCTCTTCAAGACTGTAATGGCAACTATTGCCTCTTCTGAATGTATGATGCATTGTGCATGTTATTGAAGCAATAAAAGTGTGTGTTTTGACTAATCTCGGTCCTTTCATCCTTTTATGCTTCTTTGTGCCTTTCTTGTACTTGCAGGTACACTTTATGCAAGTTTAAGTTTCTATTGCGAGTTCTTGGAGTTCGTGCTTATCGAGTGGTAGAGTATTGCATGCGGTTGAGTTGTGGTGTCTGTTCACCCTTCTTGAGTTCATCCTTCTTCACCGGGAAACTGGTATATTTCTCGGTCGATAAAGTTTAACAAAGGGAACGCGTGTCTCTTAGTCTCGTGGTATCCTGTACCCTCTCTAAGTTGCGGTAGGTGAAGTTGACTGTGGTGCACACACCCTCTTCAAATTAACCCTTCCCGAATCTGAAGACACCCTTTATTTGGTGCATCACCGTCCCTAGTATAGTTTCATTTACGTAAATATCTTTCCCTAAAACCCCTTGAAAATGTTAGCCTAGGACTAGATAATCATTTTTGTTACACTAGGAGTAGTACAACACTTAGTTTAGGAAGAGGAAGCCAGCCTTCTCCGGAGGTTCACCTCGAGCCCAAGTCCCACAGCTTGAGAGGTGATCCCATGTGTCCCAATCGCACCGAACTTCCTATTCACATCCTGGCCATTCGGAGGGTGCAGTGATTTGGCGACAACACCTATATTTACCTTCTTTGTCTTCATGGGTTCGTGGTAGGCACACATATCCTTGTCTACACTGTAAAAAACCTCACGCACCCCCTGTGAATGTTTAATATCTAGGTTCTCAACTTCCTCTTCATCCATGATGTAGACCATCTTTCCTTTCTCTTTTTAAAGGCAAGTGCGTTCAAGTAGTTTGGAGTCTATTTTTTCTTCCTTTTCAAAACATTTTCCGAACTCTGTCTCACCGAATAATTCCTATATATGCTCTTTTACTTTTGCACTATCTCTCATAGTTAAGCACTTTACAAATTTTAATGCCTCTTCTACAGGAGTTTTAGTTGAGAAGTAGTCAAAGGTATGGATCATACCTGTAGTCAAATCTTGCCAGTTCCCAGTTTCTCTATGTAGTTCTGCATATACATACCAAGCGCATGCGCATCCTTGGAGTGTGGAATACAATCTATGCACCTAGAGTGAAGGTGGTAATGCTTCATGCCTAGCTTTGTCTAGAGTCTCTCACACTATTGAATGTGATGCTTTGAACAGGTTGATCACTATGATAAGTCTGATTTGTGTAGGTGCATTGTTCCTTATAAACCTAGTAGAAAAATCTATTCCAATCTCTTCCCAGTGTATAATATTATCTCTGTGGAATACCCACCAAAGTGCGCTACTATCCCGCGTAGTGTATATACTAACATATCCCTTCTCTTAACTTGTTTTGTCCACTTTGTGTTTCCATGGCCTTCAAAAATGTAGGGAGATCTTTTGCCCCTGTATACCAAGGTATTGTACTACCTATTCTTCGAATTGAACAAAGTCCATTCTTGTGTGCAACCAAGATTTTCACCTCATGCCCTACTAATTCATATGTACCATGAGCCCAATTGTCACAAGCAATACTCGTAGTATCACTAATAGAATGAGAATCCTCCCACTATAGGATGCCTTCCTTTGATGGCTCATTGACCTCTAGGTCCTGAATAATGTGTACATAAACTCTGTTTAAATCCTCCTCACTTAGAGGCTCAACATATGGCATAGACTTTCCATCTATCAAAGGTATCACAACACTCTCTTCCTTGTTTTCAAAGTGACTCACCCCTTATTGAATCACAAGTTATTGTTATTTGCATAACACCAAGGGCGTCCAAGCAAGGATGGAAAATTGTCTGCTTTTGCAAGTGCTAATACCTAAGCAAGATAAATTCTTCCTTAACGCGTGCTATAACAAAGGATAGTGACTCACATCATGATTCAAATGAAAAATCTCACATTCTAGCGATAATGAGCATACGAGATATGCAAGAGAAACTATCCTTGGCGTGACATTCCACTTCCTGAATATGTACACCAAATTCCTGAGCGTGTTTCATGGGCTGAATTTGCTAATAGCTTCTATAACTAATTTTCCATAGCTACAATATGTGCCTCTAGAAATGGACTAACGACGCTTCAATGCTCCCAATCGCCTCGGCATGCAAAGCTACTTCTAGCGCTTTATGTGGATTCGTGTATGTCTTATGTGACAAGGTGCCCTTCTAAAATGTGTAATCAATCCTCCAACGAACCATTGTGCATGCTTTGGATAACATGGATATCATAAGGTAAATTAGATAGAAGTGTCTTAAAATGAGCATCATACTCACGTCCACTCATAGTAGTGATTTGCTTGATATATTTGAGCACACTTATACTCTTCTACTCAAAATCGGGGATATGGAACTCTTTCAAGAAAGAATCCCTCAATGTTGCATTATTCACGCAAGTTTGATCAGTTCAAAATTCCTATACCAACTGTGTACGCACCCTTGGTAGTGTAGTACTTGAATTGACTTGCCTTTTTCTCAAGAGCTATAATCCCTTTAGCATGCCACAATATTTCACACATATGCACGTGCTCATTAGCATCCTATATACCTCTATACTCTGGGGAGATGAAGAGACATCTCCATATAGATATTCTATGGTTCTTGTGTGGACCTTGACCACCCGATCCGAACCTCCCAGGGATCCCTCTACCTCTAGAACCACCAAATCCATTGGAACTAGAACCACCTATACCTCGTAATCCTCCACTTGTAGTTGGAGTAGGACCTATAGATGTACTCCTCTGTGCTCCGATGGTAGTACTATATTGAACCCCTACAGTCTATGAGGTATCTCCACTTCCAGAGGTGAATCCAATATTCTATGCACTCACATTCTGTGTGGATGATGCGCCTAAGAATGCTCCCCCATATAACATTGAAGCTGTCTATCCTGCCATTGATGTACTTGATCCATGACTTAATCATGCTCTCCTACTTCCCAAGTTATCTTACTGGTTACTTGTTGTACTAGATCTTGAAAACCAAGCGCAAAGGCCAGGTCACCAGGTGGATTAAGATGTGCGCCTGCAGCCCAAATAGTCTCTGCTGGTGCATTTATGCTTTCCAAGATGGGGGAGTTCCTGATGATCTGGCTCCACATCTTCTACGTGAGTCTGTAAATCCTTCACGAGCCATCTCTCTCCTCAACACCATACTTTCTGCAATAGAACACTGCTTTTCTATGTCCCTCTCATGTGCCTCATTATACTTAAGCCACCTTTCCTCTCTCTTCTTTTCTATCGCTAGGTCTATCATCTTAATACCAAACCTATTCCTTCCCTTGCACATGGTGAAGTTTAGTTAGCCATTGGTTTACTCTCTAGGTTCAAAGTTACCATTAAGATCTTGATTGCACAAGTGGAATACCTTGCAAATATGTTCCTCTTGGATACCTCAAAAACTGAAATTCAGCTATCTCCGGGAAAGAGTACATCGAAATTGAATATTCCAGAATATAATTGTTTAGAGCGCCATGAAACCACGTATCCACCGTGCGAGTCCAGATTAGATCAGCATCATAAAGGGCCCAAATTCTTCCCCGTGTCCGAAAAAGTGCACGATACCTCCAATTCCACTGAGATGCATAACCAACAAGCCACTCATATAGTTCTATGAGAAAGATAGTGAAAAATCTCTCATATAAGTTGTCGTACAGGTTCTGTTCTACCCAAGTGCATGTGTTAAACTCAAATCCACTGCTGAATGTCATGCATATTCTTCCTCCAGATCGTGTATCCATTCCTCAAAACTTGCTAGAGTTAACCGATACATCTTCATCGTGAACCATCCTAAAAACAACTAAAAAAGAGGTCCTGACAACAAAACCAATGATGCAGACTAGAATTTGCAAGACAACACCCTAGTCATGCTGGCACATCACTCAGTCTAGACTGAGCCCTCACTCAAAGTACACAAAGGTACCGGGTCCCTCTTTAGGGTTGTTGTAACATGATGTTAACATGATGAAGGAAGAAACATATAGATTAATAACTAATCCATCATTCTACAATGCATACTACCCACAGATCTATGAAAGAACAAGCTTAAACAATAATCATGATTTAACCATTAACATGCACTACTCAATTACAGAATGACACTTAGATTCAGCCAATATCTTCCATCTATTAGTAAATACAAAATCTCCTTACAATATTGTCAATCTATATCAATGTGCATATGGATCTGATACACACATTCATATATCTAGAATCATACATACACCACTCTCTAGTGATAAATCTCCCTCTACTTTACACCTAACATCATATATATAGGGTGGGGACTTTCCCTTCACCGCTTAACTATTCCAGAAATAGGTCACATGCTATTGATATCCACACGTCATTTTCAATCATAGCCACACATGTAAGTGTGCTATCTATAGTCCTCTTATAGTTAACTGAAGTGTCAATTCTATTCGTAGCTTGTCTCCATGCATGGCGCACACATCTCTACATCATTGATGTGTTCCACACACCATCTTGTAAAAATAGGTCTCCATGCTCAAAATCGGCTAAGTCTCGAAATCTGAACTTGCCTTCCACGCGTGAGTCCTTCTTGTCCTTCTGCGCGCCTTTGATCCTAGCCTTCTATCCTGCGCGAGACTCCTTGTATGATTTTTGAAAAGTATTCCTTGATCAAAACCATTATGCCTCCTATGCCTAACATCTCTAGTCTTGTTTTCACTATACAACCACAATAAGCTTGGACACTTGTAACAACACAAACTTCTGTGTCCATTACACCTCAAATGGTTAGTCTTGTAGGCATCTCATCAACGATGACTCCATACACTTTACGAGGTGTGTATAGCTAGGAATATTCTTATATAACTTTTTTACGCTTTAATTGTAAATATTTTGTCAAATCAAATAATTTTCAACATAGAAGGAGAAACATTTATTATTTCCTCTCTGTGACATCTAAGGAACCCTAGATATACATCTAGAGTTCAATCTTTCTTTCCTCCCACTCTTCCACTTACCACTGAATATGAATCTCAACATATTCTCCACCTCAACAATCCTCTTCTAACATTTCATATTTCTTTCGATCTCATCAAAAAATTATTTAATCACACATCCTTTGACTTGGAACCTGTCTAACCAAGTCTTATATTGTAAGAATTATCAAATGTTTAGATTTTCTCCTTTGACTTGGACCTTGTCTACCCAAGTCTTATATTTTTGGACTTATCAAATATTTTGATTCCCCCTCTTGACTTGGATTTTTTCTACACAAGTATCGTATTTCAGGACCCTTCAAATTTAATAAACACATATTTTTCTTGATGATTCCATTTCAAACCCTCATCCTCTAAAAATTCAGAAAACTTAAAAAGCATAAAAAGAGAATAAAAATATATATCAAATTTGTATTAAAGCACTATTTGCCAATCAAAAATGACAAAGTGCGTATAAATAATGTTAAGCATTCCATCTATTGGAAGATATCTTAATCATACCATTATCATATATTCACTTTCTTCACCTATTACGACACAGGTTAACCTTGTTCCTATTGGGCATTGTGTGTCTCATTTTTGTCATGGTTTCTACCATTTCGATCTTTTTACCTACAATTTTGTCTCGAAAGATTACGATGGCAACTGATCCTTTTAAATAAGCTCTCTCTTTAAAAAAGCTCAAAATTCTTTACCTGGTCCTTTTGACCACCCATCTCAATCTATGGTGTTGAACCCTTGCATCCTACTAGTCACATGAGGCTGAGACTTGGGGGCATAATGTTCCTTCCCAACAAGCACATTATTGACATATAAGGAAAATTAAATCAATCTAAAAATACAAAAAAAACTATAAAATCATTACACCTTTCATCCTTCAAAGTCTTCGGTGATAAGCCTATACTTCTTACTATTAGTATGATACTGGGAGCAGAGAAATCCCTTACTCACTTACATTTTTTCTTCAATGTTGAGCCCTTGTTTCTTCTTAGTGACATGGGGCAACATGTAGGGGTCCTTCAAAAAAATCAATTAACCAATAAAGCCTTTATAAATCTTAATCAAAGTGCTTAATCAAAAACATCCCAAGAAGTAATTTAACTACTCATGTTAAAGAGAGACAATAATTCCTTAAACCAATTTTTTTTTCCAATTAGTAGGCCATTTACGGATCTAAGTCGAGTCAAAACCTATAAAGTGGAATCATCTTGGAATTGGTCAGATAATCTTGACTAGAGATGAGTTACATTTTTCTCATATGGATCATTATTACACCTTGTGTCGTCACATCCATTATCTTCACTTTTCATATCATTATTCACCTTATTTTCATGTCCTTTTTGGCTCTTGATGATGAGCCCTCACATCTTCCTAATTGTGTGGAGTCACAAGCGGAGAAAAACACCATATCATTTTACCATCTACATTTCTACTAATGGAATGGAATGCTTCTAATTATTTGCACCTACTTTTAAGTAGTGAACCTCTTTTATAGAGTTATAAAAAACCAAAAACTTTCAAAAATGTCTCACAAAACTCCAAAAATAATATAAAATTGTTTAAAAATATAAAAAACAATATAAAATTGTTCAAAAATACAAAAACAATATAAAATTGTTCAAAAATACAAAAATAATATATTTTTTTCTAAAATCTAAAAATAGTATAAAATGTCAAAATCAAAACATTCAAATAATGTTTAACCAACTTTCATGAATTTGGATACCACTTTCAACAATTTCACCTTTTGACAGCGCTCCTCATGATTGTTCGGATCATACTCATTTTTCTTGCTCGTGGTGTATATCTATGCTCATGGAAACCAATATTTTACCCTTTCACGATATAAATTTACTTGGGGCACACTTGGATTTTACATTTTAATCCAATTACAGATCAAACTTCAATGGATCAGACAAGAGAATATTTTGGAGTATCTAAGTATCACTCCGCTCTTCAGCTTGATCCAATCCTCTTGCGTTCTGAGCTATCACTTAGGGGAATTCAAAATTTGTCTATTTCTTCCATGTGGAACACATTTGGAGTGTCATTATATGTCATTTTTGTAAATTGTGTTATACTGTTGCGGTTGTGTCAACATTATGATAATAAATTTACTTCTTTTAGTTTTTTATTTTGTTGTACTTTGTTTACCTCTATTGTGGGACAATTGTAGGAAAATTTATTCACATATTAGTTCACATATAAATTTGGTTCTGTTCCTTCCTGTTCATATCGGGTTTGTTTGTAATGCTTATTTCATGTATTTTGTGTCACCGACACGTATTATGTTTTCCTCTGGTTTATTTAAGTCACTTTGAATGTTTTCCTTTTTTTGTGTATTCATTTTTGTTTGAATTTATTTGCATTTGTTTTTTTCAAACCTTTCAAAATTGCAAAAATCCAAAAAAATCATATATTTCAAAATCCAAAAAAATTACAAAATTTTCAAACAAACATTCACTTATCATAGAAATCCTACAATTGGAAAACCCTTGAAGTGAATATTTCAACATCTCAATACAATCTTGATAAACATCATACCTTTATCTATTACCCTAGTGATTGTTCCAATTTTACAACTATCACTTTCTTCCCTTTGCATGATATGCTAACTCTGCTTGGGGCAAGTCACAAAATTATTTTTCCTTTGCAATATAACTTCACTTGGGGAAATTTCCTTTCGATCATTTGCATAATGGATCTAACAAAAGTGTTATAAGGAGTCACTTTACTCCACTCTTCTAGTTTGATCCTATTACCACTGGGAACATTTGCATCTGATTAATCATCATTGTTGCATGCATTAGGGGCATGACTAATTTTCTTATTTTTTGACTTTGTGTTGCATTGTTGATGTTTACTTTTTGGTCCACTTGCAAGTAGTGTCATTACATCTTGGTTCCTTTATAACCTTGATGTCTGCACCTATGTTTGTTTACATGCATCTCAAGGGTTAACCATCTTGATTCCTTCATAATCATGGTGAAAAATATATTAAAAATAATGTTGCTCTAAAATTATTATCCAAATGACGTTCATGCTATGAGAACAATCCTTTCCCATCCTTGTTCCAATCCCTTATTTTATTCCTATCAAGCGGTTTTCCAGTAACTTTTGCATCACCCAACCACATAAGGGGGCATTCCTCTACCATTCTAATCACTGGGGCATCCAAATGCTTCACCAATTTTTACTTGCTGGGGCATCCAAATGCTTCACATCTTTCCACTTGTTGATCTTCATGCGTTTACTATCTTTAAAGAACTATTACTTTAACTGAATAGCATTTTAAAGAGGGGAAAATGTAGACACCCTAAATTACACACCCATTTCTATCTTATCCCCATTATCTTCCTAGTTCATCCCATTTTCATCCGATTAATTAAATTTATTAGTCACGCACATTGTACCCCTTTGGATTAATTAAATTAATCCTTAATATCCCTATTAGCTAATTTAATTATCATTTATTCATTAAATGAATAATTTATTAAGTGTTCACATTGTACCAACCACTTTGGACCCCACATAGAATCCACTTCCTCCTCATCCCAGTCAACTAATCCTAGAAAGGTGGTGGTAATTAAATTGCACATATAACCACCTTTCTAGATGCAACTTCTACCAATTAATTCCATTCACGCCCTAAATGACATTTAACCCCAAGCTAAACCGCTGCAACTTCCTCACATTTTAAAAATAGCATGTGCATTCATCCATTTGCACTAAATTCCAAACACTTCTGCTTCGATAAAATACGGGCTTATCCTGTCACAAATCCTCATGGATTGTTTGCAAGTAAACTCTATCAATTTGCATATTGAAGCTTTCCAAGAAAACTTCTTGTAAATAATCTGCATCCCAAATTTGGAGACCATTCAAGAGCACCCAAAATTCCACAAGGTTCTACAACTCAAAGCTCTCTCAACATTCACTTGAGGTTTTCTTTGGAAGACAGGAGGAAGGTTTGTTGTGTTTGTTTACTTTCCATTTTAGTTAGTTTTTCATAGTATACATGGGTCACTATTTCTACTTATTTATGACAAAAGGGTGATTGGAACTAAAAATAAGGTATTGAAAATTATGGGGATGGATTACATGGGTGTTTTGGAGTCAAAATCATATAAGTTTTGACCATGGAACTCCAATTTTGCTCCCAAGGTGGAAAAATCATTCCCACATTCTAATTTCACACACCACTTAGTGAATGGCACATTTTTTTTTACCTCGGTTGTCCCTTTTCCCTCATCCCTTGGTGAAAGGGGATATGGGGACACAAAACTTAACCCCTTTTGGAATAATTTCTTTTGTCACTTAAGTGACAATCGAGGCTGCTAAAACAACTTACAAACTTGTTTTAGACCAATTTGCCCCTCCTCATGACAAAGGTTACTCATGACACATTTTTCAACCTTAGTTTTCCCTTGTCCCTTGGTTTAAGGGTACATTTGGGACAAAAAAGTGTGCCCCCTTCATCTAGCTAGCCCTGATCACATGGAGAACCCCATCTCAACTCGCATGAGCCTTTTTTAGCCACTTTGCATCTATCTTCCTTACTCCCACATGGTGACACTTGCCAAAATCTCATGCAAAGCATAGTTTAGTGTCTCCATTGTCCCTCATCAAAAATTTATTATGTTTACATGGGTGCAACTCACCCTTTAACTCTGACGAGACTTGAGTTAAGCCATGTTGGGTTAATAGTGAGTTAAAATGCTAAAAATCAAGAAGGGGTTTAAACTCTAATGCTTATCCATTTTAAAACATTTTGATGTGATATTTTTCCTTCCCAAAACACCAAATGAATGTTATTATGCTAATGAAATTTTATAGAATCCCCAATCCTAAAAACGAATATTTTTTCATAGCTTAAAAGCTCATGCATTATAATATTGTGAAATTTTAACACCTTCCTTGCAAAAGCACCTTTATTTTGGTGCTAATCTTGCCTCCATTAATGGTCTAGATAAATTTTAATGGCTAGAACAAATGTAGCCATAAAACTTTCCTTTTCATATTTACAAAAAAATTCAATTGAAAACCCCTAAAATTTGGAGCAAAGTATCCTAGAGTGAAAACGAAACTTTTGAGACTACTCCCATCTCATTCGACATCTAGAAGACCACTTACTAAAAATAGTAAGTTTTACCAGGTTCTCACATACTAAAAATAGTAAGTTTTGAAAATGAGTCACTTTCTGAGTCACCATCACCCCTTCACATCAATACTGACTCAAAAGTGTCAATTTGAGAAACTTTCTAAAAATAGACATTTGGGGTGGGACCTTGCAAATAGTAAGTGTTGGGATTTTGGTCAAATTTTTCATATCCATCCATATCCCATCCATTTCACTAAATTTTATCACCATGAAGTTCAAATACTTAGGTTTAGAGCCAATTTCCACATTAAACACTAAGTATCCCAATGTAGGTGACAATGATGTGAAAAACATGGATCTAGATGACCTAAAAACAAGGATGCTAAGAGAACCCCATGAAGTTTTGGAGGAAAATATATTCTCAAGTGGGCTATTTAGATCTAGAAAACATACATTGTCTGCTTCAAAGTACAAATCTTGTCCTAGCTTTTACCTAACATTATGATCCAAATTCGAGGGAAATTTAAGTAGATGATGATTCACTCTGCAAGTTCTCACTCCAAAGGGTATCTCTCAATGCGTGTAAATTATCACTTTGGTAAAAATGTGGTGATCATCACTCAAGAATTTTTATCTCAATAATTGGCAATAAAAAATTCATATTTGCAAGGTTTAGCAGTTGGATCATGGCTCAAATAAGGAAGGAAGCCCTCATGAATTCCCAAAACTTGATCTTGAGGTAAATCCGTGAGGCATACTTAGATACAATAGTCTTTCTAAACATGGTAATGGGAGAAGAGACTAAAAAATACTTGAAACACTAAATGGCTTAATTCATCATAATAGTCACCAAGGAAACCATATGATTGATTGGGGAAAATTTTAAATAAAAACATTCACCTGGTAGCTACTCTGGAGTTTCCTGCCTCTAATAATTTCACAATGAATTATTATCTATTGTATGCTCTTGTGCACATGAGGCCTTTTTGAGGTCTCTCTTATGCAAAAATGTGCCACAAAAATCTCTAACATTTGAGAAATATCCATAACTTACATATTAGGAGAGTAACTCTCACTTCTCAAGGGTGAATGATGCATTCACCATGTATGTCATAAGGTTACTCAAGGTAATCTTGAGCGGTGAATTTCATCTCAAACCATTAGGTTGATTGAAATATATGGAAGTTACTTCATCTAGTTCCCCACATTCACCTATATCAAAGTTGGAGGATTTGATCTCACACCTCGCAAGTTACCAAGGTACCTAGGTGACAAGATCATCATGATTGAGTTGTGCTTGAAGTTGTCTCACATTCACACCAAGTGCAAAAGTGTGAAGGAGGGTGTATATTTTGCTATCTCCCTAGGGATATATTCATGCAAGTGTAGACAAAAAATCTATGCACTTGGGGTATATTTCTAGGTCCTAAAGCATACTAATGTATACATGATTCCTAAGCAATAAAAATAGTGGTTGAAATTCCTTTTGGCCTTTTGATTAATTTTTATCTATTGCACTTTATTGGATTTACACATCTTATAGATTTTTTGACCCTTGACTGATTTACCTTTTGATGGCCTCAAAACTAACGCCAAGTTAGGCGAAGCACCTAGGCACTCCTAACCCTCCTGGGTTCTACAGTCCCTCTTTTTCTTCTTCTCACTCTTTTGTGTACTTTTTGCCTCTTGGTCACCTTTTAACACTTTGGGTTGGCCTTTCAATTGTCAATTATGAAATTCAAACAAGGGAATCATATATATACTTAGTTACTTCTTCTAAATCAAGGGCCAAGCACTATAAACATTATATATCATCACCTAAGCTTGCACAAAGGCACAAGAGTACTACATGACATAGATCTAATACATTCATACAAAGGATAAGGGCTGCATTGGTTCGCATACACTACATAGAATGGGAGTTCATTCTATTCCATCACACACATTTTTCACACTCGGGAAAAATATAGATATAGCCTGCTATCATCATGCAACTCACATAAGGGTAACCTAGGGCACAAGACATAGATACACACACATACACAAAGAAATACATGGAGTCTGATATGTAGTGTAACACTTGGTCATAAGTTCACTCTTTGAGTGATGGCAGTGGTCGATGATGACTCCACATTTTACATCTTTTTTATTAGATTTGATGTGGTTTGTGGGCATGTGCAAGTAGTCATCTATTTGTAGGTTACAAGTGTGACCAAAAATCTAACAACAAAACTAAAATGACAAAGAGCAAGTAATAGAGAAGATATTTTGACCCAAAAGGACTATATTCCTAGCATCTTACCAAATACAAGTGCCCATCAGTCACCAATGCCTAAGGAAATTTTGTCCTCTGGTAGGCACTCATGTCACGTACATTCCAAAGGTTCTCAACCCTCAACAGATTTTGTGAAAATGCTTTCATTTTGATCCAGTAGATACACAATCTTGATCATTCCCAAATTGCACAGAATCAACTAAGTAATCATTCCTCTCTCTTTTTCTTAGGGTTTTACATTATTGAATGTTTAGTGCTTGTACATTACTGTACTTAATTATTTGAATATCATTTGTTATAGTAAGTTACTATGAAATAATATTTAATTAAAATTATATTAAATCATTTGGTGAACCCATTTTCTCAAACCCTACCTTGCTTCAAGGCCTTCTTTTTATGCCCATCACCCGTAGTGGTTGTTTTGGTCATCTTGAGCACATTGAGCTTCCACCATCTTCCCGTAAGCTCTCTAAACCAATGGCTAAATCTGATAATCCCCTGATTAACTCAATCAAAATTCCTCTTGAAAACATTGAAACTTTTGACAGTGAACACTCATACGATGAGGACACTAATGTTGATCAAGAACAACTTGAAAAGCTCACTAATTTCCATTCCACTTTATGCAATCACCCTATGCATATTCTACATGTCCTAAATTCTCTAATCGCTACTAAAAATTCTTGAGATGATACCACACTCCCTCTTGTAGGTTCCTATTCTATCCTGTGATTTCCACCCCACCTTCCACCATTCCTGTTTCTATTGCTACAACCACCACTCCTCTCATTCCTCCCAATAATTCCCATACACAACTTGGCTCCTCTTCAGGACCCATGACCTTGCCTCATTGTACCATGATTTGCAAACCCAAATTCTCCAGCTACAATAATTCTCTTCATCTTCCTCTCCATATCCTCTTATCCATTTCCTCCTAACTTCTTTGCACCTAAGTTTCCTATCTTATATGGTCATGGTGATCCTTAGGAACACCTTCACTCCTTTCATATTGTATGTCTTGACTATGTTGATAACTTACATTGTTGGCAAAATTGTTTCCTCAAAGCTTAAATGATTATGCTATGTGATGGTTCTATGATCTACCTATCCATTCAATAACATACTTTACATATTTAGATGACACATTCCTTACCCTATACACAACTAACTAAAAAAACAAGGATCTAATGAACACCTTGTGGAGTATGTCCTATGGTATAAGAGGAACCTTACTAAAATGACCAATGTTATAACCAACTCGAAATTGCAAGACCTATTCATTCGAGTATTTTTCCTCTATTCCAAGAGAGTGTCATCTTCTAGACTTCTCCTTATTTTCATCAATTATGTCACACACTCAAATTGTGCGAAAGTAAATTGCTATATATGGGAAAATTGAAGTATTATGATACTTCTCCAACTTCATATTCTAACAAATTTCAATTCAAATCCACATTTAAACCATCCACTAAGCCTACCAACCCTAAAGTTAATGTCAACATTATTTCTACACCAGCCAAGCTTCAATTGCAATCCAAAAGGTGCACCTTTACTAAGTTACCTTACACACCTCATCTCCTATTACCACAACTCATTGAAATTAATCTAATTACTCTCCTCCACCTGCTCAATATATATACTTCTCGACCATGTGGATGTAATAAAGATGAAAATGCACATTGTATTTATCACCAATGCAATGGGCATTCTACTTATCATTCTTTTAATCTCAAACATCTCATTCAAGATATTATCGACAATAATGCAATCGAGCTTCTAAAGTCATCTACTTCTAAACTAGTAACGATAACCAAAATCTCAAAATATTCAATGAACCATTACTAAAGCATGACAAGACAACTATTGATTCCTCCAAAATCATGCATATCATGTGGTGCCTCCTCCCTCATCGACACCACTTGATTTTCTTATTATTACTACTAATATGCCACCGCCAATTATTACATTCTCAGATCATGACTATCATGTTACATTTTCTTCCGATCCACTGCATTTTGATGCTTCTATTACTCATATAGTCAACAATACTTTGGTCCATCCATTGGCCCTTTCTAATGCATGCTCTATGACACTCTTACTAGCTATCAACTTTCCAATCTCTCAAATCACATTTCTAGTCCCCAATTCTTATGGATGTGTTGTCCTTCCCATTACTATTGGGTCCCTTACCATACCAACACCATTCCTCGTTACATATGAAATCAAGTGTTGTGACATGGTCTTAGGCCTCCCTTGGCTTCGGTTTCCCAAGATATCCATTCTATTCTCCACTTATGCCTTAAGTTCATTCATAACAAGAAATTTGTCACCATTAAAGGTATTCCACCACACACACCATTACCTTGGCCCATTATTCCCTCTAATTATTCCCTAGTCATGGAATCTCACCCTCTGTGACCTCTTAAGTCTAAATATATCTCCACGCCTAGCTCTCTTGTCCATACATGACCTACATCATGACCTCGTATTCCTCTTCGATCTGTTAGTCAACACCTTCACCCTAAGTTCCCTACCTAGGTAACCCATTCCTATAGGTGTTCTCCACCTCCATTATAACATTAATCTCCCTCACATACAAATATTTACTCTCCTACACCACCAGTCTTATACTATGGTCACATGCCTTATCCTTCTTGGATACCAGATAAGGGGCCCTTGCTCTTTGCTATGATCGAGATAACTCTCCGTCACTCACACACTTAGGGGGTATTGTAATTTACCCCCTTCCATCACTATTTGTTGTATCTCTCATATATTATCTAATACAATTAACACTCTATGCTTCATGATAAATATTTCCTAGCATCTAATCTCAATCACATACAATACCTTTATTACTTGATGATGCAATCTTGTTCTACGGTTCATACTTGACTGTTGAGGGAGAAATTATTAAATGAACCTCACGTCACAAACATGTACTTGGGTGATCTAGGGGATCCTCACCGAGAAAAACTAATCTATGATCTTCTCAGAATCAGTTATAGTCAGTTCCATGGCATGGAGAAAAATTAGATGATTTTGTTGATATATTGTTTATAGGAAACAAATCTTGTTTGCAAAATTTATGGCTCATTGATAGTTTCAGTGCAACAGTGAATTCAATACTATGTGCAGAGATGATGCATGCACACATGGACCAATCAACATTTACCATGTGGAAAATATGGGTGATAGAGAAAAGGGGATTTTGGA
This sequence comes from Taxus wallichiana var. yunnanensis, assembly GCA_018340775.1. NCBI lineage: Eukaryota > Viridiplantae > Streptophyta > Pinopsida > Cupressales > Taxaceae > Taxus > Taxus wallichiana. The sequence continues at coordinate 18,728,644 of CM031244.1, forward strand.
CTAGTCTTGGCCTCCTTTACTTCACATCTATATTGGTATATTTATTTTCTTCAATTTGCAATTACAGGATGCATGTGGGATTATTCGTGTTTATATTTGTAAAGAAATAATATCAAATCCCATTAAATTTGCACATATATTAAATAACCAATCTATCCTTCCCATGCATTTCCATGAAATGAATTCAAACCAAGCACCCAAATCAAGGTGGACCAAGTCAAATGGCTATCAATAGCCAATGCACATCTCTAGGCCGCCCATACTTAAACCCTCTCTCCTCCAAATGCGCCATGAATGTGGGATCTTATCCCTATAAAAATGCACCCCACATGGAATGGGATTTGAACCTGGGCCACTTGGGTAAAATGATAAGGCTTTGACCACTGCGCCATGCCTTTGGAAACGTTATAAAAGGAGCTTTGTTTTACTAGTATTGACATTGGAAGGTGACTGTGATATTGTTTTGCTCATAACTTGAGCTAGAGAAGGAATTTTGAGGTGATGTAAAAAGTGAATATTGTTATTTTTGGCAGAGGAACGTGATGAGAAGATCATATTATTGTATAAATATTTGTAAATATTTATTTTCAAGATTTTAATAGATCAGTCCCATTCAACCGGACCTAGAGACGTAGGCCACAAGCGTCGAACTCCGTTATCAATTCTTGTGTCAATTTGTTGGTGATTCATCTCTGTATTTTTTGATTTTACATAGTACTTTCAATTTTATTTCCTTTATTAAAAATAAAAAAGGTTATAATAGTCAATTTTTATATCGAAAATCAATACAAAGAAAAGTTAAGTGTGTGCACAATTGCTAGTTAAAATTGATTTTTAGATCACTAGGGGGCAATGTGACCCCTCTCATCTGCACATATTACATATCACAACACACCATCACATTCACATGACATCTACCTATCTTGGTTGTATTTACTCTTGTTATCTTATAATACTTACATGTTGCACTTTGTTTCCTATAGTAGTCGATTCTTAGTATGTCATTATATTTTTCTATACACACATGTGTGTTCATATGGTATCTTGAGGTGAATGCAAGAATTTTATAGATTATTACATGATGCATGATGCTCAACACTACTCTTTACCAGTCCCACCGAGGCTCTTGGGGGCATCTACCTTTTCTACTCTCATACTCCACACTCATATGTCCTATTATTACAATATTTACTACTTCTTGTTACTATCACTTTAATTTTCATTGATATATACATGCTTTGACATACTACTTATCTTTCTAACATGATAATGGGTGCTTCATGTGTAGCATTTTCCTTGTAGGATACTATACAACCATGGTTATCTATTACTTCATGTCATTTATTGTTTGCTATTGTTTTTTGCACGGGCTATACCCTATGTCTTGTTTGATCATTGTTTTCTTATGGATTCTTCGCCCCGATTGTCTTGTTACTTGTTGAGTTATGTCCCATATATAAAACCCACTTTTTGTGGCACCTCTTGTCATCATAGTTGTTTGCTACACTATATTCTATTGCATCCTAGCTCTTTTACACTAACACTTTTTTTTACTAGTCTATCTTGTTTACATGTGCCTTGGTTTAAACCATGCACGGCTAGGTTGTGGAGCCTATTTTCATGTGTGAAAATGTTGAAGATTGTACACTAAGAGTACTGTACACTTTCCACAGTTGTCTCGCCAGGGTTCGAGGGTGCAACTCCCGAGAAAAATATTTTTGGCCTCGAAAATTGTGCTTTTCTCATGTGGGCCGGAATTTTGACCCATAGGTTTATGGGACAATTTTGGCCCATGGTTTTGATACCCACAGTTTTGTAAAAATGCTAAATAAGTTGTCTACTTATGTGGTTTTGTGCATATGGTAGGTATTATGTAACATTGAGATGTGTCCAATTCGGTGTGAAGTATGTAGAGTTTGTTGAGTTAACTCCAATTAGATTTGGGTATTGTATTAAGAGAGTTGTGGCCTGTAATAAAATATGAGCAAGTGATTATTGGTGGACGTAGCCCAAATTGGGTGAACCATGTTAAAACCTGTCTCCTTGTGTTTTTATTTTATTATTCTACACTTTTATTTCAGATCTGTAATATTTTCTCGCATATTACTTTCTATTGTTTCGATTTTGTGAGTGATTATTCCACATATTTCATCCCTTATTTCCTAACATGCACATCCCCTACCTCTACATGTATCCAATCTATGATATGCATATCGGTTTCAATTCCTCTCATTTGGGATGCCTCCTCCTGTCTTGGTCACATGCACCCCAAACGAGGGGGCAAATTTTGGGTGAAAAAACCACCTTTCTTGCATCATAAAACTCTAGAACATAACATAATAGTACATAATTGGTAGAGGTACATAGTTAAAGAGTGGTTAAAAATCATACTTGGATCACAAACAAAAAAAAAAATTAGTGCCCAATATTAGACAGAATGGTGGGCGCTTGTGTCCCACATGGGCATTTGTGTCTTGGGGAAAAATTATACAGCTTCTCGCTTTAATATACTTTCCAATAGTTTACAAAGATGATCTACAATATCAAACAATTGGCTTCAATTATAGAATCTAGTCTTTTAGTTACAATTTGGTTATAATACAATTAAAATTTGGTTACAAATTCAATTACAAATTAGGACAAGCCTATTTGCGGTGGGCACTTATCATTTGAGAAGCGTCATGGAAGGAGAGAAAATAGACCTCTCTCCCCAACACTCTTCTCTTGGTGTGAGATCGCCCAAAAAATTGTTCTTGGTGTGAGATCACCCAAAAAAATAATTATTGGCGTGAGATTTCCCAAAAACTCACCCTTGACATGAGATCGCCCAAAAACCTCACCCTTGGTGGAAGTATGCTCAAATCCACAACATCTCAAAAGTAAATAGGAAAATTTCTATCTTATACTCTCTCATACATCAGGTGCACTCTTTCCTTAGCTACTACTTTTACACACTTTTTACTTACTTATACATACGTTACTCTGATTTTTCATATATGAGACTTTGACTACTCTTTTTCTCTTCTTTTCAGGTCCATCCTTACAAGCAACAAGAAGCAGCTCACATCAACAATAATAAGCTCCAACAACACACTACTACACATATGATTCACCCCTAGGGTCTACCTCCCTTTCCTAGTTGTCATGCTTCACATTACAATCACTTCACGCTTCACATGGCTACTTGTCCACTCGGTATGCTATCGGCCAAAATACTCTTCAGTTACAAGGTATGTATCTTCTATCTACTTTATGCTATCAAGTATTCACTCAACAACATAAAGTGGGGAAAATGTAGACAAAAAATCTATGCACTTGGGTACATTTCTAGGTCCTAAAACATACTAATGTATACATGATTACTAAGAAAGAAAGCTAGTGGTTAAAAACCCCTTTTGGCCTTTTTATTACTTTCTATCTATTGCATTTTACTGGATTTACACATCTTACATCTCTCACAAGACTTTACTAATTTACCTTTTGATGGAATTAAACACTAGTGCCCAATTAGGGTAGAATCTCCCGTGCGCTCTTGACCCGCTTGGGTGCTCATGTCCCTCTTTTTCTTCTTCTTAATATTTTGGGTCCTTTTCACCTCTTGGTCACCTTTTAACACTTTGGGTCGGCCTTTCAGTTGTCAATTACGAAATTCAAACAAGGGAATCATATATATATATATATATATATATATATATATATATATATATATTAGTTACTTCTTCTAAATCAATGACTAATCACTAGAAAAATTATTTATCATCACCTAAGCTTGTGCAAAGGCACAAGATAACTACAAGGCATACATCTAACACATTCATACAAGAGAAAAGAGTTACATTGGTATGCATACACTACATAAGAGGGAAGTTCATTCTATTCCATCACACACATTTTGCATACTCGGAAAAATATAGATCTAGTCTGCTATCATCATGTAACTCACACAAGTAAAACCTAGGGAACGAGACATAAATACAAACAAATACATAAATAACCATATAGATTTTGATATGTAGTGCAACACTTGATCATAATTTCACTCTTCAGTGTGACCGCCAAGGTCAGTTTGACTCCACATTCTACATCATTTTTATTATATTTGATATGGTTTGTGGGCATGTATAGGTAGTCATCTATTTTTTAGGTTACAGGTATGACCAATGATCCAACAAAAAAACTGAAGCAAAAATATCGTAATAAAGAAGATCTTCCGAACTAGAAAGGACTATATTCCTAGCATCTTACTCCGACATAGGCACCCAAATTAGTCACCAAAGCACTGGGTGCTTCTTTCCTCATATAGGCACTCCTATTCTATACATTCCTAGGGTTTTAAACCCTCATCAAGCTTTTGTGACATTGTTTCCATTCGATCTAGTAGATACATAGTTCCGATCATTCCCATGTTGCACAGAATTAGCTAAGTTATCATTCCTCTCTCATTTTCTTAGGGTTTTACATTATTGAATGTTTAGTGCTTGTACATTACTGTACTTAATTACCTAAATATCATTTATTATAGTAAGTTACTATGAAATAAGGATTTAATCCAAAATATATTAAATCAGCAAGAGTGAAATGGATACGGTGAACATTGAAGCACCCTTTGCAGCCTTTATATAATCCTACATATCCCAACCATAATTTGATAGTAGGAAGAGTCTTGATACTTTCCATTTGTTAGGTTTACAACACATTACGAAATTGAAGACTATTGGGATAACTACATTGATGATTTTGATGTTATAAGGCAAGACTACATGAGGATAACTATAAATCAAATGAGGGATTTCAAGTTTGAATGGTTTGTAGAAGGGATGAATGATGATGGATCAGATATATTTGATCCAGAATATCAATTAATTAAATCATCTTCCCTTTCTCGCACTCCGTGGAACATATGTGAATCTATAGATATCAAATAAAGAACCATGGTGGTGATTTAAATATCAAAGGATTGGTTCAAATGGCGATGTCCTTCTTAGTTGAATCAAGCAGTTTATTAGATCCATCCATACAAGTATCTATCACCTCTCCTCTCAGGTAACTCGATAGGGTCACAAAGTATTCTCATTTAGAAGGGTATTCTAAAAGGAATTTTGTGTAGATAGAGTGCACTCGAGGTTACTCCCCTATGAGGCTTCATATAAAGCAAAAAGTTAAAAAGACTTATATTGAGCCACTTGAGCCGGGAGAATTTAACCCATTTCAATCTCCTAGTCATCCTCAATACCTAGGTGTTTCCTCAAAGGTAGCTAAGTCATCCCATCTCAAGAAATATTTAGTTTTATATCAGGCACCTGAGAGTTCCACCATGCCCGATATTGTGCTAATGCTAGTTGAGACTTTCCCATGGGTGCAAGAGCTACCTAGAGGAGAAAAAAGAATGGTGAAACATGAAACAACACCTAAATTTACGGCCATATCAAACTATATAAAACCCAAGTGCACCAAGAAATTTGAAACAACTTTTCAATTCTTTTCTCATTAAGGATTTTCGATCTCAGTATGATGTGAAGTTGCATGTCCTAAAGTGATTTAAAAATGGTAGAGATGACACCTAGGATTCTTTTGGGGCAAGCCACACATGAAGGAGATGTGCATAATTTACTCAAAGAGTTTGCATATTGATTGTTCGTAAGAAACAAAGAGAATAAGAATACCGTGGAACAACTACTTATGTGTAGTCATTCTTGAAGCCCAATGTAACACTACTTCCTCTGGTAGAATTTATTTCTATTACCAGTGCTTTAATCCCTAAGTGAACAAGAGAGCTCAAGGTCACACTATGTAAGGGAGATATGATCATAGATGGGTGAAGGAGATCATCAAAAAATGGAAGGAACTATTCCATGAGATCCTCTTTCTAAACAAATTTTCCTTCATCATCGTTTCCAAGGTGAATATGACAAAGATTGAGATCAAAAAGAAATAGCCCATCAAGAAAATATTTTCCCATTGATATCTAAGATGAGTTGTCTTGATTCTCACTCCTTGGTGAGAAAGAATGTGTTCACATCTGCAACTGATAATTTGTCTCTATTGTGGTTATGCAAAATGAATTCTAGGTGTGAAATGATGAACAATGCAATTTCAAAACTTGAGTCTTGTGAGGAGCATGCATTTGACATCTTGGAAGAAATTAGTAAAAGTGTGTAAAAGCTTGTATCCCCTTCACTTAATGAACATTCATCCTTGGAGGGACTCCTAAATTTATTCCAATAATTGGTCCAAAAAGAGACAGAAATCCTTTCTCCTTCAATGAGGATACATTTGAATGCCCCACACATATTAGAGGCTCTATCTATTATACCATGAGAGATCATAAAGTATGGTTCACACAGTGAAAATACCTTGGCGATATTCCTGATACTTAGATTAGTGCTTTGGAGTTGGTGAAATATTTTGTCAAGGAAAAAATATATGCTTCATCAACATTCATGGGATTGAATCCTCCATTTCAATATGGGGTGACTCCCATTTATTGAAATACGGATTATGTATACTATTTCTAACTCTTGGGGGTGGTCATATATCAGTGAAAGTGCAAAAAAATCCTTGTTGTAAATATAACTGCGAGTGAGAGAGGGAGATATGTATGAGATGGAGAGGAAAAAAATGCAAAGGAAATAGTTGGGAAAGAGGAAAAGGGAGTTATGTTAATGGTATTATTGTAGATTCCATCAACTGATAACCCAAAATATGTCCAAGTCAATTAGAAGAAAGATAAATATTCACACAACTATGCAAGATCCATGAAACAATGATCACAATAAAAAAAAAGTTTAATTGGTAATTTCATTCTATGAAAGAAACTACAAAGCTTTTCATTCCTGCCATAGATTACAATACATTCGGCTGAGTATGAAGTTGAGAGAATGGAGGAAATAATAGAGAGGAACAACAGAAAATAGTTTGTTAAAGGAGAGAAAAATTGATCCCTTGGAATGGAGAGAGCCTTACAATTTATACTTGAAATAGTGGCTCTTCACATTCTTAAGTGACCTTTCAACTTAAAGTGCAATCTCAATGAAGATATAGAGAGAAATATAATGTTAGAGAGAGAAAAAGAGAGAAGAAGAAGATGTTGCAAGATGAAGTCCTGCTCTTCCTCCATTGTGGAGATGAATGTTGCAACTGGATAGGATCTTCCTTGACTACTTCTTTGATTAGAACATATCTCATCTTGGAATGGGAAATGATGTTTCACATCTTATATCTACTGATCATCATTGTTTATACTTGAGAAAATCTATTTCAATTGTTCACCTCTGTGAGCAATGATAGGATGAATAAATCAACTCATTGTCATGAACATGATCTCCTTTCTTACATATGATAAAACACTCATCTTATGATCACCATGAAGAATGTACTCCTCTCACACATGACCTGAAATCGGTAACCATGAGCCCTCTTGGATTTGATAGTATCAGAGATTCTTGAGAATCCTCGGTGACAACATAACAAACCTCATAACCATGGTTCCCATCATGAAATTATTTGAATGATCCAATCACATGTTTTGTGATCAATAATCCTCATGTTCTTGATGACTCAAGTTGGAAAACATGAAATCCATGTGCTCCGTTGTTGTCTCCAATGTCCGAGTGCTCAGACACTATAACTAAAATAGGCTTGCATCTAGAGTTGTGGAGCTTCATTTTACATTTTTATGATCTCACTGGTATTAAAAATTTATGAGAATGCTATGGTGCAAGCGAAAATGGATTGCATAACACTTTTTGAAAATCTGAAATTTGAATGGATTTTATTACTACGGGCAACTCGAATTTGTATTTAAGGAAAAATGAGAGAAAATCAAATCCAAATTGGATGCAACTTGATTTATTGGAAATATATTCCCAAGACAAGTAGACAATGTGAATTTGGTGAAATTATCTCATGAGAATCAATGAGAAATTGGAAAAAAAATTCTAGTTGTGGGAAAAGCTTGAAAAATGACATTAATGGAGGAAGGAAAAAATTTTGATTCTTCACCACGGGAGCATTTCTTGTCTGATTTGAGTGATTTTTGATTCATTAGAATGGTATCGGTGAGGGGAAACAATGCTCCAATTTTGAAGGAATTCTCTTGTGGGGTTTGAGAGAAAATGCCAAAACAATTTTTAGCACATGGGGTTTGCAAGTGGCTTCAACAAAGGATGGTGAATTTTTATCATAAGTCCAGCAATCCTTCGTCTTAGATCATGAACAATGGCTCAAAACGAAGGTATTCATGAGGGGAAAAGATGATCCAAGTTTGGTAGTCTTCCTCCATGGGGATTTTTCACAATCTCATTTAAAAATTAGTGTTTTTAGGTGAACCAAGGTATGATGGATGGAAAAATACTCATGAATAAATTTTGAATAGATGAATCTCATGCCATAAATATTATATCACCATGAAGGTGTTTTCAATAAGAATTGATGATTAAAATTTGGAGTGATTTCCTCTATGGGATCATGAGATATGATAAAAAAAAATGGTCTTCCTAGGGCACATGAGGGGTTTTACAAGCATAGAGGGATGAATAACCAACTTCAAAGTCATTTAATGGTTGCCTTTCCATTTTGAATGCAATTTTCTAAGAGTTGGAGGGAAAACAAGTTGTGAACATGATATATGGTGGAGGTGTGGAGTGATTTTGTAAAGGCAAGGTGCATGGTGCAAGTGCAACTGAAAATGGAACCTCCACCGAGATCTAGGTGCAATTTTGGTGTAATTAAATGTTTAATGTGCACCAATGATGGGCTAGGGGTTCCACATGTTATGTAAAATTAAGTTTGAACCTCCACCACGTGATTTTAAATTAGTTTTTGAGTTTTACTTGTTATTTCTCTCCACCAATTAGATAAAGGCACAATTATGGGGTGCAATTACACTTAATAAGTGCACCAAGGATGCAATGATGAAAGTAAAGTTCCCCAATGCACCAAGGTGCACATCGAAACCTCATTTACACCATTTGTTTTACACACAAAGTCTTTTCTTGTCTGTGGTCCATATTTCGTGAAATTTGGTCGTATAACTTATGATTTCACTTGAAAGTGGACCAATGAATCAAACGAGCCTATTTAGGAATCCTGAACAATGAGTTCTTAAACAATTTTTCTTGTACCTCCATTTTTTCCTAGGGCAGCGTGCTAGTTATTTGAGTTACAAGAGGAGTTTCCAAAAAACATGAACTGAACCAACTTATGGGTCATAATGGGGGTAGAGTTTTCTCTTACTTTATTTTTTTAGGTTCCTAACTCCACTCGAGGTGTCCAAAACCTTCAAAAAAATTCCAAGGTAGAAAATCCACCTTTCACTAGTGTCAAAAAGATTTATGCTTTCTATACTCCCAAAATTCCTCCTTACTTATTTCACCATGTAGTAGGCTCCAAAATATTTCCAATTCTTGGGATATGAGCTCCTAACATGACACAAGGTTCCTGAAACCCTTCACCCAAGTTTAATCGTCAATGAAGCATGCACACTGTTTTTTTCCCCAAAAAAAAGTCCCTACTAAGAAATATCTCCCAAGACTATATAGAATCTCTTATAATGCTTTGAAAATCATACCAACATGGAAAAACTCCAAAACCTTTCCGTTTATTTTAACTAGGACTTTTGAAATGCTCTGAGGCTCCTAACACCCTTCCTAGAAGTTAAACTTTGAGAGTGTGAAATTTTGGCAATTTTGACTAAAAAGGGGAAAATTTTCAATGGGGTTGTCAAATAAAATGCAATGAAATTTTTATATGCCAACATCTGGCTCATACTCATGGAATCGACTTGGTTTGACATGCAATGAAGAGGCAAGAAAGAAATCCAAAATATCAATTTAGGCTTTACTAGAATAATGCCTTATCCATTAGGCAATAAAGTCTCAACAAGGATACGAAAGGAAAAAAATATGATATACTTTAAACTCATTTATTGAAAACTACACATGATGGGAAATAAACAAACAATAAAGGGATAAAAATACATGACACACAATAGGAAATGGAAACACACAACACAAACAAACCTAAATGACCTATGGTACATGCAGGGACAACCCACTTTCACTGTATTAATAATTCTTCTCCAGATGTTACCTGTGTATGGGTAACACCAAATGATGTTTCTTTACAAACCCATTGACTGGTTCAATGAAGTAAGACCATTTTCTTAACTCCTTGGGAAATTCAATTTCTATAAGATATCTCCATATACCTAAGAAAGAGAAATTTGTTTGTTTCGTCCTGAGAAAGTCGGTATGACCCCTCTTGCAATTGAGGATCCACTCAAATATCTCATTGTATTTTATTTTATGATATTCCATTTCCATTTTCCAGTCCATTTTCAAATTCAACCATGCTTATGATTTCTCATTTTCCACTTTACTGCTACAATATTGATTCTTGATCATACCATACTTACCTTGTCTATAACTAGGCTTGTGTTATTTGATGGGCATTTAATCCTTTCTTGTCATGATCCACATGACCATTGTTTCTATGAACTAGTTTTTGATAGATCTTTGGAGACTTTTGACACCATCATATGATTCTTAGTGCTCTATGTTTCTCAGTTTATCCAAACGGTCCTCTTCCACACACATCGACTCATTCTTGACCTTCTACTCACTATGGTATGAATTGCACAGTGATTCACCCTATTGAAAGGAGAATGTGCACAAGGTTAGTGCTGAAATATCAATATCATCACTTTCCACATCTTGTTCATTTCGAGTGATAGTAGGAATCTCCATGATGGAGATACCTTCTTCCCAAGTGGAATCATCCTTGAGAGACTCAAGCACCTTCTTATCTATACATTCATCATTAAGAATGTCCTCTTCTCCAAATGGAAAAGATAAATCTTCATATTCACAATCATATCCATGAGGTAAGTTCTCATGTTGGATGTTGAGAAGATGATTGGAAACTTGGGGCTCATATGCCAAGAATTCATTTGACATTACTTTTTCTCCATGATATGCATTATTTATAATCTCGGATTGATTTATGATGAATCAATATATCCATGATCCTCATCATCACCAAGTAGGGAACCCATATCCATATTCAATGGGAAGTGCATAGTGTCAAATTTTGGGTCCATCAAATCATCATGCTCAATCAAATTCGGGTACTCCTCCATTAATATGGGTAGCTTAACATCTTCCTTTAAAGTTATGAAATATTTATCATATCTTGAATCTTGGTACAAAATGTCCATCCTTGGGTCATCTTCCTTTTGAATGATATATCTCATCTTTCTTATAGGAAGGAGATTTTGTTAGGAATTCTATGTTCTAGTGTGAGTTAGTATTATTTAATATTTAAATAATACATGAGTGTGCACAATTAGTTGTAATGCACAACTCATATGAGAGATATGTGGGATTGTATGAGATAGTTGAGGGATTGGAGATAGGTGTTGACTCCTCCTTTATAGGAGCAAGCAGCCTATATATTGTAACCTCTTTGCAATAATAAAACATCCCGAATGATTTCTATTGAAATATATATATCTTATATTCAAGGTATTTATTTTTATTCCTGTGCAAATCTTACCTGCAGATTCAACATCCGTACCAAAGCGGGTCCAAGATGAGATTCTTTTACAAGAAACTCATATATGTGTGAGAATCAATGTAGTTATTATTATCCAAATGACTATTATTATTATTGTTCATTGCATCTACTATTTATCATGTATACTATTCATCGCATTAACTATTCGTGTCTAACTGTTCACAGGGATGTGGGGCTATTACAAGATTTTGTGTAGTTTTTGAGCAGGTTTTGACAAATTTTAGGGAGGTTTTTAGCAAACTTGACAGACTTCGTACATGTTTAGATTCACATTTCTTTATGCAGACTTTAAAAAGTTTAGTTTTTAAGATTTTTAAAGCCGCCCAAACTGAGATTTGTAGAGATCTGGCTGCGGGTGCATAGATCCACAAATTACATTGATCAATCTGATCCACACAAGTTGCGGGTGTAGAGATCTGTAGAGATCTACGTTGGAAGTTTTTTTTTTAATACAAGTGCGTTGTATATTTGGATCGCTATCAAGTAATTGGATATGTATCATTGTTTGTTGATGACTGCATGCCTAACGCACCTGTTTGTATTGTTGTTTGTCGATGACCTGTATTTTAGGTGAGTTCCCAGGCATGCTTAATGCACCCAGTCTGATCTTTTGGATACCTCAACGATGACTGTCAAGTCATATACACGTTGAGCTCGAGTTTAAATTAAAAAAACGTTGAGACACAAGGTAAGTTTGTCTAGTCAATGATAAGTGAAGTTCATACTGCAGTATAACAACAAATGGTGTAGCATTTGTTAAATGGCTCGATGAAGAGGTATCTTCCTTGATTGATGAAAGAGTAGTATTGTAACATTCTGTCTGATTTGGTTTATGTAGATAAAAGAGAATAGTCATTATTGTCTATTTGTTTGTAAAAAGGTGTATTATCGGTCGAAACCGACACCCTAAAAACTAAAAATTAGACGAGCGCATTTTCGGTTGAAACTGACGCTCTAGGATAATATGGAGATACAACTTGAAAAGTTTAATGGATTAAACTTTCACACTTGGAAAGTTAAAATCCAAATGCAACTTATGAACAAAAACCTATGGGGGATTGTAAGCGGAAAAGAAACACAACCAACTGATGCTGCTAAATTACTAGAATGGCATAGCAGGGATGACAAGGCAAAATCCATTATTGGACTTGCTTTATCAGATACTGAATTACACTATGTGGATTTAGATAAATCATCACTAGAGATATGGGATCTTCTTAACAAAACATTTGGGTCAAAAGCAACAAATGCTAAATTTTCACTAAAATTGCAACTCTTTAAACTAAGGATGAGTGATAGTGTGACAATGTCAAGTCACATTAATGAACTAAGTTCCCTTTTGAGACAACTCGCAGAAGTGAAAGCTAATATAGTAGATGAAGATGCAAAAGCCATACTGTTAAACAGCTTGCCTCCAAAATACAACAATGTTGTATTTACATTAGGACAAATGCCTTCTCAAACACTTGAGGACATGATTTCAGCTCTCCTAGTAGAAGAGAAAAGAACTGCAGAAGACATAAAAGAAGAAACTGCTTTATTTGTAAGGAAAAAGAAATACAATAAATTTCTTAAAAACAAAGAAGAACCAGAATGCTTCTACTGCAAGAAAAAAGGGCATACAATCTTGTATTGCAGAATTCGAGCTAAAGATTTACTCAATGGAAATCTTAAGCCAAATGAAGCAAATGTAGTTAAAGAAGAGTCAGAGAATGAAGAGGAAGACCCAGTGAAAGAAGATCCTGACTACAATTCTGAAGATTTTCTGTTCTAAATAAACTGACTGGAGGCAGGAGGCAAAGGAGGAGGAGGCTGATCAACATCTCTTGTTAGTCACCAACAAAGAGACTACTTCAAATGTATTGGTGACTTCTATTTCAGTTGTGTGTTTGCTTTCTATTGTAATAATGAACAGTGGATTATTCCTGTTCACGATTGTAATCAATTTCCTATATGAAATCTCCTAAAAATGGGAATATGATGAGAGCTAAAAATAAACTGTAAACAACATGATCTTTCTTGGTTTGTGGTAAACCACTTCCTTGGTTTGTGGTAAACCACTTTGAAAACCACCCTTCTTTGGTTTATGGTAAACCACTTTGAAAACCATTTCATTGGTTGATGATAAACCACTTTGAAAATCATCCAGGTCATGAGTCAGCATCAGGCGACAAGTTACAGTTCAAGATAAGTTTTCCCCATGTTCACACTAAGGGGGTGAATGTTAGGAATTCTATGTTCTAGTGTGAACATTTAGGTGTTAGTATTATTTAATATTTAAATAATACATGAGTGTGCATAATTAGTTGTAATGCACAACTCATATGAGAGATAGTTAAGGGATTGGAGATAGGTGTTGACTCCTCCTTTATAGGAGAAAACAACCTATATATTGTAACCTCTTTGCAATAATAAAACATACCGAATGATTTCTATTGAAGATTTCTATATATAATATATATATATATATATATATATATATATCTTATATTTGATGTATTTGTTTTTATTCCTATGCAAATATTACCCAGATTCAACAGATTCTTCATTTTACCATTAATCGCTAAGGTGGCATATAACCAATCCATATGTATATCTTTGCCAACATCCTGATAGAAACTCTGACTCAACAACATCCCATATGAAGCTAGAATGTTGGCTACAAGTATTTTCATCTTGACTTTCTTGTCTGAAAAATCCATATATTCTACTTGAGCATGTTTGACCTAGCCTCCCGGAGGTACTTATTTGGTCTCTATGGAGTAACAATGACCAACATCAAGGGTGAGAGTGAGACCAAAATCCTTGGAAAATTTGGTGGGCATGATGTTTTCAGAGGCACCGGAAGTTAGTGATAAAACTACTTAGTTTATACCCATTGATAAAAAAAGAGAGGTAAAAGGGTTCTACTTTCTCGAAATGGAAGATGTCAAGGCAAGAAGGTTCTAAGGAGTGGTACTAGGAGTGAGAAGTGATTATTTGGTAGTGGAATTGATAGAATCAAAATTTTAACTACTTCCTTTGATAACCGGAAAATTTTATCAAATTGCTTGGGATGAGTTCTCGGATATTCAAACTCATAAATTTGGACTTTAAAATTCTTAGTATGGTCAATGATGTCAAAGGATGAAGAAGTATATACTTTAAGAGCAATGACATCCTTGACAAGTGTAAGAGTTACATTCTTAGAAGCAAAAGAAGTAGAAGTAATAACTAATTTGACCAAGGGAGAGGAAAGAGACTTACTCGGAGAAGTAGATGTGACCTTGGATGAGGTGGTATCAGGATTCTTCTTGGCTAATTCAATGTAATTATGTAGTGGTGATCCTCTTTTTGTTGTTGTTTTCTACAAAGTCACCTTTAGAGGATTCGGTGCTTTACTTGGGTAGCGGTGAGAGAAGCACATTTCGTGCTTTTGAGTGTGTGAAAACTACAAAAGATTAGTTATTCATATTAGTCATGGTATCCTTAGGATCTTCATCATATGAGTATTCAAAATACCCAATGTTTATATATTTGACTTCTTCTTCGTAGGTTCTTCTTCAACAATTTCATCTTCTTCATCTTTTCTTTCTCATGTGCTACATATATAGTTAGATATTTTTAAGGAAAGCCTTTGGGGTGCTCCAAAATCTAATTTTGGTTTTGGTTTTGATATGGAACATGTTGAGCCATTTACTTCTTCATTATAGTCATATCATTGACCAAATTTTGTAGCAACGAATCAATGCCTTCATACTGGGAACTATAGACCTTATTTTTTGTTGAATGGTTCTTGATCTTCCTTGACATGATAAGATCATATTCCACCTTAATAATAGTTTCTTAAGCATGTTGAATTTTTTTGTCATTTATATCAAATTATGGTATTACCATTGAGTTGGATTGATGTCATAAGGTGTATGGAGCATGGCGGTTGAGGTTATGGTGAGATTACATGAGCTTTGGATTAGTTTAATGATTTTTAGGAGTGTGATGATGGATTGAAAAGGAATGGATGATGTTTCTTAGGTTTCATGGAGTGTGTTAAATCTTCTTGCAGGTGTTCAAGGTGGCTAAGGAGAGTTGAGGTCATAATTGGTGAAACAAACATGTTTTAGGTGCTTTTTTTGGAGGCCCAGTGAGAAGTATGAGGAATATCAACGTGAAGTGAAGTACATAAAATTTGTGTGAGTATGAAAATCATGTATATGAGGTGTAGAGACACTCATAAGCGGGTTCATTTTAAGAGACCTCCTGGAAATCAGAGGTGGAGAATACCTGGCGAATATCCCCGGAACCGGTTTCACGGGAAGGCGAATTTTTTGGGGGTTGTATGAAAAAATTTCACCTGATTATCAAGCACTGTGACAGAAGGCTGCAGACGCGCGATGGGATATTTTGCTGTCGCGCGTCAAAAATGCAGTGACGTGTGTCAAAAGACCTTAGTGATGTGCGTCAATAGACCTATTGACGCACGTCACTGAGGGTGCTGTCTAAACCTCTACTTTCTCATCAAAAAATCTCTGTGTCGCCCATCAAAAAACTCTTTGTCGTGCGTCTACTATGCGTCAATATCTATTATACCTCCTTGTCGCGTGTCAAAAAAATGTAGTGACGTGCGTCAATAGGCCTTAGTGACGCGCGTCAATAGACCCTAGTGACGCTGCGTCACTAAGGTCTGTTGACGCTGCGTCACTAAGGCCTGTTGACGCGCGTCACTAAGGCGTCAACAGGCCTTAGTGACGCGTCAACAGGCCTTAGTGACGCATGTCAATAGACCTTAGTGACGTGTGTCACTAAGGTGCGTGATGCGCGCACTAAGGCCTATTGACGCGCAGCGTCAAAGCGCGCAACAGACTTAGTGACGCACGTCAACAGGCCTTAGTGACGTGCGTCAACAGACCTTAGTGATGCGCGTCACTAGGTTTGTTGGCGCATTGACGCACGTCACTAAGGCCTATTGACACACGTCACTGCATTTTTTTTTAACGCGCGACAACAAATATCCTGTCGCGCGTCTGCAACCTCTGCCCTCTTCTTGCTCATCGAAAAAAACTCCATGTCGCTCGTCAACAAAATCTTTGTCATGCATCTACTATGCGTCAATATCTACAGTATCTCCTTGTCTGCAAACCCTCCTTGTCGCGCGTTAATAACTTACCCCCTTGTCGCGCGTCTATAATATGGGATATATCATATTGTTGAAAAATGTGAAGTAGAAGTGTTCTACCTGGCGAATAATCTAGGTTTATATAGGGGATATTTTTCAAGGGTAGGCGAAGCCGACCCCTAAAAAAAATTAAAGTGTAATTTTTAACGAGTCACACTCGTCGTGCCAAAAACTCACCTTTTCAAAATTTTCAAAATGGAATATTCGCCATATTACGAATATTCACCACTAAAATTTTCCCCGCTCATAAGTTTCTAAGATTGTAGGTACATGTGTTTGATGTGGCTTTTAGGTCTATTCTAGACCTAATCCTTAAGAAAACAAGCCCAAGTGAGATTAGTTGAGCAGTTGCAGGTATATTTGAGAAAAGGTATGGATTATATAGTGTGTGGAAGGTTGACATGAAGTTGTGATCCAAGTTTTAGGTTATTTTGTTGAATATTTTGAAAGTTATGCTTGTTTTACATAAATTAGGTTTACAAAGGTAAAAATTTGAGGCAAAAATTGACTTTCAAATGCTTGTTGTGGATTGTATGCTTGTCATGGGTACCGATCTCCTTGAAATAGTTAATTAGAACTATTACGAAGACTTTATAAGAATAATGAAGTTGTTTTATCATCATGTTTTTATCAACGATTGTTAAGAAGGTAAACATGTTTGAAACCCTCTCAAAACCCTAGTTAAGCAGAACTTGGGAGAAATTACTTGTGTAGGTCTATAATTGTTTCCTTTTTATAATTTTATGAGTTTATTATGAATAGGACTCCTCCATATTTCTAATTATTATTTTATAGCTTGTGACAGTTTGTAGGCTCCACCGAAAAGGAAAGTTTCTGGAGTTTTTCAGTTTGTGCAAAATTTGTCCATTGAACCTAATAGCTAAATCATCATTTATGGAAGCATGGGAATTTTACTGCATGACCATTATAGTTTCAGGTCATATTTGAGGTCCTAGAGTGCAAAGTGTTCCCTATCTTTGAAGACTAGTTTTTGGGGTTGAAAAGGAAGTTTGGAGTAGTCTCAGTGAACAAAGAAGTTTTAAAGGAGCTAAAAGTAATATTATGACTTATTTTGAATTTTTTCATGATTTTAACTCTATGATATTTCTAGTGATATATCACACTTGAGTTTTTGCTAAGTTTTGAGAAAGTTATGACATGTTATTTGAATGCTAAGTTTTGGTGCATAAGAATGACCATGTTCTTGAGATGATTGTTCTATTTTTTTCATGATTGATGTAGATTATTGATGACTTATAAAACATGTATAACTATGTGGCATTCTTTGATGAAGTTTTTTTTGGTATTATTCACTCCTTGGTTAGCGAGTTGTTTGTTTTGGTGTTTGAGGAGTTGTTGTGTCCCAATGCATCTTTTGGTGGGTTTCAATGATAGTGGTGACATACTTGGTAATTTAGATTATTTTTATAAGTTATTTTAATTATTCTTTAAGTGTTTTTATTATATTAAGGCTGACATAGATGATTTGTGGAAAAGAAACAGGTATAAAATCAAATTAGAAGGCTCATTATGACTAGTTGTGATAGAAGATGAAAAGTGTGACCTAGGAGGCTTATTGAGGAATGTGATGAAGGTCCTTGTGACCTTTTTGAGAGGAAAATGAGTGTCTGATTTTGTGTTAGAGAGAGATAAGGTGATGGAAAGCTACGATAAGTATGAAATCAACAAGAGAAGGTGTATATTTGAGAAAAGAAGAAGGTGTGTTTGAGAGGGGTTTTGAGTGCATGGAGTTGAATTAGTGATCACCATCAGTTGTTGGAGAAAAATCAGAATTTATATTCATATTTAGGTGGTTGAATTGGTTCTTAGTCATCTTAGAGGGTTGGTGCCTCACTAAAAATATTGTGTGATGTGTAATATTCATACAAGTCCTTTGTTTTGAGTAATATAAGCATAGGTTCAATGGGTTTTATTCCCCTTGAGGGTTTCCCACTTAAATTTGGTGTTCTTGTGTTCTCTCTTGCATCTTGTTCTTGTGTATGGTTTTTCAATGTATAATAAGCACACATATGGTTAATGAATGATTGAATGGTTAAGTTTGATGGATCACACAAGTATAAGTAATTGATGTAAAAGTTTTATAGGACTAATTTACCCCCTAATCCATTGCACTTACAACAAAGCATTATCCAAATTACTCGATTGAGTTCTCCGTAGTATGAACCCAACTTCAGGCAATTGAGAATTTATGAAGAACCTCTTTTTATTATCTATAGTAGGACGAACACCACTAGAAATATTGTTAATTAACTAATTGAATTTGGACACAAATTATCTCATGGGATCTTATGGTTCATTATTCATTTGATTTAATTATGTAAGAAGGGAATGGACATCTTCTATTAACTTAAATTGTGTTTTAAACATAGATTTAATATCTTCCCAATCAGTGATTGAATGAGGCGGAAAATGGTAGAACCATTTTGCAACAACATCTTGTAATGAATCCATGAATAGCCAAACAACAACATATTTGTGTCCTTCTCTAATAATGCCATAGGACATGGTAAAATTTATAATATTCTCATCTTGACATTGCTTTCCATCTCTGTAGAACTTGGGAAATTTCTTTCTTGATCCTTTGGGTAATTCGTGAAGTGGAGAAGTTAAATACAATGGACCAAAGTTCGACGCCAATGTACTAGCTCAACCATCTCTAGAGAGGAGTGATCGGTGGTTGTGGAGAGAGTGGAAGTGAAACCAAACTAGGAATAACATGACCTTCAAATTGATTCTCAGGAGCTTGTCTTGGATTTTGTATGTGAGAAAGTATGAAATCAAATTATTCTTGCAACTCAAACACAAGATTATGAAAGACTACAATTCCACTTGCTTAGTATTCTTTAGTGAATCTTCTATCTGCTAACTTGTAAATGGTTTTTCAATGAGGAATAAGAAATTTTATAGCTAGAAATATGAAAATTCATTGTGGAATATGAAGGGTATCTCACGAAATAAATAGTGGGTATTCAACCGATGAATCTTATATGTTTGGGTTTTGTATTTTATTAATTTTTATGGATTTTGTGGATTGCTACAGGGTGTAGTACAAAAACATCTACCCCAAGGTGGGCACAAAAAACTGTTACCAAAAAATTTTGTCAAGGAAAAAATATTTGCTTCACAATGCTGCTCACGAGATTGGATCCCTTTGCTTCAAGATGGTGTGTCTCCCATTTATTGAAATCTAGATTATGTACACTATTTATAACTCTTGGGGGTGGTCATATATTAGTGAAAGTGTAGAAACACCCTTGTTATAATCAGAATTGCAAGAAAGAGAGGGATAAATGTATGAGGTGAAGACGAAAAAAGTGTGAGGAAAATAGAGGGGAAAGAGGAAGAGGGAGTTATGTTAATAATAATATTGCATATTCCATCAACTAATAACCCATAATACGTCCAGTTCAATTAGAAGACACAAACACATATACACACAACTATGCAAGCTCCATGAAACAACAATCATAATCAACACAAAGTTTAATTAGTAATTTCATTCCATGAAAGAAAATACAAATATTTTCATTCCTACCATAGATTGTAATACATTCGACCGAGTATGAAGTTGAGAGAATGGAGGAAACAATAGAGAGGAACAACAAAAAATAGTTTACTATAGGAGAGAAAAGATTGATCCCTTGGAATAGAGAGAGCTATACAATTTATACTTGAAATGCAGTGTCTCTTCACATTCCCAATTGACCTTTTAACTTAAAGTACAATCTCAACGAAGAAATAGAAGCTTTAAGTGACTCAAGTCACTTTGTACAAAAGTTACTCGTCAATGGAGAAATAGAATGTTAGAGAGAGAAAGTGAGAATAAGAGAGAGGAGATAAATGCTACAGGATGAAGTCCCACTCTTCATCTATTATGGAGATGAATGATGCAACTAGATAGGATCTTCCTTGACTGCTTCTGTAATTAGAATATAACTCTTCTTGGACCTGTAAATGATGTTTCACACCTTATATTTACTGATCATCATTGTTCATGCTTGAGAAACTCTGTTTTAAATATTCACCTCGGTGAGTAATGGTATGATGAAAAAATCAACTCGTTATCATTAACTTGATCTCCTTTCTTGCATATGAGAAAACAATCATGTCACGTTCACCATGGAGAATGCACTCCTCTCACACGTGACTCTGACTCCATAACTATGAGCCCTCTTGGATTTTCCGGTATCAAAGATTCTTGAGAATCCTTGACGAAAACATAACAAACCTCGTAGCCATGACTCCCATCATAAATGTATTTGAATGATCAAATTGCATGATTTGTGACAAAAATCAACTTGTGCCGATGAATCAAGTTGGAAAACATGAAATCCATATGCTCCATTTTGTTGTCTCTAATGTCTCGGGTGCTCTAACACTAGAACTGAAACAAACTTGTATCCGTAGTCGTGGAGCTTCACTTTGAATTTATATGATCTCACTAGTCTTAGAAATTGGTGATAATGTTATGGTGTAATCGAAAATCTATTCCACAATAGTTTTCAAAAATATGCCAATTTGAATTGATTTAAATACTACGATAACCCAATTCATATTTTTGGGAAAACTGGGAGAAAATAAAATACAAATTGGACGTGAATCAATTTTTTGGAAATATATTCACAAGACAAGTAGATGCTCCAAATTTGGTGAAATTTTCTCATATGAATCAATGAGAAATTCGAAAACAAATTCTGGTTGTGGGAAAAGCTTGAAAATGACATTAATAAAGGAAGGGTAAAATTTTGATTCTTCACTATGGGAGTGATTCTTGTCTAATTTGAGTGAATTTTGATTCATTGGATTGATATCAAAGAGGGGAAACAATCCTCCAATTTTTAAGAAATTCTCTCGTGGGGTTTGAGATAAAATTCGAAAACATTTTTTTAGGACATGGGGTTTACAAGTGGCTTCATCAAAGGATGGTGTATTTTTCTCATAAGTCTAGAAATCCTTCATCTTAGATCATGACCAATGTCTTGAAATGAAGTTATTCATGAGGGTAAAATATTCTCCAAGTTTGGTAGTCTTCCTCCATGGGGATTTTTCACAATCTAATTTGCAAAATTAGTGTTTTTGGGAAAACCAAGGGTATGATGGCTGGAAAAAAAGTCATGAATAAATTTTTAACGTGAAACTATCATACCAAAATATTATATCACCATGAAGGTGTTTTCAAGAGGAATTGGTGGTTAAAATTTGGAGTGATTTCGTCTACGAGATCATGAGATATGAGCAAAACACTTCTTGGTATTCCTAGGGCACATGAGGGGTTTTGCAAGCATGGAGGGATGAATAACTAGATTCAAAGGTGCTTTAATAGCTTCATTATTGTTTTGAATGTAATATTTGAATATTTTGGGAAAACAAGTTGTGAGCATGTTATATGGTGGAGGTGGGGAGTGTTTTTGCAAAGGCAAGGTGCATGTGTAGACACAAAATCATGCACTTGGGTACATTTCTAGGTCATAAATGCATACTAGCATTCATATGATTCATAAGTAAGAAAAATAGTAATTGACGAATTTCTTTGGCCTCTTTTCTATGTTTCTTGTTTTCTATCTGGTCTTACACACCCTACAACCCAATCGATATTTTACTTATTTATCTTTTATGGCTCCAGACACTAGTGCCTAGCCAGACAGAACGCCCAAGTGCCCCCGCCCCCTCTTGGCGGCCCGACCCTTTTCCATCTTACTCTCTTGTTTTGATATATTTTATATTTTGGGCATATTTTTCACTTATGGGTCGGCCTTCCAGTTTTCAATTACAAAATTCAAACAAGGAAATCATATAAATACATAGTTATGTGTTCAAAATCAAGGACCAAGCACTAAGAATTACTATCATCACCTAAGCTTGCATCCAAAAGGCACCTAAAACATCCATCTCGCATACATTCAAGGTAAAATGGTTGCCAAAACTATGTATACACAACATAGGAAGGGGAAGTTCATTTTTCCATCCACACATTTTACTACATTTTTACATTTAGATATAACCTGCTTAACAAGTGCAACTTGCACAAGGGCATCCCAGGGCACAATTTCTACACACACTCATAAGGACTACATTGATTCCGAGATGTAGTGCAACACTTAGTCATAAGCTCACTCCTCGAGGTGACTGTCAAGTGTAGTGCCCAACATAAAACCCAAACCAAATAATTTTAAAAATAAATGAAGAAGTGCGTTGGTGGAAGTGGGTGGAGTTGGTAGGGAATTGATGGGGGGAGGTGCTAATTAGATCGAGACATGTGAGTTAGTGGTGGTAGATGGGTTGGATTGACGTGTGGGGGTGTATTATGGCGTGTAGAGGGCATTCTAGCAGGGCATGGCAGCCTTTAATGTCTTTTACAACCTGTCACATTCCTTGCATAATAATTAGATCACTTTACTTGTTTCCCAAGGATAAAACCAAGTCAACATTGTAATTTAATAGTAATTGGAAAGTTGCAGCAAGGGTGGGATGGAGCAGTGAGAGGGGGTTGTGCTGGAAGTCACTTTATGGGTTAAATAAGCATGCACATGGAGATAAATCTATCTCCTCATTCTTTTATTTACACAAATTGATTGATCTGGAAGTGGATCCATATCTGAGGTGGGTTCAAGGGTTTATGAAAGGAAAGACATTTTATACCTATTGTTGTTTTGTTGCCATGCACAGAAGGAGGAAAACAAAAAAATTGATTTTATGAGCTGCATGTTGTTGGTTATATGCTAAACAAGAAGCAAAGATTGAGGAATGGGAGCACTGTATTAGGATCCAACGCCTAGCTATTTTTGATTCAACTTCTCTTGCATCTAATCACCTGTGCCATGTACAATATAACCTCTATAACACGTTTTCCTTTATTTTACATCTATTTTGAGTAGTTGTTGCTTTAATCAAGGCATTGGAAGTGCCATTTTCTTGTTGTCCCACATATGTCTGCAAGGTTTTGTTTCTTTCACCCCTTCTCTATGTGAAATCCTTTATTTGTCCATCTTCATCCAATTTCAACGGGGAGTCTAGAGCCTTGCAAAATTTATAATTCCCCTATTGGTCCAGTAATGTGGAACATTGTTGCTTGACTATTCTCACTTGGGTTTGTCAAGATGTTTTAGTTACAAGTTCCCTGGTAGATATGCCTACAAAATGTGGAAGTATACATAAGGCATGTGGACTGTTTTCAAAATTGCCTGAAAGAAACGTGGGCAACCTCATGACCATTGCAACTGTTTCACTTAACGTACAACCATCCGAGCATAAAGAAAAGGAAATTTTATTTGATGTGGCTCTGAAGTCATTTTGTATGGGCGGTGGGATATTGCCCCTCCAAATTTTTGCTAGGGTATACGAGGAAAGTTAAGAGCTTAGTTCCATGTGGCAATGAGTAGGTCGGAGGGATAAGGTTGGCGAGAAAATTTGTTAGAGAGATAAGGGGTTTGTGTGGATTTTTGTTAGAGGAATTTCGGTGGACATTTAGAATGTTATTGTAATGGGTTATAAGGTTTGACCAGCCAATGCTGGAAATAGAATTTTGTCTTTAATAAAAGGATAATGGAAAAAGTCTATTTTATAGCTCAGAATAATGGGTGTATACCCTTTTCCATGTCGGTGAAAGAAACCTGAGTCGGTGATCAAGAATCTGGGTTAAGTGGCATGGGAAACATATCTTGTTTGAAATTTTCAAGGGATCGAGAATATTTATGTGTCGTCATGGAGGATAGATCGATGCTTGTGAAATGTTTGATGAAATGCCAAAGTGTGATGTCAAACCAATCCTGCAGGTTTGATCGTTTTCGCCTCCGGGCATGGTTCATCTCTCCTCATCTCTCATAACTTTTGTTCTTTAGTTTTTCTTTTACAGTGGAATAAAATTTTTAAACTAAAAGAATTTTCATATATTTGATTGTATTAAATAAACTTGTTTTTAAGACAATAAAACATTGTATCGTAACTTATATGATCTAATATTCCTCGGTAAACAATGAACTTAAATCCTCACTTCATGATGATCTAGCAACATCCCAACCAGACTAGTTTGCTATAGTACCCCTTATATTGACAAGTTGAAGTTGACTTCCCGATAAATATGTTGACCATTCCTTTGTTTAAATAGATAAATTGTGTTTTCGAGACTCGTAAAGAAACCTTTGTAACTCCTGGAGAGGGGATGTTAAGCTTCATTCATGTACCTGTTATGTGAGGTGTCACTTCAATCTTTGGATCAACCCCAATGAACATTTGTGACCTTTTTGATGCCCTTATAGGAGCCCTATTACACTGTTTTGCAGTGGTAGGAAGTTGTTAAATCTAAAAAGTTGGCTTTCGTTTTGAACCACCATTTGAAACCTAGATAGAGAAATTATCATCTGTCTTTGCAAACCTCTAGTTTTTTACTAGACAATTGCCTGGAACCTTCAATTTGAGAAAAAAACACTTTTCTTGATAGTTTGGAAAAGTCATTTTGTAAGCCTCCTGATTCACAATTGACTAGGTCAAACTGGACCAATTACGACCGGTGGCTCCAGAAAACTTATCATCGTTTGAAAACCGTTTGATTTTTCTCAGTCCCATCGACTCTGGTAAATTCTCCATTTATAGGGGAACTTTTAGGAAGTTCTCATTTCACGTTTTTCCATCGAACGTTAGTTTTGGACGTGGTTTTCTGAGCCCTCGAGATAATTTTTTATCATTAGCAACTAGGCCAACTACAACCAATGGCCTAAAAAAATAGCCACCATTTATAAACCGTTTGTCAGTTCTTGTGAATTCTTGGGGTATAGGAGGACACGTAGAAACTTACTCATGGTGTGTTTACTCATTAGAAGACAACATTTGAAAGTGGTTTCTTCACCTCCGAGTCTAAATCGAACGTTTTGCAGCTAGTAGGAAAACGTAAAAGGAAAGTTGTAGGAACCCTCGCCGGGTTAGCAAACCATCTTGGAAACTTGTTGACACTTGTAAATAACTACTTGAAATTCTATTGTGTGACTGTTGTGTGAAATTGAATGTTTGGAAAAATAGTGTTTCTCTCTCTCATTGGTTATGAAATGAAGTGAAATGAAATGAAATGAATACATGTCTATAAACCTTTTGTTTTGAATTCAAATTATAATCATGATTATATGTAAATGGGAAACTGAAAAACATTAATTATGTTAGACTAGGGTGGATGCCATGCCAATGATTTATCGCTGATTTCATGCTCACATGGTTTTGTAGGATGCAAGAAGGATGGCAAAAGGGCGATGTGAAATTCATTTTCTATTATTGTAATTTATATAGGTCATTATAAAATGAATATATGTATAATGTAGTCCCATGTTACAAAAAGTTATATTTGAAATTTGCTAATATGTATGAGATGCTAGTTTTAGGGATACCTTAGGAAATGTGCATTTAATCATAAGTTCAATTTGATTCATAGTTGCGTATGGTACAAAGGTTTGATATATATAAATGAATTTGAATTTAATATCTTGTAGTGCATTTTTAGTGTTAAATAGATGATTAAATAATTGGTGTTGTGTTTCTTACCGTGAAAATGTAATAAAAGAATCTAACCACAACAGTCAACCCTAGTATAAGATTCATGCATAACTTGTCCTCATGTGTGATCCTTCTTAGCGTAGAAGAAATTAAAACCATAGAATGAACTTAAACTTTTGTGCTCGATGGAACCTCCTAGCTTAGGTAAATAAGACCCTAGTTGTGTTATCGTCATGGTCGGTATGTTTAGCATTATCGTCGTGAACTGATGGTTAGGAACGACCTGGAAAACATTATCTGGAGTAAGTAGAACTAACACCTCCTTAGTATCCTAGTCATCAACTAAGTATTAGGAAGTTAGATCTAGGAATTTTCTTCATCATTGAATGAATTCCTTGTGGGATCCAGATGACACAAATGGAGATAGTGAAATAGTTGTTCTATGACTTAAACTCTTGTTAATGAACTCTTTAGTCCCTCTCAGTTAAATGTGTCACCCTGGTTACTAACAACATATCACCTTGGTCTTTCATGAAGGTTGTCTACCTTAAACATGTCTTCTCACCTTAAATCTCTTTTGTAGTTGGGGCATAGATCCTTAGGTGCATTTGGAATTATACCAACCAAGGTAGTTTTTCTTATGACATTTCTATGATTGTTCTCTTGGTGGGATTTAAAATGCACAAGTGGATGTCTTGGTTGCAGCACGCGTTAACACTACAGTGCATAAGAGCAAAGAATTGAGTTGTCACGTGCTAGGTTACACTCCATGTAGTAGTGAATCCATTAGTGAAAAGTATGTGTTTATTTTGTTACAAATGTTATAAAATGATGCTAAAAATGAGACCTTAGTGCGATGTAAGAGTAAATCATATAAAAGGAAAAAGATATTTGAGGTTGAGAATAATGTCGCTCTTGGAATCCTTATAACTCAATTTGACATTTACTTATGTTAAAAAGAATATGAATTTCCTTGGTCAGAGAAAACTTTGAGATAACAAAAGATATACTTCTTCAAGATGTTAGATAAGTAATTTCGTAACTCTTCATGTTTTTAAGTGACGCCAAAAGAGACCTAAGAAACAATGTAAATGAAATGAGAAACAAGAGTATATGTGTCAATGGATTAAGAAAACAATTTCACTTGAAGTCCTTATGGTTGATTTAAGAATTGAATTTTTTGTGGAGAGTGGATACAAACTGCTCATGGTGGGACTAGGCATTTGAGCCATTATAGAGTCCACAAAAAAAAAAAAAAAAATAACATAATGTCATGTAAAGGCTTAACTGAATCAACTAAATTTGGAACTAAAATCACCGTAGTACGAGAAAAAATGTGCTTTAATGGAAGAAAGTTTATAGGAAAGGGAAACTTGAACCTTCACCTCCTTTGAGTTGTATTATTTCTCCCTTGAAAACTTATGGTGGGTCCCCTCACATAATGAGGGTAAAATTAAATGTCAACTAAACATATTTTGAGAAACAAACCTTTAGCATAAGAACGAGAGAGGTAGGAACTTTATATGCAATTTGAAATATGGAAAATAATTATGTAAGTTATGGAGATTGTCATAAGTGATAAAGAGAAAAATTAAATGGTCAAACTATAAGTTGAATGTGGAATGAACTTATGAATCTGTAGGTGGAAAAAGGAGAAAATTATACTTACATAATAATGTTATTGGAATGTTAATCGTAACGAAGATGTAATCATGGTAATGATGTGTTGTGGGTTTGCCAATCCTTGAGTCCCTTTTTTTGTGGTTGTTTCATTGATAATATTCATTAATTGAGGAAAGTGTGGCATCAACATGTAGATGGTGTTTTCATGTGTGTATGTGAGTCGATGACTTATGTAAGTGTCTTATGAATTATTGACTTTCTCTACTTGGAGTCCTTGTTGCGTTGTGTAGTGAGCAATGTAAGTCAATTTTTTTATCCTATTGTTTTTATTATTGTATTTGTATGTGTAAAATGTGGGCGTTACGATCGGGTTATCCCAACTCCTCATATTGCATATTTATTTTTAGATTTAATGTAGTTTGTGGATTTTTGTAGGTGAAATTCTATTTTGTAGGTTATAGGTACCTTTGGTATTTAAAGAACAACACACATGAGATCAAAAGGAATATTTGTGACACTTATGCAACATAGTAAAGATCATGTCTTGACCATTTTTCATAGTCATAGGCACCCATAAGATGTCTCCAGCTCCTAGGCACCCTCGTCCAACACCGTGCACTCGTGTCCGACTTTATTCTTGTAGTCTAGAATTTACACACAACATTTGTGACACTCGCCCATTCTATTCATCACTCTTCCATACTCGAGATCATTTTTATATTACGAATAAATAAAATAATTCATCTATCCTTATTATTTTCTCAAGGTTTCAAATATTACATGCTTTATTGATTGTGTCATTTATGTATTTTACATTGTTTAGATAAGTGTCATGCAATATTAGATTTAATTAATTCCAATTTAAATCAAATCAACATGGTGTAAGTGCAAGTGAAAATGATTCCTCTTCCAGTTCTAGGAACACTTTTGGGGTGCAATTACACCTCAAAATTACACTTTTTTTCAATCGAAGGTTGAATGTGCGCTAAAGATGGGCTAGGGGGTCCCACATGTCATGTAGACTTAAGTTTGAACCTTCACCATGTGTTTTTTAATTACTTTTTGAGTTTTGATTGTTATTTCTCTCCACCAATAATATAAAGGAACAATTATGGGATTAAATTTCACATCATAAGCATGTCAAGGGTGCAATGGTGCAAACAAAGTGCACTAGTGTGTCAAGGCACACTTTGAAACCTTATTTGCATTGCCTATTTTGCACACACGATTCTTTTCTTCACCTCGAGGTCTATGAATTTTGGATGTATAACATATTATTTCACATGGAAATGGTCCAATGAATCCAATGATCCTATTTAGAAGCCTAAAAATTGTTTTTTCAAGAATTTTTCCTCGTACTCCATTTTTAGGGTGGTGTGTCGATGAGCTGAGTCAAGGAGGATTTTCCAAAAACATGAACCAAAAAAATTATGGGTCATGAAGGGGATAAAATTTTCTCTCACTTGAACCTTTTTTAGGCTCCTAACTCTGCTCGAGGTTTCTGAAACCTTCAATGTAAAATTCATGTGTAGAAAGGCCACCTTGCACCAGTGTTAGAAAGGTTTTCACTTTCTATACTCCCAAAACTTTGCCTTAATTATTTAAGTGTGTAGTATAGGTAAAAAAATATTTCCAATGCCTAGGATATGAGATCCCAATGCCACACGAGGTTCTTAAAACCCTTTTGTGAAGTTGAATCTTCAATGAAACATGCACACTCCTTTTTCCCAAAAAGCGCATAGGAATAAATCTCTCCTAAGACCATTTAGAAGCTCCTGCATTCTTTCTAAATCATACCATCACAGGGAAAACTATGAAAAATTTCCATTGAATGTAACCAAGACTTCTGAAATGTTCTAAGGCTCTTGAAATGCTTCCTTAAGTTGAACTTTGAGAGTTGACAATTTTAGCAATTTCAACCAGTTTGACAAAAAGGGAAAAAAATTCAATAGGGTTGTCAAAATAAAATGAAGTGAAATTTTATATGTCAATATGAGTATGTTCATGTCCCACATGAAATTGAAGTTAGTCTCATAGTGATTCAATTCAATAAAGAGGTCAAGGGAAATGATTTCATCCTGGAGCATTTCCACAGTGGTCCATCGAGAGCAAGATCTTTGTCAAGAGAAGCTTTTTCATCTTCAAATTAATCACTTCTCTCTTATTCTCAATCGCTTACTTCTCTCTCTAAATTCTAATTATTCACTGGGAATGTAATTTTTGGATATTTCATCTTATTCACTTAAGTGACCTTTTAATTTTACATTGTAAAAGTTCTTTTTCATAAATAAGAAAATAACTTGTTTTTTATTCCTATGGGAATGTGAAGGGTCATAAGTGGTAGGAATATGAAAAGTCACTTGGGAGGAGATGAAGAGACACTTTGTAAGGCTATATATTGGGATGTCTTCTCCATTCCAAATGGTTATCTTTTTCTCCTACTACTACAATTAAGAAGCTATTTTTTTCTATCTCCTTGTCTATGTTCTTCTACTTCATACTTTACAACTATGCAAGATTTGTAATATTGACAACCAAGAAATAACTTTGTGTCTTTGAGTAATAGATCAATAGAAATTTATGTATTTTACTTTTTAATATTGTTTTTACTTACAGAGTTGTTTCTATTCCTATTGAATGTGGACCTACTCTGGTTAATGTTTTTGAAATTTACAAGTGTATACTCACAACCTTAACCCTCTATCTATATTCCTATCTCCCCTTTATTTCTTTTCAAGAAAATTAATCCTCTTGTATTCCATACAAGAAATTTGCCACAGGTTTAGTGGAGTACTCTTGTGTGATCCCCAGCCTAATGATCTCTCAAAGATTTGGTTATTTCATACATTCAATAAATGGGAGCCTCACCATTCCCAATAGGAGGGACCTAGTCAAAGTGTTGACGAAAACTAATAATTTTTCTTGTGACAAATTATTTCACCAATATTTTTCGGCATCCATTATAGGGAATATTTATTTTTTTGCACCCTGTAATGATCCACAAAATCCATAAAAATAACAAAATATAAAATTCAAAAACATGAAATTCATTTCTTGAAAACCAACTACTGATTTATACGAGAAAACCTTCATATTACAAAATGTATTTTCATATTCTTGGATGTAATTTTTCATGTATTCATTGAAAAATAATTTACAAGGTGGAAGAAAGAAGATACACCAGAGTAGATTGAGAAAGTGGCCTTATTGATCTAGTGTTTGAAGAATAACAACAAGAAAATTTTAAACTCCCTTTTGTTTAGACAACAAGACAAACCGGGCATGAATAATTCCCCGAATTTAACCCTAAATTTCCTTTTGAAGATCCTCCTAAAGGTCTAGTTGCACCAATACTAGATCTTATTCCTCTAGAATAATAATAAGAAGAAATGGTTTCACTTGTACCACGAGGAAAAAATGCAAGCTTGTTGGATCTACCTCCTTCACTTCATGAGTTAGCTAGAGGATTGAGGAAGAACTTCACAAATTTAGAGGAGATGGAAAATAACACATAGCAAAACACATAACTACATTTACCATATCCTATGATGTGTTGGGATTGGAACATGAAGATGTGTTAGTTCACTTGTTTATGGAATCATTGTAATATCTTGCTACAAATTGGTTCTATCATCTACCTAGAAGATCAATCACTAATTGGGTGTAAATGAAGACTAAATTTGAGGCTAGATTCAAACCAGATAAAGATGATCATGCATTTATCACATAATGGTCTCATTTGAATAAAGAACCAAATGAGGATATGATATATTTTGTTACAAAATTCAATAGGTTGCTTTATAAAAATCCTCGGAAGCTACAAGACATATCAAGACAACGTATTGAGATTCTTTATGAACTCTCAATTACTGGAAGTTGGATTCATTATGAGAAGATCTCAAACCAATACCTTAGATGAGGCTTGGGAACTTTCAGTAGATGTAAAAGATGACCTCATCATGTCAAGAAAAATTAGGAAAGTGTCAAAAAGATAAGGCTCATAGTTGTAGTTATGGAACAATGGATCCTTTAGTGCAAAAAATTTTCAATGACTTACTTACTCTAAAACAAAAGCTCGTTCAAAGAACCCCATACAAGGATACACCGAGGAGGACTTATAGAACTAGATAAGAATTTTTGGTGCACCTCAGAGTCTTGCACTTGAATCTCCACTCGTGAATGTCACTTGTGAGACACATATAGATGAGGAAGGAAGAGGTTGTCTTAGAGGAATAAGATGAAGAAGGTGGATTACTCATTGAAGAGATATGATCCGCAGAAGTTGGCTTATTTGAATATGAATATTTATATGAGGATGATTATGAAGATACTATAGATGACATGAACAACCACTCTTGTGTTGTTTTCACATGCTCCAAAGCTCTTAAGAAAGAGAAATCATCTAGGCATGTAGAGAAGGAGAAAGAGTACCTCCAAAAGGTGACTATACAACCACAAAAACTATAATTAAGAGAAGTTATCTAATTTTGGCATCCATGGAAGCAACTAAGAATAATCTTAAAGAAAATTCCCCTCTCAGACATCTAGGATATTCTGGGTAAGTCAAGCAATCTTACTCATTCTAAAAATAATGTTTCTACTCCTGCATCTAAAAATAGTAATGAAAAATATGCCTCCACTATTCCTAGAGTAAGTCAATATCATGTTGCTTCCAATGCTAGAAATATCCAACTTACTGTTCTTATCTCCAATGCTCCCAAAATTTCCTCTTATACCTTTGATATCATTTTTTTATAGTTAAACACTTTTTACCGGAGCTATGAACCGAAGGGTTGGTGGGGCCCCACCCTACAACAATGTCCTTAGACAAGATATTACAATTAAGACCAACACAAACCAACACAACCACCGAGCCCGCATTGACGATGTAATTTTTCTACCACTTCCATTTTTAGAGCCACCAGTTGCCGCCAACACCAATGCTAATGATGAAAATTCCACCACCATCGAGAACCACTAGCCAAAGCCATGAGCCACATCCATCGGTGATACAACACCCGCCACCACCAAACCGCTGTAACCTACTCGGTGATGCAACACCCACCACCACCAATAAACCACCTCGAAGGGATCATGCCTAGTAGGATTTGAACCTGGGTGGATCTAGACACAACCGTCCTTCTTAACCGATCCACCCAAACTCCATTGGCTACCTTTGATATCATCAATCATGTAAAGAAAGATAAGTTTCAAATTTCTAAGTCGAATATTTATAAAACAATCTTGAAAAATTTGATAAGTTCATCAAATTTATCAAAGGTAGTAGCTCAAGATCAAATGTGTCACCTAATTCTAAAGGAAAAATATGCCACCTTCCATCCTTTCAATGCATCATCACCACTGGAGTAGAATAAACACTTTAAATATGACAAATAATACCCATTTCCAACATTTCCTCAACCATCTTCTCAATCTCACTCTTTTACACATATGGGTATCTATAAGGCTTGATGTTGGGGGTTAGCTTCCTAGAATTAACTAAATGGCATGATCATGATCTCTTTCAATATATAATCCTATAAGATCCTCAACATAATTACATGTTTATCAATGACCTTCTAAATATCAAGATGTGCTACAATAATTAGTGGTGAACTTCCATGGAGAACAATCATGCTACGAATCCTTCAACCCCCTTTTAAGAATCTTATGTATTTGGTGAGAGCTAACCAATTGAGAATTTTTGGTTATACTCAAATTTCAAACTATCTTCCTTTAAAATTAAAGCACATGAAAAAATCTTGGAAATTGAGCTCTATGGTGCCAAAAGTCAGTAAGCCACCGAAAACTTAAGACAATATTAGCTTCTCCCGTGGGAATAACGAACATAATGGACTCCATTTTATACCCATCATAAGTATTATTTTATGGAATTTACCTAAACATTGGACTGTGCCACCATATGTAATCATTACTTGAAATTCAGGTGTTGGGTAGATGAAATAATTTAGCCTTATTACCATCTAATTATCGATGAAATAATATGTGCTCCCAAATCAATCAATACCATCACATTCTAATTATTAAGTTAACCTTCCACCTGAATGGTTTGTGGAGTGTTAATACCAGATAGATCATGGCATGAGATATTTGACTAGGGATATTTAGATTCTTCATCTGGTTTTTCCACTTCATCACTTGATGTTTCCTTATCTTCTTCCTCCTCATCAGTCCCTTCAATGTAAAACTTATTCTCGCACATTTGTGACCTAGTCCATATTTGATGTCACATTTAAAACATAATCCTTTTTCTTAATTTTCTTTAATATTTTGAGGTTTCATTCTAATCAGCTTGAGGTTATGATGGTGTTAAGGTGTTACGGTCTCTCGATGTCGCTGAAACTCTACCTTCTACTGGAAGGAAATTTTTCCTCTGCCTCTACATGCCATGATAATAGAATAAGAAACCTTAAGTGGATTAAACATGTACACCTCATGCTCAATATGGTCCTTAATACCCCAAGAAATAGTCCATTCAAATACCCTTCTGTAATATTCTCCACACACAAGGATAGGTTTTGGAATTGATGAACATAATCCTTGATTGATTCTATTTTCCGTAACTTTTCTAATTGGATGAAGTAATTATCTAACACACTAGAACTATAGTGCAATAAAAAATATTTAGTAAAAAAAAATTCATGTGACACTGAGACCATTCTTCTGCCTTTGAGCACATAACCAATGATACTAGACAAATTGGTCAGGTTCGAGATATAAGGATGTCATGGTCACCTTTTGTCCCAATGGGATCTGATGTAGATAAAATAAATTCTACAATTTGGTTAATCCAATTGAGTGGATATTTTACATCAAACTTACACATTTCCAATTTTGGAATAATACCACACCATTGGTTAGAAGATCCACTAGTTTTTGTAAAGGATCCTCCTTGGTTAGTATGATTTGGATCTATGTGTGCATTCTTGCATCAAGTGAGCCCATATGAATGGAATGAGAATCCATGGTAGTATTCATACTTGAAAGATAAATCATCATCTCCTTCCACATTGATTCAAACCCCATATTGATTCCACCCTTAAGGATACCTTCCAATATAAGAAGCTCATTGTTGAGGTCAACCTTACTCACCATATTATTACCTTTCCTAAAGTTGATTAACTACCTCATATACTCCAGAACCTGAAGATTCCAAATCTATATCTTCCTTATTTTGAGGAATTTGTTGAGTTTCTTAACCTTTCCCTTTTCCTTGAGTTTATCTATCAGTCATGATGTAGGGTTTGGGTCTCGGGATACAAGGATTAGGGTAAAAATTTAGGGTTTGGGGTTTCGTAAATTTATTGGATGAATAGAGGGAAACATAGAGAACAAACCCTAGATAATTTTTGGAAAGATTTCTAAAAATATAAGAAACTTAGAAAAATTCCCAAAATTTCAACCTAGGTAGTGAATTTATGAAAAACCCTAAAATTGCTATAAATTTTGCAAAACAAGTCCAAAAAGCTTGAAATTTGGAGAGGATCTTACTTGACTGATTTTGCAACACCAAAAAAATTGTAAATAAATTTGCTACCATTTATGAGATATTTATGAACCTTCATGATTAGGGTTTTGACATATTTCTAGATGAGATCAAGCTTTGCTACCACTTATAATTAAATTACTTAGATAGATTTGAATATCAATAGAAAAAGAACACCTAAAAACACCAAAATATAGATATGTGATCTCAATATGCAAGTAAAATTACTTAGCCACTTCAAAGGGACAACCTCAAAACCATATAATAAGACTTAAGTTCTTGATATGATGCTTAATTACTCCTTACTACCACCTATATATACCATTCCTATACTATGGCCAACACCAAGGCTGACCTACTAAACATATGAAAGCATAAATGAATGACATATGACAAGAAAAGAGATTATGTAAGCCACAAGTTGGTACT
This sequence comes from Taxus wallichiana var. yunnanensis, assembly GCA_018340775.1. Classification (NCBI taxonomy): domain Eukaryota; kingdom Viridiplantae; phylum Streptophyta; class Pinopsida; order Cupressales; family Taxaceae; genus Taxus; species Taxus wallichiana. Next base: position 18,764,427 of record CM031244.1, read on the forward strand.
ACATATCCAATATAACCTATAGGACTAAGGGCGTAGAAACAATTGCACAAGAGATACCAAGTCTTGATAGAATAGAATATATGTGTATTGAATTTGAAATGAATAGTGACTTAGAAAAAGTATCGTATTAAGAACATAGGCATAAAGTGTGTAAATCACATTGTTGAAAACAAGGATCATGGGACATAAATAGAATTGGAATAAAGTATCATCATGTTTCAAAGATGGAAATAGGGGAAGAATAATCCCAATGCCATAAACGGTGCAAAAATCGTAGAAACTATAACCAAGATATGGAGTATAGAAGTTCAAGGTATTGATTATTTGATAAGAGTAGGTCAAGATATATGTGACTATATTTCCAAAGGATACCATTTACTATCATTATTATGGTAGAGAATTCAATTACTACTTTCATTATTATTGAAATTGATAGTGAGTTGTGCTCTAAGACAAATAGGATATCGTGTGCCAGAGAGGATTTACACTTGTGATTTGACCAAGTAACAAATGTCATTCAGGCACAAATAGTTGATGAGTTTGTAAGTGTAAAAAACTTGTGATTTTCTTGTAAAATAGTAGTTATTTGAGACCATCAGAGTATATAGGACCAAATGACCCATTTTGACTTTTGGGTGAGAACCGCACAGTCTTAACCCTAAGTTGTATGATCTTGACGACATCCATATGGTCTTGATCCAATATGGAAAATAATGAAATATATTGATATATAGTTAAAAATTCTAATAATTAGTATGCAATTTGATTATTTTAAGACTTTTCTCGATGATAAGTGATCTAATACATGTTTAAATTGGTTTGTGGTTGTAGAGAGATGTACATCTAAGGTAGTTTTGTGGTGGCTATCATATGGAAACCCTTCTTATCCTAGGCCTATAGCATGATGGATGGGATGTCTTGGAAAGAAATAGTTTTCATCATGTATCCAAAATGGGGGAAGTGTCCCCAAATATACATTTGATCACCACATTGTGCAAGCAATGAAACCTAGATACTTGTACTTTTGAGTCCCCACATGGTAGATATTTGTGACATTAGAGGATGTATAATGTATTCTACAAATATTTCTAGTGGGAGAGAGGGGTGCAGGTCATACCGTTAGATGTGTCATTTCATATGCGTAGGGCACGTAGATTTTGGTTGGGTACATGTATCCTTATAGAGTCAACCAATCGCTTGATTTTGATTTTTATAATCGGGGTTTGTAATTACAAATATTTATTATAATTTTATTAGCATTGTTCGTGGTAATATATGGTGGTGGGCTTTCGATATCATATAGGATGTGGAAAAAATCCAATCGATAGAGGATGATGGAGTCGATATACTTGGGGCCATAGTATGTTGGCCCACTTGTACATGGATTTATACAGTTCAATTTAAAGAGCTAAAAAAAGTAGTGTGGTGGTTGTGACATTATTGCATATATGTACCTACAAGAATATAGTTGTAGTGTAGTCATTTCAATGTCATAGGGATTACTAGGTCTATCCAAAGATAATTTCATCTACGTGGGTGATACCTAAGAGGCGGGGCTTGAAAACCACATCTTATCAAGCCATATTTGACAAGTTGACCCTCGATGGTATCGTATGAAGGCCATATAGGAATTTCAGAGAATGGGAAGAGTATTTTATAGAGCTTCATAGATTACAACATACTATGTGGTTAGAGGATAGAAAACCCATAATAAAAGAGCTATATCGGTGGGAGCACATGATGCACCAATTTGGTTGGTATAGGATGTTCCCAAAGCACTACCATACATGTGGAGGAAATCAACATGGCCAACATTAAGAGGTGAGAGTCATCCGAGATTAACACCAACAAACCTATTGCCCTCACAAACCGGTGAGATAGACCCGATAGTGGTTATAAGTACCATGGATGATGTGATATATACCATAACTTATACTCGATGGTGGGAAGATTCCCAATGGGTGTTGTTGTTTCTTGTGGTCATAAGCAACCTATGAGGTAGACCACCAATAGGAGGAGGAAGTGGAGTAGGGATGCCCCCACCCACATTAGGGGATGGTGCAGCTAGGAGATGCCCTCACAGATGATGCCATAACCACAAACATTGTTTGGTGTAAGTAGCTTGTGATTGTGTAATGTGTAATTAATTGATTGTGATATATTTAGAACATATTAAATGAGTAGTAGTTAATAAAATTTGTTACCATGTGCATGCATGTTATGCAAATTGGAAAACAATTGTAGATACATCCATGAGGAAAATGATTAGGAACATTCCCGGTGATGTTGTGCATAGTGGTATGTTAGAGTGATTCTATTATGTGGCCAGGAGTTTGCATACTTTTTTGACTTCGTAATCATGGCATTTACTACATATATTTCTCTATAGAGAAATTAAGATGAGATCCAAACAGATCTAGCACAAAGGCCATAGCCTCCACCCTAGACAAAGATTACACGTGATCTATTGTGGATATTGATTGGCATTTAACAATAGTATGTAGAGGCCATGAAAAGATAGAAAACTTGAAGGAGAGGTTGCGTCAAGATAGATCATAGTCACATTCACATGGTTGTAGTGATGCAAGGAAGGCCTTAAGTTCTTAATATCCCATCAAGGTTTTGAGTGAGGGTGGTGATAATAGTGATTATGTATAAACATTTGTTGATAAGGTATAACCCTCATTATATTTTTGTTTTTGGACCTACTATATGTGTGTGTGTGTGTGTGTGTGTGTGTGTGTGTGTGTGTGTGTGTGTGTGTGTGTGTGTGTGTGTGTGTGTGTGTGTGTGTGTGTGTGTTGAGTTCATATGGTGTCACTGTGTCATGATATTCTTGATTAATATTAACTTTAATTTGTTGCATGTATTGTCTTTATGTGTTTGAAAAATATATAATTGGATATGAAACATGTGTTGACAATGATGATTTGTTTGAGTAACAATGATTGATTGATTTTTGTGAAATTGATTAAGAGGAGAAAATATGACAATGCACATTGATGTTTGTATCATAGGGGAGGGTAAATGTAGAGGAGTCCTAACATGAAAGTACATAGGTGTAGACAAAAAAATATGAACTTATTACTATTACATTATTCCTTTAGTATGTTGTTAGATGCATGATTCCTAAGTAAGAAAATTAGACATTGATGAAAATTATCCTTTGCTTTTCTAGAATTATCTCTTTACTTTTGGTCATCACATAATGTGATACCAAAATAAATGTTTTCTATTTATCTTTGGAGATTTCTAGACATTAGCGCTCGCAAGAAGGGATAATAACAGCTTACCCTACCCGTCCACCGTGGGTGCATTTATCCCTTCTCTTGGTTCTTATATTTTAAAAATGACCCATCACTTGTTTATCTTTTCTAAGTTTATATTGATCACTTTGGGTCGGCTTCTAGTGTTGTTAATGTAAAAATTCAAGAAAAGGAATAGCATATATACACAACCTACTAATTATTCTAAGGGGCATATGGGTTACTATTTTCTATCTACTACTTGGGAAAAGGAACAACTTAAGGACTGCATTTGGGCTGCATTATTCATTGCATAGGAAGGTAAAATTCTGAATTCCATGACACACATTATACCGGGAAATTAGTTGTATCCAGATATATTGGTGTAGCTTGCACAAGGGAAACCTAGTTTTAAGGGGCATGATTCCCATCGCACACACACACACACACAAAAACTAAATTGAGTATGCAATGTAGTGTAATGCTCAGTAATAATCACATTGGGGTGATCTATCGAGGTTAGTCTCGAATAAAGAATATGTATCTGTACACCACCTAATTTCACATCTGTCCTAAATCAATTAATTCCCCTACCTCATTTCCCACAAAAATACACTTCGAATTAATCAAATATAATTTGATTAATTATCCATTTCAAATCTAAAAATAACCTAATCCTTACCACATGTCATTATTCTCCATGTTTTTCTACTATTGAATTAAAAATTCAAAATCAAATCCTCACCCACTCTTCATGGTCCCCACTCACCTAAAATCCTCCACTTATGAATTAAAAATCCAAAATCAAATCCTCACCCATTCTTCGTGGTCCCCACTCACCTAATCTTTCCCACATTTTCAAACCATGATTACTTAAATTACTTTAAGTTAATCACTTCCCAAGCTATAAATACAACCTTACCCCTCCCCTCTAACACACAGAGAGAATAATATTGAATGCCCTGTCTAAGTTCTTGCATCCTTTGAGCAAAGAACATCCTTCCACCTCATCCTAATGCCCAAATAGCCTCATCTTGAAGCACCCCAAATCCATAATCCTTTTACCCATTTGGTGCAAAGTAAGTGGATCATTGTTATAGGAAGGCCTTTCTCTATCTTTAAGAAAAGCACCTACATATCATGCAATCGAGGCTCAATCCATGTTTCCTAGCCCATTTTGAGGTTTTCTATGGAACACGAAGGAGGAGGTATTATTGTTAGTATTTTATTTCCTTGTTAGTAGTGCATTTTTCCTAGCTTACATTCTGCACGCCTAGTTACTTTTGATATGTTACCATTAATTTCCCAATTAGTGGTTTTATTCATTCTTTGTTTATTATTGTTCGTTATTATCTCATTTTCTCGTGCCTTATGGCCTTCTTTTGCTAACCTTCATGCTTTGTGGGTAGTGTTTTTGTTGTGCGGTGTCTTGTGGTGTATCTGTAGGTTATATCAGCAATGAAACTATAACGCTCATCCTATATTTGATCTCCTTGGCACTTGGTGTTTAGCAGAGGGACATCTATCACCTGATTTGGATACCTGTGGATCATGGCAGAAATATTCAATCCTACGGTCATCACAGAGGTTACATTTCAAATAGTTCCTGGTTCTGGTTTTTCTATTCACTCGTAATCTGAAAACAAATGAACTAGTCATTAGCTTATCATCCTATTGTCATGGGAAACCAATCCGAAAAATGAATTTATTTATTTATTTTAGCTAAAATAATTATTTTGTAGGAAATTGATCTTATTTACTAATCACTTTTTAGTTTTCCCTGCATATCTAGATCTTAGTTTATCTAATGTTTTATTGATTTCCTTCCAAAAAATAAAAAAAAAACAACAAAAACAACCAATCGATCTTGCTTACAAACACATTTTTAACCACTTAGTTTTTCAATACATTTCATTATTTGCTCCAAAACAAAAAAAATACTATCTCACTTAGCAAGTTTTCTTTATTTAGATCTCAATTCTCACATCTCTATCATTTTTCATTTTAACTGCTATAAACATGTATATTTATTTATTAAATAAAAACAAATTGTAAATATCCTAACCTACCTACCCACAACTCCACACCCCATTATCTCCTACATCCCACTTTTTATCAACCACCAACTCGTCACCCACCGATCACATCTCCCAACTCTCCGTTCACTTCCCCATCCCCATTCAAACCTCTCCTATCTGTTCAAATCCTCCCTGCGAGCTCTCCTATTCTTCTCCCCATTTCCTAAACTCCCAACTTCAACTCCATCCTTCCTCCCAACACCAACTCGTCCTCACCTCTTACACACCAACTCCATCCCCACATCCAACTACTACTACATCCGCAACATGTCCACAATGCCTCCATCCCCCTCCCTCCTCATAGACCCCTCCATCTATTTCCCCATCCCCACTCCCTCGGCCACGACTCCCTTCTCCCTTCATCGAGATTCATCCCCCTTTTCTCCCCCTATTTACCCATCCACCCACCTTATTTACTACCCCCTAAACCCAACTACCTATGTCCTCGACCACTCAACTATCCCACATATTTTCTAACCCCATTTACCCCCTCCCCAACTTCCCACATAGCTCCCTCCTCCTCACAGGTCCCCCATGTCCTTGCTCATCTTGACCTCGGGCAGGTCACCATTCCCCATGAGCCCTCCTCCCTCCATCCTCTTTCCCAAGCCCATACCCATATTTACACCTTCCCTACTCCTCCTTTCCTTGTCACCTCAAGCCCTTCCTACGTCCCACACCCTTGTCATGATTCTCGTAGATCCTTCTACCTCGATCTTCCACGAGATCACCCTCCCCATTCCACGTCCACCCTAAAACCCTACATACCTGTCCACTCACCACTTCCCTCACCCCTCATCACGATACTCCTCACACACCAATCCCTTTGTTCCCTTCCCTACAACCTCACCATTACACTGCTTGGTAGTACGTCTTCACAGTCCATCCACCTTTCACCTGCACCCTTGACATTCATCTTCATTTTATTAATTTACTATTCTATCTTTTTTTAATATTCATGACTCCTTTGGTGTCAACAAAACCAAATTCTACTCCACTTCAAATCGACTTTCCCTTCCTCAACGTCCACCTTTTCATCATTTCAATCCACATTCTTTCCATATAAGTCCATATTTTCATCTTCACAGTCGTATAAGAGCTTATTCAAACCCACCACGTTCACACTCCCATCAGGTTGCCACTTCGAGTTATTTTCTCTTTATCACGATTTTCATAACACTCTTACTTAATTAAGTATTTTATCATTAAACTTTTTTGTCACTTTTGGTAGCTTTGTGCACCATTGTTAACAATTTTTCACCATTTAATTTTTAAGTTTGATGTAGTAATTTCTTGTGCAAAAACTTTACGATCATAAACAAACTTACTTTTTTGAGATCCATTTTCCCACTTATCGTGTAATATTTATCACTTTTTTCAGTAATTATTTTTCACGATCATTTGTAATCATGTTTTGTGATTTTTTAAGTCCTCATTTACCATCTCCACATTTTATTTTATCAACATAGTTTTGTGATTTTTCACACTTTGTGCTTATAATTAATTATTTTCAGTAATCATTCTACTAACCTTGTGTGCAGGTACAAACTACTCATCATTTTTTTTTGGGACCTTTTTGATAATATCTGAACCTATTCACACCTCTCTCCACCACACTTATTAGGTCCCCATCCCTTGCACACTTTGGAGGCCACCCGGGCTCCGCAAAACAATTTTTTTTGCCTTACATTCCAATTTTCCACGACGACACTTTTGGTAACGTTTTTAATGCTCTCCTTTCGTTGTTTTTATTTTCTTTGTGAAGATAATCGTTATTAATATTTCAAAATCATGATTAATTGCAATACTTATTAAAAAAATAATTTAACAAAATCTATTCCAATTGTATCTGTGTATGCTCTTTTCCCGCCTTGAAGTGATATGGAAAATCAGAAATGGTCGCGATTGTTTAGTTTCTTGTTCTAATATTGCAGGATCCATTTCCTTATTATTTTATGTTCCTAGCTATCATCTTAATTAATTTTATTTCATCGCACTATTGATATTTGTTTGGTCGTTGGTTGTGTATGCTCTTTTTCTAGTGCTTTGAGCGATTTGGAAAATAAAAACAACCACAATTGTTTTTCTTCCTAACATTTTGTCTACAGGATAACTACTAATTTGTTTTCTGTAGGACCACGTCGCTCGAATATTGTCAAAAACATAAAAAAACAAAAATATCCCGCAAAACTACCACCATTTAAAAGAAAAGTGCTGAAACCAATTTTTTTTAGCACGCTCAGGTACATAATTATTTTCTACTAGTGATTTATTTCAAGTTGGAAAGAACCCTACGTATAATCACATCATCATTTTATTTTTACACGTAGTAGAGGTGGATTTCATCACCACAAAAGCTACACCGATGACGTGGAATTGACTACCATGCACCAACAACATTTGCATCTGCATTACACTTTGAGACCTAGTCTCAACACAACGTTCAATATTTACCTCACCCCTGCTCTTCACTTACAGGTAATGCTGTCATGCGGCACATGTGAGTCACACCTAAATAGTTGTAACAACAAAGCTTGGGCATCATCCCTATAAATATTTGGGGAGTTATAAGGACACCATACACATTCATCCCCTCATCACCTTCCACCTTTTCACAAAACCTATTTTGGATGTGGTGATTCACTCTAAAGTAGGTAATTAAGAATTGGTGAGTCTCCTCCAGTTGTTCTAAGGGTTCCCTATACCAATTCTATCCCCATACAAAATTAGGTATATCAGGACTAGGGTATATCAGAGGATGCATCTTTTTGGAGTGATAAGAGCTTGCATCCATCATTCCACATCATACTTGTATGATTGCATGAAACAATGATCATTCCTAAAGAATTTACCTCCTGAGCCAAAATTTTTTTGATCCACATGATTGCTTGCTATTTGTAAACAAAATAGTTTAGCATTATTTTATCATAAAACTTGGCTGATATCAATGTGTTCATTGTAAAATTTCAAACCCTAGTTGTGTTCCACAAAAATCATTTCTTGACCAATTCAATACCAAGCAAAAACATCCAAACAATCCAACAACATAGACCAAAACATCACATTGATTTCATTAGCTTGCTTCATCCAACAATACATCTACCATAGCTTGTCTTCGGCTATATCCAATTGATATTGAGTGATTGAATTCACTCCCCATATCGTCAATTGTCAAAACATCCTTCATATCTCGTTTCAAGCTATATCAAACTAATATTGGGTGACTTGTTTGAGTTCACTCATTATTTTTTCAACCATCACGTTTATCCAAATCACAACCAACAAAAATCCTTTCATAACTCATTTTGAGTTATATCACAACCATTTTGAGATTAATCTGCTTTTAGGTTACTCTCCCACAACAATCTAGAGATTTTTCAAGCCAAATCTACACAACGTGAAACAAATTCCCTAATAACTCGTCTCAAGTTATATCACAATCATATTGAGATAACTTGTTTGAGTTACTCTCCTTATCAGTCATCATGAGATTATTCAAGCTAAATCCAAAGCAATCAAGTTCTCATTTAATCACACCTGCTCAAAATTCCTACCCACTTTTTCAACTTAATCAGAACATCTCATCATGGTATTCACACATAGTCACAATCATGAAAATGACGATGAAGAATTCACACAACCATAAATCACCAATGAAGAACAAGAAAATAGGGTGATAGAACAAAACAAAAATAAATATCTATTACGCATCCTAGCCATGGGGGCAAAACTACCCCCTGACTTTGGGACTGAAAATTTAAACAAACTTATCGACAATGGTGAATCAAGTTATCAAAATGAAATACCAAACAATCCAAATAGATCTTTGGCCAACGAGTTATTCACTAAAATCCAAGACTTAACAAAGAAACTTGAGGAAGCAACTACTAGAGCTGAAATATTAAAAGACCCCAATCCAGACCCCAATACTCACGACATTCTTGATAACCCATCCCCCACCTCTCCATTCGCACAAGAATGGAAACATATGAAAGACACCATTCAAGGACTACAAAAACAATCAAAACAATTCAACTTTGAAGAATTGTGTCCTTATCCATTTGATACGAGATATCATGCTTACCATTTTCGTCATCCTTTGAAATCCCAAAATTTGATAAATACAAAAGAAAAGGTGACCCCATGAACATGTCAAGGAATTTTACATGCAATTTCAGGAAGTTTCCTATCGTGACATGTATCTTTTATGATTATTCCCCCAAAGTTTAGGAGGATAGGCTTTAGACTAGTTTTTCCATCTTCCCAAAGGGTCGGTCACAACATTTGTAGACTTATCGAGAGAAATTTGTCAAACATTTTCCTACAACTTAGACTCAAAAATAACCATGCTTGATCTCTGTAACACTAGGCAAAGGCCCAACAAAAATTTTCCTCCTTTTTACAACAATGGCGAGGAATTGCAAGCCAATTTCCCTACTCAATACCCGAGAGACAACTAGTTAGCATTTTTGTTCCTAATCTCAATGCCAAATTATCATTCCACATGCAAATGCATTGTTTGAATAGTTTCAAGAAGTCATTGAAAAGGGAATGCAAATAAAAAAATCCCTCATTTCTAAGGGCTTACTTAAAGCACCCTTTAGGGACCAACCTTATCGAGACGCCCTTCAGAACTAGGAAAAATCTAAATTCTTTAACCGTAATCAAAATATAGTCAACAATGGCGTTATTGATTCCCGCCATGTCCAAAACGTTCAAAACAATCCCATCAACACATTAAAATCCAAACAACCAATCATAATCCCTAGAAAGGAAGTTCCTTCTTGGGACCAGCAAAGACAGTTCACTCCTCTCGAAGAAATCCTATCTAGTGTCTTTTGTCACTTGGAAAATGCCAACATGATTACATATCCCATCATCAAACCCTTCAAATAAGGACAACCCAAACCAAATTGGTATAAGGACAATGAATATTGTGATTACCATCACATAAAATGGAACTCTACAGATTGATGCATGCAACTCCGCCATTACATCCAAGACCTGATTGAACGTGGAGACATAGAAGTTGAAAATACTTCTGAGACAAAAAAACTAATGAAAAACTTCACATGTTCAAAAATCCCTTCCCTAACCATGATAATAATTCAAAAGATAAGGGTCAATCATCAAGAAATGTCGAGTATGACTCAGTCATCTCAACCATAGACTATGACCAAGACTTAGTGGCAACTATAAAGATCGAAATGACTGTGTAATCACCACTAGATAGAAAAAATGTGGGTCCCTACAAAAAAAAATATGCCACTTCGTCCCCCGCATCACCTCCTAATCCACCATCTAATTGCCACCAATTCCACTCCATAACCTGCGCCATCATTCAATATTGTCAAACAATTGGAGAAGACTAGCAACACAAATTTCCATCATGGAATTACTTAATTCTTCTCTCGCACTACAATGCATCCTTATGCAAACATTGAATAACACTCGTGTCCCCGAGGACATCAATTCACAACAATTATAGGCTTTAATTGCACATCTTACGGTCCCCAATCCTATTTTATCCTTTGGTCCCGCTTGACCTTCTTAATCCCAACATCACTAATAATCATTATTTATACATCGAGGGTTATATAACTCATCATAAGATCAAGTGTGTATTAATTGACAATGGATCTGCATTGAATATTTGTTCCATGAAACTTTTACGTTGTCTAGGTTACACTGAAAATGATTTACAAAACAATATCATAACCATTCGTGGGTATGATAATAGTGAAAGAAAGTCTGAAGGCACAATCACGTTGCCTCTCCAAGTTGGACCCATCACCTTAGAAACAGTATGTCATGTGGTGGATGTAGAAGTTGCATATAACATTCTCGTTGGTTGACCATGGATTCATGCCATGAAAGCCATCCCATCAACATTCCACCAATGTATTAAATTTCCTCATTTGGAAAAGGAATTTACGTTACATGTGGATCCTCAACCCTTTGAGTATTGTAGATTCCTCAAAGGATGGTATCGACATGATCACTATTGTCCATCAACAAATAAGTATGCTCCACCTTGCATAATCCCTAACAAAACACACATCGATCCAGATACACTCCCTAAAAATGATCCGAAACCATCATCTTCTAACCAAAACACATTTTCCAATCCATTCTCTTCTACTAGTCAACAATCTTCCACCAGTCCTCCTCCCACTAATCAATCATCTTCTTCCACTAATCAAGCTTCTTCTTCCAATAACAATTATTCTTCCACCACACCATCTTCTTCCTCACCTATTTAACCTTCTTCATCCAACCACACCTCTTCTATTAAGATACCTTCTCCTGTGAATAACCAAACTTCATCCTTCAATTCATCCCCTTCTTCTTATAACCCATTCTCTTCATCTTTTAAAACTACCAAACTAAATTCCCCACCACATGAGGTACCTATTGGTCTCCCATCCCACACATTTAAAATCATTGACACAGGATGCGGTGAATATCAATTTCAAAAGATGGCAGACTCCTTTTACATCAACAAATCCCCACATAGCTATGAAAACCCAACGCTCCACATCTGAGAATCCATCCCACTTACCAAATGGGACAGTCAGTTTGGAAAAAATTTAGTTATCTTGACAATGAACATATTCCAAGTTCTTCAGGATCTTGGTTATATAATGACAACTTTTCTCCATGTTATGAGTCCCCTCAATTTACCAAAGCTCATCAAATAATGAAAAACATGTGATGGAAGGGTAAAGGACTTGGTCCAAATGAACAAGGTTGTTTAGACCCGATCAATTACACACAACATCATGGTAAACATGGTATGGGTTTCAAGGTATTTGATGTTGCTCCCGTAATAATTTCAAGTGATAACAATGACACCAGCTCTGATAATGACACTAGGTCTCCACGTAGCCTTTTCGAGGACCTCACTGAAACACATATTTACTTTGAACATTTATTTGTTAATGTCATCAATTTTGAGCCTATGCATTTGACTCTCATAGACCATGGCAAACCACATCATGTGGCCATGGACATATTCCACAATGATGAAGCCATCAAATAATTCCTATGAACTCATGACCAAATCCCTACTTCCAACCATATAAAAGGATTTAAAATCAAGCTAGATGAATCGGCCTATTTTAGAAAAGAAATAAAATATTTAGATCCTTCACCTTCAGAAAATTTGGATTAGAAGCGCAAACAGAAAATTTCCCATAGTCAAAATCTCATCACCACCCTATCAAACAAACATGTCAATAAAAAGTCTCAACATTACACACAAAAATATTGTACCAACTCCCCTAAATCACCCAACACCGATGACCTACATCAACCATTAGCATCATTCTCTAAAAAGGATACATCTAAAATGCTTGTAGAAGAAACTAAAGACATAAACATTGGAACCACCGAACAACCGAAAATTTTACAACTTGGCATTAGTCTTTCTGACCAAGAATGCATGGAATTCACAACACTCCTTATTGAATTCCAAGATATATTTGCATGGACATATAAGGACATGTTAGGCATAGATCCATCTCTTGTAGTACACCACCTTGTGGTGCATCTAGATGTAAAGCCTGTAAAATAAAAACTACACAAAATGCATCCCCAAGTTGCATTGTTTGTCAAAGCCAAACTCGAGAAACTCTTGGAAGCTGACTTTATCTCGACCTATTGATTATTTAGCATGGATATCTAACATAGTTCCCATAGCCAAGAAAACCCCTAGCATTAGGATATGCACAGACTTCCGAGACATTAACAAGGCTTGTCCCAAAGATGAATTTCCCTTGCCAAATATAGACATGATTATTGATTCTACAACAGACCATGGAATGCTCTCTTTAATGGATGGATTTTTTGGTTATAATCAAATATGTATTGTTGAAGGGGATAAACATAAAACAAAATTTACTACACCATGGGGCACCTTCTATTATAAGTTCATGTCGTTCACCTTGAAAAATGTTGGTGCCACCTATCAACAAGAAATGAATGTCATCTTCCATGATATGTTACATGACATCATGGAAGATTATGTTGATGATATATTAGCAAAATCAGAAACATGAATAGGGCATCCAAGTGTGTTGAGATGCATTTTTGATAGATTACGTGAGTATAAGGTTCATCTTAACCTAAAGAAATGTGTGTTCGAGTGACCTTTGGTAAATTGTTAGGATTTATTGTCTCACGGAGAGGCATATAAGTGGATCCTACAAAAGTCAAAGCCATTATGGAAATGCCTCCTCAAAACCTAAACAAATTATGTAGTCTTTAGGGAAAAATACAATCTATTCAGCATTTCATATCATAGTTGGCTGATAAGTTCCATCACTTCAATCAGTTACTCAAGAAAGATGCACAATTTCACTAGAACCACGATTATCAAGACTCTTTTGCTAAGTTAAAAGAATACCTCTCTAGCCCACTTGTTCTTATGTCACCAATTGCTGATAAACCCATGTTGCTTTATACATCTGCCACTGAACATGCCATAGGAGCTTTGTTAGCACAACATAATGATCAAGAAAAAGAACAGATATATATTACCTTATTCAAACACTTATTGAGAATGAAGTATGTTATTCCCAAATCAAAAAAGTATGCTTAGCGGTCACCTTTGCATTCCATAAGTTACGTCATTACTTGCTCAATCACACAACTAAGTTGATTTCCAAGATTGATCCTCTCAAGTATCTCTTGTCCTGACCCATTCTCATAGGAAGAATGTCTAGTTGGGTCGTACTACTTAGTGAATTTGATGTTGAGTTTGTTCTACAGAAGGAAATTAAAGGACAGGCCCTTGTAGACCAACTTGCCGAGGCACCCCTTCCTGGCACAGAACCACTTCATTTTTCTTTTCCTGATGAAGATCTTCTACACATAGACATCGTGCTAGCTTGGACTCTATTTTTGATGGATCTTGTAATCTCCATGGCTCAGGGGCTGGTATTTTTCTTATCACACCTAGCAGACACATTATCCCCAAATAATTTTGATTAACATTCCCATGTACCAACAATATCGTAGAATATGAAGCTCTAATCGCAGGATTAAAACTAGCTATATCTTGGAATCTTATAGAATTAGTTGTATTTGGTGATTCTTTACTTATCATCAAACAAGTTACTGATGAATACCAGTCAAGGATGAAAAACTTATCCCATATAAATGCATGGTGGATAGTCTTTGAAGCTATTTTCGATTAATTAGCTTTGATCAAATCCCCTAATTCGTAATAAATCTTCCGATGCTATGGCAACCATTGGATCCCTATTAGAAATCACATCTAGTCAACCCCAGGCACATTTTATCATAGAACATCTCTTAAAGCCTACCTATGATCTTCTTGAAAACACTATGGTATGCAAAATCGTGGGTCCAAATAAACCTTGGTACCATGATATTTATACCTTTATTCATGATAAAAATTGCCTACCGACATAAAACTAATGTATAAACATGCTTTAGCACAACGTGCCTCTCGTTACATAATTTTAGCTAAAAATCTTTATAAACGAGGATATGATGGCACCCTTCTCCAATGTATTAATCATGAATAAGCCTCGAGTGTCCTAACCAATTCCATTCTCAGTATCATGGAGCGCACACCAATGGTATAGCCTTAGTCAAGAAAATCCTGTGAGTTGGATATTATTGGCCCACCATGGAAAGTGATGCATGCCATTTTATAAAACGATGTAAATCATGTCAAAAGAGTGGAAATATTATCCATGCACCTTCCCAAGCATTGTAATCGATAACCACACCATGGCCCTTCTCGCAATGGGGCCTTGAACTCATTGGTAAAATCAGACCAACATCATCCGATGGACATAAGTTCATCATTACCGCTACCAATTACTTCACTAAATGGGTGGAAGATATGCCTCTCACCTATGTTATTGGTAGCCAAATTTAAAAATTTATTTTTAATAATCTCATCTATCAATTTGGTATTCCATCCACTTTGGTCGCAGAAAATGGAAAATCATTTAAAAACCAGGATGTAAAAGACCTAGCCAAATTTTTTACATCAAACTTAAGTGGTCCACTCCATACTACCCTCAGGGTAACAGTCAAGTAGAAGCAACTAATAATACTTTAAAATCCATCATGGAAAAAATCATCAACACCCATGGATGCAAATGGCATACTCAAATTTACCCCACTCTTTGGGATTACCATACATCTTACCGCACACCTACCGGAGCCACCCCATTTTTTATTTTCTATGGTTGTGAAGCCATTTTACCTATTGAGATAGAACTCCCATCCTTGAGAATCTTCCTTAAAGATGTAATTAATGATGATGAATACTTGATCCACAACTTCAGGAGCTTGAACTTCTCAATGAAAAATGACTTAATTATCTTAATCATCTTCAAGTCTATCAAAACAGAATGCAACACATTTATCATAAAAGGTAAGACTCGAGAATTTGAAGTTGGTGACCTCATTTTAAAATAAAATAAAAGAATACCATTAAAGAGCGAGAAAAACAAGGAAAATTTGAGCCTAATTGGTTAGGACCTTATGTAATCACAATGAAATTTGGCTCGAGGCCTATAAGTTGGCCATTAAAGATGGTCAAGAACTTGATGAACCAATGAATGCAGTTCATTTAAAGAAATTTTATCCTTGAGGCATTCACTATTCTAGGAAACAACAATGTGTACATTGTTCCTTCTGTCTAGCTTATCTCTAAATAATTTAAAGTTATTCATTTCCATTGGCAGATATTTTCATTATCAAAATCACATCTTCATGTTTATCATCATGAGACAGGTGCTAACATAAATCCTATTAAATCTTATGAGCATCATACTTCTTATCATATCTCCCATTTTCAACCGCTTTCACCTATGGTCATACCTAAAAGCTTACTGATGGTAATATATTCCCTTCAAAGACATTTTCTCTTTCATAACAAAGCTCTAAACTTCTTTACCCAGTTCATTTGATCATCCATCTCAGTCTTCGGTGTTGAACCCTTGCGTCCTACTAGTTGTGTGGGGCTGAGATTGGGGGTAAATGTTCCTTCCCAAATACAAATAACTATTGTAAAATTCTATCAATTCAATAAATTATGAATAATTAATTGTCACATATTTTGTTCTTCATAGTATTTGGTGTTGAGCCCACACTTCTTATTGGTAGTGTGAGACTGGGAATGGAGGAAGGTGCCCTTACTCATCTCGTCTTGTCTTCGGTGATAAACCCTTACCTCTTACACGTGGCATGGGGTAAAGCGTAGAGGGTCATTTTCATAAGAGCATACAAATTTTAAAAAACATTAAAAATAATAATTTACTCACCTATTTTTTTCCTTCCGTGATGAGCCCTTCCTTCTCACTGGTAGCATGGGGCAAGGCATAGGGATTCATTTCAAGAATACAAAATATTATAGTGCTTGTAATTATAGAATCCCCAAAGAAGTAATTTAGATGCCTAAGTGAAGAGAGAACTATCCCTTCACCTCATATCTTACTAATCAGCAGGCCACGTAAATGCCTAAGTCTAGCACGTGACTCATAAAGTGAAATCCATTATTAAAACCGATTCAGTAATGTTAAGAAGAATTGATTCACAATCTCCCAAAGGGATTGTTATTAGCATTTGTCTCTATATTCATTATCTAGCTCCTGCGTCCTTCTTGATTCTCGGTGATGAGCCCTTGCATCTTACTAGGTGTGTGGAGTCAAGAATGGAACTAGAATTTTTTTCATCATATCATCACCAACATATCCTGCCAACGGAATGAAGTTTTTGTGTTATTCAAAGCATGAGTTACCATGAGGAACATGGTACATATAGAAAATATCCTAGTTTATCACCTCTCAAAATAAGTCTACACTCTGGTCCATAAATTGCCAATAACAGTGTAAAAATCTAAAAACATTAGAAAATCATCAAAAATCCAAAAAAATTAGAAAAATCAAAAAATCCAAAAATGTTAGATAATCTCCAAAATTCCAAAAAAAATCAGTGTAAAAATCCAACAATCCAAAAACATTAAAAAATCATCAAAAATCCCAAAACATTAGAAAAAAATCCAAAAATCCGAAAACATTAGAAAATATTCAAAATTAAAAAAACTATGTAAAAATCCAAAAATCCAAAAACATTCGAAAATTGTCAAAAATCTAAAAACATTGGAAAATCTCCAAAAAAAAAAATTAAACAAAAATAAAAAAATTGTAAACTCCACAAAATCATAAAATAATCACCAAAATTCATCCTTTGAACTATTATCCCCAACAAATGATCCAATCACCTTATGAATATCAAATTCAAACCACTTCTCCTCACATGAATCTTCACTTGGGGAAATGGCTCTCATTGTTTCCTTATTTGAGGACAATGACCCAATCCTTTTTATGTCCTTGTACCCTTGCTTGGGGGCACATCCAATCAATCCTCACTGTGGAACATATTAGGGACATGTTTACTGGTTCTTGTGTTGCATTATTAGTTACAAGTCATTATTTGTTTTCTTGTATCTTGATATATTACAAGGGGCATCTTGATTTTATGTATCCTAGTGTTCTCTCTAATATACTTATGTTATCTGATTACATATCATACTAGGGCATCATACTTTCTGGATGGCCTCTATCTATGCTCTCTTCCACTTGCATATTGTATTGGGGCATCAAACCTTTTACTGCCCCTATCTATGTTATCACGCATATTACAGTCTAGTCATCCTGATATTTTATATCATGATGCATCTTGTTATGTGCTATATTAAAATTAAGATGTTTTTTGTCACGTGAGTATCTTACTACATGATCAACATCTTACTTTGCACCTCCTCAATTCACTCGTACTAATGCATTCCCCAATTTGGGAATCCTACTTGATCATTGTTGCAATTTGTGAATCCTACTTGAAGATCTTTCTCAAGTAGCATTCAATATCCAATAGCTCCTCCTCCCCACCATGATCCCCATGTATTTGATCCATGCATCCTTGCTCCTCATTTTTACTCCTTCGTCACTTATCTCCATATTACCCTTTTCACCATTCCCGTCCCCTCTCACCCATTTGTACTCTTTCCTTTCACTCTTATGCTTCCCGCTTGACAATATTACTTAATAAATCCTTCTATATGGGATCCTCGATGGAGGTTTACCTCTCCCCTAAGATCTTCCCATTGTAGAAGTTTCTTCACCACCCCCTCTCATTAAACAACAATCACCACCACACACATCTTCCATTCCACCTCTTCTACTTCTCATTCCGGCATCATTACTCTCACCACACGGGCATTCCAATTAATGGTTCCCCTCACACTCTCCACTCTCCACTACATGTATTCCTTCATCCATTCATGGTAAACTCCTTTGTTTCCTTTCTTCCTTGTTATCACCTCATCTCGTATCCTCTTCCACTTAGGCATACATCACTCACTCTTTTCTCATCCTTTCCCAAATCCATCTTATGCTTGGCCATCCTACTTACACGCTCTCGTAGTCTGATAAATTCACTTGAGGGATCCCCTTCAATCCATTTTGTCATACCCTATTCCCACTAACTCTATCATCATTCTTCTTCTTCATCTTGGCGATCTTACTTAACCATTCCAGCCGCATGGAAATCTTACTTAAGAACTACTCTTAAGGTTGATCTACCCTATGGCTTTCCCCGTCCCATCATATTTCCCCCATCTTATTTCTCCCACCTCTCGTCGTGATGATATTCTTCAACTAACCATTCCACCCCTGTACCCAATACAATTTTGTATTTCTCCTTTCATATCATCCCCGTCGGTTTGGCGATCCTACGAAACCACTCTCCACAAAGATGACGATCTTACTTAAGAGACTCTCTTAAAAAGACATGTCATATTTCACTCACCCATCACTCTACATACATACCATCCACCTTTTCTCTTTATTCCCCATCATCACATCTTTTTACCACTGCTATCATCATCCTTTTCTTGGAAATCTTACTTAACCACTCGCACGACATGGTGATCTCACTTAAGAGTTCATCTTAAGGATGATCTGTCTTCTTTCCTTTCTCCATCACTACACATCCTTCACCCTTCACTTTTTCTCAGCATTCCCCATTATCACATCCTCTCACCTCCTCTTCCATTCTCACAAAAACCACTTCTCGCTTGCCCACTTGTCATCTCCAGTGTCGCTCACTTGGAAATATTACTTAACCACTTCCGTCACATGACAGTCTTATGTTAGGGTCCTCCCTATGCTAAACTTGTCATTGTGAACTTTTCCCTCACCTCATTCTTCATTCAATTTTTTGATCACTTCTTCCACCTGGTCTCTCCTACCAACCACATTTTCCTCCTACCATTATCCTTTCTCCACCTATCATCTTACAACATACGTCTAATATCTTATGCCTACAATCACGTTCTTTTCCCCCATTTTCCCCTTCTTGATCCATCATCCTTCATACCATTTCTTCCCATTCTTTTCATGTCTTGTTTCTTCATCCTCTCCTCACTTTCACCTAGTCCCAACTCATCCCTCCCATTTTCTTTACTCTTTCCACTTCATCTTCTCAAATTCTCCCACATTTCTACCCACACACTTGTTCACCATTATTGTTAACATTCCTCTATCATTCTTTCATCATCATCTTCTATTCCCATGCTAATAATTGTTAGTGGACTTTCCCTAAAAATCATCAATCCTCATTCCGCATGACCTCGTTCACTCCCTTGGACCTTCTAGAGTTTCCCTTCATTCCTTCCTTCCTCTAAGCCCACCACTCATTGTTAGTGGGCTTTCCCTAACATCCCTTCGTTGGCATTACCCTTTCCAATCCTTATTACCTTTCTCCTTTTCTTCATTTTTTCTCTCACCCTTCCTCACCACTCATTATTAGTGGACTTTCCCTAACGTCCCCTCATTGGCATTTCCTCTTCTATCCCCCATTCTCTTTTCTCTCCTATTCTTTTCCCCCACTCCCACCCTTTCTTGTCACTTCTTCCCCATCTCTCCATCTTCCCTTCGCCCTCTTCAATATCTTTATTATCTTCATCATACATCCTTTGTATATTTTCTCGTAATCCTAGTATCCTCATTTCATGAATCTCCACATATTTTCCAATATGTGTCATTGCTACTCTCTTTCTTCTCTTTACATTCCTCATAATATTCACTTTCCACTTATTATCCCCTTTCTATATTCCCTTCCTTCTACATCATTTTCTCTAATATTCTCTTCTCTCTCCCACCCTCATCTTATTTCACATCCTCTCGTATCATCTTCTTCCCCCTTTTTACATCACGTTTCCTCCTTGCTTCCCCATCGATAATCTATCTCTTCAAAGTTATCCCATCTTTTTATCATCCCACCCTCCACATGCATCTCCATACGGTTTGTTCCATATTATTTTCCTTGGTCTTCCTCGCAAAGACACAGTTCCTTCAATATTCTCCCTGTATTCACTCTACCCTCCTTTCCTCTCCCCTAATTTTCACGTTTCTTCTGACCACCTCTCATTTTCTCTACCACCACTACCTTTTCGTTCATTATGTATCTATTTCTCTTCTTTTCTCTACTCTTTTCACACTTTCCTCGTTGATGAGGGTCGTCCAATCCTTACCATTAAAAATGTCAATATGGGTTGGTGTCCAAAGACTGTATGCATTAAGAGAAGAAGATCTTGGAAAAAACTCCTTTAAACACAAACTAAACTTGCATAAAATAAATCACACTTGTGGAAATTAAAAGGCACACTTACAGAAATAAAGTTTGCATGAAAGAAACACACTTGCATGAATTGAAATGCACACTTGCAGAAATAAAGGCACACTTGCATAAATTGAAATTGCTAAATTAAAAATAAAGGAAAGAGGAAAGGACACCTGCAGGTTCACAAAATAAATTACATAACATAAAAAAATAGAAATTTACAACAAAAGGAAAACTACAGAAATAAAGAAATTACATAACATAAAAAGTAGAAATTTAAAACAAAAGGAAAACTGCAGAAATAAAGAAATAAACATTAACACATTGATCCATCTTCCTTGGAATGAGTGTCCAAATCATTCCTTGGAAGAGTATTTAATTCATACTTTTAATTCAGAACTTTCGGAAAAACTTTACTTCCAAAGATTTGAAAGAAAGAAAGATCTTGATTACTTGGGAAAAGAATTACATATCTAAGTGTGGAAGGTTGCATTTATGATTTATGCATCCAACCAAATACTTATTTTAGGAAATATAATCTGATCTTATCTTTATTCCAATCCTAGCAACTAAGATCTCCATCTCCACAAAATATATAGAGAGAGATATATTATTGAAGTCAAATCTTATCTCACTTATTTTAGGAAGATTTGCTCCCAATTCTTCTCCTTTCTTTTCAGTAACAAGAATCATAATGATTTTATTCCTCTACATTATTGGAAGGAGGATTTTCCTAAAAATATTATTTTGACCAAATACCTTTCTCAGATTTTCCATTTGACTTTGCTTTGTTTTTGATTGTGGAACTTTTGACGCTTGTCAAATACGCTTTTTCCTTGACTGCAGTTCACTAAAATTTAGATTTCTCTTGATTGGTAAAACTTGTAGCAAATATGAATGATTTTTTTGTTAAACACACTACTATTAACAAAAACCTCTCTCATATTTTCCATTTAAATTTTTGTTTCTATTTATGGAACTTTTAGTGCTCGTCTAATACACGTTTCCTTGAACTACAGCTCACTAAAAGTTAGATATATCTTCATTGGTAAAACATGTAATAAATATGAATGAGGTTTTTGTTAAAAAAATTCTATGAACAAAAACCTCTCTCATATTTTCCATTTGAATTTTTCTTTTGTTTATGGAACTTTTAGTGCTCATCTGATACACGTTTCCTTGAACTGTAGCTCATTAAAAGTCAGATCTCTCTTGATTGGTAAAACTTGTAACAAATATGAATGAGGTTTTTGTTAAAAAATTTCTATGAACAAAAAAATCTCTTAGATTTCCCATTGGAATCTATGAGTTTTCACAATCCTCAAAAACTGTCATTCCGTTGATGCAAGTTCCGAACTAAAGTTGTCATTCCTTTTATGCAAGTTCTGGAACTAAATCTGATTTGTCCATGAATTGAAAGTTTCAGAACTAACTTCCATTCAATTAATACAAGTTTTGGAACTAAATCTTTGAGTTCTGGAACTAAACCTACAAGTTCTGGAACTAACTCTGTGAGTTCCACAGCTAACTCAAAACAACTATAACTTTTGCATGCGACCTTGGATTGAGATGATTATTTTTTGAAATTGCATAATTTTTTGAGAGGAATCTGAATATAAAATCATATTTGATTTTAAATTTACTGTTCATGATCAATTCCATCTTTTCCCAATACTAGCATTATCTTTTCTTTATGGCCTACATACACAAG
Organism: Taxus wallichiana var. yunnanensis; assembly: GCA_018340775.1. Lineage (NCBI taxonomy): Eukaryota > Viridiplantae > Streptophyta > Pinopsida > Cupressales > Taxaceae > Taxus > Taxus wallichiana. The sequence goes on from CM031244.1 coordinate 18,787,130, forward strand.
ACTTTGCATCTTTTCCCAAATAATCAATAAGATTAGTCAACAAAATAGATAAAAAATATTTCTAAAGAATGAACAAGATATGTATCCTATATTCTATCTTAAGCAAACTATAATTTCCTAGATTACATTTAAATCTACTTTCAAAGGTAACTTGGAAGGACAAAATAATGGTAATTTATGGTCAATTTATGGCCTCATCTCTCACCCCTCATAGTTTCTTTTTTTTTCTCTCGTTCTACTTCTTCTTTCGTCCTCTTTCAATTTTTTGTCGATTTCACCCCCTACTCCCACCTTGTCTTCTCCTTCTTATTTATCCTTCCCTGTTTCTTTCTTTTCTCACTCTATCATTTCTTTCACTTTTATTCATCCTTCTTTATTATCTCTGTTGCTTCCTTCATTTTGCACATCTCTCTATTTCATAACTTCACCCTCTACTATGTTATTTTCCTGTATTCTCCTTATTTTTCCTTCATCATTCCCTTCTTCCCCTATCATCCCTCTCTCTTATTCTCTTCTACCTCTTTCATTCCTTTTTTTTCCCTCCCCTATCTCCATAACCCTTCACCTTTCTTACTCTTCTCATAATCAACCCCCAATCATATCCATTCCCTTTTCTCTTTCCCATTTCATCTTCCCACACACCCTCACACCTAGCATTCAAGGCTGATTGAATCCTTTCTCCATTTGCATCGGCATTCATTCTAGTCTCTTCCACTCCATTATCGTCCTCTTCTCCACATAATTCATCTCTCCTCTTTTCGAGAGCTCTGTCATATATTCCATTCTCATCAGCCCTCTCAAGGGGGCATCATCACATCTGTCCATAATCACATCTTCTCATTTTATTTTTGTCATGGAGGATACCATGACATCCGTCACTCACCACCTTCTATTCTCTCGCAACAAACATTTTCTCTAATTTTTTCTTAAGAAAAGTAGATTGAATTCTTCCACCATCTCGTCTACTTTATTTGAAAGGACACTACTTTCATAGTACCCTTCCAAAGAGGGAAAGTGTATACACCCAAATTTCACATCTATCCTAAATCAATTAATTCCCCTACCTCATTTCCCACAAAAATACACTTCGAATTAATCAAATATAATTTGATTAATTATCCATTTCAAATATAAAAATAACCTAATCCTTACCAGATGTCATTATTCTTCATGTTTTTATACTATTGAATTAAAAATCCAAAATCAAATCCTCACCCACTCTTTGTGGTCCCAACTCACCTAAAATCCTCCACTTATGAATTAAAAATCTAAAATCAAATCCTCACCCATTCTTCGTGGTCCCCACTCACCTAATCTTTCCCACATTTCCAAACCATGATTACTTAAATTACTCTAAGTTAATCACTTCCTAGGCTATAAATACAACCTTACACCTCCCCTCTAACACATGAAGAATAAGCTTGAATTCCATATCTAAGTTCTTTCATCCTTTGAGCAAAGAACATCTTTCCACCTCATCTTAATGCCCAAATAGCCTCATCTTGAAGCACCCCAAATTCATAATAATTTTACCCATTTGGTGCAAAGTAAGTGGATCATTGTTACAGGAAGGCCTTGCTCTGTCTTGAAGAAAAGTACCTACATATCACGCAATCAAGGCTCAATCCATGTTTTCTAGCCCATTTTGAGGCTTTATATGGAACACGAAGGAGGATGTATTATTGTTAGTATTTTATTTCCTTGTTAGTAGTGCATTTTTCCTAGAAATAATTATCACAATGGCTATTAATACGGTGAAAGTTATAAAATGGGAGACCTTTATCATATTCCAACCGATGGGGTGAATGATTGTAATATATGGTAGTAAAATCAATTGTTTATCAAGTAGGGTAAGAAAAATATCATGCAGATGATCAAGATATTTTCCAAATTATAGTGGTTCCCTTTTAGGAAGTAGAGGAGGCTATGTAGTAGTCTTAAGTTTAGGTGTAATATGATAGGAAGTACTACCACAATGTAACACCATAACCGTTTATGAAAAAGGAGGATCACATGAGGTGGTGGAAGTAGGTTGCATGGATGAGGTCAAAGAAATATAATGGGAAAATGAAAAGGTGTGTTTAGGAACAATCTTATGCTCTACATTAATAACCCATAAATAAAGATCAATAAATGAATCACATGTGTCATATAGTAACTTCTCCTTGAGTGGGAATGTGAGACCTTGACAAAATAAGTATCACATTTCTAGATACATTTTTTGTGTATTAATTATGGCATACTAGCTTTAAAGTATAAGATATAATAAATAATTAACTTGGTTTTTCCTTCATGTAAGGAGGGTAAATTATCATATGTAACTTTTGGACCCTTCGTATCAATAAAGATAATGATAAAATTTTCTGCACATTATAAAAAGTACTCATATATCCACTAGGAAGGTGGGTGAACTAATACATTACATATGTAGCTATACTTTTTGGGAAGGCCTTTAAAAAAAATCTATCATTGTTATAAGAATCCATGGTATACCTATAGTACTTAAGGTATAGATAAGGGTTTGAATTCCTTCAAACAATTAGAATTTAAGTAAAAAAATTACGAGGAAAGCTGATTGAAATATTATTATGTTTGTATAGGATTTCCATGTATAGTATTAAAATCAACGACAACGTAGTAGCCCTACTCTTTAGGGTAAAAGTATGTGTATATACTTGACATTATAAACCACCTATCACATGTATGAGATAAAGGACCTCTTAAAGAGTATTTCATAAAAACTAAGAAGCTCATTCAAGGGTTGGACTTTACCATCTATAATAGACGCAAGAGATTTTTTTAAATGATGTCATCTTTTTTAGGCATATTAAGAGCTAGGGGTTTACTTTATGCTGCATGATTTGAAGGGATGTTAGCACTAGGTATATCCAAGGGATTAAAAATATGCTTAATAGGATTACCAATACTAGAATAAACACATGAGGGATGATCATGACTACTAACATTAAGACATGTGGGAGGTGTACTAATGTTTTCGTTAGTTGTTTGTACAAGTGGCATGTAAGAATCACTATAAATAATAACATTTTTACATGCAAGATATATATTAGAGACATATGTAATAAAATTATCATTTTCAAGAGCACAAATAGGAACATCATCATGTGGAGAAGCATCACTATGATTAAAACATCATTAGAAATAGAAGCGTGATTAGTAATAACAAATTTTATGTGAACAACATACATTATTCGAAATAAAAACATCATCATGAACATTAGTAAAAATAGGTAAATCATCTCAAACAAGAACCTCATTATCACATGGAATATTACAATCACTATACACATTACCATCTATAGAAGTAGAAGAATTTTCATCATCACCATCATCATTTATGTCATTATCAGGAAGGAAAGTTTCAATATTAGCTTTAGGAAATTGCTTAAGACATGCCCGTGTACTGAAAAAGACATAATTATATGAAATGTATTCATCTATATCCTTAGTGGATTCTATGTTAGGAGATAATGCATAACTATGGAAAATAGGCAACTCAAGAGGAATATTAAAATTTGGAAATTTATCCCCACTAAGCCATTCATTGTCACTAAGCAACATAAAGTGAACGAAATTCATCATAAAAATAAGGTTTGACCAAGTCATCAATAATATCAGTATTTATTTGTGAAGAATTAACCTAAGTATGAAAAGAGATGGTCTTGTATGGTTACTCTAAGTTGGGTAAGGAGCTAGCTAAGGAGAATATGGTGGAAGGCATACCAACCATGGGTGGCACAAAGAAGAGTGGAAAACTGAGATGGATTATGTAGCTTATGTTGATAATCATAGGATGTACCATCATACCATAGTTAACTAGCTAAGGAGACAAAGTAAGATGCATAATAACAATATATGGAACACTAAGAGTGGCTAGACGAGGTTGATTTTGTAGCTTAGGATGATAATCATACAACATATCATCATACCCTAGGGATCTAGCTAAGGAGAATTTGGTAGGAGGAATAATAATAGTAGATGGAACAACAGAGTGGAAAATCGAGTTATATTATAGATATTAGTATGGTAATCATATGATTTATCCCCATACCCATAGTTCATATCATATATAAAGAAAGTATTAGTAAAGACACTAGATTATGGTATCGATAAAACCTTCTTTATAAACCACAAGTAAAATTGACCTAATTAAAGGGATGATATCCCTTGTGGTTTTGCAAAGCCTTATTGTAAGCCATTCGAGGTCAAATAAGAAACCCTAGGGTTACTTATAGGAGTTGATCTCACAAGGCCTAACTATGGAATAAACAATCTAAACACTAGGCTAGGTAAAGGGTTTAAAAATGGACGGGTTCACCAAAATGTATCAACCCTAGATTAATTGTGATATATTAATTCATTTCAATTTAATCATGGTTGATTAATATATGCTACAAGGTATAGAATAATACAATATTTGCATGTATAAAATGGAAACTAGGCTATTTGTACTTATGTTAATCTGATATAGAAAAAAAAAGTAACTGGGGTTAAGAGGATCACTTAGCTAATTTAGGTTTCTTGTAGACTATGTCATTGCCAAATCTGGGATGCATGAATAATTTTGAGTGAACCTAGATCAAGTTTTCCTTGCCAAAGTAATGAAAGGTTAGGATTGTAGGAATGTTATGACTAGATTCCATAATATGACTCTATTCTACTATCTTGGATGAATAGTTCATATTATCCTAGTTTTTTTGGGTAGCTTCAAATTTACTTGTGTTGGATTTTTTAGGTTCAAACTTGCTTGTAACCCTAGTTTTTACACTTGTACCTACAAAAAAACCTATCTTCTTGCAAGAATCTCAAACACTCATTAAATCTAAAAATAAAAGATGTAAATGACTGAGTTAAATTGACCTCAACAGCTTACCCCATTTATGAATCACTAAGTGATACACTAAATTTCAGACTCAATGTAGTTCTCTTAGTTTGTTTCTCAATTGTGCATGCAATCTATAACTCTTTACCTAGGTTTTCCCTCATGCTTCCACATCGATACTAGGATATGATACTTTTCTCCATTTTAAACCATTTTTGTAGATGTGTAAAATATATTATGCAATCATATCCTATGATATGCAATATAAATCTTATATTATTGCTTCCTTAGCTCAATATTCGATACATGAATAGGTTTTTACTGATACAAATGCTTAAGGTGGAATTATATATAAAATATTCAATCACTTTGAAATTTAAATCTATAGACACTCATGTTTGGAAATCTATCCTTTGACATTGCTGATCTTGAAGTTGCACAATTGTATGGAAAAATACACCCCTCTCTCTTGCTTAACACACCCGACAACACATAATGTACTTTTTAAATCTTTGTAGACAAAAAATCCTGCACTTTAGACATTATTTAGTCCCGAGTCTCATACTACTATTTAGAAGGTTTTTGAGTGAATAAATTACTAATTAACCCCCATATTTTGGCCATCTTCTCTTATTTTATTTCATCATTCTTGACCTTTTACACCTACATGCCCAGTCAACTTCCATCACTTTGCGTTATTTTATCCTTGACTAGCCTACCCAGGCTAGTACTGGGGTGCCCATGGGCACCCTGGTCCCACCAGGGGTGCCCCGATCCTTTTCACACTTTCCCACCACTTTTTGGGCTCTTTCTAGCCATTTGAGATCTTTATCTTTTTAGTGGTCAGCCATTTCAGGGTTAATTACAAAATTAGATCAAGAGAACCCTATAAATATAAAGCTATGAGACCATAATGAGGGACCAAGCACTAGTCACTACTATCATCCATCTAGAGTTGCATCCATCTATTACATTGGAGATCACTTGCATCCACATAGCTCCATCACAAGGCACAAGGCTAGGACATCTGCATCACACACAACATAGGGGAGGATTCTATTCTATTCCATGCACACATTATATTACATTTTCTACATCTAGTTATTGCTCACTACTTCACAAAGTGTGACTGACACAAGAGCACCTAGGGAACATTATGCACACACTCACCATAACTACATTTGGGTTCAAAATATAGTGTAGTGCTTAGTTAGTAAGCCCACTGTTGTGGAAGCTGAGGTCAGTCTAACCCATTCATTTGCATTCTTCATTTTTTGGGTTTTGATACTCCTTTTTAGTCTTTTTACAGTCTACTATTCATCTCGAATATTAATGACATCTGAAGCAGTATAATGAACTTGATGTGACATGTAACGATGGTTTCGACCATCTTTTGAGCTACTAAAGATTAGTTCCTGAGATTTTACACAGACTAGGGCACCTATTTTGCAGACCAAAGCACCCGTAGGCACCCCAGTCCCTCTCCAGACACTCCAGTCTAGAGAATCATTCTAGATCCATCCTTTTTAGGGCTTTTGTACAGTCATTCCTACTTCCAGATTCTCCAATCACCTTTGTGACACAATCCTACAAGAATATTCTATTCAGCTTTGAGTTATTTCCTCTTCCCTCTTACACATTAGGGTTAGCATTTCCTTTTTCATAGTTTCTTGGGTCATTTACATACTTATTTAACACATCTATTTAATTTATTAATAATTTTTCATAGCTTAGATTAACTATAGTACATATTATCCACATTTTAGTTAATCATTTTTGTGAACCCAACTTGATCAATCATGCTTCTATATTATTCGTTCATTTCTTGTCATCCAAGGGTCTAGTCATCATGAGTATCTCCATCAACGATTATTTGCTTTCAAATCATGATTTACTACATAGATTCCAACATTTTATTAGTACTACTCACATTCGTGATGACATACATCCAAATTCAGTTTATCAAGCCTTTGCCGATGCTTTCTCTTCCCACATAGTATTCAAGTCTAACCTTCCTGCTGACATTCACACTTTTGATAATGATCCATATCTACATATCATATGTTGTATCCATAATGTAGTTGTTAAGCACACTTTGATTGATAATGGATCTAAAATTAACTTGTGTCCTATGTCATTCCTTGAAGCTTTAGGTTTCTCCACTCATGATGTTAGTCCCTTTAGTGTTCACTATGCATGCTTATGATGGTTCTTTCCATCCATGTTTTGGTCACATTACATTACCTATCACTGTTGGTCCTAAGACTATCCACACTATCTTTTTGTTGTTGATTTCCCAGTTTCCTACAACTATCTACTTGGTAGGTCATGGCTTCATGCCATGCAAACAAGCCTCTCTCACTCTCCATAATTGTGTAAAATTCTTACATGAGAGTATTGAGTACACATTTTTTTGACTATGATCCATTCCAATATTACAACCGGGCTCCTAATACTAGTCTTCCTATTCCATACACAAATATTACAGATGATCCCAAACCTATCTAAGAACCATCACACTTATCACCACTGATGGTACTATTTGTATGATAGATACAATTTCTTTTATGACACTCCGCTAATACTACTACTACTATGATTCCTTATTAGGGGCTTGTCTAGTCCATGGACATTGATCTATCACATACACCTTCACATGTACCATCTCCATTAGCACGTCCACCATTCACTTGCATACTCTTCATGAATGACTCCTATTGGGAACATATTCCATTTGATCCTACATGCAACGACACCATATGTACACATGACTTGGCTCACTTAGGTTTTGCTTTTGAGGATCTCTATCTTGCACCACATACTCCTACTCTTTATTATGGATTTGTTCACATTATTGCTTCTTATGGCTTGCGTGTCTTTCATCTCACGGTCTATCTATCACACACTCCTCATTCTTCACCACTTACATTAGGGAAATCATGGCTTGATTATATTGGGGGCACTCTAGATCCTAATCATATAGACATATCTTTCCCTATGCCTTTTGATGTATCTTCATTTGCAATAGCTATTTTCTAGGTTATACACAAAATATCACTTGGTGGTATGCACACAATTGTCCACTTCCCCATTTACTGATGAGGAATATGCCATGGGTATGTATAAATTATGCCTTAATGGATCATTACATGATCAACCAGACACTATTGCTTATCAAGTCACCAATGCTTATCCATTTGAATTTGATCCTGAAAGCAATGATCTTCTAGATGACATCACATGATTTTCATTCTTCATCCTCTATGCTTGGGGGAACGACATATAATACTCCCCAGTCATCATAATATCTACACATGTATAATCTTAGCATGCTCTTACATCAATCACCTAGCATACGCATATTCATTCATACTTTAGCATCGTCATCACATGATGACACACTCTTGTGCTTCAGTTCACACTTGATTGTTGAGGGCCTACTACACATGAACCCCACACACTACACCATAGATATTACACGTTACATTTCATCACACATTGCATTTCATACATCATAATAGTCATCATTATTCATATATCATATTTTTATTGTCTAACATTGTGTGTTATTCATTGTATTGTTCATATTACACTATTAAAATATCCACACGTATCACATCACATTATATACATAGTGTTGTTACATTACATCTCGAGTTACATCCCTTACATCATACACTACGCATCTCTATGTCCCACATATTCTACATATATGAGTCTAGCATTACATTATCCTACATACTACTTTACTAGTATCTCTACACATGTTACATTGCATTACACATTTCACACATCTTGCATTACATTCTACACACCACACATTTACACATGCTATTCATCATATGGTTGTTTCCCATTACTACACATACTACATTGTCTTCTATGCACTGCACTCACTACCCTATGACACACTTTAGTTCCTCAGTCCATACTCAACTTCCGAGGGTTTACAAATCAAATGGACCTTCTCTTCATCACACATTTATCATTAGAATTTTCATCATGTGACATTACTTGGTTATTACCATACGATTTAGGCTAAATGGTTACATTTTCTATCATTTTGTAGTGGTATACACCTTAGGTTACATCACCAATCCTTCTTTTCATCTCATAGTGATATATGCTTAGGGCTAAATCATCACTCATCCATTCATATTATAGTGATATACACTTAGGATAAATCATCAATCCTACATTCATCTTTTTGTGATATATGCTTCAGCTATAAGGGTTCATGAACATATCATCGTTAGGTCACATCTCATCACTACACCTACACATTCATCATAGTGTGTTAGATACAACACACACTTCAACCATTTCTTGATGATGCACTCTTGTTTATGGTTCATTATTGATCTTGAGGGTAAAAACCAAATGAACATCACTACATACATTTCCATTCACTTGGGGGCCATGCGGATCCTATCACTCCATTTTTCATTCCATTCCATCCATTCACAACATGATACATATTATGGTTTCTCTTACTCTTGCTTACTTTTTCTTGTTCATGGTTGTTTTATTACACATTCTAGTTAAATTACTTGTATGTTATTTATCTATATCATCCATACACGCACGTTCAAATATTTTTCTAGTTGTGATCACAGATATACATGTCTCTTGCACATAACACAAATTCTCACCTTCTACCCTTCCTATACTAGTCACTGGGGGCATCCACATTCGACTCTCACAGGTGCTATTATTTCATTTTGTACTTAGCACTTTTCATTACTTGTTTATACACACTTTTGACATATTATTTATCTTTCTAACATGCTAATGAGTGCTTCATGTGCAACATTTATTATGTGGGGATATTTTCTTCCATACTTGTTTTTTACATAGTCTACTATTTTGTTCTCGTAAATGAGCCCCGCTGCTTTTCTTTGGTGTGCAAACTTGTTTGTTTGCATGCAGCCATGATGGCCTTTGCATGTCTTACAACATTGTGAGTGATTTCCCATGTTTGCAACCCAATTTTTCCATCTAACTTTATCTTCTTGTGTGTTCAATACTTTTCTTGGTAGCTTTTACACTATTTTTGTAGCTTACACATTGTCTTTTACATGCATGTTTATTTGTACTAACACTTGTTTTGGCTATCCATCCTTGTTTGCACTTGCCTTGGTTTCTATCAAGTGCATTTACTTCCCCCTATAGGCCAGAGTTTCACAGCACATGTAGTTGGTCCTCTTTTGGGGCCACATTTCTCTTATCAACAATGTCACATGCACCCCCAAAGAGGGGGCATAATTTGGGGTTTTTATACACACTACACAGATATTCTACACCGGTTCGGTTCAATTATATACAATGAGTGGGTTAAGACTAGTATACGAACCTCGTACATAGATTATTTTATAGGACAAGGTGTCCTTAACATTCTCGGGAATCCGTTACAGGGCCCGAAGGTTACAATGGGTATGCCTCCTACACTACTTTAGCTTGATGGTGTTAGATTGCCAAAAAAACTAGGATGTACAAAGATCTCTTCACACACATTTAGGGAAGTAGTTACAGGAAGGAGAATAATGCAGCTTTCTCCCTACACTTCTTTGGCTAGGGTGGTGTGAGATTGCCCAAAAAATCACAGTATAGGATATCCTTCTACACTCTCTTTCTTGACATGGATCAGTGCACATGTTCTATTTACACTCTTTCATTTGCGTATTTACATAATTTTACATGTGTCTTTTACATTGCATTTTTACACATACATACATACATATTTGACTACTTGATCATTTTCTCCTTGCAGTCCAAATTTGTATGAGAAACAAGCAATCAAATGGGGGTAATAACAACAACAATGTCAACAAAAACACTTCGCGACAACACACACTATACTAACCATGTAGGTACATCACACACATCATAAGCTACACACACATTTTTTTCCCTATGTTCACTCTCATCAAATGTTTTGTGCATTTTCATCTATAGTTTCCATGCTCCATCATCTTTTTGTCATTCCACGCTTTGTCTAGTCCTTCAGTGCATTTTATACTACAATATTCATGGACATCAGGTACACATATTTATATAATTTATATTATCAAGCTTTCTTCTCACCAACATAAAGTGAGGGCAAATGTAGACACAAAATCATGCACTTTATACATTATTTAGTCTTGATATCATACTACTATTTATAAGGTTTTTGAGTGAAGAAAGTACTAATTAACCCCCATCTTTTGGCCATCTTCTCTTATTTTATTTCATCATTCCCAACCTTTTACACCTACATGCCCAATCACTTCGTCACTTTGCATTATTTTAGCCTTGATTGGGGCACCCAAGCTAGTACTAGGATGCCCATGGGCACCTGGTCCCACCAAGGGTGTCCCAATCCTTTTCACACTTTCCTATCACTTATTGGGTTCTTTCTAGCCATTTGGGATCTTTATATTTTTGGTGGTCAGCAATTTCAAGGTTAATTACGAAATTAGATCAAGAGAATCCTATAAATATAAAGTTATGAGACCATAACAAGGGACCAAGCACTAGTCACTATTATCATCCATCTAGAGTTGCATCCATCTATTGCATTAGAGATCACTTACATCCACATAGCTCCATCACAAGGCAAAAGGCTAGGACATTTGCATCACACAAAACATAGGGGAGGATTTTATTTTATTCCATGCACATATTCTATTACATTTTCTACATCTAGTTATTGCTCACTACTTCACAAAGTGTGACTGACACAAGAGAACCTAGGGCACATTATGTAAGCACTCACAAGAAATACATTTGGGTCTGAAATGTAGTGTAGATCTCAGTTAATAGGCCCACTGTTGTGGTGGCTGAGGTCAGTCTAACCCATTCATTTGCATTCTTATTTTTTTAGGTTTTGATACTCCTTTTTGGTATTTTACAGGTCTTTTATTCATCTTAGAATATCAATGACATCTGAAGTAGTACAATGAACTTGATGCGACAACTAATGAGGGTTTTAGACCATTTGCTAAACCTATAAAGATCAATGTTAGAGATTTTTCACAAACCAAAGCACTCGTTTTCATACCGAATGCCCATAGGCACCCTGTCCCTCTTTAGGTGCTCCAGTCTAGAGAATTAGCTTAGATCCATCTTTTTTAGGGCTTCGCATTACTCGTTCTTGCTTCCATATTCTCCAGTCACCTCTGTGACACATTCCTGAGAGTATCTTTTATTCAGCTGAGTTCTTTCCTCTTCCCTCTTACACATTAGGATTAGCATTTCCTTTTTCATAATTAATTGGGTCATTTACATACTTATTTACCTTATTAATATTTGTTCATAGCTTAGATTAACTATAGTGCATATTATCCACATTTTAGTTAATCAATCTTTATACACCTCTTTATCTATAATTTCTAAAATTTAATTACAAAAAATACATCTAGAAACATCCATGATTAAGCCCTTAAATTCAAAATTTACTTTTCTCCCTTCTTTCTAAAAATGTTGATTGCGAGTTAGGTTGTAAAATTACATATCGACCCTACTGTATGGTTTTGGACAGACATGTTGTGTATTAAATATTTCAATTCCATCACCTCCATACAAAAAAATACCCATTTGGTTGGCCTTTCATGTCATACAACCTTTGGAATCATATATAAGAAATTAAATCATACCTCATTTGAGATACGACACTTTATGAACTCCCCATGTAAAATATATGACTAAAGGCACATAAATATTCCTAAATAGTTAAACAACTCATGCAAATCCATTAGGGAAACACCCTCTACTTGTCTGAAGTATCCTTATAGGTTTAGGAGTTTCCATTTTCATCATGCAAGCAAGAAAATTGAACCTTCCCAAGTATTTGTGTAAATGTGTAACTAAAGAAAAACATTATCAAATCATGATTATCAAATTATGATTGCACTACGGTAGATATCACATGCTAGGAGAATGACACATGGTTTAAGGTCTCTTCGTAGTAGTGTGTATGTTAGTGGTACATAAGGGTGACCACGACCCAACTAATTTTGTTTTACATAAACTAATTAGATTACAAGGGTTTGAGGGTTGGAATAGAGTTAACAGAGACAATTTGAAGATGAGTGAATAAGACCAATAAATAGTTACACCCATTTCGGGTAGGAGAATCACTCAAGAAGTTACAGACCCATATTTCAAGCAGGTCTAAGATTGTACATAATGGTTGGGACCGTACATCATTATTGAATGAGTTGTATGGTTTTGACCAGGCTCAGTTTCATGTCATAGTTTCACGTAAGAAGCATTTCCAGTTCTAGATCTTCCTAATCATGCAATCGGACCACCCAGACTCTTCCATATCCACACAAAATCAACTAATCGCACTCTTTATCTTATGTTTTTACATTTTTATATAGTTAGTCACTTTAAAAGTGTTATTCTAATTTATGCAATTAATTTTGGAAGTTAATTAAATTAGAATAATCACATGTAACATTATTCATCATTTGTATGTATGTTAAAAAAATTAAATTGAGGGTGAAATCAAAATCTTAGCAATGTGAAAGAGAAAACAATGATGAAGAGACCCAATGGGCATAAATTCCGCGTAACCCAAAAAGGTTCAAGACATTAGTATGGTATTGACCAATCTGTATAGTCTTGGACCAAAATCAGCAAAATTCAAATAAATGATAGAAAAGGCCGAGATTTCCGTGACATGTCATAAAAACATGAAAAATTATCAAGTAATTCATAAACCATAAGGTAAATCAAGTAGTGAAAGAGTAACAAACAAAGACTTATGCCACCAATACTTAGTTACATTATTCAAGACCCACATACATAAAGTTTTCAAAAACATGATGTAATAATAATTTTGTGCAAATTTTAATGTCTAAAATAGTTTAAAAGTTGAAACCTTATAATTGTAACAAATTTCCTCTAATTATTTTCATGTCATGGATTCTACTCAATTGCTTCATAACCCACTTGCACTTGAAGTGGCCTCCTATCCCTTGTATATCATTTCCTTTGCTCATAAGCTTCATATCTTTGATGGCAAGGGTGATCATGCTATGTCATTGATCTAGTATCATATATCAAGATATGCATGGATGATATGTGGCTAAGATAATCTCTTATTATATTATATAACATTTATTTATACCTTTATATGATTAGTAGGTAGGCCTTGGTTCTTTTATAGTATAATATGGTGTATATAGGAGTTACTAACTATTATATTATCATCATATTGAGTACTTAAGTCTTATTGTATGGTTTAGAGGTTTCCCCCTTAAAGTGGATAAGTCACTATACTTGTACATTGTGATATTTTCTCTATATTTTTGTGTTCTTTTGTGTTATGATGTTCTTGATATTCATATCTAGCTAATTTAATTACAAGTGGCATCATAACTTCAATTTGGGCCAAAATTAGGTCAAAACCCTAATTTTTTTGATTAGGATATATCTCATAATCTATTGTGAATTTCTCTACTTCATTTTTATCTAAGTTGTGAAATCACACAAGTAATATTATCCCAACTTTTCGTGGATGTTTTTATATATTTTACAAAATTTATCATCATTTTAGTGTTTTCATAAATGTGCTTCATAGGCCTAATTTTTTTGGATTCTTCCAAGTTTATTAGATTTCTAGAAATCTTGAAAAAATTATCTAGGATTTTCCTATGTTTTTGCTTATTTAGTTGTTATCCTTCTAATACAGCGAAACCTTTTCCCCAGATCCCTTCCCAAATCCAAAACCACAAATCCAAAAAAACTTGGCATGACCCCAAACAAGAGGAAAAGGAAATTGTAACACCACTCTAGGAATAATAATCGGGATATGGATTCGGGAGGAATTATTGAGTCCTAAAACATAGTTTTTTCATTAATGGACCATAGAATTAGTCAACTTGAGTATGATCTGTGTAATATACAATCATATATGGTGAAAAAAAAACCTAGATGATGGCATGAAAAAAATGAAATTAGAACTCATAACAACCTTTTCTCATCCAAAACCATAGCCACAACTTACCAATTCCCAACCAAGTTAGTCGTGGGATTCCTAATGACCATTTTTATAAATCACCACAACTCGCATCACTCATCATGTTCTAATTTAAGGGTTATCAATATGATACCAAATGTGGAGATGAGAAAAATTGATGGTAAGGACCGAAACACATGGATCAACCAAATGGATGTGTTTTTAAGGTACATCAAGTTCTAGGTTGATAGAAGGTGGTATGGGTATCCTTATATTATTTCATTTAGTATAAATATATGTGCGAGTATAAGGATAAAAAATTTCTCCCTATTACTTGGTCAATGTTCACATATAATCTCCAATCACACTATAATAACAATGTTACGAAAAATATTTTAGCCGGATAGAAAAACTGCAAGAAATGAGGATATTCAAGGATTATATTTAGTAATTCCAAAATATATACTTACACATGGATGAGATCTCAAAGGATAATCTAAATGATATTTTCTTGGGTGTTTTCAAGACAACATCAAACTTGAGGTTCGCTTGCTTAATCCAAGTTCGATATCAAAATCCATGATAGTTTCTTGTCGAGTAGAGGAAAAAGATTTAGTTAAATGAAGGTATCTTACTACTCATAAGGAGTTTATGATTTTGGAACAATCATATCCCGAACCTACTCAATTGACCCTTAATAAATCAAAGAGAAGCAAGTAAAGGGTCTATGTTACAATTGTGATAACAAATGGAGCAAGGGACATAAATGTGTTGAGATGAAATTTTCCTATATTGAAGGACCCAATGAATAAGAATATGAGGATGAAGTAGTTGGTGAAGAATAATTACTAGATATTGAAAGCATGAATAATATCAACCATCTCTTGGCATGCAATTTCAGGTATTATCACCGCACAAACTCTTAAAAGGTCATAAAATTTGTGAAGAAATAAGGGGTGACATTATTGATTGAATATGGAAATACTCATAATTTATTCAATTATAAGTTTCCATTGAGCCCAAATTACTTTTTTATCTAATCCCAAAGTTTCAAGTCATGGTTATAGATGGAGGTAAAGTTACTTGTTCATGAGATTGCCATAAGATTAAACTATCATTAGATATTACCTATTATATGGCCCCATGTATGCCATTTCAATGGGGCACATAGACATTGTGGTAGGGGGGTACAATTGATTCCTACCTTGGGAATTGTTGAGATGAACTTATAGGATTTATTCATGCATTTCCATTTTTAAGAGAGGACTTTTGGTCTATGTGGGATGAAGGCAAAATTTCCTTAGTTGGTGAGTTCTCGTCAAATGTAGAATATGTTTAAGAAGGGTGCTAATGGGTTTGTGGCAAAACTATTTTAAATTGAAGATCAACCATCAAATTTTCCTATATCATTAGACCTATAAGTAATTATTAATGAACACTCACTTGTTTTTTGGGATATGCCAAAAGGGTTTCCTCCCAAAAGAGATCATGATCATGCCATTTAAGTAGTACTAGGAAGCCAACCACCCAATATTAGACCTTATCAGTGCCCATATCTATAGAAGAGTGAGATTAAAAATATGGTATAGGATATGTTGGAATTATGTATTATTTTCCATAGTTAGAGTTCTTACTCTTGTCTAGTGGTGATGGTATGAAATAAGGATGAATGTTTCCATATGTGTCTATACTACATGGAGTTCAAAAAATACACAATAAAAGATAAGTTTCTTATTCTTGTCATTGATGATTTTTTAGATGAGTTATATGGGGTTGTTTTTTTAAAAAAATAGTTTTTCGATTAGGATATCATCAAATCGGTATTCACTATGAAGACATTCATAAAACACCATTTAGGACACACGAGGGATTCTATGAATTTTTGGTGTTACATTTTGGCCTTACTAATGAACCATCTACATTTCATAGTTTGATGAATTCTATCTTTCAACCATTTATGTAAAAAAATCTTGATATCCTTATTGATATCTTAATCTACAACAAGACATGGGAGGAACACCTACATCATGTAAATAAGGTTTTGGAACTATTGAACAAAAACCTTTGTGCTAAGCCCGTAAGTGTTATTTTGAGTTAGGGAGGTAGAATACTTAGGTCATCATTTCCCACGAAGGTGTAAAATTGTATCCTCATAAGATCAATGCCACAAAGTAGATTGGAAGTTACCTAAGACCCTCAAAACCTTAGAGAATTCATAGGGATTATATATTGTGGTAGATTTGTGAAGAATTATGGTAGCATTGTAACACCACTCACAACTTTATTGAAGAAAGACTCCTTCCATTGGAATGAGGAAGCAACATAGGCATTTGAGACACTAAAGAAGGCCATGTGTACCACTCCAATTCTTGCTACCATATATTTCTACAAAACTATCATTGTATAATGTGATGCTTCATGATGTGGTATATGTATAGTATTCATACAAGAGGATTGTCCCATTGCACACGATTGAGTTGTCAACTCAAAGGTAAAAATATATCAAAACCAACTTATGAGAAATAAATGATGACTATTCTTCATGTAGTGAAATAGTGGAGACCATATCTCATGGGTTTTTCCTTCAAGGTGAAGAAAAATCATGACAGTCTCAAATATTCTAAGAGAATTGATTATCATATGAAAACAAAAAAAATGGGTCACAAAATGTTAGGTTATGAATTTGAGATAATTTATAAGAAAGGAAAGGAAAATGTGATGGTCGATGCTCTATCTAGGAGGGATGAATCTACAAAAGCATTATTCTATACCATGTCCATATTATAGGTATATTGGTTTGGAAAGGAAATATTACAGTGATAGAATGACATAGAGACAATCACTCTAATTTAGAACCTCCAAAAGTATCTGGGCATGTAAAAAATTATATGGAAGGAAGACACATTATGGTACAAGGATAGATTGTACTTATGTAAGAAATCTAACCTTAAAATTCATGTTCTTTATGAGTTACATGCCTCTCTAGTGGGTGGGCATTCAATATTTTTGAAGACTTATCATATAATTAAGTAGGATTTGTTTTGGGAAGGTTGAAAATGGATGTCTAAAAATGTGTGGTAGAATGCTTGGTGTGTCATCGTAACAAAAGAGAAACTATTAATACCTAGTCCTCCTACAACCTCTAGTTATTCTCAATGAGTGGTGGGAGGAAGTTTTCATGGATTTCATCACATGATTACCAAAATATGAAGGGAAAAGTGTAATCATGGTAGTTATGGATAAAATCATCAAGCATGCTCATTTTTTTGCTTTGGCACATCCTTTTACAAGTGCAATAGTCATCTCTTTTATGGATATAGTTTAGAAGCTACATAGTACACCAAATATTATAATTAGTGATCACGACCCTATATTTACTAAAAATGGTTAAAATAATTTACTTGCATTTTTAGGTACTCAATTGGCTCGTAGTTGATCCTATTATCCCTAATAATATAGGAATACTAAGGTAGTAATTTGCTTTTGGAGGGTATCTTTGATGCTTTTCTTTAGATAAGCGGGAAAAATGTTTTTAGTGGATTCCACTTGTAGAATGGTGGTATAAAACTTAATTTCACATCTCATCGAAAACATATCTGTTTATGGAATTATATGGGTACCAAGCATCATCACTCACCTCCACCTTAAGGGTCATTCCTAAAGTGAGAGAAGTTTAAGATCACGCTCAACACCAATAGGAGATACTTCCTATCCTTAGAGAGAATTTTCCAATGACATAGAACCACATCAAATAATAAGTTGATAAACACCATAGTGAATGATACTTTGAATTTATAGACTTTATTTTTGTGATTATAGTGGTATATGGAGTATTCCTTGAAATAATATAATAAGGATAAAAATATTTCACCTAAATACTATGGTCCTTATTAGGTGTTGCAAAGAGTTGGTAATGCAACATATAGGTTGAAAATCCCTTAGTCAACCAAGATACGTCTAGTCTTCAATGTTCATTACTTGAGAAATCTCATTAGATAACAAGTTTTAGCCTAGTCGATCTTTACCCGAGCTTGACAAGGAGGACCAAATCATCTTGGAGCTTAAAGGCATTATTCAGACATGTAGTAAGAAGTTAAGGACAAGGGTTATTACTGAGCATATGATAAAGTGGAAGAATTTATATGCAAAAATATGTACTAATTACTTTTACATGATGCCTCTAGTATGTTATTATATGCATGATTCCTAAGAAAGAAAACTAGACATTGAAAAAACTTATTTTGTTTTACATTAACATTGTTTTATCTTTACATGATTTCATCTCTTTCTTTTCTAGAATTATACTTTACTTTTGGACATCACATAATGTGTTACTTAGATTAATGTTTTCTATTTATCCTTAGATATTTCTACACATAAGTGCCCAATAAGAGGCATTAGGGACCAACACTAGTGTACCCCGTGGTCATTCCCGTCCCTTCGTTTGGTTCTTATATTTTAAAAATGAACCATCACTTGTTTATCTTTTCTAAGTTTGTATTGATCACTTTGGGTCAACTTCTAGTGTTTTTAATGTCAAAATTCAAGCAAAGGAATCATATATACACACAACCTACTAACTATTCTAAGGGGAAATTACGGGCTATTATTTTTCTACCTATTATTTGGGAAAAGGAACAACTTAAGAACTGCATTTGGGTTGCATCATTCACTACATAGGAAGGGAATTTTTTTAATTCCATAACACAAATCATCTTGGGGAAATGTAGTTGTAGCCCGTTATCTTGGTGCAACTTTCACAAGGGAAACCTAATTTTAAGGGACACAATTTCTATCACACACACACCAAAACTACATTGAGTCTTAAATGTAGTGCAACACTCAGTGACAATCATATTGGGATGACCATTAAGGTCAGTTTGAATAAAAAATATGAATATTTTATTCCATTTAAAGTGTGTTTGAGTCTTGTGCGTGTAGCTAGAGTTTTTTTATAGGTACAAGTGTGACAAAATAAACCTACAATGAAGTGGATATGAGACAAAGTGAGGTGAAGGTGATATCATTAGACACTCGAGAAAACCATATTTGGACCCCTTACCAGGACACCAAAATTCAAGCTATCCTATCCCCTTTTGGGCGGTACTATTCAGGATAATTTCTAGAGCACTATTCTCTAGAGGAATAATACACAAGCATATATCAACAAAGTCACTCTTATCCTCTTGTTGGTTGCACTTGAGTATCTTGAATGTTATTATATTGCATGTTTATGATATTTATAATTTAATCCACTCTTCCGATTAAGATTTAAAAATTTTAAATCATTTGGTGAACCCAACCCTTGAACATGTATTGGAATCCCTTCCCTTATTATTATTATTATTATTATGAGGTTATAACTAGTTATTCTTCTTTCATTCATGCCCGTGTCTATTCCAAAATGGCCATTCAAGCTCATTATATACCCATTGTTACTCAACATTCACCTTGCTTCATGCCCACCTCTAGGGACCTTACTATTAATGTTGTAATTACTTGAAAAAATAAGAAACCTTTGGGACCTCCTACATCACCCTCCTATTAATGCACCATCTCCTTGACCTATTGATTCATCTAAAGACTATGATATCATTGAGAAATTAAAGAATACCCCAACTAAGATATATATCTTTGATCTTTTGTGTAAGGCCCCTAATTATCGTCGCATGCTAGAATGAGCATTGATATCCATTAAAATACAAAGTTATGACCCTCCCATATATTTTAAAAATTTCATGAAATATTTTAAGAAAATAAGAAATTCTATTACATTTATTGATGAGGATTTCCACTAATTTTCTTCCTCTTCTTATTATATCTTAGGTTATGGGTTTTCAAATTAAACATGTGTTCATTGATATGGTTTTGCATTGAATATTTTTCCTTTATCATTACTAGTGCAATTAGGCTTCCCTCATAATACAATTGAACAATCTACTCTTGTTGTTTGAGGATATGATACTACTACTCATACATGCATTGGTGTTGTCAAATTAGAATTGTAAGTAGGACCTCACAAGCTCATTACTCCATTTTATGTTATGGATGCCTGTTATAATTTAATCTACTCCTTAGTTGACCTTGGATCTATGCCATGCATGTTATTCCCTCTACGTTCCATCATTGTGTTAAGTTTATATTTGATGGCTATGAGCATACTATTACTATTGATCCTGAACCATTCAAATATTGTCACATGGATTTCACTACTTCTATGGTTATTCCCCTAGCTCAACCAATTCCCTTGCATTGTCTTGATACATATGATATTGGGGAATATAGAAGTATTACTCTGTTTACCATCTCCCCATACTTCCTTTATTCATACCAACACTACCAATCTCATCTCTCCCACCATATCCCCTTCTACACCACCTTCCACACCTACTCCAAATCCTCTAGAGACTTATGTATGGCATTTCAATGTTGATATTATTGAACTTATTGATGAAAACTTATGTACTTTGGATTTTACTCCTGTGGAATTTGATGATTCTTTGTTTCATAGTCATTACATTGCTACTGGTCCTGGTGAATATCAAATCAAATCTCATATTACACATGCTACTACCACTTTTATGGTTCCCTATCATAATACTTTGCACACACTCTTGATTCTATTCCTCTTTTTATAATTACGGTTGCACTTAATGATGATGGTTGTATTCCTACCACTATTTCTTCTCCTATACCACATAATTCTTTTGATAAGTTCACTTGCACACTATACATTAATCAAGAGTATTGGCAACATGTGCCTTTTGATCCTACATATCATGAAAACATATGCACATATGAGGGTCTAACTCACTTAGGACTTACCCCTGCTGACATCATACCTTTTCTTGACCCACATGGTGAATATCAAGGACACATCTTCCTCCTAGTAGCTTATGGTACATGGTTGTTTTATATGTAGGTTTGGGTTTTACTTGACCCTCTTCCTTCTCCACTTACACTAGGACAATCTTGGCTAGATTACATTGGTGTCATTGTTTATATACATAATATTATTATTACTTATCTAATGGCCTCTAGGAGAATTACTATTCACAATTATTCATTTCTTGATTACACACCTAATTTAACATGATGTAATGCACATAAGCACCCTAGTACACCTTAAACTGATGAATAATATGTTATAGGCATGTATGAATTATGTATTATGGGATTATTTACAGATAAACCCAAATATTTTTCATATTATGCATCCGAACCTAGCCTTGTTAGTTATGGCTCATATTTAGAAGAATCTTTTGATGATATAACTTATATCTATATGAAATTCACACTTAGGGGCATCTAGTCCCCACTTGCTGCCCAACATTACACTCTTGTTCTAGGTTGAAACATGACTATTGGGGGTGCACTTACATATATGAACCTTAATTTTCATACATACAAAATAGGGTGCAACCTTTATTCCTTTCCCCTAGTCAAAAATTCTCACATTCTAGTAATACACAAGCATTCAAATATTTGCAAACATACAAAAAAATTAGCTTAGATCTTGGTTGGATGTATCTTTTCTTGTTTATATTATTCCATGTTGTATTTTTCCTATCATGTTAGCTTAATTCATAGTATGTTCTATCCTTTTACATATTCACATGGTACTTTGAGGTGAATGCAGGCTATATATAGGTTATCACATGATGTATGATGCTTGATATTATTCTCTACTAGTCCCACCGAGGCTCCTGGGGGCATCTACCTTCCATACTTTTCCACATTTAGGTGTTATCATTGTAATATATACTACTTTCATTTCTATTTCATTTATATATACACATTATGACATATTATTCATTATTCTAAAATTCTAATGGGTGATTCATGTGTAGCCTTTGTCTTACATGATTACGTCCAACCATGGTTATTTTCTTTGCTTGTGTCTAGTGTTCTATGATTGTGACTTCGTTTTCATTATTTGTGGGCTATGCCCGATGATTTATTGTTTACTTGTATTACCTTGAAGGCCTCAATTGTCTTATGACATTCTAAGTAGCGTCTAATTTTTCTATTAACCACTATATTGTCCTCTTGATGTGTTATTGCATGTTTGAATTATTTCTATTACATTATGCTATGATTGTTTATCACTAACACTTATTACTAGTATTATTTCCATTGTTTTGCATGTTACATGGTTGTTACCATACACATAACCTATTCCCCTTCCAAGAATCATTCTTCGATGTGCACATAACATTTAGGAAGTCTCGTTTGGTTCACACTCACATTGATCCATCGACCACACCCCAAATGAGGGGGGAAACCATTAGGTGATTATTTCACCCTCTAAGTAAGTCGAAGCTAGAGAAAAATGATATAAAGCGAGAATTGGGCATAACAGGGACTCAAAATGGTTTAGAATCATACATGGACAAGAAAACGAAGGGAAAAAAGTACCTAAATAATACAATAATAGTGGGTGCTTGTGTCCCATCCGGGTGATTTTTTCATAGAGAAAATAAGTATTTGATAGCTAGAAAAATTTCTCGGTGATAGTTTTGTACAAAATCCAACAACAAACATTCAAATCTAGTTTACTATCTAAAATGAAGGAACACAATCAATAACATGTTTCATACTTTGGGAAAGGGAACTAAATACATTTCTTTCTTGGTTCACATTTTTTCTATTGGTATCTAATAAATAATGGCATCTAGGGTATATGTAGGGGAAATAATAAGTCTCGAAAAAAGTGTCATTTTTGGCAAATTACTATTGGGTTGGTGAACATCTGTAGTGACACTTATCTATGGGGAAATATCATGGATAGAGGGAAAATTTTATTTCTCTTCTAACATTCTTTCTCTAGTGGAAATATTCCTAAATCCTCGAGTCTTCACATCGATTTAGGAGTTGATCACTCCCGACCCATCTAACGACCTCCGAGGTAAAGTTATCCAAGGAAAAAATACATATGGACATTATATCCTCTCTCTATCTCTCAACGTTCGTGTACTCTATCCTTGATTCACTTGTTTGTTTTAAACATACATATTATTATGATTTCTCTAAGTTAAAGTTCAATTTCATATATTGTGAACATTAAATACACTTTTCTTCTTTTGCAGGTTTATCCTTATCCCAACAAAAGGAAACACAAATGGAACAAGGAGAAATCTCAAGCACAAAATAGTTAGGCAAAGAAAATATTTGTTGGAAGTATAATGAACTAAGATGGGGGAATCAATCCTTCAAAACCTTTAACCAATTCAATTTAACTTACATAAACCATTTTCAATTCAACCATGTATTAATGTGAGCTTAATCAATATATAATATTCATTCAAATGAGCATAACTACTATCCAATTTTACACACATGGAAAAATTGGACAACGGGTCCTATTTCAATCAAAACATGACATTGGTCCCAAGGACCCACTTCCGGTCATCACGGAGATAAAACAATTAATTATTTGATAAGTGAGCTCACATAGCCCAACTCGGTGCCAACTTGGTGCAGAGCCCAATGGGGAGCTTGGTCTATGGTCGGGTTCGGAACAGTAACTCGTAAGTGAGTCATAGTGGAAAGCTCGGAACAAAGATCGGGATAGTTGAGGTCTCAACTCAGTTTAGATTTCAGTCTATGTGGTAGAGCTCTATGTGGATCTCGCTTAGTGAAGGGGCCAATGCAATGCGGACAGGTTGTAACCATCCACTCGATGGAGGAGCTCGTTTCAATGAGAGCTCGGTTATGTGGAGCGGTGGAGGAGTTTGTCCCGGGTGAGCTCATTTGGGAAACCGAGTAGCTCAATTAATGTGATGGTGTGGAGCTTAGACCCAACTCGGTGAGTTGGCTTGGTGAGCCAACCACCGAGTTGGGCTCTTTTTGGCCTTTTCCTCATAATTTTCCCCTTCAACACAAACCGGTCAACAGGAGGCCCACCAAAAAAGTAATTAATTTAATATTTTATTAATTAAATATTTATTATTATTATTAAAATATTTTATTAAAATATTCTTTTAATTAATTAAGAAGATTAGGTCAACTGGGCATTAATGACACATGATGGAAGCTTCTCAAGTGGTTCAACCAACTGTAATAAATACATCATGTGCCTTCAATTTAGGAAGGGAATTTATGACTTCTTCTCTCCTCTCTCACAATTTATTCTATAAATGTAAGTTGGAAGCTCATTCCAAAGGGTTCCAATAGGTCGACAGGTTGGACAATTAGATATCTAAGACAAGTGCAATTTTTTCAAGAGTCCTCTCTCTTCTGCAAGTTGTCCTTGTATGTTGAGGGAAATTTCAAGACTTTTTCCAAGATTGTAATGGCAACCATGCCTCTTCTGAATGTATGATGCATTGTGCACATTATTGAAGCAATAAAAGTGTGTGTTTTGTGACTAATCTCAGTCCTTTCATCCTTCTATACTTCTTTGTGCATTTTCTCATGCTTGTAGGTACATTATGCAAGTTCACATTTCTATTACAGGTTCTTGGAGTTATTTTCTTATCAAGTGGTGGAGCATTGTATGCAGTTGAGTTGTGGTTCTTGTTCACCCTTTGCAAGTTCATCCTTCTTCACTGGAAGACTGATAACTTGTTTGTCTAATTGAGATTAACAAAGGGAACGCATGTTTCCTAATCTATGGTATTATGTACCCTCTCTAAGTTGCAGTAGGTGCAGATGACTTGTGGTGCACACACCCTATTCAAATTAACCCTTCCCGAGTTTGGAAAAACCATTTATTTGGTGCATCACCATCCCTAGTATATTTTCATTTCTACAAATCTCTTTCCCTAAAACCCATGAAAATGTAAGCATAAGTCTAAATAACTATTTTATTGCGGTAGGAGTAGTACAACACTTAGTTTAGGAAGAGGAATTTGAACTTCTCCGGAGGTTCACCTCAAGCCCAAGTCCCACAACTTGAGATGTGATCCCATGTGTCCCAATCACATCGAACGTCCCTGCTTCACATTTTTACCATTCAGAGGGTGTAGTGATTTGGTGACAACAATTTTTGGCATGCCCAGTGGGACAGAGTTGGTACTTCTATTCTCACTTACACAAGTCAATGTACCTGACGACTCTATATCTATGGATTTCAAATATTATTTTATTAACTTATGCAAAGAATTCAGACAAGAGCTTCTTCAAATTAAGGAAATTATCAGCATATCAAACTTTCCTTGTCTCCTCCAAAGAGAAGAAGAAGAGGCGTTTCAACATCACTAGTTGCAGCTTTACCTCGTAGGGGTCATTCAACTCCTCCGTACGGAAGGTTTCCTCCACCAAGGAACAATCAACCTCTTGTTGCTATGGCATAAAACCAAGTTTTTCCCCCTTTCAATGCAAGCAGTCCTCTTCTATTGGCTCAACGTGACCCTATACCTATTACAAAGACTCAAAAGTTTACCCTTTTACATAGGGTAAACTCACGTTACTCTAGTGGAACATATTCTTGATGTAGCCAAAATTTGTGCAATACATAATATCACGGAGGAAAATGTTGTGGTTAGACTTCTTGCTACCTCTTTCAAGGGAAAATCACTTCAATGGTTTCGAGGGTTAAGTGTTGGCACTATAACCACTTGGGACGAGTTAGGAGAAAAGATCTGTAAATAGTTTGAAGACAAGAGTGATCACCTATCACTTTTAGAATAACTCACTACCATGAAGATAGCTCCCCAAGAATACATGAGTGATTTCAACTTCCGATTCCATAGGACCTAGAATAGGATTCCAACACTTATAAATCCTTCTCCAAATAATTCATTCTTGTACTATTTGCAAGCCTTGAATAGCGATGTAGTAGTTATGATCCAGTCCATGGGAGGGGCTATGTTACCAGATGCCTATGACATTGCCATAAGAGTGAAAAATTCCTTGATTCAGGTTGGAAAGATAGCTCCACAACCACCAATGTCGTTGTCTTTGGATCTTACAAACAATCATCCTATCATTGCTCCTATTCCAGTAGCCTCTAATCAACCATCTCAGTCTTCCCCTGCCTCTTTAAATGATCTATTTGAAGTCAAGTCATTGCTGCAAACTTTTGGAAACAAGCTCGTTGCACTCAAGAGGCAACAGTTTCAATACAATTGTCCATATCAGCCACAAAATCAGCAGTATCAGGCTAACCATCCTCCTTTTCAAGGGAACAATCAGCCATAAAATCAGCAGTATCAGGCTAACCATCCTCCTTTTCAAGGGAACAATCAGCCACAAAATCAAGCTACGAATGTTAGGCCTTTGAAATTTTGGAACCCTCTTGTTGCTAGCTCATCTAGAGCCATAATACCTGTTCAAAATAATTTAGTTCAAGACTATGAATGGTGTTATCCTTGTTCTCAACCCCACAATCAAAATATTTGTCCCAATGGAGTTCTTGGCTAGGAACTTATGGTTCAAAGTGTATCTTCCCCTTCTAAGATAACAAAAACACATCTACACAAGAAACAACAGATCAATCATAGGAACCTGAAGAAACCACTTTGCTAAACTGGCAAGAAAAAGATTTTTGCAGGTTGAATACAAATTCCTCATCAGTGGCGGAAAAAAAACTCATTCCAAAAGAGAGAAATGGAACCTCAACCTTCCAAATCTGATCAAACATCCACTTCACAACCTCAGACACAAGCGGAGGTTGATAAAGATGTGGGAAATAAACCGCCATAAACACTTGTTAGCCAAGCTACGAGAAAAGAAGGTTATTTAGGCATCACAGTACCCAACAAGCACTTTCTAAAAAAGGATCCTAATGCCCAAATAAGTGTAAATTTTTTTATGGAAATTCCTTTCATCATAGTATAACATATGAAGAAGACCAACCTAATCATTACTATGTGGGACACACTCTCAATTCCTTCTCAAAGAAATTTATTACGAGAGGTTCTAAATAGTTTTGGTACAACTGATGAATCGTCAAGTCATGGGGTCGCAATTACTATGATTTTGTGTCAACCAGAAGGGAAAATTATTCCTAAAGCCAAAAACCACCACCATTCTATATTTCCTTGATCATTAGAAACCACCTAGTGCATAATTGCATGATCGATTTTGGTGCCAATAACTCAGTCATGCCCAAACAAATTACAGATGTACTAGGCATACAATATGTGCCAATTAAGAGGAATTTTTCAAATGGATCACACAACTGTTAAGACTGTTGGAGTTATCAAAGGACTTAAACTTACTATCCATGCATTCCCAAGTTTTTCATTCACCCAAGACATATCAGTCATTGATCTTCCTCCTCTCTTCGTCATCTTCCTATCACGAGATTTCACTGCCAAAATGGGTGGTTATCTATCACCGATTAGTAACATGATTCTCAAGAATCGATATGGAACCAAAGTGACTATAAGAGTGGAACCAATATTCCATAATAATGTAGAACCCTACACAACTAGTCCTATAAATGGGAATTATACCATCAGAGATCCAGAAGAAGAAGATGTTGATCATGAATCAACCACTCTTTTTGAAGAAGTACACGATACTATGCTAGGTGAAGTAAGTAGAGATCATCGGTACGATGCCTACGCTGATGTATTAGAAGAAGAAGAAGTTGGTTTTTTACTTTTGGAAGAAATAGGATTGGGTACATACTACATTCATGAAGAAGATACAATCATACCATAACTTGTCAAAACACCAAGCGATTCAGAAGGATTGTGGAAATTGTTCTTTGATGGCTTGAGAAGTAAAAATGGATCTAGTGTTGGTGTTATGTTAATTTATCCAGAGGGAGATAAATACTTCTCATCTTTCTGGTTGTAGTTCAGTTGCACTAAAAATGTTGTTGAATATGAGGCCTTTGTGCAAGGAATTCAATTAGCCCAAAAAAAGGGAATCAAAGATCTGATTGTTTTGGAGACAGTGAGTTAGTTGTTCATTAGGTGATGACACGCAATGCATCCAAGAATGATATTTTAAGATCATACAAGAACTAAGTATGGGACTTGATTGAAGATTTCAAAGCTTTTGGAATCCATGCAGTTCCTAGAAATCAAAATCAAGATGTTGATAGGCTTGCTAAAATTGGCTCGCAATATGACATACCTATTGATATCATGAAGGAAGGCCATCAATCCGTCAAAATAGTGGTTTGACTTGTAGTTCTTGATAATGTGAGTAGTTGACAAGTGTTTGATAGTGACAAATAAATTTTACTTTTCTAAGAAGAGGTGGAGTTTACTGCAAAGAAATTAGGATAAGTTGCAAGAGTCATATGGTGATCAAATTATACAATTGAAAAGCAACAAACTACCAAAAGGCTTAGTCACTCTGGAATCCATTTTCAATTTAGATGATCAAGCCAAAAGAAAAATCTCTAACATGGTGGTCAAAGAAGAATATTTTGAGGAAGTTGAGGTAGCGCATGAGAAGTTTCTGAAGATTGGAAAAGTGTGTACTTCCAAAGAGAAAGAAGCTTTCATCAAAAATTTTCAAGAGTATCACAAAACTTTAAAGTGGATCTATAAAGAATCTGCGTGGTTTTGATCCGTGTCTAAGCACAACATAGCATGGAACTCAATCCTAATGCCAAGCCATTTCATCGTAAACAAAGGCCAATTAATCCCAAAATTGATCCACTTATGAGAAAGGAGATAAAAAAACTCATTGAGTCCTGTATTATTTTTCCCATCAAGCACTCCTCTTGGGTAGCCAATCTGATACCCGTAAGGAAGAAGAATGGGAGATTCAGTTGTGCATAGATTTCAGGGATTTGAATTGTGCCTCATTAAAAGACCATTATCCTCTCCCGTTAATGGAGAAAATTATTCAAATAGTGGTAGGAGCCCAAATATTTTCTTTACTCAATGAATATTTGGGTTACAATCAGATTCTAGTCCAGATTGAAAACAGATTTCACTACCAAGTGGGGCACATATGCCTACAACAAAATTCCATTTAGATTGTCCAATGTCGGGGCTACTTTCCAAAGAGCCATGGACATGGCATTTAAAGGACTAATCAATGATATCATCTTGGTTTACCTTGATGACATAACTATATATTCTAATAATGGAGTTGATCACATCATGCATCTAAGGAAGGTTTTCTAAAGGTGTAGGTAATTTGGAGTTTCACTCAATCCCAAGAAGTGTATTTTTTCATTACATGAGGGAAAGTTGTTGGGGCATGTTGTTTTAGTGGAAGGACTGTCAATCGATCTAACTAGGATTCATTTGATTATGTCCTTATCTCTTCCAAGTCATAGGAATGGCCTCCAGAGTTTTCTCGGGAACCATAAATTTTGTGTAGAGATTCAACCCTAAATTCACGACATTGGATAAACCACTGATAGCCATGTTTGAAGAAAAAATGCCATTCTCATGGATAAAGGAAGGAAGGGAGAGATTTGAAGCCATAAAAATGGTCATTTCTCAAGCTTCCAAGCTGGTAAACCCGTGTTTAATAAAGACTTTATCCTTTATGATTTTGCGGTCAAGAGAGCATTTCGGGATCCTCACCCAACAAAATGATGATCGATGGAGCAGCCAACTACTTTCTTCAGATCAATACCTCAAAGACTACAATCTCAAATATTCATTCACTGAAAACAAGTATTTACGATTATTCAAGCTTTGAATAAATTCAAGCACATGTTGTCCAACAACTGAATTCACCTGATGCTGTCTCATGCAATCTCATCCAGGTGTCAAGGAATTTTTTGTTGAACAAAGAGATGAACGAAAAATTGCATTGGATGGATCAAAAAGGTGATGGAGTATGATGTGCACATCAAAGTCACGAGGTAAGGGTTTATGTCAAAACTTGTTTGTAGACATGGAATCAAAAGGTGATGAGGATGCGAGGCTCCTAAACACTGATGAGAGTGATGATCAAGTTGACCAGCTTATCCAAAATGAATAATTTCCTCTTCTCGGGAGTATATCCTATGAACATGGATAAAAATCAAATATTTACTTTCCATCTCCATTTTATTCCATATGATCTAGTAGATAACGTTCTCTTTTGAAAGGATTTGAACAAAGGTTTTCCTTCGGTGCGTAGGACCGAACATGTAAGTAAGATACTAGAAGAGTTTCATAATGGCTTATCTGGATGATATTATTCTACATGAATAATCACTACCAAGATTATGTGAGCCACTACTATTGGATGGATTTGTTCAAATATGCCCATCTCTGGGTAAGGAAGTGTAAGGAATGTGCCTTTTTCATAGGAAAGTAGAAGTTGGCAGCTCTTCTGCTGCATCCAATTTAAGTGGATCAAACCTTTGTTCAATGGGGGTTGGACTTCATTGGAATGATTAATCCTCCATCCAATGACAGACATAAATGGGTTCTTACTGCGAAGGAATATTTTACTCAATGGAAAGAGGTGGTAGCATTGAAAGAGAGTAATGAGAAGGCAGTTTTGGATTTCTTGGAAAGTTTAATGAAAAGGTTCAGTGTTCTATTTACATTCATTTCGCATAATGTGATGGCTTTTTATTGGTATGAAGTTGAGTGAATGGGTTTTTAAAATTGGGTCTACCTCAAGAATTTTCCCAATTACTATCTGCAAGGAAACGGATTGGCTGAGTCTAGTAACAAAAACCTCATAAGGATTATTAAGTGTACGATGAAAACTAACAAGAGGACTTGGCATACACATCTTAAGACTGCCTTATGGGAAAATCGGATCACACCTAAAAGGGCCATAGGAAATTCTCCTTTCATGCTTGTATATGGAAGGGAAGAAAAACTTCCGCTCTCCTTAGAGTTACCTTCTTTGGAGTTAGCTCATCAACTTGAAGTTATGGAGAGTGATCCTCTGATAGTTAGGTTTGCTAAACTCATAGAGTTGGAAGAAGTATGAAACAAGGCTATGAAGAATTTTGAGCAACATCAGGCTCAAGTTAAGAAATATTTTGACAAGAATGCATCCGAAAAACATTTTTAGGAGGGATACTTAGTTCTCAAATGGGATGAAGATAGGTCCAAACTAGGAAAGTACACCAAGTTTGATGCTCTATGGAGCAGGCCATACATCATCACGAGTTACAAAGAGGAAAATTCATTTTGTCTATCCAGGAATACAAAAGAATTACCCATTCATGTGAATGGGATACATATCAAAGCTTGTTTTTGAGAAGTGTTCCACCCCCTGTACAGTTTAGTTAGTTGTTTTCCTCTAAGTGCTTATACACATTGTTGTGTGTTGTTGTTCTTTTGCTTTCATTTTTGTTGTTTTTGTGTTGTTCTACCACATTGTATCATCCTCGGAGGTTTCTCAAGGGAAGGAGGGTTCAAAGTTTCCAAAATAATTTCATACATCTGCTTCATTCAAAATTCTACAATTTTTATGATGTGAAGTATTCAATAGATTCAGTATACCTCATGCCTAGCATTTCAAGGAGGCCCAAGACTACCTATACTAAGGAGACTTCGGGATATATCAAAAAAGATCAAATCACTTTTAGGATTCCAACATTTTACTCCACCCAATGGATGAATTAAGGCTACTAGAATCATCCTTATCAGAAATCATCCCCGAGAGGTCGCCAAAAATGTTATCCAATTTTACACATGGAAAAATTAGACAATGGGGTCCTATTTTAATTAAAACATGACATTGGTCCTAAGGGCCCACTTCCAGTCATTGAGAGATAAAAAAATTAATTAATTGATAAGTGAGATCACCTAGACCAAATCGGTGCAAGATTGATGCATAGCCCAGTGCCAACTTGGTATAGGTCCCAATGGGGAGATCGGTCTATGGTTAGTTCACAATAGAGCTTGTAAGTGATTCATAGTGGAAAGCTCAGAACAAAGCTTGGGAGAGTTGAGGTCTCAGCTCAGTTTAGAGATTGGTCTATGTGGTAGATCTCTATGTGGATCTCGCTTGGTGAAGGGGCCAATACAGATGGTTGTAACCATCCACTCGATGGAGGATCTCATTTCAATGAGAGCTTGGTTATGTGGAGCGGTGGAGGAGCTTGTCTAGGGTGATCTCATTTGGGAAATTGAGTAGCTCAGTCAATTCGATGGCGGGAGCTCGGACCCAACTTGGTGAGTTGGCTCCAACCACCGAGTTGGGCTCTTTTTGGCCTTTTCCTCATAATTTTCCCCTTCAGCACAAACCGGTCAATAGGGGCCCACCAAAAATAGTAATTAATTTAATATTTTATTAATAATATTTATTATTATTATTAAAAATATTTTATTTAAATATTATTTTAATTAATTGAGAAGATTAGGTCAACCAAGCATTAATGACACATGATGGAAGCTTCTCAAGTGGTTCAACCAACTATAATAAATACATCACATGCCTTCAATTTAGGAAGGGAATTTATGACTTCTTCTCTCCTCTCTCACAATTTCTTCTATAAATGTAAGTTGGAAGCTCATTCCAAGGGGTTCCAATAGGTCAGACAGGTTGGACAAGTTAGATATCTAAGACAAGTGCAATTTTTTCAAGAGTCCTCTCTCTTTTGCAAGTTTTCCTTATATATGGAGGGAAATTTTAAGCCTTTTTCCAAGATTGTAATGGCAACCATGCCTCTTTTGAATGTATGATGAATTGTGCACGTTATTGAAGCAATAAAAGTGTGTATTTTGTGACTAATCTCGGTTTTTCATCCCTCTATACTTATTTGTTCCTTTTCTCATGCTTGTAGGTACAATATGCAAGTTCATGTTTCTATTACAGGTTGTTGGAGCTATTTTCTTATCAAGTGGTGGAGCATTGCATGCATTTGAGTTGTGGTTCTTGTTTACCCTTCTCAAGTTCACTCATCTTCACTGGAAGACTGATAACTTGTTTTTCTGATCGAGTTTAACAAAGGGAACACATGCTTCCTAGTCTGTGGTATTTTGTACCCTCTCTAAGTTGCGATCGAGTGTAGATGACTTGTGGTGCACACACCCTCTTCAAATTAACCCTTCCCGAGTCCTGAAACACCCTTTATTTGGTGCATCACCATCCCTAGTATAGTTTCATTTCTACAAATCTCTTTCCCTAAAACCCATGAAAATGTAAGCATAAGTCTAAATAACTATTTTATTACAAAGGTAGGAGTAGTACAACACTTAGTTTAGGAAGAGGAATCCGACCTTCTCTCGGAGGTTAACCTCGAGCCCAAGTCCCACAACTTGAGATGTGCTTCCATGTGTCCCAATAACACCAAACTTTCTATTCACATTCTGGCCATTCGAAGGGTGCAAAGTGATTTGGCGACAACAATAACCATGAGAGTTAATGGGAAGAAAACCCAATGAAACTTTTGATTATAATACAAAACCAAAATACTTGCATGAATATGACACATCACATAAGATTTGTTTAGTAAAAAAACCACTTCACAAGGAGCACCCACCCCTAAAAACCCTTATTGATATTACTCACAATAAATGAGTTGCATGAATATTACTCATCACACAAGTTTTGAATAAAATACCACTGAATATATGTTTCCCGTACAGGTGATAGTGATCATAAGTTCAATCAAAACCTCAAAACCTTCTTCAAACACACTCTCTCCTACTTCACTCAAACTTGGTCCTTTATGGGTTGATTTAGACAATTTACCTTACAAAATAGATCTTCAATACTCATCATAAATTCACACACGTCTCTCTCATCTCTGTCTTGATGAACTCATACCTATTTCACACTCACACCTAGCTTGCACTTTTTCCTTCTCACCAAAGTAGTTCAAAATGAACACATACACTCACTTTATATACATGAATCTTCTTCTAAAACATGATAGGTTGACCATGGCCATGTAGGTTGGTCACACCAACACAAAAATATATGCACCATCATATAAAATTATACCAAGTACCCATAAGGGTCAGCAATGCATCAAGACAACCAACAAGCTCTCATGGGCCTAAAACAAACAATTCTTCTTCACCGAGCACTCCATGGCCTCAAAGCATATAAATAAACTAAATAATGCATAAAAAGGATCCACACATGTCAAGTAAAACATATAAACACCTACCATCAGCTCACAATCCTCTGAATAATCTAATTTCTCCAATTCGTCATCAAATAGGACTATTTTCTATTCATTTCGAGCACCTCTAACTCGACCGGTATTCAAATATGAACACCTAGAACTCACCAAAAACTCAACCATGGCATGTGAATAATAAGTGGAAATATGATGAACTAAATATCATAACCAAGCATGTTATACCTCATGAATCAACCAACAAATCAAGTAGGACAACTTCTCCTCTTCAACAACTTGACCGCCTTAAAACCAGCTTTGCAAACTCAACCTTATTGTACCTTTACTGAAACTTTAAAGAATTATAAATGCATGAAATAGGAAAAATTTCATCCCTCTTCACTCTCCAATTGATATCCATCATCAGATAAGACAATATATTGTTCTTCCAAACCAATTTTTCCAAGAAACCATCTCGTGTCTGAATCACCAAACTAGGTCAACTTGTGACCTCAACGATGCCCCCTCAACTCAATTTAAAATCTCAAAAATTCATCAATAATTTCATATGGGATGTGTAAAACACCCCCAAGTCAATCAACCTTCATCATTAATACCATAAGTTCTCAAACACCTCCTAAATTCAAGACTCATTAAAACTTCCCTTTTAGTCAATAAACTAGTTAACCTATTTTCACTTGTGTAGGTAATTAAATCACTTCACCAAGATCTTAAATCAAAAAAATATGTATCATGGCTCCTATACATCTCATAACACTAATTTAGTCCATATATCAAATGGAAAATGGTAGATTAAAACCTTCTTTCCTGAAAATAATGAAATTTGAGTGGGCTCCACTAACTTTCATGATCTCAAACCACCGCCATATAAAATTTGGGAGAGTACTATGTCACATCTAATAATCAAATTCATTTATGCAATCCATTATGGGCTCAAATAAATAATTTTTCCTCCATCATTAGTAAACTAGGGTTTAAGAAGGGTTTTGACCTTCTTAACATTCGTTCATAAAAGATAGAGTCTCATTTGATCTTATTATAACTCGAGATCTTCTTCAATCCATAATTCAACATCCCGAAAAGGATAAGGGGTTCATTCATATTGTACACATGTCATCTAAATCAATTTCTCTCACACCGAGTTGTAAAACATGCATTCTAGAACTCGGTAAAACATAAAACATAACTTGAAAATATTCATCATGCAACCATGAAATTTTTCCCACAAAACCATAACACTCTATAATAAGATCTAAAATGATCACTTGATCATAAATAGGTCTGCATCTTCTCTACCACTAGGACTTATATGACTATGCCTTAGGGTTTTTCCTAGTTCAGTCACACCCAAGTATTATAACACAACCACCATGTATAAAACCACTAAAAACTACCTTTACATGTTGAATATAATATGAAATACATGTTATCCCAAATTTACCCGTCGGGTTAATTTGGATAAACCATTATAAATAAATTTGGCATTTAAAACTTTGAATGTGTAGATGGCCGTCAAATTCAATGCCGGTGTCATCAAGGCCACGTGTCATCATTTCATGAGTTTTGGGTCCATATGAAAAGGATAACTTGGTGATTTGCATGAAATATTGGTTGAGTTGGTGGCAATATAAAGAGACATGGTGAATTGGGCTAGTGGAGTGAGTCGGACAAGATGAGGAGAACTCAACCGAGTTAGTTAGTCGGCGGGCTAGGAGGTTTCAACCTCTTGGGTAGCATTATAGAATGATACCATCTCGGTAGCATGAATAATGCTACCACCAAGAAAAAATTATAGATGCTCTTGACCAAGAGCAATATTGATGCTACCGGTCGGTTGTAGGAGTGGGGACATAGACAGCTTAGGTGTGCATGACGACAAGGGTGCTAGTAGCATTGTATGAATACTACTAGACAACAACATAAACCATGCTACCAGCTGGTAGCATGGACAAGATGCAAAAATCATCAATAGGAGTATTAGAAGTGAGCCAGGAATTAATGGACATTGTATGAAGTAGCTCAACTAAATGCCGTGCAATTAATGCCTAGAATTTGAGAGCTCATTTTCTATATATATGTAAAATTTTCCCATTTGAAGGGGTTCTTGAGCTTTTCTTTGTTGTAGTAACACCATGCCAAAATGGTGGCCAACTTCCCATGAGTTTTAGACCTTGAATTTTTCCTCTGTAATGCAATCTCATTCCTTCTGCCATGAATATAATGGAATTGTGCATATTTTAAGAAATAAAATGTGTTTTTTGGCATGTTTTGTCTGTCTAGCTATTTTTATTTACAACCTTGTGTTTCCTTTTCATTTCTTGTCATGTTGTGTACTTTTCTTTCTTGTAGGTTCTAGTTATGTTGTGTTTTCAATACATGGGCATGTGGAGTTTGTGGTTCTTGATCTCGTGGCACGTTTGTCTGGTTTCTCTCCCATGCATCCTCCCTTTCCTTCCCCTCATGGAGAGAGATCAACCACCCACTTTTTGGTGTTATCACCACATTTGGCTTATGATTTCCCCTTTATTGCATCTTTATAACCCTTCTCTCTCTCCCTTGTCCCTTGGCATGGTTAGCTTAGGAGTAGTTAATTGCATTTACTTTCATAGGAGTAGTGTTAGCAATAGGATTAGGTAGAGGAATCCAACCTTATCTGGAGGTCTGTCTCAGTTCGAGTCCCATAACTTGGAGACAATCCCATGTTGTCTCAAGCCTCAAGTCAATCTAATATGGGATGGGTGCATATTTGAGCTCCAATAGTTTTGGCATGCCATGGGACTGAGTTTGAAGAGCTTCATATCTTCATTTCACCACATTTGATGTGCTCGTGGTGATATTTTAGAATTTGGAGGCTATTTCAAACACATTTGGAGACTCCAATGATTCAATAAACCCAATTTCTTAGGTTTCATACCTTTTCCTCCATCTCCTCATTAGTTTCCCTTTTCTCATGGATCTCCAAAGATTTTCCATTCTCACGTTTTAGTTCTAACCCTCTTCATCTGCAGCAGGTGGGATGTTATCTCCAAAATAGCTCTAAAGAACTTTCCTTTTTTCCTTGGAAATGGAGATTAATCTCCCATTTATTGCATTCAAGATATAGAAAACCATTTTCCATTCACAATATCACAAAAGAGAACATTTTCCTTAAACTTCTGGTTTTATCATCTAGAGGCAAAACAAAATATTGTTACAACAATTTGGCTCCACAATCTATTTCCACATGGAATCATCTGGGAGAAAAACTACACAAATGGTTTAAGGAGGATTTAGATTTTATTTTCCTCATGGAACATCTCAACAAAATACAACGGGCTCCAATGGAGTTTATCTTTGATTTCAACATCAGATTTACAAGGACTTGGCATAGAATTCCTCAAGAATTCAAACCCCCACAAGGTATGGAATTCTTGTATTATTTGAGGTTCTTTGATGTTGATCTAGTTGTATTAATTTAATCCTTAGGAGGTAGCAGTCTTCCTCAATCTTTTTCATTGCATCACAAGCTGAGAAGATGCTTATTCAGGATGGAAAAAGAAAACCCATCTCTATTGCTGCAATTCTTCCCTCACCACCTCAAATTTTTCCCTCCCTTGCACAAATAAACAAAAATCCATTGTTCCATTCCAAAATAAGGAATATTATTTCATTCCTCTCTTTTTATTTGATGCCCCACATGTCTATCATGCATAAAGCGTTCCCTAAACCTTGCAAAATTCCCTCCCATCTCCATCCAGAGGACTACCCAACTTCTCTAAAACATGCATTAATGATCCCAAGAGTTGTGGTATTTTATATTTTGTCCTACCTTCTACCCAAAACTCACTAAACAAAGCTATCCTATAAGTTTGGTAGAAAGGGATGCCCACTATGATTTTGGATGTATGAGAATCCCATTCAATACTCCAAATAACAAGGCTCAAGGAAAAATCATGCATTTGTTTTGGAGAAAGAAGATCAACAAGAAAGGGAGTATGTTTTGGAGGATTATTTAGCTTCTCCAATTGATCAAATCAGGTCTTTTGAGCATCAAACATATCTTCCCAAGAAGCAAACAAATCAACATCCCCTCATTTATGCCTTTCCTCCAATCAGTTCTACCAAAGAAAATAATTCCATATCTATTGAAGATTGGTATGATTCAGATTGGGAGGATGAGAGGATCCAAATTATGCAAAAGGAGGAGTTAAATATAAAAATAGAGCAGGTAGACGTGAAGGACAATCAGGTTGGAAATAGAGGGGAGGAGAAAGTGTTTTTGAACACTATTGACATCCAAGGTCTTAAGGGAGAATGTTTTGAAAGGGGGCAAAGTGTTTTAATGGAGTGCAATGATCCTCATTGCTTTGCATGTTTGGAGCTTGCTGCACTTTTAATGGAAGGTCTTCAAGATTTCAAAGAAGATGAGTTTGAGCTCTCTAGCTTCTTATTTGAGGAAGCGAGCATGAGAATACAAGGGTGGAAATAGATTTGTTTGTAGAAGAAGCAATATCAATTCTAGAAAAGCTTGCAAACATCCACCATGAAGAGGAAAGAGTCCCTAACAACTCTATCCTAGAAGCTATTTTTAAGGAAGATGGGCAAATCAAAAGGATCAGTCATTTCCTAATCATGTATCGGCTAGTTTAGATCTAAAAGAGTTGCCACTGGTCATGTTCACTTGAGCATGACGATGAACTTCAATGTATCGAGATTAACTGCAACACCTCCAAATAAATGGAGAACAACTAAAAGAGGTATTTATCTTGTTTATAGCTAATACTTTGAGGAACTGGGTGGATAATTGGTTACAAAATAGTTTTTCACTCTTACTGAAGACCATTTCCAATGTCAAATCAAATACTTGGTCTAAAATTGTAAGGAAGGGAAGCTATTTCTCCTTTCCTATTTCAGGATTTGTTTAGCTTATCGTTTCTTTAGTTAGAGTAGGGTAGTGTAGGTTTTCTTTCAGCATAAGAAGTGTTTTTGTATACTATGCATGTTCCGGTTGGGGCATGTATGATTTTCCATTTTATACATAGCTTTTATGGGGTTCTTGTTACTGTGGAACAATTCGGTTCAACTTCCAGAGCATGACACATGGTAAAATCAAAATTTGGGGTAGTTTTTAAAGTGTAATTTCTAGCCCCAAGAGTTAGTTACATTTAGGTCCTCCCCACCCTTGGTAAAAAAATTCAGATAGTTATATCAACTTCTAAGTCACATTCAGAGCTCCACAGATCAATATCAACTAGTTTCAGTTCATTGCTAAGTCCACACGGATCCATGAGACAATTTTTAAAGGAAAAATTGGTTTTTAAAAAGGTTGTGAGATTGATTCCATCCCCAATAGATGCTTCAAGTCAACTGGTATCTTCATCTAGCGGGAGATGTCCCTGGAGCTCACCAAACTATTATCCCAAATTTACCCCTGGGTTAATTTGGATTACTCATTATAAATGGATTTGGAATTTAAAACTCGAACCTACGGATGACCATCAAATTCAACATCACATGTCAGCAAGGACACATGTCATCATTTCATGAGTTTTAGGTTCGTTGAAAAAGCTAACTCAACGAGTTGCATGAAAGACTAGTTGAGTTGGTGGTGAGATGAAGCGACATCGTGAATTGGGCTGGTGGAGCGAGCTAGATGGGATGAGGAGAGCTCGAATGAGTCACTAGAGAATTAGGAGGTTTCACCCCACCGGTAGCATCATAGGATGTTACCATCCGGTAGCATGAATAATGATACCAAATGGTAGTAAGTATAGATGCTCGGCCGGTGCAAGATTGATGCTACCGGTCGATCCGCAAAGTGGGGACATGGACAACCGGGGAGCGTATGACAACAAGGGTTCTCGGTAGCATTATACGATGCTTTCTTGAATGAAAACATAAACCATGATACCAACCGGTAGTATGGATAAGATGCAACTAGTCATCAATAGGAACATTAGAAGTGAGCCAAAAATTAATAGACATTGTATGAAGTAGCTCAACTACCTGTCAAAAGTTAATGTCTAGTATTTAAGAGCTCATTTTCTATATATATGTAAAATTTTCCCATTTGAGGGGTTCTTGAGCTTTTCTTTGTTGTAGTGGCACCATGTCAAAATGGTGGCTGACTTCTCATGAGTTCTAGACCTTGAATTTGGCCTTTGTAATGTAATATTGTGCCTAATACCATGAATGTAATAGAATTTTGCATATTTTAAGCACACATTTTGTCATTCCTAGCTAGTTTTATTTGTATTCTTGCATTTCCTTTTCATTTCTTGGCATGTTGTGTGCTTTTATTAATTACAAGTTCTAGGTTTGTTGTGTTGCCAATGTGTGGGAAAGTGGAGTTTGTGGTTCTTGATCTATGTCACGTTTTTTTCTCTCTCCCCATGTGTCCTCCCTTTCCTTCCCCTCTTTGAGAGAGCTCAACCACCCCTTTTTTTGGTGTTATCCCCACCTTAAGATTATGATTTACCCTCTAATGCATCTTTCTAACCCTTCTCTCTCTCTCTCTCTGATCCTTGGCATGGTTA
Source organism: Taxus wallichiana var. yunnanensis (assembly GCA_018340775.1). NCBI lineage: Eukaryota > Viridiplantae > Streptophyta > Pinopsida > Cupressales > Taxaceae > Taxus > Taxus wallichiana. The sequence goes on from CM031244.1 coordinate 18,828,349, forward strand.
GCTTAGGATTAGTTAGTTGCATTATCTTTCATATGAGTAGTGTTAGCGGTAGGATTAGGTAGAGGAATTTGGCCTTCTCAGGAGGTCCTGTCTTAGTTTGAGTCTCTCAACTTGGAGACAGTCCCATGTTATCTCAATCCCCAAGACAAACTAATTTGGGATGGGTGCATATTTGAGCTCCAACAATACCTTTTTGAGTGTCTCCAAGGTATCACGAACTTTTTCAAGTGACTATTGTTGGTCCTCAATTCTACACCCCCTGGTGGCTTAACAACATTCTCTTAGGAAGGGGGATGTTTGGATGGTGATAGATTAGGTAATATATCCTTTTTGGCTGGGAATGGCTCTAAAAATTTCCTTTGGGATCAAGCTTTGAGGTGATTGAGAGGCACATACAAAGGGGATGGCCTCATCCTGCTACTTTTGGTCTTGCTTTGAACCATGGTGAGAAGATCCATGGTCTAACCTAAATGCGAGAGGGGGGAGATAATTTTTTTGTTCCTCTTGATATGTTTCAATGATGAATCAATCTGGGATAAAAATTTCCATGAAAACAACACTCACTCTCAAAGTTTTCACAAAATATGTTACATATGCTTAATGCACCAGACACATGTTACTATAAAAAACAAAGTTCGGTTGCTCTTACATTTTATTGATAGTAGAATTAAGGCTAGAAGGCACCTTCAGTGATATTTAGAGAAACAAAGTAGTAAATGGAATGAATGGAAGTTAGTATGAGGGGGTGGGATCAATTATGGTAGTTATAACTTCACAAAGGGGGGATTTATATGGTGAGATATTCCTTGTATCAAAGCATTTAACACTTAGAGCAGCCTACAATTCTGGAAAGTACAAAAACTTGATTAAGTAGTGACAATTTCTACAAAGAAATATTTACATTCATTGATAGCCAATGATGCAAATTTTCAACACAATATCTAAAATACTTGACATAAAATCTTGTGCAATAATTCTAATAAAGTATTTACTGCTTCTACTCTAGTATGCCCAAGATACACTCAAAGGCTAACAAAAATCACTTGAAAAAATGGTTAGAGTAAGGATTTTACAATTAAGTCCAATATTATAGAGTAAATTCTCACAACATAATATTGAACTAATGACCAAAACACAACCATTGAGGATTGATCTAGTGTATGACAAAAAGAGAAGTAACAAACACAAAATTGTAGTAGAAAATATAACTCATCAATCAACAATTTGACATACATAACCTATAACACAAAAATTAAACTCGAAGCGGACATATTTCATTTAGATCTTGAATTTATTAACATGGGAACATAAAGAAAATGCTCTCAATGTTTGTAAATTACGACCACCTTGACACAGAAGTTTGGGAAATCGAAATCTATATGCATTTCACAAAGGAAACATGTAATATTCATAATTATATCTCTCGACCTTTTTCAAAAATAGAAAAACTAACCCCTTTTTATCAGAATACCAAAACTAACTCCTTTTTATATGAGGACAAGCCCCCATATTTATACAAATTTTATTAGTTCTTACAATTTGATTCCCCCCCAAAATAGCAAGTGATTCATCACCTTGTTCATAAAGAAAGATCTTTAATCAAAGCAGGAATGTATATTTTTCTAACTGAAAATATATAATTTTATTTTAGTATATAGGGATCTATTCCATGCCTTCACTACCAAATTTTGGTTTCTAGTTGGTCATGGGGCCGAACTTTGCCTACATGTGCAAAATAGTTAGTTGATACTACCAGTGCGCTTGTGTCCCTTTTTCCTCTTTTTATCCCACCAAATGTCATAAATTTCCAAATCAAATGATGTCAAGTTAAATATCTTGAGATTACCTTTCCAATGAGACCAATTTTGCATGATTTGAAGCTCTGGAGAAAAAATTATAGCCATTTGAATTTTTGAATGTCGGGATGAACATGAGAGTGACACGTGAAAGCTTTTGATTGGGTTAGGAAATTGCCTTCATCTACATGTATGATTCCCGACCTTTTTATGCTTATGTGGCTTTGTGCACATGTATGTTCCATTAGGAACTTCCACCCAATAAGTAAATGCCACATTCCTTCACCTTCTCTCGACTATTCTCTTACTTGACTAATTTCCATTGAACATGAGCCAATGGGAAAGCTTTAAGTTTCTCACACTATCGGAATGTTTGATAACCTTGACTATCCCCAATGAAACATGAGCCAATGAGAAAGCTCCACACTCCTCGTAATGTCAGTATGTTTGATAACCTCACTCGATAGCCATGAAACGTGAGCCAATAAGGAAGCTTCACGCTTACTTCACAATTATTTCATTTACAAAGACCTTATTAGAGTACAAAGCATAAACCAATGAGAAAGCTCAACATGATTGGAAATGTCAGTCTTGTCAGAGTGTGAAGCATAAACCAATGAGAATTCTCCATGCACCTTTTCAGTTTCATAACGTAAAGTTCTCTTACTTTTGTGTTCGACTTTCATCATTTTTGGGGTCAGGCCTTCACATCATGGTTTATATCCGCGACTTCATCGTTGGCTTCATAGAAATGTTTCCATGTATAGTGTTTTGACTGGTCAAACCACCTAGACCCAAATATTTATGAAACTCGATTCATTCCATAGACTTAAGATCCACTAGATCCCATTTTCTTTCCTTACACTGGAATGGGGGTGTGTGTCCACCGTCGCCATTGATCTTGTGCCATCTTGATATCCCCTAAATCCACCATGTTTCTTTCTAACCGTGCTTTGACTTTTCTGCTCCATCATAGATCTAAAGCCTTATGAAATTTGGTATATTTTGGATACTTGAAGTCTACAAAACTTGAATGGCTTAAAGAGGCCCGAAATCTCGTCATGTGTCCTCTCCTTCACAGGCATTTAAATTACTTGGTGGTGCATATCTTTGAGATATTTGAACATCCCAAAATATTTTTAAATGGCTAAGTCCATTTAAATTTTTCATTCGATCTTGATTGCATGATCTTGACCTTTGTGAAAGATGTAAACATATCCCGATCACCCGCAAGTTCAAATATTTTATACTTTGATCAACCAGTCCATTAACCAGTCTCTGGGGAATTCTTATGGTGTCAATCGAAGAAACAAGGCTTGAAAAGATCATAGGTTTTGTGCTCAAGATTCACAATAGAAGATCTAATATTGAAAAGAGTCTGAATTCATCTTAAAGTCTCATCTTTTGGTCCCATAGACTCTTTAGTATCATGGATGTCATTAAAATCTTTCATTTCATTTCAGTCCTCCAATATTTTTGCTAAATATTTTCTTATTTTGACAAGGCACAACATTTCTTACAAATTGATAAGTCTCCTTTACTCAAGACTGAACTTTGAAGCAAGGGGAACAATATGAAGAATACATAGCAGTTAAATTTATGGAGATTATAGGAAAATACCAACTTAATTCAGGGGCCTAGATTGAGCACCAACAGTTTCTCCTTCTCGGGGATAGGCACCCCCTGTGGTTGCTTACATAGAACAAATACCAAATGCCTAATTCATTGGGTAAGGAGTCAGGGAGACAAAAAAAATAAGGAATTTTAAATACATATATAAAATTCATACCGAATACCGACATATCTCAAAACGTGGTCACTATAGACCAGAGCACAAAAAGGGAAAAAAACACAAAAAAGAAAAAACAACACAACAAAATTGTGTATTGTATAATGATCATACCGATCACTTAGCTTAGTCTAAGAAATGTTTGAGATGTCCGCATTAACAAGTAAATCCAAAAATGTCCTTCCAATTCTTTCATAAATAAAGTATTTTTTCCAATCCCAATATCAATAGAAAATGGTTTCATCTATAGGGCATCAAATTTTATATGTTTACCCTCATCTTCATGTCTAGACCTCAATTATAAACCCCAGGGGCATAACAACATTATCCGAGAAGGGGATGATTGGATGTTGATAGACTTGGTAATATATCATTCTATAGCTGGGTAGGGGTATATACACATCCTTAGGATCAAGCATTGAGATGATAAAGGGGAACGTACGAGAGGGTATGACCTCATCTTTCTACTTTTGGTTCTACCTTGAACTAGGGTGAGATAACTCATAGTGTAACCTAAATGTAGAGGGGAGATGAATTCTTTATTCCTCTTGATTTGTTTCAATGATGTATCAATCTAGGATAAGCATGGCCATGAAAAAAACACTCACTCTCATGAGTTTTCACAAAAAATATTACATGTGCTTAATTTACTAGACATGTGTTACTATAGACAAACAAATTTGGTTTCTCTTGCATTCTCTTGGTAGTATAATTAAGGCTAGAAGGCATCTTCAGTGATATTTAGAGCAACAAAGTAATGAATGGAAGCTAATATGAGGGGGTTGGATCAATTATGGTAGTTGTAACTTTAAAAGGGGGGTATATATAGTGATAGATTCCTCGTATCAAAGCATTTAACACTTAGAGGAGCCTCTAATTCTGGAAAGTACAAAAAACTGGATTAAGTGGTGAAATTTTCTACGAAGAAATATTTGCATTCATTGATAGCCAATAGATGCAAAGTTTCAACACAATCTCTAAAATACTCAACACAAAATCTTGTGTAAGAATTCTAATAAAGTATTTACTAATTCCACTCTCATACACCCAAGATAGACTTAAACAAAAATCACTTCAACAAAATGCTTAGAGTAAGGATTTTAAAATCAAGTCCAATATTGCAGAGTAAATGCTCACACCACAATATTGAACTAATTACCAAAGCACAACCATTGAGGATTGATCTAGTGTACTATAAAGAGAAGCAACAAACACAAGACTATAGCAGAAAATATAACTCATCAATCAACAATTTGACATACAAAACCTAAACACATGAATTAAACTCATAAGGACATATTTCATTCAAATATTGAATTTCTTAACAAGGGAACATAAAGAAAATGCTCTCAATGTTTTTCAATGGCTATACATTGCAACCACCTTGACACAAAAGTTTGGGAAACCAAAATCTATATGCATTTCATAAAGGAAACATGCAATATTCACAATTATATCTCTCGACCTTTTCGAAATAGAAAAACTAACCCCCTTTTGATCAAAATACCAAAACTAACTCTATTTGATATGAGGACAAGCCCCCATATTTATACAATTCTAATGAATTCTTACAATTCAATTTCCCCCAAAATAGTAAGTGAATCTTCTCCTTGTTCACAAAGAAATATCGTTGATCGATCGGACTCTAACTTTTTCTAACTGAAAATATCCAATTTTTTATTAGTATTTTAGGATCGATTCCATGCCTTCATTGCCACATGTGTAAAATAGTTAGTTGATACTACCAGGTGCACTTATATCCTTATTTTCTCTTTTTCTCCCATAAAAATCCATTAATTTCTTAATAAAATGATATCAAATTGAAGAGCTCAAGGATACCTTTCCAATGTGACCAATTTCGTGTGTTTTAGAGCTCAAGAATGAAATTTATGGTCATTTTAATTTTTGCATGTTGGGATGAACATGAGAGTGACACGTGAAATCTTTTGATTGGCTTCATAAATTACTTTTGCCTATGTGTTTGATTCCCTTTACTTTTCTATTTTTATGTGGCTTTGTGCATAGGTATACTCCATTATGAAATGTGAGCCAATAAGAAAATGACACACACCTTCACCTTCTTAGACTGTATTATTACTTGTATTGGCCCCCATGAAATATGAGCCAATGAGAAAGCTCCACACTCCTCACAATTTTAGTTTGTTTCATAACCTTGAATGGCCCCAATGAAACATGATTCCATAAGGAAGATATAAGCTTAATTTGCAATTCATTTTCATTTATAAAACCTTATTAGAGTGTGAAGCATAAACCAATGAGAAAGCTCCATGCTACTAGAAATGTCAGTCTTGTCAAAGTGCAAAGCATAAACCAATGAGAAAGATCCATGCACCTTTATGGTTTCACAGTGCCAAGTTATCTTACTTTTGTGTTCACCTTTCATTGGTTATGGTTTGGTCCTTCGCATCGTGACTTATTTCTAGGAAGAAATTATCATTGGCTTCATAGAAATGTTACCACGTATAGTTTCTTGACCAATCATACCACCTGCACTCCAAAACCTTTGAAATCTAGCTCATTCTATAGAATTAAGGTCTCACAAATACCATGTGCTCACCTTGAACCAAAATGGTGACGCGTGTCCACCACCATCCGTTGATCTTGTGCCATCTTGATATCCCCTAACTATGCCATGTTTTTTCGACGATGCTAACTTTTTCTGCCCCATTGCAGACCCGAAATGCTATCAACCTCATTTGATTCTATAGACTTGAAGTCCACATAACCTGAATCGATTAGAAAGGCTAAGAATCTTGCCATGTGTCCTCTCCTTTGTGGGATTTTAATTTATTAGCGGTGCAGATCTTTAAAGGTCATTTGAACATCCTGCAATTTTTAAACAATTAATTCCATTTTGAATTTGTCATTCGATGCTGATTACTTTGTGAAAGATGTAAACATATCCAGATCACTTGCTATTTTAAGATTTTATACTTTTATCAACTACCCATTAACCAGTCCTTGAGGAATTCTTATGATGTTAGTCGAAGAAACAAGCCTTGAAATATCGCGGGTTTCGTGCTCAAGATTGAAAGTAGAAGATCTAATATATAAAAGAGTCTAGATTTATCTTAAAGACTCAACTTTTAGCCCCATAGAATCTTTAGTCTCGTGGATGTCATTAAAATATTTCATTTCATTTCATTTCAGTCCTCCAACATTTCATGAATCCTTTCATTTTACTTTGACAAGGCACAAAATTTATTATGAATTGATAAGTCACCTTTACTCATACTGAACTTTGAAGTAAGGGGAAAAATATGAAGCATACATAATAGCTACATTTATGGATATTAGAGGAAAAGACTAGCTTAATCTAGGGGCCTAGATTAAGCACCAAAAGTGGCTCCTACTCGGGATGGGAATCATTGTGGGTTCCATAAGAACAAAGACCAAATGCCTAATCTATTATGTAAGGATTCAGGAGAAAAAAACACACAAACTTTCTAAATAGATACATAACATTCATACCATAATAATGACATATCTCGAAACCTAGTCATTGTAGACCAGAGCACAAAAAGGGAAACAAAAAAACAAAAAAATTGTGTATTGTACAATGATCATACCTAATCACTTGGCTTAGTCTAAGAAATGTTTGAGATGCCTGCCATTGATAGGAAACTCCAAAAATGTCCTTCCAATGTCTTTCGAAAGAAATTATGTTCTCCAATCCTAATATCAATAGAATAGGGTCCCATCCATAGGGCATAAAATTTTCCATGTTTTCCCTTGTCTTCATGTCTGTTGTCCCATAATAGGACTAGGTCTCTAACATTGAAAACTCTTGGAGTGACCTTCTTATCAAATATTTTCTTGAGTTTTTCTCTGAACTTGACATGTTTTTTATGGGACTCTCTTCTTTCCTCATCCAATTCCATAATTTGATTGATCCTTGTCTCATATGGACTTACTTCTTCCCCATCTTCAAATTGTAAGTGTAGGGGAAAAAGGGCTTGAAATCCATAGACTAATTCAAATGGGATCTTGCCAGTAGACCTCTTAGTAGTAACTTTTTCTACCCATAATGCAAACTTGAGTTTCTCACCCATTTTTTTATTTGTCTCTAATGTTCTTTTGAGGATCTTAAGAAGGTTCTTATTACTTGATTCTGCTTGGCCATTTCCTTGAGGATTATAATTTGATGCATAAGCCAAAGTAATACCATACTCATGGCACATTTTTGCCAATGGTTTAGCTCTGAATCTCATGGCATTTTCAGCAACTATCTTGGCAGAACCCCAAATCTACAGATTATGTTATTGAGAATAAAATCCATGACTACTTGATGAGTTTCCTTCTTGGTGGGAATGGCTTTAACCCATTTGGTAAATTAATCAATGGCTACCAATATCCATTTATGACTAGTACTTAAAGAGTCTGATATTTCACCAATAAAATCCAATCCCCATTATTTGAATGGAGCTTCTATTGACATAGGTTGCAGGGGTAGGGCCCTAGAAGCTTTCAATATTCCAAAAAAATGTTAACAAATTTCACACTTTCAAACCAACAAGGCAACATATTTGAACAATGAATGCCACCAATATCTTGCCCTTAAAATTTTGTGAGCAAAGAACCCTTCCCTCAAAATGGCCTCCACACACTTCCCCATAAAATTTTAAAATTATTTTACATGCCTCTTCAGTGATATATCTTAGTAAAACTCCTAGATTATTCCAAGCCATTCCATGATCAGAAAATATACTTTTGGGAAACCAACTTGAGTTTCCTCCTTTGATTCTCATCTAAGTGCACAGGACAATTCAAGTTCAAGTAATATACTATATCTATATACCAAACTGAAGTGCTCACCTTTTCATGAGGGTGTAGCCCATCTTTTTCAACATTGTGTATCTCCACCACATGAAAATTTCTCTTTGCCATTAACCTTATTAAGCCCAATCCTCAAACCAGTTTTGTGGTTTGAATCTCCATGTCATATTCTTGTAAATTGTTGACTGATGAAATATTTTACTGGACATTTCCATTTGAGACATAATGACTTTCATCATTATGTGGGGTACATAAGTTATAACTTTTGATCTTATAATATAGGGTCTGAAAAATTTAGTGGCCATTACCAAGGCAAATGCTTGTTTATCCATGATGGAATATTTCAGCTCAGAGCCCTGCAAGGCTTTTGCTAAAGAAGGAAATGGGATTTTCATGCCCCTCTTCATCCTTTTATAATAACATAGAAGCAATTGTATTCCCCAAGGTAAAAGAGAACATCTATAACACCTTTCTATAGTTAGGGTTGGTTAAGATGGGGAAATTTTGAGTGCCTCCTTTATTCCTCTAAATTCTTGAACAACCCCTTCTTTCCACTTGATTACTTGATCCTTTTTAGCATGATTTTAATGGGAAGAGTGGTCTCAATAAATTTGGAGATGAACCTTATTTAAAAATTACCTATTCGAATAAGGATTAGATACCCTTTCTAGACATAAGAACAAGAACTTTGTCGATTACCTCTACCCTTTCCAGATCTATCATCAATCCTTCTTGTGACAGCATATGTCCCAACAGTCTTGCCTTTTTCACCCCGAAGTGGCACTTATTTGGGTTCAATGAAATCCCATACTCTCTACACCTAATCAATATATTTTCAAGGTGCCCCAAATGGTCACCCTTGTGTCTAGAGAAGACAATTATATCATCTTGATAAATTGCTATGAAATCATTGATGAAACCAAGAAAATGCCACATCCATAACTCTTTGAAAGGTTACACCAACATTCATTAGTCCAAAAGGAATTATAACATAGACATATATTCCCCAAGGGGTAGTGAAAGAAGTTTTGAACTGTTCTGATTGTTTTACCAAAAATTGGTCATACCCTGATAATCCATTTAATATAGATAATAACTCATATCATGTTACCTTTTGTAACATATTATCCATATTAGGAAATGGGTAATTATCCTTAAGAGATTCTTTATTTAGATTTCTAAAATCCACACAAAGCCTTATGTCCCCATTTTTCTTTCTGACTGGCACTAAGTTGGCAACCCATGAAGAGTATCTAGTGGGTTGAATTATCCCACCATCTCATAGTTTATTTAATTCCTCTTGAATTTTGGTTGCAAGAAGGGGATTTATTGAAATTTAATTTTTCCCGAAGGTCTTGGAGTGAGGCTCTAATGGTATATTGCACTAAAATAAGTCTTCTCTATAAGCTTTCAATTCTGAATAAGACCATGCTAGGAAATCTTGGTATTTCTTCAACAACTTGGTATAAGCCTATTTTTCTTCATTGCTCATGCTACACCCCAAACCGACCTTTCTTTTAATTTGAGAAGTTCCCAAGTTACACTCTTCAACATCTTTGGGTGCATGGATAGGCTTTCTCACAACTTAGTCTGTACTATCAAAATTTGATTCTAGGCTGACAAGTCCTCTAGGAATAATATTTTTCTTTAGTTTTATCACATCTTTCCCAAAAAGGGTTTCCTTTCCTTTACATAGCACCAAAATAGGTTCTAATTCAATGAGTTGATTAGTGAACTCATATTTACAATTTAAAAACCTCTAAATCTAGGCATCATCCTCAAAAACCTGCCAATGTTGAATGTTATTAGGAACTGAAGGTCTGACTAGCACTTCTACTTCATAATTGCAGTAAGGAGACATTGTCTCATTATCATATTGAGAGGATAAGACAACCAATTTTTTAGCTGCTGCATTCTGATTTCTCTCATGATAAAGGATATTAAAAGAATCAAATAATTCTATGAGATCCCAAACTGCATGCTTATATTGTCTCATCCTCTGGTTTTTAGTTGCATATAATTTCTTGACTTGCTTTATAACTAATTCAGAATCTCCTTTGATAATAATGTTCTTAATCCCATGCTTCCATGCAACTCTTAAACCAAGGAGCAATGCCTCATATTCAACAATGTTATTAGTACATTCAAACTTCAATTTGAAAGAGAAATTAAAAGAACCTCTGATTTGGAGAAGTTAGAACCACTCCAGCTCCATTTCCAACATTAGAACATGCTCCATCAAAATTCATGGTCCAGGGGACATTGAAATCTTCAAGGTGTGCATTAATATCCATGCAATGATCTTTAAAATCTACACAACCTATGAAGTTACCCAAATTTGTATCAACAAACAATACCTCATAAGAAGCATTCATAGGATCCTTAATAAGATGGAGCATTTTATTTTCTCCATGAAACTTTACCAACTTCCCTTCCAATGGTATAGAGGCATAGGACATGTCCATCTGAACACTACCTCCTACACTAGTAACCCATTTTCTTGATAACAACATACCCCATTTAGCATGGCAATCAACTATAATCATATTCATAGTCAAATATTTTCGAGGATAGGAAACAAGTTGTACTAGTAAACCTCTGAAATACCCAACAACAAGTACCTCTCTTAAATCCATGGTATAAAATCTCCAAAGGTTGTTATTTTGATGTCCAATTCAATCATGACCTCTAAAGGCATGATATTACATGAAGCTCCTAAATAAAAATACATTTGTAGTCTTTCATTGACAATCAGAGTGGTAAAGAAAGGATCCACATCTAATTGTGATTCAACCAAGGAAGTACCTAAATATACTTCTAAGGGTTCTTCCATGTTCTCTGGGTCTTCCTTTATCTCAACTTCAGCAACATTGGGGGGATTTACTACATTATTTATACCCCTTTCTTTGACAACCATATCATCCTTCAGCCCCAAGTATTCAAATGCTCTTTTTCTATGCTCAGGAATTCTAAGTAGTTCTACTATAAGCACTCAGTAACTTTTATTTGACTCAATATTTGGGTCATGTAACATATAATATAATTTGGTAGGGTTGTATTAGAGGCAAGGGTGACATTATTTTCTGATGGGATGTTATCCCTTATTGCTTGGGTGGATGCAAAATTACTTGGTCTTGAAGTATTGACAAGACCTTTATCAGGCATACTTCTTTTGGGGGCATCTTTGGGGATGTTGGTCAAGAGAGGAATTTTTGGTTTAGGAGCAGGGACAGGTCCTTTGACTTGTTTGTTCTGAAGGTTATACTCCTTTTCTTGAGAAACCACAACATTCATTAATAGCTTCCTATCCTCTTCAGAAGGGATTCCACCATCATACTTTTTAATCATTAAAGCTCTTAAATACTCAAAGTCATGATTTGGAAGCTCAAATGATTGAGCCATATCTATATAAGCACTACTTATAAAAGGGATGGAAAATACTTGATTTTTGCAAGCCCAAAATTCCTCCATAGTTCTAGCATATAGAAGATCAATGGAAGTATCTCCTTATGGTGAATCATTTGGACACTCCATCATGCATATATCATCAAAACCAACTTCATCAGTAACATCATCATCTCTAACAATCTTCTCATAAGGGGGATGTGGAAACAAACATTTATCACACCATTCAATGATGTGGTCTTCTCTCTACCAATGATACCCTTGTTGTCAATGGATCTGGGACTGTTTTATTATCTCTGAAATATTGTTGCTTATTTCCTAAACCCATAGGTCCTTTTCCTCTATCATCAGCTTGGTGATATCCTTTGGGATGATTCCCAAATATATTTTTTCCTTGGGCTTGGTGTTGAGTTTGAGGATTTGAAACTAATCCTTTCTCTGCTCTAACAATCTTATATGATATCTCTTTGACTGCTCCAACCAAATTTTTAACCACTTCTTCTAAGTCCACTACCTTACTTGCATGTGGCTTCTCTAGATTAATCAGCTTGACACCTTCCCTCTTTGGAGGCTTCCTGACTGCTTTAATATTATTCTCAATTTGGAAAGCCATAGATAAGGAATGCCTTAGAGTTCTAGGATTTTTTTCCTCAGATAATAAGTTTCTTTCTTATCAAAGGCATCTGAGTACTTAATTAGACAAGAATCATCACTAAGCTTTATATTACTAGGAAATCTTTTCAAAGTTTTATTGAACCTAGTGTTAAAGTCTTACACACACTCATTAGGATTATTTTTGATATTTTAAAACTTTGATAAAAGAAACCTAGGGTCAGTCTTATCACCATATTGGAGTCTAAATGCATTCTTCATTTCTATCCAAGAATCAATTGAATTTTTAGGCAAAAAATTATACCATTCCTTGGCATCTTCTTCTAATGTATGTATGAATAATTTAACATAAACATCTTCATGCTCTACTTCATAGTCATCCATAACATTATGAAAAAATCTAAGATGTTGATCCCCACTTATAGCATTATTCCCTTGAAATCTAGGCAACTTGCTTCTAATTTCATTTGGTACTTCATTAGGATAGCCCACCATTCCAATGAACCTTATTGGTCTATAAGTGGTGACTATAAAAGGAGCCCTTGGTGGAGGTTGTTCCATATTATTTTATGGAGGAGTTTCAAAAGGAGGGTTGAAATGGTGGGGAACTAGAGGCCTCTAAGGTAGAGGAGTATGATCCACAAAATGAGAATTTCAGGGAATCGGTTTCACAAAATACTTTATTCTCAAGAGTCAACAAATAAGGAAGATGAGGAATACCTTTATTATTTACAGATGTTGAACCTTCTTGAAATAAAGAATGTAAATATGCTTGAGGACTACCTGGATCAGAGTTGTCAGGTGTGCTAGAGTAATCCTCCACCAAAGGTGGATCAAATTCAATAGGTTGAACAATATTTTCTTGTCTTTTGATCACCCACTAGTTTCTAGATTTGATTCCTTCTTGACTATGTATTCTCCAGCTCTAGGAGTAATCTTCTGGTGGGATCAGACTTGATAAATTATCTTCATCCTTCCATCTTTACAAAGGGAGAGTTAATCAACAAGGTGTATAAAATATTTGCATTGGTGTAACCAAAACTTTATTTGAAAGATAGAGCCTCCACTAAGGCCTTGTACCTTAGATGTATATATTAACTCAAAATTCTTTTGAAAGGATAACTTCACAAACTAGGAGGTTAAGATTTATATATATTTATGAATTTTCCCATGTTTTTTTATCACTAATCCTTTAGTATACCCAAAAATGGTAAAACTTTATGGAAAGCATATTTTTATCTAGAAATATATGGATGATACTTTTAGAATGATCTCAAATTGCCTAATTTTGAAAAAACTCTGCAAAGGCATGAATTCTCAACATTGCCCGGACTAAAGCTTCCTAGAAACGATGTTAGCTGCATTTTTGATGGAATTTTCACTCTAAAAGCTAAATGTGGGTGTTATATTACCTTTTTTGCTTATGTGGCTTTACGCATAGGTATGCCATGTTCCATTAGGAAATTCTAGCCAATAATAAAATGCCATGTTCCTTCGCCTTCTCAAACTTTTCTCTTACTTGGATAATTGCCACGAAACGTTAGCCAATGCAAAAGCTCTCGCATTATCAAATTTTTTGATAACCTTGACTATCCTCAGCAAAACATGAGCCAATGAGAAATCTCCACACTCCTCAAAATGTCAGTTTGTTTGATAAACTCAACTCGATATCCACAAAATGTGATGCAATAAAGAATCTCCATGCTTATTTCACAATTATTTCATTTACAAAAACCTTATTAGAGTGTGAAGCATAAATCAATGAGAAAGCTCCATGCTATAGGAAATTTCAGTCTTTTTAGAGTGTGAAGCATAAACCAATGAAAAATTTCCACACACCTTTACTGAGCTTTTGTAGCGTCAATTTATCTTTATTTCGTGTTTGCCTTTCATTGGTTGTGGGGGCGAACCTTCGTATCACAGTTTATATCTAGGTAGACTTCATCGTTGATTTCATATAAATTTTACCATGTATAGTGCTTTTCTCAATTAGACCACATAGATACGAATATTTATGAAACTCGATTCATTCTACGGACTTGAGTTCCACTAGAGCACTGCTGCTTGCGTCTTGTACGAATGGTGATGTGTGTTCATTATCGCTTTTTAATCTTGTGCCATCTTGATATCCCCTAAGTCTGCCACATTTCTTTCTAACCACACCGACTTTTCCTACCCCACCATGGGTCCAACGCCTTATGAAATTTGGTACATTCCTCATACTTGAAGTCCATGAAACTCGAATGACTTAAAGTGGCTTGGAATCTCACCATGTTTCCTCTCCTTCGCGGGCATTTAAATTACTTGGCGGTGTAGATATTTGACGGCTATTCAAACGTCCCAAGATTTTTTAAATGGATAATTCCATTTAAATTTTTCATTCGGTGTTGATTGCATGTTTTTTACCTTTGCAAAATATATAAACATATCCTGATCACCCACAAGTCCAAATATTTTATAATTTGATCAACCAATCCATTAACCAGTCTCTAGGGAATTCTTATGGTGTCAGTCAAAAGAAACAAGGCTTGAAAAGATCACAGTTTTTTTGCTCAAGATTCATAGTAGAAGATATGATATTGAAAAGAGTCTCAATTAATCTTAAAGGTCTCATCTTTTAATCTCATGGAAGTCATTAAAATCTTTCATTTCATTTCAGTCCTCTAATATTTTTGTTGAATCCTTTCTTATTTTGACAAGGCACAACATTTATTAGAAATTGATAGGTCTCCTTTAATCAGATTGAACTTTGAAGCTAGGGGATAAATACGAAGCACATATAACAGCTTACATCTTACAAAGATTCGAGGAAAAAACCATCTTAATCCGGGGACTAGATTGAGCACCAACAACTATCATGCACCAATAGGCCACCAATCACTAGAATTAGGTCTAGTTTAGACCCGAAAAAGTATAATAATACCATACCTCTACTTCCAATCTCTCTAAAAGGACTTAACAAACTTGAGAAAAATGTCTCGCACCTCTACATGCCCTCATAGGCTCTCATGGATCTACAACTGATGATCAAGCCTCATTAGGCCTCTAAGCACCTAGACTAGGTCTAGATGAGCACCTGTAACTATGTCCTTAACCTCTACCTATACTCTGAAGCTATCATGAGTGTCTCAAAACACTCTCCTCATGTTATCCATGCTTTTATAATGCTACTCAAGCCACCTCATGTATTTATTTCAGCATGCCAAGCCATCCTTCTAACTAGGCCTCATCATTAGGCTTACTAGGTCAAGCCATTCTCACTTTGTCCACTCAAGCCATTCTCACTGTTTTCCTAGGTCAACATCATAGAAAAAAACCTCTAACACTCCCAAATCATCCTCTTTGTCATTAATGATATTTTACATCAATGAAAACAATCGACTCACTCATGTCAACAAACTCCCCTTTGTCATCGATGAAAAACAACCTAGTAATTCTCCCCTTTTACATTAATGAAAAAGTTCATACCTTAAGAATTTGGTCTCCATCATCAACAACTTCCTAGAATCACCTCTTGGTTGGAAACATCAATCAAACACATAGACCTATTTTTACCTTCCTTGACTTTGTTTTTTTCTTCATAAAGGCATTTTAGCTCCCCTTAGGTAGAAACATTCATGGTATACACACATGAAAACAATCATGATTTAGATCAATAAAACCATCTTGAATCATAAATAGGCCAATCTTAGTTAAAGATAGTCAAAAATAGACTAGACTATGTCATACACAGATCGTAAGCTCATTTAGGAATATGACCCCTAAAGCTCTTCTTCAGACCAAAAATTCCAAACTTCACCTTTCTCTAGAAGCCCACATATAGCATGGAACACCTCCTTATCACTTCCCTAGAATCATTTATCAACATCTAACTGAAAATTCAAAATCGAGCTCATACCTTGATCGCAAGTCATGAAAATAAATCAATCATATCATCACAGTCTTAAAGCAATCATGTCAATATTCTTTACCTCTTCTACATGTTAACAGACTTGATTGAGTGTGCTTGCAATCATGAATATCTCTTCCATACAAGACTTCTTGACAAATTATCCACATTTTAATGTCAAAACTAGTTCCCCCTACTTCAATAGGTCTTCACATACTTGTATCTCTTCATTGTAGTACAAGACAACTTATAGTACCACCCGATAAGGTGTAAAATTCACTCAAAAACATGAGATCAACCATACAAGTCATGCAATATACCTCACCTCACATTTCAAGGGTAAAGATAAATTCAAGCTCCCCTCAAACTTATGCCCCACTTTAAAGACATCATGTACATCATTCTTTTACTATAACAATACCTTCACGATCTTACAACTCTATTACATCTCCATGAGTAAACACAAAAGATATACCTAAGAATTTTTAAGTCTTTGAAAAATATCCATGTAGTCATTTTTATGCCCTTAGAACAACAGTCTAATCCCATGCGCATTGGCCTATCACCCAGCAGCACTGGTGCTCACTGAGGCATGCGCAGGCACCGAGCCCCTCCTTTATGTGAGTCTTGTGAGAATACATTGATCAATGATAGAAACTTAGAAAAATGGTAAAGAAACATGTATTCATTCTGATAACTTAAGATGAGGCATTATATTAATGCATCCATTCCGACAATGAGAGAAACATCAAATAGATAACATATCTGATTCATAATATAAAGAAGATGCACTAGGGTTTACACCCATGAAAAATGTATATTTAGAATAGAACCATATATTCCTCATTGATCTTAGTTTAATAACCACATTACATTCCTTAAGGCCATAACAGACCAATGTATCAATACGATAAGACTCATGCATCAGAAATCCTAACCATGCTTCCCATATTACAAAAATGATCACAGACCCATCCCTCTAGATATGCCATCTCTCCTATAACCCTCCTAATGAGAGTCCATAGAACCCATTACTATTTCTGTAGAGCTTCGCCTCTTCAATCACTATGTGATGCTAGTGACCACACACTTTTCTCAAAGAGCCATCCTTTCCTTCTACCTGAGCATCTCTATATATAGCTTTAGCATCCACTATCATGCCTTCCTGAAGTAATAGATCGGTTTCCAAGTTTCCATGTGGTTCTTCAATGGAGCATGTTTCTTCCCATCCGAGCTCTCCACTTTATGAAATGATGTCTTTCTAGGATCCTTCCATTGCATGGAATATTCCTTCCTTGACCATCGAGTTGCCAAGATGACATCTTATCCATTCTCGCATGCTCATTCAGGTCATGCTTTTCTCATGTGCTATTAGGAATGCCAAATATGGCTAAGTCCTGAAACCCTTTGCTTTTCCTTCACCCCGCAAATCCTTCTTCATATAGGTCTTGAGTGCTGTGTGCCTTCTTGTACTTAGCCAGAATCCTGAGGCCCAACATCACCCCACACTAAGCTTGTTCTCCATCCACAGGAACACCTTCCTTTAATGAATAAAGAATGGAAGACTCTAAATAGTTAGAATAAAGAATGAAGGAATGAATAATGAGGGAAGAATGAATTAAAGAATGGGGGAAATGTAGAAGAATTTTTTTATTGTTGAAGGAGGAGTGGGAAATCCTTTCCAATATCTACCTCGAGTTTCCCCAAGCATCTACCTCACTCTACGCTTTTGACAGAGGTCACCTACTAGGGTACTCACCTCCTCAAAACTTAGCTCCTCCCCCTTGGCACTCATCATATAAAAATACCCTCCAGTTATTTTCCAAGGTCATCGAGTGCATCCATTCTCGGGTGATCTGGGGATATAACTCCTTTAGCCATTTTTTGATCGAGCCCCACAAGGTCTCAATAGCTTTCAATTTTTTTCTACTTTATCTAGGATCTTATCCCTCTCTACTTTGTTTCCCTTATTCTTCTCTTGAAATTCCTTGAGCTCGCTTCATGTGTAGCAACTAAAATGCTTGCTACCCTATCCCTATCAGCTGCAATTATCATAAGCGGCCTCAACAACTTATGCGGTGGATTTTACATCGATGAGGAGTTTGGTATACCGAGAAATGATCTCTACCACCTTCAACTTCTCCTCCCTTTCTTGGCATGCCAAGTGCCTCTTCTATAGATTCTAAGGTGAGTGGCCACCTTTCCATTGTGAGGATGCGAGTCAAATCCTCTAGGAATTACAAGGTTGATTCATATTTTTGCTCGGGTGGTGCTAGGTCGGGATGCTTTAAGACAATAACATTCGTAATCATCTCAATTTTCTTATATACTTTGCATACCCTTTCCTTATCCTCTTTCATTTTGTGCCTTAGTTATGCGTTAATTAGTTCTTCTTGTTTCAGATCCTTTCTTTTCTTGAGAATTTCCTCCTCCTTCTCCAATTCCACCTCTAAAAATCTCACCCTATCATTCCTTCCAAAAATTCTGGCCTCAACCTCAACTGAAACCTTGTTGAGTGCATTACAGACTTGCTCATCTGACAACTATTGAGCATTAACCAAGGGGTTTATCCCTTTTTCTCTGGCATCTTCATTAGCACCCCTTGGCTTACCTCAAACTCAGGTTCATCAACATGGGATTCAAATGCCCAAGATAGCATTTTCTTGGTTCATGGGTATGCACCTTCTACGTCAAATGAGGGCATGGCCAGGAGTTGTTCTATTGGCATGGTGCTCTAGAAGCACATACGTAGCACCTTTCTTGGATCATTGATGTAACCCATTCCTTGCCCCTGTGCTGCCACCACGCTCTTCCCACCTATTCGTATCCTTTGGAAAGCTTACTGCTAGGCTAGGGTCTCTGCCCATGTTGTCATACTCTTTTCCAATGCTCTCCTCTTCTATCTCCTTAAGAAATTCATCTCGCATTGTGATCTACCTCTTGTTCCACTAACTTTTTGATGATTCCTGTCACTTCTCTCTCCACGGCCTCTTCTTATTTGTTCCTTGGTGAGGCTTGGGGTCCTCTGATCTCTTGTGTTCACTTCTTCACTCACCCCTTTGCCTTGAGCATCTGCTTCCTCCTCACCATCCTTCCCTTCACTTCCTTCTTCTGAATCATGTATATCATACACTATACGATTATGAACTTCTTCATCCTCATTGTCGTCCTTCGTGCCCCTTTAGGCCTCCAACCCCTATGTTTCCTCTAATTCTACCCTCTTTTCCACCTTTTGTTTCTTCCTAATCGGTGATACCAAAGATAGGAGACTCTTCCCTCTCTCTCTCTCTCTAGCAGGTGAATCCTTCCTTGGCAAATCTTCTAGTGTGATAGGCTCCTCTTGCTCTAGCACCTCTTCTTATAGGGTCTTCTCCTTTATTAGGGACTTCTTCCTACATGTGTAAGTGCTTCGCTTAGCGCTTGCTTCCGGTACACCCACAGATTGTGTTGTATGCACACTTGGTGCTTTTTTCTCATGCACTTCTCTCTCCCTTTTCTCAATGTAGCCTTATTCCTTCTTGTGGGGTCCTCGGAATGGAGACATAATTTTCTAGGTAGGTACCCTTTTCAAACTTTGGTCTGATGTGCAAGTATACCCTTGCTGCAGTCCTCCCAAAGATTCGTAGTGCCGATGGCTTCATCATCTGCACTTTGTGGGAGACATACTTCTCCACATAGTCGTGCTTCTTTGGATACATGAGCTTTCGATGCAGCTCATAGTGGTCTTGGTCTACCTCACTAAGGTCAAACCTTAGTCTTTTGGCCTCCTTAAAATAGTTGACCCCCACTTAGAAGTATTGTGCAATGAAGGAAAATGGAAACTTGCACCATGGACTCTCAGTCCCATCCATCAAAGTGAATCTTCTGATATATAAGTGCTGATATACAACAAACTCAACCTCTTCTCCTACAAGTGTGGGAATTTTCTCAGGTATCCTCCACTCTACCCCAAATGTGTCACACATTCTCTTGTACCATTTTTCTAGGCATGCCTTGTGAGTGGTTGTCATGGTATCACAGGTATATTTCTCAAATCTCTTTATGGGAAAGGTATCCTCTTCTGGGTATTCCCATAGAAAATTCTTCGGCCCATCGGGCACTCCAATCTCCAAGAAGAAAATGGTGAGCATAATTTTTCCAAACACTATCTTTTCTCCCTTCTATGTGCTGCTAATGATTTCATCTACAATGAAGGAAGATAAGTCGTAGGTGGTTCTTATGAAATCTTTCGGCATACATTCAACCATGCCTTGTTCACTTGGGTCCATCTTTCTTGACCATTCATCTTTGTAACCAAGCACATGGCCATCCTCATTACAAGTTTGGGGATATTTACAATATCAAAGTAGCGTGAACCCTTCTTGTAGTCATAGGCCTCTATTGTCTCCTTTATGGCCTCCTTATCCTCCAAGTCGTCATCTATGGAGTCTCCTTTGCAAATCAGGCCAGTGAACTTTGATATGAGTTGAGGAGTTATGCGCATTTTGCGGCCTATAAAATAGAAGTGGTCTTCATGCATGTGCGACATCAACCACTAGTATAACCACTCAGCTTGCCAAAATAGGGCAACTCATATAGTTGCAGTAACCTAGCCTTACCCAAATTTACCTTCACCTCATCATTATAGATCAACATAACTTCTGGTGTTCTTATATCAGTTAGATGAACCAGTTCCAACATCATTTCCTTCTCTATGGTTCTCGTGTAATGGTTATAGTCACTCACGCCATCTTCCTAACATGTGATACCCATTATTTCCCCAACAATACTCCATCTGGGTACTGCATCTCTGTATACCACTCATTAAAACTTGTTGTGGCAGTTTTTTTTCCCTTTCCCTTCTTCTTTGGTGAAATTGTCTCCTTTTTGGTGCCATTTTTACTTGTTGGCTAAGCCCTAAACTTGTCTTCCTTTCTCTACTTCCTAACTCTTCCCAATCTTGTGGCTCAACTCTGTGAAAGAATCCTTTTATCTTCATGCCCTAGCTACAAAACCCTAACTTGGAAAAACTCTTCCATAAGACAGTGTATTCCACTAAAACTCTCTCCCTACGCCCGTGTACTCCTTCCACTCTAGTTTGTAGATCAACCCTAGTCACGCACTCAGATCTCTATGATTCCTTCTTCACACAAATCTCTCTTCATAGATGCCCTAGTTCGTAAGATCTCTTCAATTTCATAATCGCAAGGTAAATAATAACGTGCTCAACTTCATACTTATAGCTTTTTCCTCCTTTCTAGTAATAAATGCTACACCACCTACCAACGTACTTAGCATTAAATGTGGATTTTTCCACTAAATCTGACCTTAAGCACCCTTACCCATGTGCCCAAACTTGCATGCAAAAATATTTTACAACCTTCTGGCATGTAAAAACAAAATCCATACTAACCGAAGACTCTTACGTGTGTGTCTCAGTAGCGTCGAAGGCACTTCTTCTATCCTTGACCTATTTTTTTCCTTTCCTACCTCATGTTGTTCTTGCGCTTTTCCTTCTCTATACATGGTTTTTGTTAAGCTATCTTGACACAAAATTTCTTGTCTACCTTTTCCATGTGCTCTCCTCCTTACGCACTTTTTATCTTTCAACTGGGTCATTTAACACAACTTCCACTACCAACTAATTCTTCACTTTGCACTACTTCCTTCGCATAACTCCACCCCACACTAAAATTATATGCATGGTCCTCTGCACATACACAACATTTTTGAAATTAATAAGTGGTTACCAATGCACAAGGTGAAAAATAGAACAAAAAGAAAGGAATAAGCAACAAGAAAGGGAAACAAAAGGAAAGGAAATGCATAAGGAAATCCTAAGCTAATGGAAATACTTGCCTTATTTACAAACACAAGGAAGGTTTATTTATAGTAGGCCTTCAGCCTACTCCCATTAAAATGGTTAGGTAACCTTGCCCCATCCAACACTTACAACTAGTAGGCGCCTGAGTCAAGGACGTACAAGATGATGTAAGGGCCCAACCAATGGAATTTTAACTTCCCAGGATGGCACAAAAACTTAGAATCATACAACAACACCATCTGCCCAACCTCAAATTACTTATTCTTGATATGATGATCATGTCATGCCTTTTGTCTAGAATTTTTATTCTTCTTACTCCATCTAGCAAGTGAAAATCTCTCGTCTAACTGCATCAAATTATCAATCCTTTCCTTGAGCACTTGTTCATCAACCAATCCTCATATGTGTGTTATACGCAACGATGGTAACATGAATTCAACTAGAAAACAACCTCCACACCAAACACCAATTGAAATGGTGTGGCCTTATTCAACCTCTTGTAGGTTGTCTTGTACACCCATAGAATGGTTGATACTTTGTCATCCTAGTCTTGTCTTCCAACATCAAAAATCTTGGTCAACGTGTGACTCAATATCTTGTTAAACGCTTCAGCAGTCCCATTTGCTTGAGGGTGATAAGGGGTAGTCTTGTGATGGGCCACCATAAATTTTGCTAACAAAATCTTGACCATTTCATTCAGGAAGTGTGTACCCCTATCACTTGTCAAGCTCAAAGGACATCCATACTTGTTGATTATGTTTTCCAACAAGAATCTAGCAGATGTTTCTATAGTGTAATCCATTGTAGGTGACCGCTCGCCCCATCTTGTCAAGTAATCAGTGCAAGTAATGATATACCGTGAACCAGTCCTTCGTGAGGCTGGTGAAATTGGTCCTACAAAGTCTATTTCCCACTTTTCAAATGGCTATGTGCTGGCTATTGGCATCAATAGCATATCATCCCTCTTTCCAAGTTTTCCTGTGTTCTAACAATGGCTACAGCCTTGTAAAATTCAATATAATCCTGGTAGATGGTTTCCCACTAGAGCCCTATGAGTAGAATTTTTCACGCGGTTACATTTCCTACATATTTCCTTTCTGCAATCCCACCATGCGCTTCCTCCATAATCACTTCATGATCATGTTCTAATACACATCGACACAGAACCTCATCACAACCTAACTTGTACAGATCTCCACTAATCAACATGTACGGTGTGGCACATATTGCTAACTATTTTGGAGAGAAAATAGTTAGTAATATGTCATATGCCTACACATTGATTAGTGGAGATCTAGATAAGCTTAGTTCATGATGAGGTTCTCACGTGCTGATTCGTATTATAACATAATCACTTTGCACTCATGTTCTAATATGCATTGGCACAGAACCTCATCATGACCTAACTTGTATAGATCTCCACTAATCAACATGTAGGGTGTGGCGCGTATTGCTAACTATTTTCTCTCCAAAGTCTTAGTCTTGTCTAGCATCACACTTGTTTTAAGGAATACCTCAATATATTCTAAGTTCAAGGGTGCGCGTCGTAGCTTAAATAGTTGCACATTTGGCATGGAATCCTCAATACTTTGTATGTCCTCTCCTAAGTCAATCCTCAATAAGTGGTCAGGTAAATTAATTTTTCCTAGTTTTACAACCACCATAAACTCAAACTCTTGAAATAATAGGACCCAATGGCATATGCACCCTTATAAAACTAGCTTGTTTACCAAGTAATTTAGTGTCATGTGATCTGTGTAGAATATAAATGGTGTTGCTAGCATATACTACCTAAACTTATGGAGTGCATAGATCATCGATGAAGGCCTCGCACTTAGTAGTGGTGTAATTATGTTCTCACAGTGTCAACTTCCTACTTGTAAAACACAAGGGGTGATCAACAATCCCCTCACCAAGTTGTGCTAGTACTACCCCAATGGTTGTTCTTGAGGCATCAACATGCACATGGAAAGGCTTATCCTAGGAAGGAAATGTAGTATGGGCACAAGTGACAAGTCTATCCTTCAAAGTGTTAAATGCCTTCTGATGTGATTCACCCTAGTGAAAGGAACTCTTGTGCTTTAGCAATTCTTCCAAGGGTGCGAAGATCTTGGCATATCCTTTCATGAACTTCCTGTAGTACCTGTATGCCCAAGAAATCTACATATTGCACTCTAACTAGTAGGCTCTCCCAATCCCACAATAACAACAAATTTTGTGGGATCCACTAATAAACCTTCCTTACATATAATATGTCCTAACAGGGTTCCAAATGGAGTAGCAAAGAAACATTTATTAATGTTGAGGGATATCCTTAACTACCGACATCTCTCAAACATCAGTCTCAAATTGTCACAATGGTCTTTTACTAGCCCATGCACCTCATTCATCCAGCTAGACTTGAAGAAACTTATGGATGAAGTCCTGAAATGCTTGTACCATGATGCGTGAGAACATAGCTGAACATTCTTCAATCCAAAAGGCATAACCGTGTATGCAAAACTTCCCCACTCAATGGTGAAATTTGTCTTTCTCTAGTCTTCCTTTGCAATCCTGACTTGGTGATACCCAAAGAATCCATCTGTGAAGGAATAGACCTCGCACCCAACTACTCCTTCCAGAATTTATTTAGTGAAGGGGGTTGGAAAAGGGTCAATGACACATACTGTGTTCAATTCCCTATAATCAACACAGATCCTTATCCTCCCGTCCTTCTTAATGATTATGACCATTAGGATTACCCATTATGATTCTTCTACAGCCTCAATGAAACCAGATGTTATCATCTTGTCTATCTCTTCCTTAACTCTCACACACAAGTTTGGATGCATCCGATAGGGTCTCTTCTGAATGGGACGTGCACCTTCCTTGAGCTTGATCCACATCTACCCTAAGGAATGGTAAAATCCTTTAAGTTCATGGTACCCATGTGGGAATAGATCCTAAAAATTGCGTAATAGATCAATGATTTTTGAAACCTCTTTCTCTGACCAATAATCCCTAGTAATAGCTACCCTAGGTTCTCGTATTTTCCCAGAAGTTAACCTTCTTTGTTTTCATGGGCTCATGGTAGGTGCGTGCTCACTCATCAAAGCACTATCTATGACTTCACACGTACCTTCGAATGGTTAGCATCCAAAATTTCCATTTCTTCACCATCTACTACATAGACCATCTTCCCTTTTTCCTTTTTAATGCACACACACTCAAGTTGTATCTCTTTTGATTCTTCTTCATTGAAACACGTCTCCAAAATAGGTTCACCCAACAATTATAGTAACCTATCTTCATCATGGCACTATCTCCCATTGTAAGGTGCTTGACAACTTGCAACACCTTATCCACTGATGGCTTGGTACTTCGATACTCAAATGCTTGAATGAGATCAATCATTAACTCCTGCCAATTCCTTGTCTGACAACGATGTCTCAGAGTGAATATACCATGCACGTGCACAACCCTGTAAGGTGGAATATAACTTATGCACCCATAAAAAGGTGGTAAAGCTTCTATGCCCTCCATCTAGGCCTTCTCACATGCTTGGATATGGGAAGAGGTGGGTTCTTTTCCATGGTATTCTTGGATAACAATGGGTGTATTGCTTCTACATAACCTTACAAAAATGTGACTCTTACCTCGTGCCACTCTAGGAGACTCTCGCAATGTGTTTCCCACCAATGTGTTGTAGTCCTGAGTAAGTTATAACTGAGAATACTTCTTCTTTCGTCCTCATTTTTCCACTGAGCCTCCATTTCTCGTAAGAAATCATCAGGGCTTGCTCCTCCGGAGTAACTTGGTAGTTTTTTCCTTCCTAGGTGCTTTACTAAGCGTTCCTTTTCATCACCCTTGTTATAGATACTCTCAATTATTGCTCAATTAACTCATAAGTCCCATGCACCCAATTGTCACATGTTATGCTAGTTGTATCACTTATTGACTGAGCATCTTCAAATTGGATAACTCCTTCTATAGGATGAATTATTTTAGGGTCTCTGATGGAGTGCACATAGATTCTATCAAGGACTTCCTCTCCTAAGGGCTCAATATAGGGTGTTGACTTCCCATATGTTAAAGGGATGATCACCCTTTCTTCCTTGTTCTCAAAACTTATATACCCCTTGTTAAACCATAGGTCGACATTGTTTTTATAACACCAAGGGCACCCAAGTAATGCTGGGAAAATTATCCACCTCAGCGAGTGCCAAGAATTCAAAGTCCCTAGTGAACTTGGCCCTTGAATAGTGATAACCACATCTTTCAAGACTCCAATGGGAATTTCCTTTGTCTTGTTCGCCATATATAACACATTCAAAGATGGATGTAATGTAGGACTTCCTATTTGATGCCATACATCTAAGGTGAGAACATTGAGCTCCTGTCCTATGTCAATTAGGATATTGCTCAGAAGCCACCCATCAATAACTACATTCAATGTGATCTCTTTATCATAGTCAAGGCTGTGAGGAGGAAGGTTGGCATGTAGAACCTACCTTTTCACTCTCTCTCAACATGTGGTACCTTCTATCTTAACCATTCTCCTAGCGGGAATTATATTATGCTATCTCAACATTTTGCACACTTCCCTCACCTCATCCAGATCTTTCGTGGAGCCTCAACATTCTTCCTTTGATCTAATTGTCTTGATTGCTCCTTTAGACACTGGATCTCTCCTTGTAATCCCCGAATCACATCCATAGTATCTTGATACACTTCTTTCTGATGAACACGGTCCAGATAATTCCCATGTACCTCTTCTTCCCTAACAACTAGTTTTTGTCTTGGCATCTCCTTGCACGCGTAACCTCTCGCTTGCATTGTCACTAGTATAGGTTCTAATCCTGACTCACATGCCACTCTTGACATCCACTATGGGACAACCTTATTTATACTTACCATCCCAGTGCCTTTATCCTTACAGTGTTGTTGGCTCATATGTTCAAATAGCTTAGGACATTCCTCATACTTATGTTTTTTTGCACCACGAGCATTGCAATAGGTCAAGACACTCATGTTTATAATGCTCTGTCGATCCGCAATTATAACAGAGTTCCATGCAGGAACTCACTTATTCCTCTTGCGTAGTTACTATGACCACGAAATCCTTCACGAAAACCCCTTCCGCGTGGTCCTCCATCCGCACGCCCTTCATAAAGCAGAAATCATCATCCTTAGAACTACTTGCAAGGTTAGTCTGGTGGCCACCAAGATCAATAACATCATGAATCTGGTCAATCAGCTTGTAATCCTTGGTATCATGGGTCATAGAGGTACAAATATTGCAATAACAAGAAACATTCTTATGTATTGCATGTTCTAGTAGAGGACATTTATTTACATCATGATCCCCATGGAAAATCTCACAGTCTACCGCTTTGGTGTGTATCAAATTCCGAGGGAAACTATCCTTTGTATGTCCCTCCACTTCACAATCTATGTACACCAAAGACCACTATGAACCTCATGCACTAAATTTGTAGATAGCTTCTCCAACTTCTTGGCCATTGCAACAATTTGAGCCTCCAGGAAAGGGCTCACACCGGTATCAATGCTCCCAACAACCTCAACATGTAGGGAAACTTCCAAGGCCTCATGCGGGTATGTGAAAGTCTTGTGTGATAGTTCCCTTCTAAACAATGTTATCAATCCCCCAAAAAACCATTGAGCATGTTGAGAGGGGTGTATGTCATAGGATAGTTTTGATAAGAGAGTTTTGAACTATGCGTTGTACTCTCACACACTCTCTGTCATTCCTTGTTGGATCTCCTTCGGGAGCTGATTCTTTTTTTCTTGAACTCAAGGATATGGAACTCTGCTAGGAAGGTGTTCTTCAATGTAGTGTAATCCATGACCATCTGGTGGGGGTCATACTTACGGTACAAGCTATGTGTGCCCCTTACAACGTTGTTACAAACTAACTTTCCTTTCACTATGATGTAGTGATCCCCTTTACACATCATAGCAATTCACACTTGTGCACATGCTCTGTAGCATCCTTAATACCTATGTAGTTTTGTAGGTGTAAATACATCTCAAAAATACTTGCAGGGGGTGGCTGAGGCCCTTGTCCACTTGACCTAGAACCTTGGTTTCCTCCCGTGTTTCCTCCACCACCAGATTCACTAGACCCACCAGTCCTATCCCTCCTGACCCACTAGATCCTCTAGATCCACTAAGTCCACTAGGTCCTCTCGGCCCCTACACCACCAAATCCACCTCTTGTAGCTAGAAAATGGCCTGAAGTGGTCGCACCTAGTGTCCCCAACGTCCCACTGAACTGCATGTCGATGGTTTGTGATATTGTCCCACTACCAGTTGTGTGTCTCGTGCCACTTCTAGATGAGATACTCAAACCTTATGTATTTGCACCTTTTCTAAAAATTTCTCCAAATATGGGAATGGTTTGTGCAGCCATGGATGTCCCAAACGAGAAATTATATCTCCTAGGCATAGATCAGTTACTTCCACCGATACTAACTAGATTAACAATACTTCTCCCTTGATCTGGAAAACCAAGTGCCAAGGGTTGGTCACCAGGTGGGTTCAAATGCACACCGATAGCTCTCCTTTCTCCATGCAACAAACTCTCATCAAAATTTGAAGGGGATTATCTCTCACATTTTCCAAGATGGGGTAATGCATCGCTCAGTTCCATGTCCCCTGCGTGAACCTCAACTCCTTCCCACAATGTCTACCTCCATAGATCCATCACACCTGTAACCTCGTGTTGTTTAGCCATATCCTTTTCACAAGCTTCACTATACTTGAGTCGTCTCTCTTTGCTCTCCTTTTCGATGTGATGTCTGCCATATTTCTCCACCCTAGCTTCCTCGCTTAAGACTCAGAGAAGATTATCCATCGATAGGAAATTCCTCTAAACTTAGGGTAGCGATCAAGATCTTCATAGCCAAAGGGACAACACATAAAAAAATCCTCTCAATTCCCTTAGGAATTTGAATTCAATAACCTCTGGACAAGAATACGTAGAAATGGTATATTCTAAAGTATAACTGGTCAACACTCCTTTCCACCAAAGGATCGAAAACACACATCCAAGTCTCGATCTCGCATCCTTTAGCTTCTAGTAATAATCTTGGGTCCATACGTGGTATCTAAAGTAATGGCTCGATTTGGATGCATATGATGAAATCCATTCATACAATTCTACTGGAAATCAATAGAAGAAAGTTTCATACAACTCATGGTACATCAAACTCAGGTTCCACACTGAATATTTGAGAAAACTCATCCTCCGTGCTCATAAACCATGCTTCAACACTCTCCAAGGTTAGGCACTCAGTCATCACACATCAATGGAACCAAGATGTGGATGTATCCATTTCTCACAACAAATTTAAAAAGAGGTCCTGGAAATGGAACCAAGATGTAGTCATTTTTATGCCCTTAGAACAATAGTCTAATCCCATACGCATGATGGCCTATCACATAGTGGCCATTGGGCACTCACCGAAGCACGCATGAGTGTTAAGCCCTCCTTTATGTGATTCTTATGAGAATACATTGATCAATGATAGAAAATTAGAAAAAGGGTAAAGAAACATGCATTCATTCTGAGAACTTAAGATGAGGCATTATATTAATGCATCCATTCAGACAACAAGAGAAATATCAAATAGATAACAGATCTGATTCATAATATAAAGAAGATGCACTAGGGTTTACACCCATGAACAATGTATATTTAGAATAAAATCATATATTCCTCATTGATCTTAGTTTAATAACCACATTACATTCCTTAAGACCATTACAGATCAATATATCAATGCAAATAGGAGTCATGCATCAGAAATCCTAACCATGCTTCCCATATTACAAAAATGATCACAGACCCATCCCTCTAGATATGCCATCTCTCCTATAACCCTCCTAATGAGAGTCCATAGAACCCATTACTATTTATGCAGAGCTTTACCTCTTCAATCGCTATATGATGTTAGTGACCACACACTTTTCTCAAAGAGTCATCCCTTCCTTCTACCCGAGCATCTCTATATATAGATTTAGCATCCACCGCCATGCCTTCCTGAAGTAATAGATCAGGTTTCCAAGTGTCCATGTGGTCCTTTAATGGAGCATGCTTCTTCCCATCCGAGCTCTCCACTTTCTGCAATGATGTCTTTTTGGATCCTTCCATCGCATGGAATATTCCTTTGTTGACCATTGAGTTGTTAGGCTGACATCTTATCCACTCCGCATGCTCAGTCGGAGTCACACTTTTCTTGTGTGCTACTAGGAATTCTGAATATGGCTAAGTCCCAAAACCCTTTTCTTTTCCTAGCACACATCGTGGGTTTTACTAAACCCTCTTAAAACCCTTGTCATGCGCGCCTTCGCCCCACGCGCCCTTCTTCATATAGGTCTCACGCATCCACGTGCCTTCTTGTACTTAGCCAAAATTATGAGGCCCAACACTCCATGGACCTATATAAATATTTAAAATCCTCATTTTGGTCTTGTATACCCTTGAAAACCATCTAGACTTCACATATCCCTACTCAAGATACTAGTTCAAACTTTAATCTCCACATATAAACATGTAGCCATGTTTGTCAACTTAAAGAACTCACCTTTTTCACTTCTATAGATCTAATCATGCAACTTCATACTTCTTCCAAGATGTATAAACACACTATATACATCTTAACCATGATTCAAGGACCATTAGCCAAGCATATGGACCACCAACACACTCAAAGGCTTGCAATATTGTTGTCACTTCAAAAATGAACTTAAAATGCATACCTTAGTTCACATGACAGTCTTTACACAAGCTTTGTAATGATTCACCAAGATGTAAATATTTAGTTATACCCTTGCATACCTTTTTATCACTTATACACCTTATTGAGATACTTTTACTGCACCTCAAGCACCCTTACATAGTTTTGCAACCATATTCATCAACTAAGAAACTTATCCATTAAACTTCACAGCACCTAAAAGTGCTTATCCATCTCCATAAAACTTCCATGATACATGAACACTCTAGAGACATATTAAGCATGTCTTAAGGACTAACAGCTCAGCATAGGCCATGTCAACTAGATCACATACCCGAAAGCATCAACATCTGAAAAACACACCTAAAGTGTCATACCATTCATGCTCCCCTTCACACAATGCTTCATATGGTGGTTATGCCTCTAAGAATCCTAGTAGAGACATACATCTTCATGAGGAGTCTAAAACAATATCTTGAAGAGGTTCCATGGCCTCTTAGGTACTTAAGAATCACCTTTTACTCCTTCCTTCTCATCAGAACCTACGGCTTCTTCTTTTTAACATCAACATCTACTCTATGTGGTATGATATTGCTCATTCTTGGCTCTCACCGTCAGTATTGCTTCTTCTCTTGCATTTTAGAACTCGAAATATTCTAGTTTACCTTGAAGGTCCATAACAATCCCTAGTAACATGTCTAACCTTGTTACAGCTTATAATACACAACAGCTTCTCTTACCTTTGAAGCTTTCATCTTTCCAAAA
Source organism: Taxus wallichiana var. yunnanensis (assembly GCA_018340775.1). Classification (NCBI taxonomy): domain Eukaryota; kingdom Viridiplantae; phylum Streptophyta; class Pinopsida; order Cupressales; family Taxaceae; genus Taxus; species Taxus wallichiana. The sequence goes on from CM031244.1 coordinate 18,859,946, forward strand.
CTGACTAGGTGGATCATATAGATAGAACTCCGGCAAGATGACCTCTCTTGACAATTGTAGCATATTACATTCCTTGATTTCTCATCTCTGTTATCCCTCCATGGATGGTCATCTTTGAAAAAATTCCTACACTCTTTTTCTCTATGTCCAAATCCATTACAAGTATAATAATAACCATTAAATGATCTTTCATACTTTGAAGCATTAGGTTTCCTTATGGACTTTGTCTTCACATTGTCTTTAACATTTCTCTCCCTTTTCTCCTCTTTGGTGCTCGACCTTTAATCTCCTTTCTAGAATCAATTTCCTCTTACATCACTCCTTTTCCTATGGTTTCATAATTGAATCACAATCTTGTATTGTCTCCCACGGACATTTGATAGCCTAGAAGCTCATCAATATCCTTAGTGCTCTTTTCATCTTGGTCCTACTAATAATCTCGATATCTCTGCTTTGAAGGACATAATCTACTTTTTTGGCTTCTATATTTTCTCGAGCTGATTTCCAGCTTGATTTTCAATCTTTTTTTTATTTCCTCAAACTCTTTAGCATATATGTTTAGCTTCTTTTCAATTATACTAATCTGAGTTGCATAGTCCTTGATTTTTGCTTTCAATTTCTTATTATTTTACTTAGCATGTTTAAACTCATCTTGAATGAAAATCAGTCCAAGATCAAGGTTAAAGTCTTCTTCCTCTTCAAATTCCATGCAATATTTAGACACGAGTCTCCACTCTTGAAACCTTTAGCATCATTTTCCATGAGAAACACTTCATCTCCTACATCATCTTCGATTCATAATCGTAGTCTAAATCATTATCATAGTTGCTAGTTTCAAATGAACAACTTTCTTTCTTTGAGTAGAATCTCTTCTTATCCTTCTTCTTTCTATCAAACCTCTTAAATTCCTTCTTACCTTTTTCAAACCTATTAGCCTTCTTTTCATGATCTTCATCACTTTCTTCATCCTCATCTTTGTGGTTATGAGGGTACTTGGAAGCAAAATGACCTACTTTTCCAAAATTGAAGCATTTGAAAGGAAGTTTACCTTTATACTTGCTAGCTCCAACCTTTAGTCTTCTAGTAATCATTAAACAACTTGTCATCATCAATCTCAAGCATCTTCATCCTTGGTCTTCTTATCCTTTGTCTTCATCTCGATTTGAAAGCAATCTCCTTCTTAACCGGTTTGGCATCAACAATCCTCATCTCACAAATAGTTAATATGTCATGTAACTCATCCATTTTCAAGAGCTTTGAATCCTTGGCTTCCTTAATTGTAAACACTTTAGGATCAAACTTAGGGATTTGAGATCTTAACACCTTCATCGTATAACTACTTCCTCTTTTACATATTCACCTAAGCTTCTAATGGAGTTGACAACTAGATTAACTCTAAGTAAATATGCAACAATTAATTATTCTTCTCTCATCTTTAGTCCTTAAAAATGATTTTTGAAAGCTTGGAGATTTTACATTCTTACCTTGGATTCTCCTTCATAGATGACCTGAAGTTTCTCCCATATTGCCTTTGTTGATGAAAAATGTGTAACCTTCACAAGTTTTAATTCAACTAAATCGCACATGATTGCATTCACAGCCCTTGATTTTTCACTATTCAAATTATTATTTATAGTACCTATTGTAGGAGTTTGAGGAACTGTATACCCATCCAATATTGGTTTCCAAATGTCAAACTGTAAGGACATGATGTGATTCCTCATCTTGATTCTCCAAAATTCATATTTTGTTCCATAAAATAAGGGATCCTTGTTGCTAGAAGTGCCACTATGTCTAATCATGATTTTAGTGCTTCAAAGGATATCCTTTCAAGTGATTAAAATTCTTCAAAAGGACCTACTATGATACCAATTGTTGGAAGAACAATGGACTGAGCGGGGGGGTGGGGGATCAATCCTACAAAAACATTTAGCCAATTCAATTAACTTACGTAAACCATTTACCATTCAACCATGCATTAATGTGAGCTTAATCAACATATAACATCTATTAAAATTAGCACAATCATGAAAGAGTACAAAAGAACACAAGATTTAAGTGGGAAAATCTCAAGGGAAGAAAACCCATTGAAACTTTTGATTATATTACACAAACCAAAATACTTGCATGAATATGACACATCACACAATATTTGTTTAATGAAGCACCCACTTCACAAGGAGCACCCACCCCTAGAAACCCTTGTTGATATTACTCACAACAAAGGACTTATATGAATATTACTCATCACACAATTTTTGAATAGAATACCACTAAAGATATGTTTCCCACACAGCTTGATAGTGATCACAAGTTCAGCTCATACACCTCAAAACCTTCTTCAAACACACTCTCTCCTACTTCACTCAATCTTGCTCTTTCATGGGATGATTTGGACAATTTCCCTTGCACACTATCTATTCAACACTCCTCAGAAATTCACACTCTCTCTCTCTTAGCTCCATCTTTATGCCTTCATATCTCTTTCACACTCACCCCTAGCTCACAATTTTTCCCTCTCACCACACTAGTTCAAAATGAACACATAAACTCACTTTATATACATTAATATTCTTATAAAACATGATATTTGGGCCATGAAAGTGTAGGTTAGTTAAAAAAACACAAAAAATCTACGCTATCATATAAAATTATACTAAGGACCCATAATGGTCGTGAATGCATCAAGACAACCAATAAGCTCTCACGGGCCTAAAACAAGTAATTATTCTTCACCGAACACTCCATGACCTCCAAGAATATCAAGAAACTCCATCATGCATCCAAAGGCTCAAAAAATTCAAGGAAAAATATCAACACCTTCCATCACCTCATAATCCTCTACATCATCCAATTTCTCCAAGTCAACACCAAGTAGGACTATTTCCTACTCATTTCAAGTACCTCCAGTGACCAATCTTCAAAGATGAAGACCTAGAACTAAAAACATCTAATCCATGGCATGTGACCACTTAAAGGAAATAAAATTACTGAAATATCAACACCAAGCATGTTATACCTCATGAATCAACCAAAAATCTAGTAGGATAACTTCTCCTCTTCATCAACTTGACCTACTTAGAAACTAGTTTTACAAACTCAACCTTCTTGCACCCTTGATGACACTTTCAAGAATTATAAATGAATTAAAAATTAATAGATATAATCCTCTTCACTCTCCAATGGTTATCCATAATCATCTAAGCCAATATATTTTCTTCCAAACCAATTTCTCCAATAAACCATCTTTGTCCTGAACCAGTCAAACTAGGTCAACTTGTGACCTTAACCATGCCACCTCAACTAACTTTCAAAGCTTAACCAATACATCAATCATGTTATGTGATATTTTTAAAACACCCCCAATTCCATAAACCTTCATCATTAATACCATAAGTTCTCAAACACCTCCTAACTCCAAGATCGCTAAAACGCCCTTTTAGCCCTAAAACCAATCAACCTGTTTTGACCTATACATGTCATCAAATCACTTCACTAAGCTCTGAAATCACTAAAAACATGTAGCATGGCTCCAATACATATTATTACATTAATTTAGTCCATATTTAAAATGGAAACCCTTATATTAAAACCTTCTTTCTTGAAAAAGGGACATTTAAGTGGGCTTCACTAACTTTCATGATCCTAAGACTTGCATGACTAGGCCTTAGGGTTTTGCCTAGTTTAGGTCACAACCAAGTATTATAACACAAAAAAATACATTAAACCACTAAAAACTTCCTCTACATGTTTAATATAATATGACATACCTTCCTGAGTGTCTCCGAGGGAACATACACTTCGCAAGTGACTATCACGCACCAATTGTACTAATCACTAGAATTAGGTTTAGTTTAGACCTAGAAAAAGTAGAATAAAAATATAACTCTAATTCCAAGGTATCCAAAAGCACCTAACACACTTGATACAAATTTTCTCATGCCTCTTCATTCCCTCATGGGCTCTCATGGCTCTACAACCGATGATCAATCCTAATTAGGCCTCCAAGACCTATACTAGGTCTTGATTAACACCTACAACCGTGTCCTCAACCTCGTACATGTACTCTAAAGCTCTCATGAGTGTCTCAATATACTCTCCTAATGCTCTCCATAATTCTACCATGTTCAAAGCCACATCATGTCTTCATTTCATCATGTCAAATCATCCTTCCGACTAGGCCTCATGATTAGGCTTACTAGGCAAGCCATTCTCACCGTGCCCACTCTTACAACTATGCCACACCTTGTTTTCCCTATCATCATCATATAAATAAACCTCTAACACTCCTAAATCATCAATGACAACAATCTAACTCACTCATGCCAACAATATTTGGTTACAAACATAGGTATCGTTTTCACTACACGTGCATGTCACCCCGATGGTTATTATCTCCTCTTAGACTCCATGATACACATCCTATAATTTCTATTTGGCATGTATTCAGTTATAATATTCTTTGATTCTCCATAAAGTGGGGAAAATCTAGACACAAAAATTCACTTATTACTATTACATTATGCCTCTAGTATGTTGTTATATTCATGATTCCTAAGAAATAAAACTAGAAATTGAAAAAACTTATTTTGTTTTACATTGACATTTTTTGTAGCTTTCCATGCTTTTGTCCTTTTCTTTTCTAGAATTATCCCTTTACTTTTGGACATCACAATGTGTTACTCAACTAAAATTTTTTTATTTATCCTTATATTTTTTTGGACATAAATGTATAGGAAGGGAAAATAGCAATAACGCTAGTGTTCCCTTATGGGTTATTCTATCCCTTAATTTGGTTCTTATATTTAAAAAATAACCCATCAATTTTTTATCTTTTCTAAGTTGGTATTGATAACTTTGGGTCAGTTTGTAGTGTTGTTAATGTTGGAATCCAAGAAAATAATCATATATACACACACAACCTACTAACATTTTAAGGGGAAATTGGGGGCTATTATTTTCTATCTAATACTTGGGGAAATTAACAACTTAAAGACTACATTTAGGCTACATCATTCACTACATAACAAGGGAAAATTATAAATTCCATAACACACATCATCTTGGGGTAAATTAGTTGTATCGTGTCATCTTGGTAAAACTCACACAAAGGAAACCTAAGTTTAAGGGAAAGTTTCTATCTCACACACACACACACACACACACACACACACACACACACACACACACACACACACACACACACACACCTGAAATACATTGAGTCTAAAATTTAGTACATATCTCAGTGATAATCACATTGGGGTGAGAAATGATGTCAATATGAATCAAGCATATGCATATTGTACTCCATCTAATGTGCTCTTGATTCTTGTGCAGTAGATAGGGTTTGTTTTGTAGGTACATGTGTGACAAAAGAAACCTATGGTGAAGTGGATGTGACATACGAAAGGTGAAGGAGACATCATTATACACTAATAAAACTAGATTCACACCCATTACAAGGACACTAGCTCCTAACTTAGACATTAGCACCCATGCGATCATGTCCCCTTATGGGCGGAACTATCTCGGGATAATTTCTAGATCACTATTCTCTACACAAATCATACACAATCCTTAATAATCCTATTCCACCACTAGTCTAACCCAGATCTTATCCAAACATATATCAGCTAAGTCATTCTTGTCCTTTTGTTGGTTTCACTTGATTATCATTGAATATTAATATATTGCACATTTTTTTATATTTCTTATTTAGTTCGACACTCTTATTAAGATTTAAATTATGTTAAATCATTTGGTGAACCTAATCCTTGAACATGCATTGGAATATTTTACCTTTTTATTCTTCTTCATCTTCTTTTGAAGTTATGGCTAGTTCTTTTTCTTTCATTCCCACATATATTTATTCTCAAGAAGTCAATCATGATGATTATATACCCGTTGTTACTCAACATCCACCTCACTTCATGCCCACATATAGGGAAACTATTGTCAATGTTATAACCAATCAATTAAATAATCATTGTTTGGGACCTCCTACATCCCCTCTCTTATTAATTTACCATCTCCTCAAACTACTAATTTTTCTAAAGACTATGATATCATCGAGCAATTAAATAACATCCCATCTAAGATATATTTCTTTGATATTTTACAGAAGGCCCCTTATTGTTCTCACACGCTTGAAGTAGAATTGAGATCCATTCAAATACAAAGTGATGACCCTCCCATAGCTTTTACAAAGCTCTTGGAATATTTTAAGTAAATAAGTAATTCTAATATATTTACTAATGAGGATATTCCACACAAATTTTATGTTGATTTTCCTCCTCTACTTATCATAGCTTGGGTTCAGGGTTTTCAAATTAAACATGTGCTCATTTATAATGGTTCTACATTGAATATTTTTCATTTATCATTACTATCGCAACTAGTAATCCCTCATAATGTAATTGAAAAATCTACTCATGTTATCTCGAGGATATGATACTACTACTCATGCATGCATTGGTGATGTGAAATTAAAATTACAAGTAAAGCACTCGCACGCTCATTACTCGCCTGCATTGTAATTTAACCTATAGCTTGGTCAACCCTAGATCTATGTCATGCATGATATTCCCTCTATGGTCCATCATTATGTTAATTTTATATTTGATTACAATGAGCATACTATTAATGTTGATCTAAAACCATTCAAATATTGTCATAAGGATCCCACTACTTCTATGGTTATTCCCTATCTCAACCAATTCCCTCACATTGTCTCGATACATATGATATTGGGGAATCTATAAATCCTACTCCTATTTTACCACCTCCCCTACTTCCTCTATTCATACCAATACTACTAATATCATCTCTCCCACCATATCCCCCTCTACACTACCTTACACATCTAATCCAAATCCCATAAAGACTTTTGTACAACATTTAAATATTGAGAATAATGATTTTGATAATGTTGATACTATTGAACTTACTCATAAAAAACAGCTTTGATTCTACTCATGTGGACTTTGATGATTCTTTGTTTCATAGTCATTACATTGTTCTTTGGTCCTTGTGAATATCGACTCAAACCCCTACTACACATTTTACTACCACATATATGGTTCCTTATCATAATATTGTTCACACCTATGATTTTATTCTTCATTTTATAGTTACTCTTGCACTTACTGATGATGGTTCTATTCTTACAACTAGTTCTTCTCCTATACCACTTACTTCTTTTGATAAGTTCACTTGCACACTATACATTAATCAAGAGTATTGACACCATGTGCATTTTAATCCTACCTATCATGAAAAATATGCACATATGAGGCTCTAACTCACTTAGGTCTTACCCCTACTGACATCATACCTTTTCCTTACCCACCTAGTAAATATAAAGGGCACATCTTCTTCCTAGCATCTTATGGTACACATGTGTTTTATATGTAGGTTTGGGTTGGAATTGACCCTCGCCCTTCTCCACTTACACTCGGGACAATCTTGGCTAGACTAAATTGGTGGTATCATTGATATACATAATACTATTATTACTTATCTAATGGCCTCTAGGATAATTAATATTCAAAATGATTCATTTACTAATTACACACCTAATTTAACATGATATAATGCACATAAGCACCTTGGTGCACATTTTAATGGTGAAGAATATGTCATAGGAATGTATGACTTACATATTATTAGATTATCTACAAATAAGCCTATATGTTTTTCATATTATGCATCTAATCCTAGCGTCGTTGGTTATGACTCAGATTTAGAAGAATCTTTCGATAATATACCTTAGATATTTATGACATTCACACATGGGGGGCATTTAATCCCCCTTACTATTTGATGACACACTCTTGTTCTAGGTTCAAAAATGATTGTAGAGGGAACACTAACATACATGAACCTCACTTTACACACATACATACTGGGGGAAACCTTTCTTCCCTTCCCGTTTTCATAGATTCTCATATTCTAATAATAAAAAAACATTTAGATATTTACAAACATACAAAAACATTAGCTTAGATCTTGATTAGATGTATCTTTGCTTGCTTATATTATTCCATGTTGCATTTTTCCTATCATGTTAGCTTTATTCATAGTATGTTCTATCTTTTTACATATACACATGTGCATTCACATAGTACTTTAAGGTGAATGAAGACTATATAGGTTATCACATGATGTATGATGCTTGACATTGTTCTCTACCAGTCCCACCAAGGCTCCTGGGGCATTTACCTTCTACACTTTTCCACATTTAAGTGCTATCATTGCAATATTTATTAATTTAATTTATATTTCATTCAACTATACACATTGTGACATACTATTCATTATTCTAACATGCTAATGGGTGCTTCATGTGTAGCATTTATCTTGCAGGATTACATACAACCATTTTTATCTATTTTGCTTGTGTCTTGTCTTCTATGATTGTGACTTTTTGCTATTATTTGAGGGATATGCCCTATGATTGCTTGTTTTCTTGTATTTCCTTGAAGGCCCCAATATTCTCTACCAGCTACTATGTTGTCCTCTTGATATGTTATTGCATGTTTGACTTGTTTTTATTATGTTATGTTATGTTTGTTTATCACTAACACTTTTTACTAGTATTATTTCCATTATTTTTCATGTATCATAGTTTTTACCATGCACATACCCTATTCCCCCTCTAGGAATCATTATTTATATGTACACATCAGATTTAGGACTTGTCATTTGGGTCGTGCTTGCATTGATCCATCTCATGCACCCCAAATAAGGGGGAAACCATCAGTGATTGTTTCACCCTCTCAACATTTCGAAGCTAAGGAAAAATAGTGCGAGAACATAATTAGGCATAACATGGACTTAAAAATGGTTTAGAATTAGACATGGACTAGAAAGAACATAGAGGTATAATTACCCATATCATATAGTAATGGTGGGTGCTAGTGTCCCACTTGGGTGATTTCATCCTCGGAAAAAACAAATATTCAACAATTAGCACAATTTCTCAATGATATTTTTATAGAATCCAACAACAAACATTCAGCTCAATTTACTATCTAGAATGAAGGAACAAAATCAATAACATGTTTCATACTTTGGGAAAGGGAAATAACTACTTTTCTTTCTCAGTTCACATTTTTCCTACCGGTATCTAATAAGGAGTGACACTTAGTGCGGGGAAACGATATGTTTGGAACAGTGTCATCCATGGTCCGTTACTATTAGGTTGGTGACACACTTAGACATGGGGAAGCATCATGAATAGAGGGAAAATTTGATTTCTCTCCCAAAATTATTACTTTGGTAGAAGGACGCCTAAATCAGCAGAGTAGTCACATTGGTTTTGGAATTTATCACTCATGACCCTTCCAACCACCTCCAAGGAAAAAATACACATGGACATTATATCCTCTCTCTCTCTCAATTAAAGTTTACTCTATCCTTGATTCACTTGTTTTTTTACACATACATATAATTCTAATTTCTCTAAGTTAAAGTTCAATTTCATACTGTGAAAATCGACTATACTTTTCTTCTTTTGTAAGTCAATCCTTATCCCGACAAAAGGAAACACAAATGGAACAATGAGCAATCTCGTGCACAAAACACTCGTGCATAGACAATATTTAGTTATAAATGCAGGTGTCCTTTTCACTATGTGCACAAGTCATCCTTAATGTTATTATCCCCTCATAGACTCCATGATATGTTACTACCATGTTAGGTACATTCTCTACTCTATAGTTATCCTCTTATCTTTGTGTTAAGAGACACAGGGGCATAAATAAGGGTGGATTAGATTGCATACACTACTTTCACCTATATGAGGATAACTATACGATACTTGATCCCACTCAAGGAGATCTATTGTAAAACTTGGATTTGTATAGTAGGGGTTGACCATCAAGGGTAGTCCAAACTCACACATACTGATTTCTAATTTTGTTATCTAATACTTTGATGAAAGGTATTGTAGGTATCTATGGTTTCTACTTATTGCAGGTCATTACAAGTTTTTGTGTGTATTCCATGGAAAAGAGTGTATTGGAAGTATAGAGTAGAAGAGGTGACAAAAGTTTCATAGAGCACAGATGGCAGGGAAGGAACAACTTAGAGTGACTACTTTGTTTTTTTATGTTATTCACATGTAGTGGAATCACCAAGGTATGTACGAGTCTCACCGTGAGTAATCACAAAGTCCCCTTTCACCTTATACATAAGAATTTTTTTCCAAATAAAATATTCAAGGTGTCAAATATGTGTCTTTGAACAAAATTCAATTATAGAGGTTCCTTATTAAATTTCAATATTTTTGTGTGTAATATAGTAATCATAGTTTATATTCAATTACAATGGTGTTTAATTTAGTGTATTGCATATTTCTATGATATAAGGTGATGTGTTATCATGTTGATGAATGATAATATTGTTTCATCTGTTGGATTGAGTATGCATTGTCATCTCTTCATCATGTAAGTAATTCTAAAGTTTATTTAGATTTTTTTTTCTTCATGGATTCTTTGTCTTTTTTTGATTTTTTGGGTGTTGTGTTTATGTTTTACATGATTTTGGTGTTTGTAGAGCATAAATTTATGACATATAGAAGCGGTGACATGACTTGTAGATGTGAGTAGTGAGTAACCTCATGCAATGAATATTGGGAAAAAGGTTTGTGATATGCATTTGAATGCACCCAAAGTTATTTTTATAGGCATTTAGAAACTTTTTATTCGTAGTGTAGCATGTATTTTCTAAGATTAATATAAAAATTAGTATTTATAGTGTGGTATGAGTTTATAGAGAAAGTGTAAGTTAGCAAACTTTGTATTTTATATATTCCATATTAAAATTGATGATACAAAAAGGATTTACAAAAGAAGGTTAGTAGGACACAATGATCATTGTAGGAAAGGCTTATCATATTCACTCAACAACTCCACTTGTCAAGGTAGTATCTATCAATTTTCATTTATTTTTCCCTAAAATTCCTTACAATATGTATGATGGGACTATTTTATGTTTCCTTTATTTCTTTGGGTGAGTTTTGTATTATGACCATAATATATTATTTTGTGTGTTTAATATTTTATCTACACTAGTATTAAGTTGACTTAAGTTAGCTTAAGTATACTAGGTTTTCATAATACACACCTTGTAGGACTAGAATAGAATAAGTGGCATCACTAATCATTATAGACACAAAATTTGACAAAAAAACATTATTACAACATGATTTTAGCAAATTATATATTTATATATAGGTCTTTGACACTAAAGCTTAATGACACAAGTCCTTATTATTTTACTTTTGTATTTTTAATCGAGTGTCATATATTGAATTGTTTGAATATTTAATATTTTTTATGTTGTGTTATAGAGATATTTAGTTATTTATTTTGTTTTCATTTTTTTAACTTCAGTATAAGACTATACAATTTGGTCCAGACCATCCCACAATCTAGTCCCAAAAGAAATGGTACTATCCATTTTTGTCTTTGGGTCTTTTTTTCCCGGCGGGCCTCTTCGTTACTCTTTTTGATTTCACACCTAATTTTTTAAGTTTGAATTGTGTGTCACTAGGTTTGAATTTCAAAGTAAAGGACTCTTTTATATAAGTTTACTATAAATATGTAGCATTTAGCAATCACCTATCTATTATCCTTGCAATAAATGGAAAGCAAGGACTATTATAACACATCTCATGGGAACATCACAAGGGGGAAATTATGATTTTAAATGATCTACATCTACATTCAAGGGTTTAAATTGGGATAAGTAGTTAGCTCATTGTTGGTGTTAAGACACAAGGGTAAATCTAGGTCAAGGAACTAGTTCCATACCCACATGCACACACACTAGAGAACTACACGAAATTTTAAAAGTAGTTAAGTGCTTGGTTTGAATCACAAAGGGTGACCATTAAGGTTAGTCCAACTCAAACACCTAACTATTTATTATCGTCTAAATTTTTCTTGTAGTGATATACATAAATCTAGGGTTTTTAGGTGCGAGAGTAGATGTGAGGGTTACGAGAATATGAAGATATCAAGATGTAACATAAGTATGAAGTGATAAAGGAAAAACTAAAACCACACTAGTTGCAGGTTTGAAACCATAAAAAAAGAGACTAAAACATAATAAGGTATAATATAGAGCTATGTGGTCTACCTTTTTGTATACAAGTAGACAACAAGCTATTAGGCACATTCCGATTCACCAAGGACATAATCCAAACATCGTCTAAATTAGATAAGTCACCTTTCAAACCCTTTTTGTACTCTTAATTTCCTTATCAAATCATCATGCTTGTAATGTTCTAGTTTCCATTCTTATAATGTGATTTATGTGATCTAAATAACCTATTTATTTCATGTATGATCTCAATCCTAATTATTTAATTAAATAAAACCTACTTCATTAATTTAGGGTTGAATCAATCACTTACCACCACATCCCACAAATTCCCATCATGTTTTCACCACTTTGGACATGTGTCATTTAAATGGTTAAAAGTAGAGTTGGTTCACAAATCTTACTTATGCTTGTCCTAAATAAAATTTAGAACCCAACTCTTACTTTTGTTATTGATTTATCAGAAACTAGCATAAATGGAATGGTGGAAAATTTTCCTAATTAGGTTATAAATATAAAGAATAACACTCAATAAGATTTTATAAATAAATACAATGACATTTAGATCATAATAATGTAAAATAAATAAAGAATGATGCTCAATAAGGTCACATGCTAAAATATTGTAAACATACAAGGATGATTTGACTTATATTATTAGATGTTTTGCATAATGTTCTAGATAAGGAATTATGACAAACATAATGTGAATGTGTCGTGTATTTCATCTATGATTTTAAGATTTCGAACCTTACTAGACACTAGAACCAGGCTTGAACATGGATGCTAATTGTTCCTATCCTATTTTTGCTAGTGTTCACTCTCTACTTTTCAACTTCCTCGGTCAAATTAGGTTGCTTCATCATTAACTATAGATTCTTTCTATACATTTTTATTTCTAGAATATTCATGCATGCACGTGTAATGATAAAATTTATAACTATCCTACACCGGAACTTCAAGTACATGATTAGGTAAAAGAAGGTTTTTATGTGTGGTGTTGGACTCGCACTTGTGGCCAAACCCTTATTGATTTTGGATAAACATTTTACTATAATTCTGAAATAAAGGGCTCAATTTCCATGTACTTGTAGTACTTGTGTAAGTGTGAATGTGATCTAGAAATTAATCCCCTATGTTTTTCCTCATGTCTCAACATAAATGGTGAGCATAAATATAAATAGAATGTACCCTTCGTGATAGATAGAGTTTTTAAGTAAAGTTCCTAATTAGAGTGCTTGTAAATAGAAAACCTTGAAGTGCACTTTGGTGTATAATTGATTGATAACATGTGATAAGGATTTGAAATGATTTTGACTTAACTTCAAATTATCTTGGAAGAGTTTGGAGTTCTTTAAACCTACTTAGATATTTTTTTAATGTTTTCTATCGATTTAGGAAGTTAATGGAAGCTTTACTAGATATTTTGAGATGAATATCAATCATGCCTTACTATTTCCAAGTGGGAGCTATATGATTGACAATTTTTCTAAGTGAGATTATTTGATTCAATTTTATACCTTTAGGATTTAACCCTAATGTTAAAGAAATAAGAAAGGGGTAGGGTAACATGTTCTTATTTATCTAATGGTTAAAAGGTATATAACTTGTGGTATATTCAGATTAATTAATAAACATTGTGTTTTAGTAGGTATGGAAACGTCCAACAAGTATAGAAGTACCAAAAAAATTGGTTCCTTTCAAATGGTTTTTTCTGATGATGCAATGACACTACTATTTTTTATGTCTATGAATGATTATAACGACCTTGTCTCTTAAACATTAGGTGTTGAAATGCAATATGTACTACCTATGTCAAAAATACTTTGAATAGGCCTCAAACCACATTTAATTATCTAACTACCATGTGATATCAATATGGACACAACTAAATTGACATCTTGACCACTTGATAATTAAAAATAATGGCTTGTTATGCTTATCTTGACTTGGTTTTGAAGCCTCTAGCTTGGAAAGTGTGACTCTATAGCTAGGTTGGGTGTGATTCAAACATGTTTAACATACAATAATATTGATAGGTGGATGAATGAGTAATACACAAACTTTTACTTATTTAAAAATTAACATCCATAACATCAACAATCACAAAAGATATAACAATTTCACAACACAATATTTATGTGGAAACCCTTTTGGGAGAAAACCATAGATAAAAAGACTACCTGGAGCTATTGTCCAAATCTAACCCAAAATAAATTACTACAATTGTTTGTAAGCACCAACCTACTAGAGATACCAATCCCCAATATTGAGCACCAACTAATTGGAGACACCAAACCACAATGTTGGGAACTAACTCAACCAATTCATAGGAACCAACCTACTGGAGACACCAATCCCCAACTTGTGAGGGACCAAACTCAACAATAAAAATTCCAACTTTTGTAGTTTCTTATTTAACTTGATTATGGCAATTCAATCATTCACTTCATACCCACATATCATATCATTTTCCACCATGGACACTGGTCCAATTAATGAAATCATATCGCTTTTGTTTTTCTCGCTCTTCTATGTTGCTCCTACTATCATTCTCCCCTTATTTCCTTCTCTTTTGTGCACTTTTCAGATGGATAATTTGAATTCCTTTCAACATAGATGTCAACAACCACTTACAACATTATTTCTACTACTCTCATTCTGCAATCCTCTATTTGTATTTAATGATATATATTTTATACTCAACACATGTAATTTTTAATGAAATCATATTACATTATATTATTTATCACTCCCATGTTTTGATGCCTTTTAAACTTCATATGCTTTTAGATATTCTCAAGAAGTTTCATTTTTCTAGGCTCTAATCAACTTGAAATAGTTTGGAATTTGAATATTAAATGCCAAAGTAATAAAACCGGCAACACTCCTTAATGATTATCAATTATCGTTGTTTAATGACCTTTGTCCTTCCATGATCATATAGAAATTTACCAATTATAACCCTTTGTATTTCCCTCATCACTTCATACACATGTTGTGTGCATACTACATATTTTCTACATTCTAGCTACTCTGCATACTTGTTGTGCATTGGATGCACATTCATTGATCTCACATCATTCACTTAATAGTTCATTGTTTCTCCTCTCTGGTGATTCCTTTCACACATATTTCTCTAATTCTCCCATTTCCTCCTCCTTTTTCACAACATCTAGTTGTCTCTTATCACCTGGACATTCTATCATACCATACTCACTTATTTGTTCACCTCCACACACCGCTTAAGTTTACTATTTCTCTTCTTCAACAAGTTTTCATTTTTCTCCACACTTAGAGATATGTTTGAGATTCAA
Organism: Taxus wallichiana var. yunnanensis; assembly: GCA_018340775.1. Lineage (NCBI taxonomy): Eukaryota > Viridiplantae > Streptophyta > Pinopsida > Cupressales > Taxaceae > Taxus > Taxus wallichiana. Next base: position 18,875,374 of record CM031244.1, read on the forward strand.
AGAACAGTCTTCATTAATCACTCTAATCTTCTCCTTGGTGGTTCAAATTTTCTTCTCTAATTATCCATTTTCTCCATGAAAGCATTCTTTCCACAACTTCATTTTCACCTTCTTTTATACATGTTTATTCTCTATAACAAAAATAACCATAAGACGGGATGACCATAGTTAGCACAAAACATATCAATTATAAAACACAAGAGTGAACCAATAAACTTAGGTTGGCAAAAAAATTGAATATATGGAACATTTTAGTTCTAAAAATAGAGATAGTTGGCCGAAACAAAAATATCACACATATTTTTTTAAATCCTTAGAAGGTTGGCCAAACATGATCATAAAAAATGATCCAACAAACTCAAAAATGCATTGCAATGATCAGCCCAAACTGTTGGTCCCAGAACAAAACAAACCACAAACTTTAGAAAAACTCAAAGCATTCAGTTCAAACTCCAAAGAAAATAGAATAGAGACTTCAAACAAACTATAAAGTAATTTGGTCATACTCCAAAGGATGCATCACACTTTTGGAAAAACTTCTAGTCCCATACCAAGACAAACCAAAACTTTTAGGAACACTTCAAAGCATTCTGTTCAGACTACAAAGTAAATAGAATAGACTTCGAATGCAGACTCTAAAGTGATTTTGTTAGACTACAAAGTGAATGTATGAGACTCAAAGTGAAATACAACACTCTTTCAACACTCTGCTCTATCAGATAAAACTTGCAACATCCTTTGTCATAAATAAATATAATCAATCTATTATATCCTTCATCTTCCTATGACATTAATGAAAATTATTCAAAAATATCCCCTTTGTCATTGATGGCAACACACCATCTTATATAGGAAACCCCTTTATCTTCTTGTATGTATTTTACTCTACCTTTCTTTAACTAAGATCTTTATTGTACAACATATATACAAATCCTCCTTTCTTTAACTCTCCCCTTTGACATCAATGATAAAGTATAAAATAAATATCACAACTCTCAAAGCTCCCCCTTGGATTATGCATCAGTTGATCTCTTTCACCTTGTCTTTACTATGAAAAGGAAAGGATTTTATCCCCTATGTCCATTCTTCCTCCATAGAACTTATGTGCACCATAATACAACTGTAATGCTTCTTTCTAAAGATGAAGAAATAAAAACCTACTTTTTGTTCATCCTAGATATCAAAATGTTAACCAAAGAGAATTATCCTCCTCTTAAACTCTTTCTGTCGTCAAAACTTAACAACTCAATTAACTGCTTACATGACTTCAAATGACTCAGCTCCATGAGTTCTCCAAGTAACCTCTTTTATAACTCTTCAATCATATTTTCATGTTCCTCTTTTTTTTATCTTATGAGCCCAAAAATAGCTTATTAAATATTTATAACTCTTGACATAAAATTATTACTACAAGCATTATTCAAATACCTTGAATCTTACATATTTTTTGAAGACACTTTTTATTTCTCATAGCTTCTCTTGGTTGTATTTTATTTTCTTGAGATATTCATTTTATTACCTCTAAATCTAAATCTTTAGTTGCTCTAGGAAATACTTTGTTCTTCTCTAGAAAAGCATGTCATTTTATAGATTCTCACCATCATCTTCATATGTTGAATCCCATTCATATTCATAGATATCCTCATCTTGATAATCTTTAACTCAATCAACTTTATATTTTTCATTCTCATGAGAAACCTTCATGTGCAAGTCTTGTAGAGACTCATCTTTTTACATTTCATCATCATTAACAACTTCTTCCATCCTTGGCCAATCCAATATTCACCTTTTCTTTCCTTATTGGAACTCTCCTACTTTTGCTTCTTCTTCCAAACTTTTATGAATTTACCTTTGATTTTAGCACATTCATCCACTTTCTTTTTTTTCTCTACAAGATTACTTCTACATTGTCTAGCCTTATGTCCATACTTGTCACAATTATAACGTTTAATATCATTTAAGAGAGGAGAAAAAAACTTAACCCTTTATCTCGAGAAACCATGTGTAACTTTGTTTGTGTTCCATCCATCCTCATTCTTATTCTGTATGAGAGATTCCATACTTCTTAAAAATGTTGGTATATGCCCATAGTTATGGAATTTATAACATACAGTGTCATTCTCTTTATGTTCGAAAATGAATTGTAGTTTCTATTTGAAACCCCAAAAGAACTTACATTTTCATTCATCTTCTTATCAAAACTTTTTGTATGATATTTACATTCTACAAATCTATACCCAAATTGGTTTGCATGAGAAACAATATCCATAAAATAAATTATGGAGCCTGGTTGAATGATGTTTCCTTGAGGGAAGGGGTCTTCTACATTTTTTTGAGCTAACCTGTTAGGAATACTTTTATTCTTAGGAACATGAATCTCATTTTCCCGTTGTTTTCTTATGGATTTCTTGTAATTTGAGGAATATGAGTCTCATTCAATTTACTTCTTTCATTTATGATATAACCTTTAAGATTATTTTCATATATCTTTCATTTGTATGTATTTGACACCTTTGATGGATCTTTGGAATCATCTTTAGTAGTTTTCTAATTTTCTTCATAACCAAGATCAATCTTGATAATAGGTGATCTCCGATTACTGAGTATATCATCCAAAAACTCATTACTTTTCTCAAACTTGAGGCATCTTCTCAAATTAGAATTTGTCTTCTCAAATTCCTTTCTTAAGGAAAAATTTCAGATTTAAGCTTCTCACAGCTTTCTTCCTTTTGTTTCATTGGGTTATCACATCCTCACCCATATTATTCATTTCTTCAAGTTAAACGTTTAGACCAATGATGATCTTATTTCTTAAATATTTTATTATTGTTTCATCTATGAGGCACAATATTCTTCTTCAAGTTTCTGAAATTTTTGTCCTTTTTTATTTTTATTCCTTTTTAGTATCATAATCTCATCTAGGGCACATATGATATCTCCTTCAAAATTTGCTTCAACATCTTCTTCATCTTCTAACATTTCCTTTTTCTTATCTTCCAGATATCCCCTCTTGATTATCTTATACTGCAAATAACTTCTTCATCATCACTTTCTCGAGATACCTTCATCACTTTCCTCGGATGAGCCATTTTATTCTTTTGAATAAAGGTTTTTCTTTTGTTTGTAGGAGTTCTTCCTTTTCTCATACTTTCCTTATTTATTTCTCTTCTTAGACTGATGATGCTTGTTACTTTCCTTCATGTTGTGATATTATTCACTATCACTATTATCATTATTTTCATGTGGACGTCCAGAAGCATAATGTCTTATTTTACCACATTTAAGAAATTTGAAGGGTAACATACCTTTGTATTTTCATGTTCCTTTCTTTAGATTTCTGACAAAGTGAGATTCTTCCTTATTTGATTCAATGTTGGAGCAATCATGTGGCTTAGGATCTATTTTATTCATCTTCTTATATGCCTTGAAGGATTCGTCTCACTTAGCTAGTTTATATTTTTAGTCCTCATCTCATATGTTGTAAGAATCCCATGAAGTTCATCCATTGTTAGGGTACTTAAGTATTTGATTTCTTTAACTGTTGAAACATTGAAATCAAACCTTAAGGGAAGACATATGAGTAGTTTTTTCATAATGACTTCATCTTTAATTTCTTCTCTAAATCCTATAATAGTGTTGATGATTTCATATACGCGTAGAAGATAAGTTGCAATTTTTTCATCATCCTTCATCTTTAAACTCTCAAAATGACTTCTATGAGTTTGGAGCTTTGATTTCATCACTTTATCATCTACTTCATAGATGGTCTAGAGTTTATCCAATATTTCCTTAGCTAAAGTGGAATGTATGAATTTAACAAATTTTGATTCAAATAATCCACTTAATATTGCATTCATAGCATTTACATTTCTCTCACTTGCCTTCTTACTAGCTTGATCTGTAGGAGGAGTTGTTGGATATGCATAGCCACTTACAACATATTTCCAAATTTCAAACCCAAGAGACATTAGATAGGTGTGCATAATTATACTCCAAAAGGAATATCTTAATCCATAAAACAATGGATCTCTATTTGAAGAGATACCTTCTTGACTCATCATGTGTGTTCCTGAGATCTACCTTCTGACATTTAAATTGTTCTCAAATAACTCACTCGATACCAATTGTTGAACACACGGTAATAATGAGAGGGGGAATTAGTATTACAAAAAAATTTACTTATTTAAACATTATCATCCATAATAGAATCAATCACAAAATATATAACAACCGCACAACACAAGATTTATGTGGAACCCTTTCGGAGAAAACCAAAGAGAAAAAGACTATTTGGAGCTACTATCCAAATTTGACCCAAAATAAATTCTTTACAATCATTTATAGGTAGCAACCTTACTGGAGACACCAATCCCAAATGTTGAGCACCAACTTATCCAGTTCGTGATCACCAAATCACCGGAGACACCAATCCCCAATGTTGAGCACCAACTCAACCAATTCTTCGACACCAACCTACTAGAGACACCAATCCCCAACTTGTGAGGGACAAAAATAAATAATACAAACTTCCTCCTTTTTTGTTGCTTATTTAACTTGATGATGGCAATTCAATCATTTACTGCATACCCACATATTAGATCATTCTTCCAACATGGACATTGGTCTAATTAATGAAATCAGATCTCTTGGTTTTTTCTCTTCTCTTCTAAACATAGATGTCAAACATCCACTTTCAACATTCTTTCTGTTGTTCTCATTCTACAATCCTATCTATGTATTTAGTGATATATATATATATATATATATATAATATACTCAACATAGACACAAATTTTTAATGAAATCATATTACATTATATTATTTCTCACTCACATGTTTTGTTGCCTTTTCGAATTCATATGCTTTTAGATCTTCTCATGACTCTTCATTTTCCTTGGTGCTAAACAACTTGAAACAGTTTGGAATTTGAATATAAAACACCAAAGAAAAAAACCACTAACACTCCTTAATGATTATAAATTTTTATTTCTTAATGACCTTTGGCCTTCCATGGTCAGATATAAAGTTACCAATTAGAACCCTTTGGCTTTCCCTCATCACTTTATACACATGTTATGTATGCACTATGTATTTTTGTGTTCGGATATGCATTGGTTGAATTCATTGATCTCATATAATTCACTTAGTATTTAATTATTTCTCCTCTCTCGGTGCATCCTCTCACACATCTTTTTCTGCTTCTCGCATTTCCTCCTCCTTTTCACAACACCTCATTGTCTCTTCTCACATGCACATTCTATTACACCATACTCACTTATCTTTCTTGCCTCCATATATTACTAAAGTTTTCTCATTATCTTCTTCAACAAGTTAGCAATTCTCCACACTCAGAGATCTTCTTGAGATTCAAACAACAGTCTTCATTAATTGCTCTAATATTATCCTTAATAGTTCACACTTTCTTCTCTACTTCTCCATTTTCACCATGAAAGCACTCTTTCCATAGCTTCATTTTTACCTTATTTTATACCTTATTATTCTCTTAAACAAACATAACCTCAAGAGGTCAACCATAGTTGGCACAAAACAAATCAATGCTAAGTCAAAAAAGTGAACCAATAAACTCAGTTCATTAAACAATTGAATATATGGAACATTTTAGTGCCAAAAACAAAGATAGTCATCCAACAATATAAAAATCAAACATATGTTTCTAAATCCTTAGAAGTTTAGCCAAACATGATCATAAAATTTGATCTAAAAAACTTAGAAATACATTGCAAATGGTCGGCCCAAATTATTGGTCACATACCACAACAAACCACGAAATTCGGACAAACGCTAAAGAATTCAATTCATACTCAAAGCAAATAGAATATACTTTAGACAAACTCTGAAGTGATCTAGTTAGACTCCAAAGGATGCATCAAAAATGTTAGCCAAAACTGTTGGTCTCATACCAATACAAACCTCAAACTTCGACATAGTCCAAAGTAAATAGAACAGACTCCAAAGTAATCTAGTCAAAATATGAAGTTAATGTATGATACTATGAAGCGATAGATGAAAATATTTCAACACTTCACTCTATCAGATAAACCTATAATATCCTTTGTCATCAATGACTCTAATCAATCTATTATGTCCTTAATCTTCCTTTGACATCAATGACAATTATTCCAACAATATGTGTAGGGTATTTTCTTAAGACCGAACACTATTTTGAAGGGATTTAGGAGAGAGTTGATTTTGGAATATATTTTTCAAGTATGCTCTTAAAAGTGCTACATGAGTTAAATAGGTGAGTTATACTTTCTTATATAGGATTTTTGGATTTTTTCTCACATTAAGTCTAACCTATAAGATATGAATCAACCCATAAAAGATGTTAAATTGAAAAATTAACCTTTAGTTGGATGGGAACAAAACCATCAACTTTGGATTGAACCATTGGATGGTTCAGTACCATATGGATGGTCCAATACAATCTATTTGTGGTATTCTATAAGGTGTTTGGAATAATTCCCGGAGGAATATGTTGTTGTGAATACATGTAATTAGTTATGTGAGCAATTGATTTGTGTGAATAGAGAAGAAAACCATGCAAGAGAGATAAGGATAGGCCACCTAGGATTTGAATGTGCATGTAATTCATGTTTTAGGTGTAGAGACAATAGTGTCAATACCAAATTTAGGTGTTCACTTTTCCACCCCTTTGGGTATGAAATAAAAATTACATGCTTAAAGGAAAAACACTCGAGTGTGTAAACACGCTTTATCTTCACTTTAGGATATTGATTTTTCTTACATGTTGGCATGTTACATGAAGCTTATTCAATTATGATAAAAATAATGTAACTTTATTATAACTTTGAAAATACATTTTAAACTTGAAAATTGAACTTTTAACTAGTAAATTAAAGGAGGAAAAAACATGAAAGGATTACACATGTTTTCTTTTTTTAAGAATAAAATATTGAATTTTTCATAATTAGATATGTGGATTTTAACTAATTTATTTGAGGATTGGGGGTGATCAATCCCCAATTTTGTTGATGGAAATGATCAAGCCTCGGAGGGAATTGGGTATCATGTGATCCAACACCAAAAGGAGAGGTTCTCGATGGACTTTGTAGTTGTCCCGAGAACCTTTTAAATTAAGAAGAGGTGTCACATGGATTTATAGTTGCCCCTAAAATCCTATCTAGAAGAATGTGAAGAAGGGTGTCATAGGGATTTCTAATCACCACTAAAAAAATATTCCCACATAACACACTATTGTAGATGCATCTAGGTCTAATTAAAAAATAACAAAAAGGTTAAAGGGAATGACTAGTCTCATGTCACCAATATGTGATGAATTTGTGAGTATCATATATAAAAGGTTGAATATAGTAAAATCAGAGGATCCATTCCCCCATACCCTGTAGTGAAATTGTGCTCAAGTTATGTAGTGTAAAAAGGGAATGAAGTACTCAAACCCCCCCAATTTTTGTACCAAAATGAAGTAGACCTTATTATGCCCTATGTAATATTCTCTTGAAAATGTATTAGAAAATTTTAACTATATGTGATACTATGAGAATTATATAATCTATTGAAAAACTACTCCCATGATGAAAACATCCATTATGGACTACAATTTCTATCCTTTTTGTCCTCGAAGATCATTTTATCCATTTGTGTAATATGTTCTTGTTCCGTATTTGATTCTATTTTTGAGTATCTATACCCCATGTCATTATATTCCTAAATTTAGATTTTTTTATGTTCTTCATGTGCATAAATATTCATGTAATAACCTCATTGAATGCCCCCTCATATGAGTTGAGTGATATGTGCAAAGATAATGCTCACTCAAGACAAATGATGTGTATCCATGTTAGATATATATGATAGTTAGCATTGGATCATATGAAGGGATTTCATAGATGGAAATTATTAATATCCTATTTATGTGGAAGTGTGTAAGTAGAAACCATGACATAGAGAGAAAACAAACAAACAAGAACATAGGAAATCAAACATACAAAAAAACTATCATACAAGTGTCGACACTCAAATTTGGTAACTAATCCTTTGGAAATGAAAAGTTTTACTTTATTGCATTTCTAAGTCAAATGCTCACATTCTAATTCTAATCACCACATATATATATATATATATATATATATATATATATATATATATATATATATATATATATATATATATATATATATCTTAAATCATCTATACACTCTACTCATGTCATTAATCTAGGAAATATGAATTAAGGGAATCATTAATTAAACCCAAGGAAACATTCCCAAACTTTTGATTGTACATCACCACATGTTTGGGAAAAATCATTTCATTTAGAGACATAGTGGAGTATAGTCAACACTTACTTGTGTGGTACTAGACCCTCACATCTAATGAATAATTATAAAATTTGAATATATTAAGTGTGTCACTTAATCCTCCTAGTGTTGGCCTAAGTATGACATTTCTCCTATGAAATCCTATATAAGAAATTCAATATCACTTTATAACTCACCTAGAACTTTCATAATCTCCTATTACAAATATCAATACAAAAGCACTCAAGGCTCTCCTAAATCTTCCTAAATCAGTTGCACATCATTTATAATATTCACTATTATAGGTATAAAGCACTAAAATAGGTCAAATAGTCTAGCTTCCTCCATTTCCAAGCATGCAAAGGTCCTAGAGCCATGTATTAACAAGAGAAACTTCAATCCAAGCATTATCAAAGGTTTTCAAGGAACAAATCAGTTTATCGCAGTAGCTGAAGCACACCACATCAAACTTCTACCATATTTGCTACATTATCTACTCTATAGTTATCCCATTATATTTGTGTCAAAGATACATGAGGGCACACATAAGGGGTTTTCTTAGATCACATTCACGCTTATACATACACCTAAGATAAATACACGAGGTTTGATACCACTCAAGGGCATGAAATGCAACACTTGGATTGTTTCAGCAAGGGTTGACCACAAAGGGAAGTCTAACCTCAGTGACACACTAATTTCTCCTTTTGTTATCTAATGTTTTGATGAAGGGTATTATAGGTGTCTAGGGTTTCTATTTATTGTAGTCCATTATAGGTTGTGCGAGCTAGAGTAAAATTCAATGACAAAAATTTTTGAACAAGTGAAGGGAACAAAAAGGTGTGGAACCTCATTTTGACTAGGTCCAAGACCATACAAAAGAGGATATAACCATACATAATAAAGGTACAATCTTGCGGTCTTAGACAAAGATATTTGCTAACTACAATATCAAAAATTAAACATTTTCAAGTTAATATCTTCTTATTCACCAAGTCTACACATTCAAATCTCCTATGTTCCACTTTGTACAACTAAGTATTCATCTTATCTTGTGTTTTTGAGAAATTATTATATCATTTATCCTTTGTAACCATTACGTCCTATATATTGTTTTACACATCACATTCTTATATAGTAGTATACAAGCAATGCTACATATGTTAGTCATAAAGGAGACCCAAGAGGCTACAATAAAGGGATACAAAAGTGTCACATATGCAACAAGTATGAGAAAAATGTGTAAAATCCATAAAAAAGGACACCAAAGTTTTGCAAAGATAAGCATAGAAAAGGCCATATGACACATACATGAAAGAAACCACAAAATAAATCAAACAAGTGAATATAATAGAAAATAATAACCCTAACTCACATTGATCAAGAGAAGCTACCATTATACAAGACACATGTGTTAGTCATATTAGCAAAAAAATATCATAAAGCACAATATAAGAAATTGATCCTAATGAGGGAGTGAAAGTAATTGTATATAAACAAAATCACATGAGTAGTGTGGGAGATGCCCCTAGATAAGAAAGGCCACTAGGAAGGCCTTGTGTCAACATGTTTCGTCATGTGAAATCATGTGTTTGTCTTGCGTCAATCTCAAGATATCTTGTGAACGTACATGTGGAAAAATTGTATCAAAATGTTAACCATAAAACTATATGCAAAAAACATATGTAAAGTAAAAAGATATAAAATTAAGTCACATGTAAGTCTTGATTTTGTATTTTTGAAAATATTTGAAATTTTTTTATATTTTAAAATTTTGTAAAAAGTGAGAACTAAGAAAGAGATATTAAACACCTAGAAAATAATCTAGAGTGTGTTATAATCATACAGGTCCTAGATTAACCATATGATAGAGCTTATGAAAACAAGCTCCATTTAATTGTCTAATTTCACGAAGCTAGTATAATATCATAATATATTACTCATTAGCATAAGGTAGTCCTTGTTCTAGCATAGTGTGTTTATAATGTGGCATATTGCAATGGTAATAAGGAAGTTTGTCATACTAAAAATTAACAAAAGTGTGAAGAAGTGGGAGAGTAATACCAAGATTATGTTCATCAATAGTTCTTTTTAAGTGTCATACTTAGGACCATCCCAAGAAAAGGGGAGTAGGTTGAGGGTCAAGGGAAACCCATAATTTATTTGTGATTATGTAAAATATAAAAGTAAAAAAGTATAGAATGGTATTAGGAGCAACATGATATCCGATGGGGTAAGACCAAGAGTGTACAATAGTTCTTAAGTAAAAATATTCGTGTTTGTATTTAAATTAAGAAAGACATGTTCCAAATATATTATATGGATATAAAGTGTACTAGTAAAGGGTGTAAACACTTGTTCCCTAGCTACACCCCCCCACACCCTCATTTGAAAATCCCTAAACCTATCTCATTATCTTAAACCATCACTCCACCCCCCATAAAATCATGTTTTACCCCACCGTAAAACCTATTTACCTATCCTAAACCTCCCTAACCACCCTTAACCTATCTAAACCCATTTTTACCCTCACCACCCAACCTCTTAACCTCCCAAAACCTCCCCAACCATTTACAATTGAATCAAAACCCAAAAAAACCCTATTTGGAAGTGGTTGAAACCACTTCCAAGTGGGTTTCCCCACTTTTCTCGAATCACCAATGATTCTAACAGATCGTCAATCGGTGATTATAAATAGATCAAAAACCTCTTTGAAATGGATCCTCATCCATCCTTAAAAAAATTGTTTCATTCAAGTCCAAGATGACACCACTACAAACATCCAGACACCTTCAACACCTCTATTAAGCCCTTGGAACATCCACAAATCTCAATAAGGCTTCCTCATCTTTGTCCACTTGTTTACACATTCAAAGTAAGTATCTCCATCTAAATTACATTCCCAATTCTTTCAACATCAGTTATTAGTCCAAATCAGTCATTAGATTAATCATTCCACCTTCAATTTGTATCCTATTAAATAATTAATCATTTTATTAGTAATCCTCAGTGATTCTATTTGAATCACCAACAATTCTACCCAAATCACCAGTGATTCATGTCATTCTATCATTTTTATCACATTTGAATAATTTCAACCAGCCTATCACTCCGTTTCTATCTAGCCAACTTGTTTTCAAGATGCGTCTCCCTGAGACAATAGAGTCGGTGAATCACTTCCCATTACCAAAGATCATAATCTTCTCGATCATGTATCAGTCTGTTTTGGGAGAATTTTAACATCGCACATAGACTTAACCTTTGTGCCATTACCTTAAAACATGAAATAAAAGACATAGAAGACCAAATCAAAATCATTCAAGAAGAACGGGATGTTTTTGAATAGTTCTCGTTCAACTCCTTCAAGGATTTTGAATAGTTCCGTTCAACTACTTCAAGGATTTTGACTAGTTCGGTTCAACTACTTCAAGGATTTTGACATTGTTATAGCCCTCACTTGGTTCACCTATCACATGGAACGTGATCTCTCTATTCCCCTGGAATTATAATTATTCCTTGTATTTTCAATTATCATTTTATCATAATTATCACTTAATTATGTCGAAGGTGTTCCCCCTATGGGAAAGGCTCTTCTGGACATTTCTGCAATCAGTGTTAAATTTGACGACCTTTTGGACTCTTTTTCAATGCAATTAATTTCATGAGCATTTAGTCTTTTTTTTCTTTTTTTGGTGCATTTTTTTAGCATGTAGAGTGCGGAAGTTACCCAAATCAGGTGCAGTTTCATGCCTTTTGTTGTTGTGTTTATTATCTCTTTTCCAAGCTATGCAAGCCTGAACATTGTGAATCTGTAGGAAGAGTTGCATACAAATTTGGAGGTGAAATGAGGTCGTTGAGGGTTTGCAGAGATATGCACTGCAATGGTGTTCTTGTTTTTTGCTTAGCACTTGCATGCTGTGGAAAATAATTACAGAAACTGCATGCCCTTTAGAGCAGGAAAGAATTAGGTCCTCGCATTGCCAAAGCCATAGATAAGTTCCTGTTGAAGAAGTACATGGAAGAGGATTATGCAAAGCGTATGGCCCCTGCGTATAACAATTATGCTAGGCTACGAACCCAATTAATGTATGCTACCATCATTGAAAGGATTTGCAAGGAGGAGCGATTTGAATCGAGTCTTGAGCTTGTGGGGGAAATGATGCAGAGGGGTATGACGTCTTATTACGTTACTGTTGTTGGCCTCGTTGAAGCAATGTGCCAGAAGGGGTATTATTCTCGGGCTATTGATCTTGTCGATGTGACCTGCCCGTCTGATCTTGCTAACTACAATTATCTCATTAGGGATTTTCAAAAGGCTCGAGAGCCAAATCTTGTGGAGGATTCATTGAAGCGTATGCAGGAAAGAGGCCTGAATCCTGAGTTTGATAGTTATATTGATGTGCTCGCTTTGAGATTTCTAACGAGATGATTGCAGAGGGATCTGTTTAGGATGGAAATGGAGAGCTTCAATAAGGAGATTGAGTGCAATGGGCTTTAGCCTGTTGGTGACATATTTCAATTGTACTTGCACCTGTTTAAATCATCATTATTCCCAAGCTTTATTGTGGGAAGATATGGTTTTACTACTGGGAGAAGTTTGGCAGAGATGCCCCTTCTGTAAGTATAATTTTTCAAAGGTATTGATTTTATACGCATGTCACCGTTTAATTGATTTTGTAATTTGTTGCTTCTCTGCATATGTGAATATTGTAGCAACGTTGTGCCAAGGTAAAGTACCATCAAAACCAATATTATGTTGTTCCTTAATAGGTTTAGTGCATTTGGGTCCACAGGATTGTCATTGTCCTGGTCATGATTTTTTATAGTAGTCATTGTGGGTATTTTCATTATGGATGTCTTTCAGTTTGTAATTCAAATGGGTACTTTTGGTTTGTGCAGACACCCCATCAATTGTATAAACCATGCTTGGTGATGTCATGCAAGGATCCTTTATGTGCAGTTGTGCAGGCAGCGAGTGAGCAAAAATATGACTATAGTTCTTCTCAACAATGCCATTATGATATTAAGTACACTGATGGTGGGTCTTCTATGGGAGTCCTTGTTAGAGACAATGTTCCAGTGTTGCTCACCAATGGAAGTCGCACCTGGGCTAATTCTACGTTTGGGTAAAGTTTTTTTCTATTTTAAAATTTTGAAACAAATACAATTAGTTGATAAATTTAATGAATTGAGGAAGTTGATAACAGAGGTCATAGAGTAAATGCACAAGACAATGACTAATTTAAAATCCATTTCAATCTTGGCATTGCCATATATTTGACGTATTTGTTATCATAGAATGTAGCATCTCAATAAAGAAGAAGAAAATCTGGCTTATTCTTTGTGATAGTTCGAAACAACAAATGTAATTTGAGATGATCTAACCTCTCTTGGCCTATTATGTAGGTGTAGGAAAATAAAAGTTATGGAAAAGAATTGAAGGGATGAATGATTTTTATTATTTTGTGACAGGTGTGGATATGACCAGGATGGATCTTTGGCAAAGTCCCCCATAGCCACAGATGGTGTTTTGGGTCTCAGTAGTAGTACAACGAGTCTCCCATCTCAATGGGAAAAGCAAGGTCTTATCAAGAATGTCATAGGCCTTTGCATAGCTGGAGGGGGAAAAGGGAAGATACATTTTCTTCGGCGATTATCATGTGCCTACCTCATCCATGACTTGGGTTCCTATGCTTGGCAAGCCATCAATGTAAGCTTGAATTAAGACACCCTGTCTCTCTCTCTCTCTAGATAAAAATAAATCTCTTAGGATAATCCTCAAATGATTCCTATATGATCCTGAAATCTCAAAAGCTTCATCAAATTATTGACATTGAATCTTTATATTGTTACATAAGGAGTGAATTTAGTGCCAAACTACAATGTTGAACTAAAAACGCTCCTTGTGTAGCAACATAAAGATTTAGTGCCAAAGTATGTAGCTTCATCAAAGTAGTTTCTCACTCGGCCTTAGTATTCAACATTGTAGTTTCTCAGTTTTATGCCTTTGAATTCTCTCACTTCACATTTTGTAGCATCTTAATTGTTAGATCCTAGGGAATTGGATTAGGCTATTTGTCTCTCCATCAATTATGTGGACTAAGATAAATTCTTCAAATAAACTTCTGGTTAATTAATTAGACCTGATTCACCTTCATCTTGGTCATTAGTTAGGCTTATAGTTGTTTAGACTTTGGAATGTTCACAATATCTTGTTCCCATCTGACCAATATTCACACATATGCTCAGACACATCCATCTTGAGATAAAGCACCCGCATCATGATAAGCATCTCTTACTACTCTACACTTGTTATCCATTCATGTATGTAGGTCTTGATATTTGTCCCTTGTTTTTAGCAATCAATTCTCCATCTAATGCACTCCACTTGATATCTAAGCTAAAAGAAAAGCTCTAATTTTCAGCCTCTTTTTTTAATACGCCTATAACACATGACTTTGACAAGATCTAACTTATGGCTACTCTATAGCTAAAATAATAGTTTTAGGCATTGCTTGAATATTCTTGACAGAGAACAACAAATATTAACATCAAGCTTGTCTTTCTTCACATGCAAAATGAAACATGGTCAAGGATCACATGACAATCATAAAGAGGCCCAATTATTTTGATCCATACTTACCAAATTTGGAAACTTGCATAAGTTTGATTCAGTATGTCTAAAAAATCTGGATCTAACAGGATTTGATATCTATATTGTTATAAGTAGATCTCAAAAGAATACTCAGAAATCCAATGCCCACATATAGCTGCTCTTCATATTTATAATTCATCTCATGTGTTTTTTGTTTCAACTAACATTATATTTTTACAAGTCGATAATTCCTTCAATAGCCACATCAACTCACTAGTACACTGCATTTATTCATTACCAATCCTTTCTCCGTATTAAGACCTTTTACATTCTTGACGTTTAAGGTCTGGATAATTCATGTCAATTGTTTTTTTTTCAACTGCCTTGACTTCTTGCATACACTAAACAAAACATTCAACATATTTGCTAACAAATTTGTTTTTTGTAGAAGTCTATAACTTCTAAAACAACCACAACACCTCACCAGTACCCTACAAATATTCATTACCAAACCTTTCTCCAGGGATAAAGGCCTCCTCCATTCTTGACATTTAAGGTCCTGCAGACCTGTCATTCGACAAAGCATGAATGTCATCAATTAAACAAATTACTTGAAATTTATGACTCAAACTGGAAGTTATATTAGTTTTATCAGATCTTATTACATTTTCTCCTTATCGAATCTACATCTTATGCGAAGACACTTATTGTTTGGAAATATCTAGACAAGATCTTGATATCTTCTAGCACATCCTTGATTCTCCAATGATTGCAACAGGTTTTGGCGATGCCATGAAGCACTGGAATTAAAAATTTTGAAACCATCTTGATAATCAAGTCTTATAGGAAAATTCTAATCCATCTTGAATCCCATTTAAATGACTTACGCCTCTAATCATATGGTGGTATTGATCCCATGTCTGGCCTCATACCGCCACAACTCACCGTCATGCTTTTGCATCCTTCCTATCCTTTAAAATCTTAGGCTTCTATTAGAGGCCTTGTCAGACTTACCTCTCAACTATAGAGCATGTTGGACATACCAATTTTTCATAAGATTTTTATTTTTGGTACAATCCTTTTGAATTAATGTATAACGAGATTTCTCTTCTTACATTTCTTGCCCAAATTTGTTTTGACCTAGGCACACAAGTTAAAAGTTTGAGATCAATTACTTACCTTATTCCTTGAAAGTATATAAGATATGTTTTATTACATCAATATGCACCAATTAGTGTTAGTCTCCCCATCATGATTAACCTTTATGTCTTACTCCCATGGATTTTCTCTCAACAATATATAATGCATTTGTTTGAAGAGCTGAAAAATACCATCTCTTCTTGCTTTTAGTCCATTTGTGTTCCTCTATTTCTAATGAAGCATATTGGAAGGGAAAATCCATTGAGCTCTTCTTCAATGTTGGTAGTTTGATTTCACTTTTGTACTATAACCAGTTACCTTTCCATCACATGTTATCATTCTTCTTGAGAATTGCATCCTGATTTATAAATTACTATTTTCTGTGTTTTCTTGCACTGTTGGTTCTTTCTTTCTAAATATTTAACTACTGAAATGAACAAAAGTGTAGCTTGCAGATGTTTCACTATTTTTGTCAAATTTTCACCATTTTTGGTCCTCTTGTAAATAATCCCACCACAAAACTATGGGATCTTGGCCCGGTCACTGCCACCCTTACTCTTATTGGATAATGCATTGTTATTCCTTGCCTAACAAAGTATTTATGGCTGAAATTTCCTTTGATACTATGACAATAAACCAATTCACTAGGTTTTGTATCTCTACAAGAGATATTGTACTGCTCTCTTTCAACATTATGGTGTTCTGTGTTCAATTATTGATCAATGAGATGGATCTACTTGAATCCATATACTTTGCTTTATTTAAACCAGTGTATAATAGTATCATCTATTTTGTTGGAATCAACTATTAAAATGTTTAAAGTAGAAGTAAAGGGGAAAACTTCACTAATAGGCCTCTAGTTAGACAACCATCCTCTGATCTAGAAATTAACAATTCCTCATAAAATGGAAACTCTTGAACTCTTTTTTCATCTAAAAAAATCTACGAGCATAGTCACAGATTGCTCCCTTATTTATCAGGAAATACTATTATGCGGGAACCTGCATGATGATCATTAGGAAAAAAAAATTGCGAAGAGCGGAGATGAAGAAATCCTAGGAGGAATAATATTTGACACTGGCAGTTCATATACATATTTCAAAAGAAAAGCTTATATTTCTCTTGTCTTGGCAGTAAGTGTTTGGAAACAACTTTAACCTCATGCCATTTTCATATATCTTTAATACATCTATCTGAAATCCACTTTAAGATATCAATTCCAAGGTTCTTAAATTGAATTTTTCACATACCATATTGATTAATAAATCTATTACATGCTCTACAAATTTCCCACTGATGTGTGAAAATGACATCAATTTAGTTACATAGTTATGTCGGTCTCAAGAAAATATTTCAGAAAAATAGGGCCCAACTCTACCATATGGCCGAGATATTAGTGTTTTGTGATTCTTTAGGTAAAAGGAAACAAACCCTTTGAAGTGACAGTCAAATGTACACAAATTTAAGGTTGAAATTACCTTATGACAGTCCAATGGACATCAAATTTAAGTTTGAAAATAAAAGAGAACACACTCACTCTATTACATCCCACCCCTTTCTGCCATTTTAGAAAGCCCAAAACCGTAGTAACTTGAATTTTTCAAGTAAAAGTACTTCCAAATCATTACAACCATGTTTTACACAATCTCGAGCTAAAGATCTGCAAATCATTATAACCAATGTTTTACACAATCCTAGAGCTAAAGATCTGGAAATCGTTATAACCCATGTTTTACACAATCTCAGAGATGAAAATCTGCAATATGCTAATATGAGGTTTTCATTAACATAATTTGGCAAAATAGCTTGTTTCCTAAATAAGAGGAAACAATTTATAATATCAAACTGTAAAAAATCATTGAACATCTTAAAAGGACACTCAACATTGATCATGTCTCTGATAATGTTACAAGTGCAGAACATAAAAAACCATCTACATATTTATCACACAGAGATTGAATATTAGCATAACTGTAAGGGGAAGTCAACTTCAGATCCTCTGAAGGCATCATTCTCAAGCTCAATTCTAGGATAAGAAGCAACTTCAAATATGCCACAAATCTTCCTAGATTCATACTCAAAAAGAAACAATTTAGTACCTGGCTTTACATGGTCTAAAAGTCTCAACTTTGCTTTGGGCATACCAAACACCTTATATTGAAAACAGTTAATTCTTTGTCTATCATTACACATGAAAATGAGCCCCACCAACTCGTCTCCAATAACACCATCTTGACGCTCTTCACAGATAAAATCATTCAGCCCATCAGATCTTAGACTATGAGATTCATGTTGAGCAATACTATCATATTTTTCCTTCAAAACTTGATTGTCGATCATTCTTTTCTGTAGAACTGGACTTGTTTCCAATATTTCAATCGACAAGTGGGGTTGAGTAGGCTTCTTTGGCCAATCATTAGACTCACTCTTGTGACCTCTGCTACTTAAAAGACTTTCAGAATCATAATTAAATTGTGAATGGATCTACAAGCTCTTACCAGATACACGTCCATCATAATATTCAATAAAATCCCTAGCCTTTGAAGTGATATGAAAGCCATTAGAATGTGCATCATCATCAAATTCTCCACTATGAGCACTCTGTCTTAGATTCCTAGAAATCAAGAGTTTCTTACTTGAATCTCCAAGATCCTGAGACTCTTACAATTCTGCGGTGTGATGGCAATAGAACAACACCATTTTTCTCCAAGGATATTGTTGGTAATTTCTTCTTGGATGCACAATGCATTTAGGACATAATGTCCTCTACCACTATCTTCTCGTCAACTGACACATACTTTCTCTTCAGGGTAGCTTTCACATAATCCTTTCTCTCTATCCCTGCCTTCAGAGTAGCCACTTTCCTTTTACTTGAGTGTTGATTTGTAAGGGATTCAAATCTCCTGCTACCAATTGAAGCTTTCCCATCTAAAATCTCATGCAAATCTGTAGTAGGGAGGTGGAGTTTCTTCACAGACTCGTCATATGCTGGAAAATCCCGAGTTCTTAACATTTTTAAAGGATAATTTTGTTAAAAAATCCCAAAACATTCATGGTATACCCCCAAAATTCAGTTCACAACACACAAATTTAACTACAAGCATTAAACGAAAAAATAGCACACTCCTTTCGCAATTAAGACAATTCATCCAGTAAACACTTATGTCTGATAAAATTAAAAGTGCAAACCCTTGAATCAGTAGTGATTCTCTCTAAGAAGTCGGCCAATGAAGATTTTGGTTCAAATTTTATAATTTTGTCACGGGAGGAAGTGTGAAAATTGGGATTTTGGAAAAATAACCTTCAACATTGCAAACTCTAAGCAAGATTTCTCAGCAATCTTGGCTAGGAAACATTCATCACTTCGTTGAATAAGATTTCTCAAAAATCCGAGTTAAATTCTTTTGTCACACTCTATACACAAACATATATGCACTTTGCAGAGATGTAAAATCTTTATTTTGGTGACATCGCCTTAAACAAATTCCACCATCACAATTTTGGAATAAATTATGACTCCAAACATTCCACAAACTAAAATCCCCGACCACTAGGGTACGTGAAAATATCCACGCAATTGAATCCAAATAAAAACAAAACAAAAATGTTTACTAGTATAAATATCAAATATTTAATCCATTTAATACCCAGCCACAATAACACAAACAATCATTCACATAATATACTGTCAAACCAAACCTACACCACAAAAATCTAAAACACCTATCTTACATGAAATTTCCCTAACAGAGCCAACATTGTTTTACCCAACTTTTCCCTGAAAAATCCAAGATCTGGGCAAAACTTAAAAGCATGGGAGGGTTTCAATACATGTAAATATCATCAATTATCATTTTACAAATATGAGAGAATAAAAAGCCTACAATGACTTGTGCAAACTTACTGTAACCAAAGCCCAAGTGTGACCATTCAATTTTGCACTAACACTTGGAACAATCCAAGTTCCAGCTTCCATTGTCACACTCTATACAAACATATATGCACTACAGAGACACAAAATATTTATTTTGGTGACATCGCCCTAAATAAATTACACCATCATAATTTTTGAATAAATTATGACTCCAAACATTCCACAAACTAAAAACCTCAAACACTGGGGTATGGGCAATAGTAATGAAAATGAAAACAATATCCATGCAATTGAATCCAAATAAAAACAAAATAAAAATGTTTACCAGTAGAAATATCAAAGATTTAATCCATTTAATTGACCAGACCATATCCAACCGATAAATATGGAAAGCATATTCAAATTCCTATCATAATAGGAACAAATGGCTATCCAAGAGTCATCCTGGACTTAACCAACAACTGGTAAAGAGTAAAATGAATAGTAACTTGCTTACTCATGAATAGAAAACAAAGAAATGCTTTAGAGAGAGAGAGAGTAAAGTATTATTGTATTAGTGCAATTGTTTTGGGAAATGCTCAGTCCATTGTGATTACGATTCCAAAAATCCTTTTGCCTTTTTGTGAGATGAACTTTTTCATTCCAAATAATTCTTGTAAGGCTATTTGAAAGGATATCAACTCAAAAGTTAAGAATACAACCTATCATTTCAATATGATTTATGGTGTATGACGTTCAAAATGAGCATGTACAGAGGAAAATTTCCATCCAAATGGATTTGAATCTTATTTGAGAATGTAGGAGATGATTTTTTTACGAAAGCAACATGAGTTACTCAAGCTTAGTGACTTTGACCAGTAGTCTTTGGTTCTTCTCCAGCATGGATTTATCCACTTTGAAGGAGGACAAATGTAGTACTTTGATTTTTGATGATTAATAATGTGACCCAGTACTAGGATAACTATTATGATATAAAGCAATTATTTGGTACAGGGGTTGAGCCTTGCAAATACATGTTTAATCTCTACTGATAAAAAAACATAGAAAAGAGAGGTCTAAATAGCATGAAGGCAGAAGCTAAGAAGAGAGATAAAGTAAAATTCACAGAAGAAAAAGAAACAATGTGTAAAGTAGGACTCGTCAACCTTTTCCAACATCCTCCAACCTGTGCCAAACTTGGAGCTTTGGAGCAGGGTATGTTGATCCATAAAAAATAATTGAAAGCAAATTTTGGTCAAATATTTTAGATGAATGTCATGAAATTCGTGCAAAAAACTGGCTACTGAAATCCATCAAGAAACAGACAATCAATTTTGGTCAAATGTTGTAGTGGAGATAGAAGTGTATGTAAAATGTGGAAGCATGCAAACTAATTATGTAAGAAAAGTAATCAAATTTCTCTAAATTATTACAGCCTTGATGTCACATTGACTGCAAGTCTGCAATTATTGATGGATAATAGGATATGCGTAAATGGGCTTATTGAATAACCATTGAAGATTATTATGGAAATTCAATCATTAGGTTGACATTAGTTATGTCCACATGCCTCAGTTTAGCCCACAATCCCCATCATCAGTTGATCCTTTATTGGCAGTAGAACATCAACATGATTTAAAGGAATTACAGAGAAGACATGAACATGCCATCTTAGAAATTATAAATAGATGGAAAAATAGGAAAGCTCTGAGATTATCCCCAAGTAGGAACAAAGTCAATGATGGAGTGAATTTTCATAACTATAAAATGAATATGAATGACTGGAAAGAGCAATGTGAAAAGTCTAAAGACCATGCAATACAACATGAATCAACAAGGGATAAGGAATAGGGGTTATAAAACAACATGAATCAAACAATGGAAGAACAAGATCTTCAGACAGATGCAGCCCTATAGTAGCACATAAGGATTCGAGGTCTACTCTGACTGTTCAGTTCCCAGAAAAACTACATTGTGTTCTCCCACCCTGCTCATGCATTTTCCTCCTCTCCCAATGCATTCTCCTCCTCCTTCCAGGATAGACAACAAAAAACCTAGGACCCAATAAAAGGCTGATGAAAATGCATTCATTTAGTGATGTTGACAGTCAGCTATATATGAATTCTCTTTCTACACAAATTGCTAAGTTGAAAAGTCACAAGACAAGTACAAAACGTAGAGTAGAGAAGCTCGACAATGCAAAACATGGAGGTTCAAGACATATACCATCAATACCTCGGTCATCTTCCAAGGATTACAGAGAAGGAAGAAGTAGACAATAAACTTAATTTTTGAGAGTATTATATGTAACATAAATTCATTGCCCTTTGTTTAGATTCAACGTTGCAATGAACACTAATTATTTGTATAGACTAGTATTGTCTTGTGGAAGAGGTAAGCATTTTATCAACATCAACATGTTATCGATAGTACAAAAAAAGGATTTTTCAACAAAAAACCAACCAAACAATCGATGTAACCACCATCTCAATCACGTTGCAACACTAACACAATTTCCCCCATATAATTACAAACCACATCAACTACAAAATTAATTAACTATCAAAAGCGGTATCAAATGTATTCATGTTTAGTGCCAAAAAAAAATTGGCCACAAAAGGCTACCACTCATGATATAAAATCTGCAAATGTACGGAAGTCTTCATGTAACATGTTTAGTTCAAATAAAATAGTCTGCAAAATACTACCACTCATGATATGAGATTTACAAATGAATATGTACAAATTTGTAACAAGTTTGAAATGTAGAGATGGGACCTTTAAATGAAGTGTTTCATCTATATATCTACACTTACAAAATCAATCACACCCATTATCAACATCAACTACAAAAGTAATAACTATCCCTCTAAAACAAATAACATATACCGTTTGGCATTCACATTGCATATATACACAAGTGATTGCTAGTTGTAAAATGAGTTGACACCCTTTGAGGAATCCCATTGGTTCTTGGGATTGCCCTTTGTCGAGTAACTCATCAAATCTCTATCTAATATATATATTACTTAGCTATATGTGCATGCATGTTTTCTCATTCTCTAGAAAGAGGGGTCTCTCGTGTCTTTGACATCTATTCATCTTGACATTGTAATTTTAACACAAGAATCATTAAAATCTGATGTCCTACAAGTTTTTGGTGTTTCTCATTATAATAGACGAACCGAAAATCACCATAAACATTCTATAATGCCCGATGGGACCCTTAATTCCTTTTTTCATTAGATTTCATATCTTTTTGTTTATTGTAAAATCATCTAACCTTGGAGCTTGGAGAGCTTCACTCTCACTTCTTCAACATTACATTTTATTTGATCTTCTTTCATCAAAATCAACATTTCCTTTTGGATCTTAAAATGAACTTTCATATATGTTTTCTTATAGATTAATTAGGGGTTAAATGATTGCATTCACAATCTTCCCTCACACACAACCAAACCACATCTTAAATCAAATTTTCATCTAAACAATTCCTCCCACTCTACCTATTTAGATTTCATCACCAAGCGGGAAGCCAAATCGGTGTTCTCACCAAATATAAACTACTGGAACATAATGATTAAGTGGTCCTGCCAACCCTTAATGTATATGGGTCTATCACTAATATATAGGTTAATATTTAATAATATGAAATATTTCTATTTCTATTATTAAATATGATAACCTAGGTATATACTTTAGGTTAAATATTTAATATCATGAAATGATTATATTTCTAATATTAAATATTACAAACCTAGGTGTATGTGTTAACCATTTTATGTTGAAAATGTGGGTCGAGAGACATACTCGGTCACCTTATATAAAAAGACTTTAGGTCCTCATTTGATATATTTAGAAAATATATCAAAGGTGTGTAAATCAAGTGATTTGGTTTTACCCTTGATAAATAGGGTTTTAAAGGAGGAGGTGATCTTACTAGATGTAAAATAAGTTCTCTGAAGTAAAAGGTTATTTTCAAAGTGGTTTTTACCTATTGGGGTTTTCTACTATAAATATTGTGTCACTTGTGTTATTTATTTCATGTAAGTATTTCTTTATTTACTTATGTTATGATGTAATGTTTATTTAAATATTTATTGTAACATTATATAATATGTAAGTTGATTAAATCCGTATTTATTAGAATCCTCAAATTCTAACATGGTATCATAAGCGAGGTAAATTAAATAAATTAAGATCAAATGTTTTGTATTTTATTTATTTAATTTGTATGTTTTTTTTCAACTAACCTGAAAGGGTATTTAAAAGTATGTAGTCACCTTCTTTTTTTTCCCCAATTTATTTTGGCACTACACTTGTGCAATTAAACTCTCGGTAAAATTTTTAAAGTTTTTCAATTTTAAATCCCTATTTTTTTGGGGGGGGGGAGATGTAATATGATATGATTTTTACTTTCATTTACATTTTTTAAATGATATGGAATTAATATTTGTTTGGAGATTGATGTGTGCACAGGTGAAAGGGGCTTCAAATATTTACCTGCGTGAAAATCACATACAAAAAAAAGAAAGGATTTATTACTATATGAAATAATTTTCATGTTTTCTATAATTTCAAATGTTTGCAGGTTAAATATTTTGGAAGGTAAATTCATACCCATGTTCTTTGGTCCCCTCTAAAAGGATTCATTTGAAAAACTATAGTTTATAGTTAATCTATAACTATATCCTATATAATTTGAAAACTATATTATTATTTTTAAATAAAAATATATATAATATAGAATAAGGTTTATATAATAATTTATATAAACATCATATTAAAATTTATATAGTTTTGAAAAAAAAACTATATATTAAAAGCCTTAAACCATATTAAAATTACATGGGATTGAGGGAAGAGTCAACAGACCATATTCTAAGCCTAAGTTTAAATCATATTTAAACTTAACTTATAAATCTAGGCATATATAGTTTTAAAAAAAGAAAAACCTAAGTTTGAATCATATTTTATATATATGGTTAGTTTAAACCGCTTAAAATATAAATTTTATTAGATTTGGTTTATATATATTTTTAAAACCTAAGTGCTTACTTTTTTTTTAAGGGGGCCGTGTTTATTGTTTGGCCATGAAGGGATTACTTTTTAAATCTTAATACTTATTAAATAAAACCTAACATGTGTCCCTAACCATTTATATTATCCATGTAAGGGGCGGCCCCATTCATTTATATCTTATAGTTTATAAAAACTATATAAATAAACCTATTTAAAGGTTTTCTTTTATATAAGAGTGGAGTGGAGAATAAAATGAGATAATATCTCAGGTATAAATGTGGAATTCTCAAGTATAAATGGAGAATTTAAAAAAAGTTTATTGTGGCTCACGTGAAGTGTGGTAAATATTTATTAAAATATTGGTAGTTATAGCCACATAAAAGTTTTAAAGTTTTTAGCTTTGGAATTATATAAAATATTTTACAATATTTTCCATAGTTTTAAATGTGTGTAGGGTAAAATTAAGAGTAAATGAAGGGAGGAGACAAGGTTCATGAAAATAAGGATTTCAATTTATTTCATTAGTCAAGTGAAATTACTTATCCCCTCTATAAAATATGCAGTTAATCTATACTCTCATAAATCTACTTGCACTTGGTAAAATTCTTTTAACCTAGTCTATGTCCTTTAAACCCCTTTAATAAGGGTTATGTGTTTTTTATAAAAAAATATACTATAGTTTATAATTTTTATGAACTATATGTTGTTTTTATTTACATTCTATAAACTATATACCTCTTTTTTTTTTAAAAAAAATATATGTATATATTTTTTACATTATAAATTATAATAGGTTATTATAATGTGTTAAAATATAACCTCCCTAATATTATACAAAAGAAGAAATTCTAGAATTTCACATTCTAGAAATACACAAAAGTTTTGGCTTCATTAAATTTGACGATCAAATGATCATCACGGTAGACCAAACATAAGACAATATGATGGTCATTTAGACGTCAAATTTAAGCTCGTAGGTTCTAGAAACTTTCACTATGTTAAAATTGGATGGTCAATGACCGTCACGATAGACCAAAAAATAAGCCATTATGACGGTCATTTAGACGTCAAATTTAAGTTAGTCATTTTTGTCTACATTAATTTTTTTCAGAAATTTGAAGTTGTTATGCATTCTTAGGGGTCTCTTCTTCACTTTTATATGGTCGGAAATATTTTTATATAAATATGGGGTATAATGTAGAGCCCTTTATATTGTGGGTTATTATTTTGATCATGGAGGTTAATTAGTATGCATTGTAATGACAAATTAGTTATGATCAAATAGTTTCTTTAGATCTATAAAATTTAGATCTGATTATATTAAAAGTGTTGTTTTTATTATCGATAAATATGTATCTAACTCTATGGTACATTGTATATTATAATGGGGTGTGTTTTACAAGTTTAGGAAAATAATGGCATCAACTATTTCTATCTTGACAAAACCCAGATCCTGAATGAAACCAACTACAACATTTGGGTCAAAATAAAATTTATGGCGAGGAAACTCTAGATGATTGTTTCTGGATATGAGGTTGCTCCCACCGGTCATCAAGAAACTATAGATAACATGAATACATTCTTGCAACGAATGCAGGAGGCTCTTTCTATGATTCTACAATGTGAACGATGAGTACCTTCTACACATTGGTAATATCAAACATCTAAAGAGGTATGGACACAACTAGAATCCATGCATGAAGGATACTTGGTATATCAAGGATAGTAATGAGAGTATAATAGCTGAAGGAATTCAAAGAAATGGTTTGTATATTTTTGATGATTTCTCTTCTGCATCTTGTTTTATATCTCAAAGTTTGAATAATTCAAAACTATGGCATGAAAGGTTAGGACATGTTAATTATCGAAGCTTATATGAAATGTATAGATATAATCTAGTGAAAGGTTTACATGTGTTGTCTTCTTCTCTTGAAGTTACTTCATTAAATGCTTCTAAATGATGGTTTTGATTCTGATTTAGTAAATGGTCATGATGATGTTTTGATGTTATAGATGTTTTTGAAACTCTTATCTTCCTAGATAAGAAATTAAATTGGGCTCAATCTATGTTAGAAAGTTCAAATCCTATTAACCTTAGGAAAATGACCAAAAGCCATCATATGTACCATGCATTAATTACCTTGTATGAACCTAGCCACAAGTATTATAGGGTCTAGGTGGATATACAAAGTAAAATATAATGTTGATGGTAGTATTAACAAACATAAAGCTAGACTTGTTGCTAGAGGTTTCACTCAAAAACCTGGTATTGATTATGTTGAGACATTTTCCCCTAGCTAAAATGAGTACTTGTTAGGGCCTTATTTGTAATTTCCACTCAATTTGGGTGGAAATCCACCAAATGGATAAGAAAAATATTTTTTGAATTGTGATTTAAAAGAATAACTTTACATGTTTCAACCTAAAGGATTTGAAGAAACTGGTAAAGAAAACTATGTTTGTAAGTTGAGAAATCCTTGTATGGTTTAAAACAAGCTCTTAGAGCTTGGTATGTGAAAATTGTTTCCTTCTTTAAACTGTTAGGTTTTGTTAATTGTTCTTCTAACAATGATATATTCATTAAGAAATAAGGCTCACATATTATCATTATATGTATATATGTTGATGATTTTCTTATGACTGGTGATAATTCTGATTTAATTCATAGGATTAAAGAGAAATTGAAGCAGTACTTTGAAATGAATGAGTTAGGTCTCTCACATCATGTTCTTTGTATGACTGTATTTCATTCTATTGTTATTTTTTAAAACACAATATGTAACCATTGTATTGAAAAATTTCTTATGATTGATTGTAAACCATTTTCTACTTCAATGGAAGTTGGAATAAATATTGATCCTAAATATGCATATGAAAAAGGTTGATCCTATTTTATATATATTGTTAGTTGATAGTTTGATTTATCTAACTATAACTAGATCAGATATTTCCTATACAGTAGGAATTACTTCAAGGTTTATGCAGAACCTTTTTTAGAGATCATTGAAATCTTGAAAAATTTTTAGATATATTAAAGGAACAATCAATTATGGGTTGCATTATACTAAGAATGAAAATGCTATCTTATATGGATTTTGTGATTCTAACCATATTGATGTTGTGTTATAAAATATATTAGATATGTGTTCAAGTTTTTTGGTGTAGGAACCATTACTTGGAACAACAAATGTAATCAATAGTCTCCATTTCTTCTACTGAGGTAGAGAAGTACAATGGAAGAAGTAAAGAAGCCATGTGGCTGTAGCATTATTGTTGGTAGAGATACACATGGAAGCTAAAGGAAGTATTCCTCTTCTATGTGGTGGTCAGAGTTGTATTACTCTTGATTAAGAATCTAGTTCAACATCAGAGGATGAAGCACATTGAGATACATATACGCTTCACCCATGAGAAGGTGCTAAGTGATGAGATAAATCTCAAGTTCATGTTGATTGAAGAGCAGGTTGCTGACATCTTCACAAAGTCCTTGAGTGTTGTAAAGTTTTGTCACTTTCGTGAAAATCTTGGATTTTTAGAGTTTCCATTGAGGGGGAGTGTGCATGACAATGTCACCTCCTAATGGAACTTGGTTTTTGTAAAAATACCTTTGGGAATTTGTAAAATACCTTCGGAAAGTGTAAAAAACCTTTGGGCAAGTGTAAAAAGACCTTCGGGCATGTATACCTCCTCCTGGCTTCTTTTTTAGAAAGAAGTGTAGAAAGATCTTAAAGGCGTCTTCAATAAACTCTTTAGTGCTATTGAGTTTACTAGTAAACATCCAGTACAAGCATATTGTTAAGGAGGTCCTTGGTTGTAAAAGGATCCTATATGCTTGGGTTCAATAACCTTTTATGAGAACATGAGAACATGTAAAACTCACAAATCATACTTAGCCACTGATCATGGGATGATCTTTGGGATTCCAAATCCTTTTGTACCAAAAGGTAAATTGAGTATGATGAAGGTGTTATAATTCCTTCAACTAATATGCTAGCCTAAAACCTTTATGGTTTAAGGATTGTAAATCTTGTAGTGTACCATGGGCAGGTAATCTATTGGCATATGTTATGTTATCCCACTTAACATTAAGGGGAGTGTTGGAACATAATGATTAAGTGGTCTGGCCAACCTTAATGTATATGGGTCCATCACTAATATATAGGTTAATATTTAATAATATGAAATATTTATATTTCTATTATTAAATATGCTAACCTAGGTATATACTTTAGGTTAAATATTTAATATCATGAAATGATTATATTTCTAATATTAAATATTATAAACCTAGGTGTATGTGTCAACCATTTTAGGTTGAAAAGGTGGGTCGGAGACATACCCGATCACCTTATATAAAAAGGACTTTAGGTCCTCATTTGATATATTCGAAATATATCAAAGGTGTGCAAATCAAGTGATTTGGTTTTACCCTTAGTAAATAGGGTTTTAAAGGAGGAGGTGATCTTACTGGATGTAAAATAAGTTCTCTTGAAGTAAAAGGTTATTTTCAAAGTATTTTTACCCTATTGGGGTTTTCCACTATAAATAATGTGTCACTTGTGTTATTTATTTCTGTAATTTTCTTTATTTACTTATGTTATGATGTAATGTTTATTTAAATATTTATCGTAACATTATATAATATGTAAGTTGGAAGTGAGGGGGTAGGCCCCAATACTATGCCTCGTACCAACACCAACACAAATCTGGGCCTCACGTACCTTTGGGTATATCGAGGACTTCAAATTAAAACTTACTTGAAACCACTTTGTTAGCTAGCCTCTTTCGTAGTACCTTCGTTAACCATATTTTATTTTTCACATTCTTTTAACTAATCAAAATAATCTGAAATTTCTTTGCATGTGTGTTACTTTTGTTTATTTTAAATAACCAAATTTCCTTCTATCTATGTTGATTGTTTGATTAGTACATATTTTTATTAGACTACGGATTAATTTCAAAACCTCTCAAACATGGCATATTCACTCTAGTAATCCTTAAAATCAACCCAAATCCCATATACGAACATCCCAAACACATCCCATCTGATAAAACATCTCTTAGAAATAAATATATAACCTTTGCATTCCCAAGCACTTAATCCAAAATGTTAGAATCTCCTTACTTGAACCTCCTTAATTATTTCAAAGTGGTGACCCACTCTTTATAGAACTTTTAGACACTAATCTCATTGACCTTTGTAGTTATCTTGCTTCTAAAGGTGTTCGTATCATTTACACCACTCCTTATCCAACACAAGTGCCCATTTATTGAGGTCAACACTTGCAGTTATTCTAAACTTTACGACCTCAACTATTAACTCGTCCTCTAAAAAATCTCTCCTTACCCTCCCACTAGTGATACAGAGTGTCAACACCTGCTTCATCCATCCATGTATCTAGTTTTGATCTTAATTCCTTATCGTCACAAAAATCATACATCCAATAGGCACCCGCATCATCGGCTCTCTCACCTAACCCATAGGCTACAAAACTCATACTAATACCTTTCCATCCACATATATCCCTATAGCCTTTACTGCTCCTCCTCCTCTACTAGTTAGCTCGGATGGAATTCCCTTTCTATAAATCCCTTAATCATATCTAAACTTGTTTCATGAAAATAACCGACTTCACCGATATATAATCTAGTATTATCCATCCCCGCATCTACACCACCTATGAACACAAGTTATTTTGTTGGTACTCTCCCTTTCTCACAATAAGCATCCACTGCCACCATCCTACAATATGGTTATGTATCCTCCCAATACATACCGCAACCAACACAACCTCTCATCAATACATCTCTCCCTTTACCTTATCAATATATTCAGGCCTCTTCACAACCTTTAGTCTCCCAACAACCTCATAACATCCCGGAGGTCTACCTCCTTTCTAGAATCATACCCTACCATATCATGTATATCAATAATCTAACCCCCATATCTACCATCAATCCAACCCATCCTCTTCAAATATCTAACAACCTCTTCAAAATGATCCCATACGGGCATTAATAAGTAGAATCACAAGCCTTGAAGTTGCTACCATGGGACCAAAGAGAACTCTTTCTTATGAAAAATATGCAATGAACCTATTAGTCCATTCATACCATTAAAAACATATCCTCCACACTGGGAACTACCTAAGTTTATCAAATTTTACAATAAGGAGGATCTACAACAATATATCAGGGACTTTTGTCATGTCTTCTACTTCATCTCCCACAATCAAGATTTGATTTTGAGGACCTTTCCCATGTCGTTAGCGGGCCTTCCCACAACCGGTACAATATTATTCCCAAGCATTCCCTCTTCTCATTTGCACAACTAGTATAGTTGTTTTTGGAACACTTCTCTATTATCATATCCCATAAGATCTATATTTCCGATATTTATACTATCAAACAATTTAAATATGATTCTATCACTTATTTTTTCATTAGATGGTGAGGGATTATCAATTGAATCTCATTATCCCTTCCACGGATTGAGATAATCAAGTTATTCTCTCAATTGTGCGCTAAACATATAACATCCACATTATAAATCCAATCATTTCAAACCTTTGATGAAGCATTCACCATGGCCCAAAAATTGGAACTCCAAGCCCTTAAGGATGGTAAGGTGAAATTACAATCTAAGAAACCCAAACTTGACCCCTCCTTCAAAGCTTCTTCTAGCACATACAAATCCAAAGGCTCCTCAAATGCATTTATTTTGAGAAATGTATCTAAAATCTGATCGACTCTAACAAGTCCCGATCTCAAAGAAAATATACACCCCTAAGAGAATCATATAGTTCCATCTTTGAAAAACTCCTTTCCACTTGCATGATTACACTCCCTCTCATCTGACATGTTGATGTTTCCACATCTAAACCTTCTTGGTATAGAGAAAATGACTACTGCAAATATCACCAAGTCCGAGGGCATGACATCGAAAGGTTTCGATCATTTAGAAATTTCCTTCAGGATCTCATTGACCAAGGTGAGTTACAACTTGATAATCTAAATGCACCTCCTAATCAAAATTTGGATGTGTTTAAACAACCTTTTCCAAATCATCCTCTAACTAGAAACCAACCTCAAACCAATGTCATAGGATCTCATCACATTGTCAATACCATTCATGAACTCTTACCCATGCCCAACACATTATCGGTCTCTATGACTAACATCCCAACTAAACAATCAAACTCTCCAGACAACATCACTACATAGGCCTCAAGCTCATCTAGGTATCAACCCTTAAAATCCCTCACATCTATTTCCACGGAAACATCTAATACTTCTTGTTTGACATCACAAGAAACAAAACCTTTTATTGAAAATTTGAAAATATCTTTCAATGACCATGTCTCCATGCACCAAATCAAGAACCCTAGCAATAATGCATCAAATTCCATCTGCCTTAGAAACACGTTATGTGCCTTGTACCCCTGAACCAACCGATGACACTCATAATCCTACCCCCTCGACATCACCTCAACAAGATCTCGACAAGGTATTATATGAAAATTGATGTAGAGGCATCTTCAAATGACACCTAAAAATGCAAATTTCCATGGTTATAATGTCAATGAATTCAAATTAAGTATGTGTTGTCATGAGGGAGAGATATACTTAGGTGTGAGAGTTGGAAATTTCAAAAATGTAGTTTCCCTCCAAATTGTCATTCGATTATAAAAGCATGTAATGAGCAATATGGTCTTGTAAAAAGTGTGTCTTAAAGTGTGTGAGATTCTAAGGGGTGTGTGAGGATTTTATTCATCTTGGTAATAGGTCCTATAAAATTAAGATTCATTGAAATGTTGAAAATAGTGTAAACAATGGCCATAATATATGAAAGAGGCATATGAGAGGACCATGAGTCATAAAAAGGCAATTATGAATCAATAATAAGTTACATACAAGAGGAAAGTTTGAATATATGAGAGGGAGAGAGTGAAGATTGCTCATTCCTCAAGGTGGATGATGAAGAGAATGATGGAGAAGGGATGGAGCATTACATTTTTGTATGTAATACTGATTTGTAATTTAGTAAAAATTTGGTTTTGTGCATAAAATGGTTCTTTTTGGTTGAAATTCAAAGTTTGATTTTATATCCTTCCTTTTTATGTTTATATACTTATTTCTCACAATGGAACTCTAAATGGGATTAAGTTGAGAGGTTAATAGAAGCATTGTTTTGATTTAGTGACAAAAATGCATTGTTAGGTGCACTACAGGGTAGTGGGCAAACTGAGTGTGTAGAGGTTTCACATGAAAATAAACCTCTTATGGTAAGATAAAAATCTTAAAGACCTTAAAACAGAGCTCTAATAAAAATTTGAGTCTCGAATCGAATTTTGAGGAAGTTATAGCAAAAAAAGTCTACCGGGTTTCTAAGAAGCCTATCTTTGTGTCTAACTAGGGCTTGGAGTTTGAAGACTCAAATCGATGAGTTAAAGCCTAGAAATTGGTAGGAATAATGTTGAAGGTATCCTTGAAGACTTTAAATTTAAATTTTAAGGTTTCATTGGTTACAAATGGATATTTTTATGACAGTCCATATGAGGGTTTACATGCACAATCAAAGGGCTAATCAAGAGGGTACATTTACAAAGAAACTAGGGTATATATTTTGAGTTCATTCATGAAACTTTGCATGATTCTTAAAGGATTAAATGGGTACTAAAAATTTCTTAGGTTTTGTTGTGAATACACATAAAAATAATCATGAAGGATTTAAGACTCCCCAAGACTAGTAGGCCTAGTAGAAGGTGAAATGAGAAAAGTGTGATTGCAAGAAGAGTATTGTGAATCAGGTTTTGAAATTTGGGGCACACCTCATTGATGGTAAAGGGTGTTGTAATATGTTTACACATTTTTATGGGTACTTATAGAACACTACCAACATGAAGCTTGTATGATACTTTGTCTTAAGGGGAGAAAAAATGTTAGTTTGAGTAAATATGTGAAATAATGGTATGTAGGTATTTTGAAATCAATTTGTTGGTGGAATAACACTTGTTTGAATTGAGTAATAGATTGGAAGTATCTAGAAAATCTTGGAGAAGCAAAAATCCAAAAGTTGCATGTTTGGGGAAGAAGAGCTAGTTGAGAAGCTTGAAGAGATGAATGAATAAGGTAAGTACAAGTGAGTTTGATGAAAGAATGGACTAGTTAGTGATTAAATGAATAATTTCAGGGTGCATGAGGGGTGAAAAAATAGAGAAAGGTGTTTATGTGGGTTATTTAAGGTGAAATCAAGAAAATTTCAAGTTATAAGCCATTTTGGGCTTAATAAGATCCTCAAATTATAGAGATAAGTTGTTGTTTGAATTTCTTTTGTTGATTGAGGGTATGAATATTTGAGTTTTCTCTCTACTTCAAAACCCTTGAATAACTCATTCGATCATCAACTATCACATTACCACCTATCAAACTCTCTTCCCCTCGGGGATGGAAAACATCCTAGTACAATTACTAGGAATTTAGTGTTTATCATTGGATACTAGGGCATTACACTAAAGATTGAAAAGCACTTCATGTTGTCATTCAAGGAATTTCTAAAAAGGACTCCTCCCGATCAATAAATATCATCCCAGTCCACTCGTCAAATCAACCAAATCAAAACATCACATCACACCTGCTCCTAGAGCTCTTAAACCGAATAATCCAAAGAAATAATGTAAGAGCCTCTTAGAAAAAATTGTGCCTTCTTCTAGTATACCACCATGTTTTTAGATGACAATGTCTGCATAACCACCAAATCCCACACACTCAACTTGAAGGCCCAAAATCAAGATAATCCCAAAGTCTCTTTCTTCGTGGTTCCTCCTGATTCGCCTAGTCCATCACCATCTAAAGCTAAATTTTCCATACTCACAGCCCCTTAGAATTAATCAAAAACATCCATTCAAAATACCATTCTCAAATAGATACACCAAGCTCCAATTTAAATTTTCCTCTACAATCTCATTCGAATTCTCTCTAACATCGACAATCCATGATCGAATCCCTCCAATTAACCTCGGTTCCTTATGATGAACCCCATCCTTTCGCCAACCTTGTTTGTACCTTGAAGATGTTGGTTTCCATTGCATTCTATGACTCTAAGATCCCGTCACTCTAGCTCGAAGACCATGATCTTCCTCTTTTTGTCATCACCCAAATCAACGATAATCTTATTAAAAGAGTTATAATCGATAATGATGATATCATGAACATAATATCATCTCATGCCTTCAAACAACTCTAACTACCCAACACCATTATTTCCCAATCACCCATATTTTTACGTGTGCTCAATGATATTAGATCCCCTATCTTGGGCACAATCATCTTACCCATCAAAATAGGCTTGAAAATCCTCCACAAACTCTTCTATCTGGTAGAAGGAGAGTTATAGTATAACATGTTGCTTGGTCATCCCTATATACACCCAATGTGTTGTGTCCTATCCACTTTACATTGATGTCTCAAATACGAACACAAAGGTAAAACTATCATGATCCCTACAGGCCTGAATATATTTAAATCTTTCCACATGATGTATAGACCCGACAATGTCTTACTTCCTCTACAAAATCCTACATCTACAAATGAAGCTTCCACAAGTTCTTTGGTCCTTACATCAAAACTACCAAATGATGAATCTTTCAATGACATTATACAACACCTTTCACTGGGGAGTACCACCTCATATCCCTCAAAATCCTTCCCACACCTAAAACATATGGGATGTTGGACAAAAAACCACTTTATGAGCCTAATGTAGGAAGCATCATTTCCTTTGGCCCCCATTCCTTCAAACACATTTTGTTTACGAAGGTATCGACCACCCTTCGACTCATCTTGATGATCAACCACATACAAAGCCATTCTCATCTAACTTTTCATTCTTAGGAAAACCCTAGTTCACCCAAACATACCTCTACCATTGTGCATGGAAAGGCTTTAGTCTAGGTTGATATGAACAAGGTCCACATGACTTACCCTTTGAAGGTTGGAAAGAACTCAGTAGACACCTAATTCGACTATGTAGTTTCAATAGTAAAATTGCACTAATTATCCTCTTTCCTATCATTTTGTTATAATTAGTGATTTTTCTGCTAATTAACTAACATTCCCCTTCATCTCGGTCAATTAACGATGCTTCATTAATTATCTATCCTTCCCCCATCCTAGATGTCAATTAACAACACTTCGTTACTTATAATCCCCTTTTTATTAATTCATTAACCCCTTTTAATCTCTTATTTAATCAATAAACCTGTTATTAGTTAAATCCCCCTTTCAAACTCACAAGCGAGGAAATTAGCCGAGTGGACAAACTTTTGGATTCCTTGCCAATGCTTTAGGAGTCTAGGTCCCTCTACTTAACCAATATAGTTGTCATGTATGCATGCACAAGAAAGCGTGGATTTTTGTGGTGGCCTTTTGGCCGGGGATCCAACAGGTTCACTCCAATGACCCTGCAGAAAATGCTTGCAGTTATCTGCAAGGGGAGATTTTGCTATGAAGGTGGGAAAGGGAGTGAGAAAAGAGGTAGGAGAACTAATGTTGCAGGTAGAAAATCATATTCCTGCACGCAATAGTTAGAAACTTCAACACATGCATTTATTAGAAGAAACAACCTGCAAGTGGCACCAAGATGAGATGAGATAAGATTTCGAGCTCAAAGTTTCTAAAATATCCTCATCAAAGAGGCTAAAAATCCTTCTTTCTTGTATTGATGTTTAAAAATATATTATACATAATGTGGGAATGGAAGAAATTAGAAGAAAATGGCT
Source organism: Taxus wallichiana var. yunnanensis (assembly GCA_018340775.1). Classification (NCBI taxonomy): domain Eukaryota; kingdom Viridiplantae; phylum Streptophyta; class Pinopsida; order Cupressales; family Taxaceae; genus Taxus; species Taxus wallichiana. The sequence goes on from CM031244.1 coordinate 18,912,068, forward strand.
ATCTCTTTTGTTTTCTCTAAGTATAATGCACTCGTGAGTTTACAAGATCATTTTCCAACCCCATACAATGGCATGAAGAATCCATTAAATCTCTATGGTTATCTCCTTTGTTTTCTCTAAGTATAATTCACTCGTGAGTTTACAAGATCAATTGCCAACCCCATACATGGCGTGAAGAAGCCATTAAATCTCCTCTAAGAAATGGTTATAAATTCTTTTTGTTGCAAGAAACAGCTTTACAATTTCTTTTTAATCATTTGCATCATTTAGATTCTTGATTCGAAGAAACGCCAATGGAAAAAAAACTACTTTTCATAATGCAACCATTACACTTGTTTTGCAACTTTGAATTTAAACCATTCATCTTGCCTTTGAAACTTTAAACCAGAGTCATCCACGTGGGAGAAATTTATTGGAGTGGGAGTGGGGAGGATGCCTTTTGCATTTTGTGACTTTTGGAAAAATGGCATTTTGGAACATTTTGGCCCACTCACCCACTTTTGATATGGTCTTGACACATGGCCTCATTCGAGTGGATATAGAGTCGTGGGCCACTTTTATAATTTTACCTTTTTTTAATGTGGGCTCAAAAACACAAATTGCTCCACTAGCCCGCCTACCTGCTTTGACCTTCGATGTGGGCTTAGTATTTGAATTTTCCCTTTTGTTTGATTGGGGTTATGGGTCACTTTATGATTTTTTTCCCTTTTTACAAAGAGGCTCAAAAACACAAATTTCTCCACCAACCCGCTTTGACTTTCCAACAGCAGGCTCAACATTTGACTTTTTCCTTTAAGCTTGTTCGGGGCTACGGGTCACTTTATGACTTTTAGCCCTTTTAAAAAAAGGGCTCAAATTCTCAAATCTCCCCGATGATCCACCTCCCCACTTTGACTTTCCAATAGTGTGCTCAAGATTTGAATTTTTCCTTCATGTTTAATAATAGGGTGTGGGTCACTTTTTGAACTTTACGCCTTTTTACAAAAGGCTCAAAAACAAAATTTCTCTCTCCACCAACCTGTTTCCAATTAGATATGTCCACGTACCCATGGATAATGGAGCCAAAATTTGAATGGGGAAGAAAATGCCCGCCATTCACGACTATGGAAAAATGCAGAGAAGAAGAAAAATCCACCATTTCATGCCCGATTTTCAAATTTCTTTCACAAACCAAGGGATTGAAAACAATACAAGGTTCGATGATCCATGGCCATAGAAATATTGACAATTTCATTCAAATGAGGACAACAATAAAATTTTCACGCGTCCAGATAGGAAAATGGGAAATTTATCAAAACGTGTAGACTGAAGAGTTTAAACAACTTCAAAGCATGAATTTCTCTATCTTTTCAGACTTCTAACTTTACTTGAACACCTCTAGAGGGCGTGAGCTCAAAATATTTGAATTTGACTTAGAAAATGAGGGGGGGATTTTTAGGGTGATGACAACTGGCTCTAGCTTGGGGACATGACATGGACTGAGCATAGTGAAGACATGACATGGGAATCCAGAATCTCAATCTCTAGACCCTGTAATTTGTTGACCAGTGCCTTATCCATTGGGCCTTGCAGAGTCATGACCAACTTCAAGAAATAAATATCAGAAGAAGGAAACACACACACACAATGGGAAGGAAACACATGACACACAAAAGGGGAAATAAAACCACACAATGGAAAGGGAAACACACCTAACAATCACCTATGGTACAAGGTGGGGGACAACCCGCTTTCACTGATGATATAATTTCAAGTATTGCCCGCTTCGAGGCAATTCCAGTGGTGTTCCATCCAAATATGAGAGAAGAAAATCATTCTTGCACATGCAAGCTTCACAAATCTGGAATGGGCCAAGCCATAATGAATCAAACTTTCCATGGCTTTCTTTTGGTTCTCTTCTCTTGTCCCATAGTAGGATGAAGTCTCCAACTTTGAATTTTTTTTCCTTGGCCTTCTTATCAAAAATATTCTTTACTTTCAATTGGTGCTCCTTAATGTGATCCACCACTTGGAGTCTATTTTCTTCTAGCTTCTCAAGAAAGAGGATCCTCTTGTCAATGGAATCCTTGTACTAACCATCTTCTATTGCCTGTAGCAACTTGAGAGCTGGCATCTCGATCATGAGAGGAATTTCTTCTTCGACTCCATACAATAGTTGGAATGGTGACATACCTATTTCCTTCTTGGGAGTGATCATATCCACCCATGCATCGTACAAACCTTTTGTGCCAATTCCTTTGATTCTCATCTACAAGCTTGTGGACAATGGTCACAATGTTCTTGTTGCTTGATTCATCCTGTCTATTTCCTTGTGGATAGTAGTCAAAAGAATGAGCTAGGGAGATTTTGTAGCTATAGAAAAACTCAGTCAGCTCTCTTGAAGAGAAATAGGTAGCATTATCTACTACAATCTTCTGTGGCACTCCAAAATGGACTATGATATTCTCCTTGATGAAGTTGCATATTGTTTCAGTGTTGGCTTGTTTGGCCGGAATGGCTTCCACCCATTTGGTGAAGTAGTCTATTGTTATGAGTACATAGGTGTGCCCCGCACTTGAGTGAGGGTTTAGAACACCAATGAAGTCCATCCCCCATTGTTGAAATGGTTCTTCAATAACCACAAGCCTAAGTGGTAATGCAGCGAGTTGTGGTCTTCCAACAAACTGTTGGCATGCTTTACATTTAGAAACCCAATCTTGAGTGTCTGCAAAGATGGTGGGCCAATAATACCTTCCTCGAGGATCTTGTGTGCAGTGACCATTGCTAAAAAATTCCACCACATGCTTGGTCATGGTATGCTTTAAGAAACTTTTCTTGTTGCTCTTTATCTACACACCTAAGGAAACAACCATCCAAGCCTCTTTTGTAAAGTGCATGATTCTAGATTACAAATTTAGCTACCTTCAGCTTGAGTGTTCTCCTTTTCTTGTAATCAAGATGGGGAGGGAATTCTCCATAAGTCAGGTAATAGGAAATATCAGCATACCACTCATCAGTAGTGGTGACAAAGAGAACTATGGGGTTATCTTCTGAACAAGTTGAGAAAGCACAGTTTTCTTCACCATGTTGAAATTTGAGTGTTTCATCTTCAGTAATCAACTTGCACAAACCATTTCCCCTTACCATATTGGAGGGTCAATCTCCAAGTCATATTCTTGAGTCTTTGCAATCTAATTTCCTCTTTTAGCTCTGGGATCTTGTTGTGTCAAGATGGACTTGATTGCACTTTGTCGGGGACCATCACCACCGTATGGGAATTGAGGATGTAAAACCTGAAGTTTTTACAGCCTTGAACTACTACATAAGAATGCTTCTCCATTGGATGTATTTTAGCTCATGATTTTTCAAAGGACAACTCATGAAAGCAATAGGTTCTTCCACACCTTCATCATTTTTCTGAACAAGAATGGCAGAGAGTGTATGTTCTGATGCATAACAATACATGATGAATTCTTTGTTAAAATATAGAGATACAAGAGTCGGAGCCTTGAAATGGATTTATTGATCTCTTCGAATGCTTCCTTCCCTTCATTGTTCCATTTGAAGTTTGCTTGTGGTTTCATCATGGAAGTGATGTGCTTCATCAACTCAACAAACTCAGGCACAAAATGATGAAGAAAGTTCACCTTTCCAAGAATGAATGAACTCCTTTCTTGCTTGTGGGTAGGGCTAATGCTTGAATGGATCTAATCCTCTCAAGATCAATGTGTGCTCCATGTTTGTTCACAATGTGCCCCAATAACTTGCCTTCTGTGACTCCAAAAATGCACTTTTTTGGATTTAGTGATATGCCATGTTTCCTACACCTTGCAAGTACTTGTTCCAAGTGATAGATATGATCTCCCCTCTTCTTTGAAAATACTATGAGATCATCAAGATATATGACAATGCAATGCTTCAGATCTTTGAAGGCCAAATCCATCACCCTTTGGAATGTAGCTCCTGCATTGATTAGGCCAAAAGGCATTCTGCTGTAGGCAAAAAGTGCCCCAAGGTGTTGTAAAGGTTGTCTTGGTGCGGTCCTCCTCTACCACTTTGATTTGATTATATCCTAAGAATCCATCAAGTAATGAAAGCATTTCAGATCTAGTGATTGCTTATAGGATATGGTCCATGATAGGAAGAGGATAATTGTCCTTTAGTGATGCCTGGTTCAGGTTGAAAATCTACACATATCCTTATTTCACCATTCTTCTTCCACATTGGCACAATGTTAGCCACCCACATTGAATGGTGGATGGGAAAGATGATCCTTGCATTAAGCATCTTCATTACCTCCTCCTTGATGGTATCAATAATCTTTGGGTTATATGGCCTTTGTTTCTTCCTAAGGGCTTAACACCCTGATTCAAAGGAATTGAGTGATGCATTTCCTTTGGCTGGAAGGATTTGAGTTCATCATAAGAGTAGGCCAAGACATCTAAGTATTTCTTGAGTAATGTAACAAACCTTCTTTTTCTTGGGTGAGAAACATTTTCCAATATTGACCATCCTTGGCTCCTCAGGGTACCAATGTTTTCTTTATCAAAATCAGTTGGGCACGAGAAGATTGCTTTTCTTTCTCTTGAATGAATCTGTCATGTTTGTCAAAGAGGTCTTCTAAAGAGACTAGGCCTTTGGGAATTTTTTTCCCTTTCAATTTGATTACTCCCTCATCATCAATCCCTTCAATTCCTTCTTTCTCTTCTTTGGGGACTTTGCTTCTCGGTGTGGATTTTCACCTCCTTCAAAGAAGAGATTATTGAAATTATCCCTTTGCTCTAAAAAAAACTAGAATTTGGTTATCATCATTAAAGACTTTTCAATGATTTGCATTATCTGGTACACTAGGCTTGAATACCATTTCAATGGTCACTTTGTCTTTACCAAAATAAGGATGAGGTGTCACTAGGGAAGCTGACACTACAAGAGAATCAGCCTTTTCATTATGTTCCCTTGGAATATCTTCAATGGAAAATGCATCAAAAGATTCAATGTAGTCCCACACTCTATTTCTGTAATGTCGAGAGTCTTGGATTCTTCACCTGATATTGTTGGCGGACTTGCTTTACTATAACCTCTACATCACCTCGGCATCTCAGTTTCTTGATTCCCATGTCCTCTTCTACACTCATGCCTAAGAGTAGTGCTTCATACTCTGCAGTGTTATTTGTATTATCAAATTGCAGCTTGTAGGAAAATGGGTACAACTCATTGGAAGGAGAGTACAATACTACACCAGCTCCGAGCCTACTCACTGGAATGACTACCATCAAATTCCATTGTCCAAATTTGATCTTCCTCTTCCTCCATGAGAAGTGGCAATTTCTCCTCTTTTTATGTGAGGAAGTAGTTTCCTAGCCCACAATCTTGAAAGAGAATGTTTGCTTTCGGATCATCAGACTTTCGTACTTATGAACTTCATCTTTCTTACTAGTAGTAACTTCTTCATCTCACCTTTTACTGGGATAGTTGTAGATGACCAATCCATTTTTATCTCTCCACCCAGGTCTCTGCAGAAACTCCTACTCAATAGCATACCAAAGGATGTTGGGATGTCTACTACCAGTATGGTTAGGAGCACCTTCTTGTCTAGAAAATCAGCTAGTGCTACCTGTGCATCTTTGATTCTTCCTACCAATGGCACTTGTTTGGATTCCATTGAGTAGTAGGTGCCATTTACCCGAGGTCAAGGTGAGGCCTAGAGAATTTGTAACTTTGGTTGGCATCACATTGTCTAAGGCTCTGGAATCTATGATACAATTATTTAGCTGGAAGCCTTTAATGAGGAGTGACAGTAGAAAGGTTCAACCTGTTGGTTTTGGAGGCACTTGAGGGCTAGCATGTTTTGGGAAGGTGGTGTGGATGGTGTGGGTAGTAAGCCTTTAGAATTAGGACTCAGGATATAGGGTTACCACCATGAACTACATTAATGAACTTGTCAAATTGGGCAGGGTGTGTTTGTAGGTATTCTATTTCTGAGAGCTGGACTTTGGTTTTGCTTGCATGTTCCACAAAGTCAAATGGGGTTATGGTGAGCGAGGAAGAGGTTTCAGAAATGGAGGAAGATTTACATGGTAGAGGCTTTGCTACTTTGGGTGTTGAATTCTCCTTTTCGGGTGTAGAATTGGCTTGGAAGGGGGTGAGGGTGTAGCTTTTGATTGAACCTTAGATGTTTTTGCAGGAACAACATTTAAAGGAGAATTGTTCTTAGAAACTTTTGAGTTGGGAGAAGAATTAGATGACTTACTTGGCATAGTAGCATGATCCTTGACAACTAGTGAGTCTAGTTTTTCTTTGGATAACTCCATAGAAGGTGGTAATGGTGATCCTCTGCTGATGATTTTATTTTGTGTGACCTCTGGAGGAGAATCTTCTTTATTCTTCTTATCCTTTACCACAATCATTGAGGATGAAGCACCTTTCTGGATTGTGCATGAGTGAAAAAACACATGAGAAACTTGGAGCTTCTTCATCATCCTCATCTTCATCATCAATGTACTCAATTAGGCCATTGTGCATATCAACTTCCTTGACCTCAAGATAGTTTTCATAGTCTTCCATATTTTCTTCTTCAGTTTCATCAATTTTTACTTCCTCCTCTGGCTCTTTGGTGTCATAGATGGCATTGACTAGTGGTGCTTCAAGAGCAAGCCGACGAGGAGGTGGAGAAATCCTTGGCCTATCTGGAGGGTTTGGTCTCCTTGAAGCATTCCACATTGTGATCTGAGATAGTTGCTTCTTCAAGGAAACCAAGTCATTTGCCATTTTTGGAACATCATTTTGGTGACAGAGTTTGAATTATAACCCTTTTGCTTTCCATTGGGGCCTTTCACTTTACTAGAAAAGATTAGATCATCATCGGTTTCTATTGCATGGTCTTGAGCTTCCCTTAATGTTCTTGGTTGGGTTCTTCTAAGGAAGAAACCTACTTCTGATGGCAAGGTGCTGATGAAGAATCTCTTCAAATTATTTTCAAGAGGCACCACATCTTTAGGGATTCTTCTTATCACTTTGTTATATCTTGCTACGAAGTCTCTCATTGATTCAGAGGTTTCTTTTTCATTTGTACCAATTGGACCAAAATCCTAACAATCTTCTGTGCTCTTGAACTATGTTTTGAATGCACTTCTTATATCTTCCCAACAGGTGATGGACCTCGGGGTAGCATGTAGAACCATTCGGCAACTTTCTCTTGAAGTGACTCCACAAAGAGTCAGACTGACACATCTTCATCCTCAACACCCAACACACCACAAGTAGTGATAAATGCTGCTACATGCTCTTCAGGGAGTTGAGAACCATCCCCTTTGAATTTTGGGAAGTTTTTTCTCGAGCCTCTCGGTAGCTCATGGAGTGGTTGAGAAAGAGCTAGTGGACCGTGTTTCCTCCCCATGGTACATTAGGCCTATGGGCCTCATGATCACATTCATGCTCATGATCCCCATTCTATTTCTATTTCTATCTTCCAACCTTGCTAAGGTTGCAGCTTTTATTACTACTCTTTTGTCTGCCTCGGCTTGAAGTCTCTCGATTTCTTCGAGTTGAGCTCTTATTTCTTCGTCGGCTCTTACCTCTCTTTCTCTAGCTTCTTCTTTAGTCTCCATGTCGGTGAAATCTACAAGGTTCTCATTGATGTATGGAAATTCACCATCCAAAGGATTGGTAACACTCAGTTCCCAATGTGGTCGGTTTCTTGAAAAGGAGGCCTCTGGATTCTGAGTAGCTCTTGTCTCCTTTGAAGTTCCTCAAAAATGGGATCAGTTTGTCCTCCTTGTCTCTATTCTTGGTGTATCTTCTATCCATAGCTTGAAAATATATGCTCTTCTTTGTGGTGCTTTGGAATTTGTCTTTGCCTCTCCAATTCAGCAGCATTCTTCTTCAAGGTCCAGAATTCTCGTGGCAATGAAGTAGTGATTGGCACTTTGTCTATTATGCCAGATAGCTTCCCTCAAATCTGAAAGTCTTCTTGATGTGGAAGAGAAATTCAGGTCTTTCAATAGGAGGGTTTCCCGAATAGCCATGATTTGAATCCATGTGGCTCATATAGCCATTCAAATTCTAGAAATTTTTCTCTTTTTTGAATTTTTAATTTTTGACCTTACGGTCACATTTAGGTGCAGATGTTGCTAAATATGCCCCACGATGGGCACCAAAATTGTTGGCGAGGAAATTTTTGGGTGGAAAACTTGTGGATTCCTTGCCAATGCTCTAATCTAAGTCCCTCTACTTAACCGGTGCAGCTATGTATGTATGCATGTGTGAGAAAGCATGGATTTCTATGGTGGCCTTTTGGTCGGGGGATCCAACAGGGGCACTCCACTGACCCTGTGGAAAATGCTTGTAGTTATCTGCAAGGGGGGAATTTTCTATGAAGGTGGGAAAGGGAGTGAGAAAAGAGGTAGGAGAACTAATGTTGTAGGTAGAAAATTAGATTCTGCATGCACTAGTTAGAAACTTCAACACATGCATTTATGAGAAGAAACAACCCTATGAAATGGCAACAAGATGAGATAAGATTGCGAACTCAAAGTTTCTAAAATCTCCTCATCAAAGAGGCTACAAAATCCTTCTTCTTGTATTGATGCTTAAACAGAGATTGTACATAATGTGGGAATGGAAAAATTTGAGAATGGAGGAAATTAGAAGAAAATGGCTATCTCCTTTGTTTCTCTAAGTATAATGCACTCGTGAGTTTACAAGATCAATTGACCAACCTCGCTATACTGATGGCGTGAAGAAGCCATTAAATCCTCCAAGAAATGGTTATAACTTCTTTTTCGTTGGCAAGAAATAGTTTACAATTTCTTTTTAATCATTCACGTCTATTCAAATTGTTGATTCGTGAAGAAATGCCATGGAAAAAAATAGTCTTTTCATAATGCAACCATTACACTCGTTTTGCAACTTTGAATTTAAACCGTTCATCTTGCCTTTAAAACTTTAAATCAGAGTCATCCACATGGGATAAATTTAATTGGAGAGCATGCGTGAGGATGCCTTTTGCATTTTGTGCCTTTATAGAAAAATGGTATTTTGGCCTGCTCACCTACTTTTGATATGGTCTTGACACGTGGCCTCACTTCGAGTGGATATAGAGTCGTGGGCCACTTTTATAATTTTACCTTTTTTCAATGTGAGCTCAAAAACACAAATTGCTCCACCGGACCACCTACCTTCTTTGACCTTCAATGTGGGCTTAATATTTTACTTTCTCCTATTTGTTTAATCAAGGGGTTGTGAGTCACTTTATGATTTTTCACCCTTTTTGCAAAGAGGCTCAAAAACTCAAAACTCAAATTTCTTCCTTCGCCCGCTTTGAATTTCCAATGGCGGGCTCAACATTTGAATTTTTCCTTTAAGCTTGTTTCAGGGGTCGGGTCACTTTATGACTTTTAGCCCTTTTTACAAAAAGGGCTCAAATTCTCAAATCTCCCCAATGATCTGCCTCCCCACTTTGACTTTCCAACGGTGTGCTCAAGATTTGACTTTTCCTTCATGCTTGCATGATCGGGGTGCGGGTCACTTTTTAACTTTACGCCTTTTTTACAAAAAGGCTCAAAAACACAAAATTGCTCTGCCGACCCATTTCTAATTAGATATGTCCACATACCTATGGATAATGGAGCCAAAATTTGATGGGGAAGAAAACACCCATTCACGACTATGGAAAAATGCAAAGAAGAAGAAAACTCCACCATTTCGCGCTCGATTTTCAAATTTCTTTCATGAACCAAGGGATTGAAAACAATACAAGGTTCATGATCCATGGCCATAGAAAGATTGACAATTTCATTCAAATGAGGACAACAATAGAATTTTCACGCAGTCCAGACAGGAAAACGGAAATTTATCAAAACGTGTAGAATGAAGAGTTTAGACAACTTCAAAGCATGAATTTCTCTATCTTTTCATACTTCTAACTTTACTTGAACACCTTTGGAGGGTGTGAGCTCAAAATCTTTGAATTTGACTTAGAAAATGAGGGGGGATTTTTAGGGTGACAACAAAACCCTTTAAATTCTACTAATTTTCTTCTAAATCATCTCTAAATGGCTTCTTAATCTTATCTTGGTCTATTACTTAGTCCTAGTTGATTAATTAAATCACCCCAACTCGATGAATTGTTAATATTTTATTAATCTCTTTTGATCATGTGTATCCCTATCTAATTCTACTTTGCCTTTATCCCACATTCAATAGGCTACAAGCTTCTCCCAAATTGGAAAGCTATATAAATAACCTAGTACATTCCTACTAATATTACACCTTCATGTCCTTACAAGACATTTACACCTGATAGAGCATTTTCATGTTATTTGGAAAGCTTAATTCAAACCCGTTTTCTTCTTGGTAAAGAGTAGTAGAAGAATAACTAAAAGGGAAATTAATCCATATTAGTGATATCTATTTCTCTCCTTTGAAAAATTCCTTGATTGTGTTTGGTTGTGTTTGGTTCACAAAGGAAATATCTATAATTTTGAAGCTAATCCAACAGCAAAATTAGGTTTTTCATTTCTCGTTGGATTTAATGTTTGATGCACGTTAGTTTAAGCTTTCCTTGTATGCTTTATCATGGTGTTTTATTTAGATTAACTAAGTTATAAACTTACTAGGTGTTAGGTTCATTTCATTATCTTATATTAGTTTAACATGCATACATATGGAACACCCGATGGGACACCCCTTTGTCTCATGTGCATTCTTTATTTTCTCTTAGTTTAGACTTCATTTTTACATGCTCTTTATTTCTATTATTGAGATTATTTTATTTATAAGGATGTATCATGATGCTTGATAGTGTTGATTGTTACTTTTAGGTAAGTAGGAGGCAAAATGTTGTCAAATTTAAATCTTGATGAAAAATATTTGATATTTGTGGTGTTGATGGCTCGCTTTGACATTTTTATGTGCACACACATCTTCCTTACGCTATTATACAATTTTTTGTGCTACCGTAACACATTCCTTATGCTTAGTGTGCATTTATACGTGTCCGCATTCATTTAAATGTATTTCCTTCTAATTGTACACATTGGTGTTACACTAGAATCCTGCTTAAAAGGGCTTGTGTTCTCTTCCCTGCAATAGAATTTTATACCTATTTTCCTCTTTTGTGCACATTACTTGTTCATATTCACATGTCTCGAGTTCAATTGTATGTGTTTACGTAACATTACATGCACTAGCGTTTCATTGACATTTTTCTTGTATGCACTAGCATTCATATATACGTGTTTTCGTGCAATTACACGTGCAGCGTTCCCACTTTGTTATTCTATTGATCACGCTTTAGCATTCAACTTATTGCACTAGCATTCTTGTGTGCGCACTAACGTGTTCTATGGATTTTCTTGTATTTTTTTCTAAAAATTTATTAAATTTTTAAAGCCATTTTTTAATTTCTTATAGTTTTATACATGTTTTTGATGCTAATATGTTGGTTTTTGTCTAAATTAGTGTTGAAATTTTGATTATTATTTAGAAATATCATTTTCTCTATAAATTCATCGAACCTACATATACTCTTCTCTTGTGTTTTCCAGTGATCTCGAGAATCGAAACGACAATAATTTTGGATGTTTTCTAACGTTTTGATTGTCATTTGGAAATATGGATAACACTTGATATCATGGTTTAAATTTTTGATGTTGGTTTAAATATGATCAAACACCATGTATGCTCTTCTCTTCCGCTTTCGAGTGATCTTGAGAAAGAGAAATGGTTGTGATCTTTGATATTTTGCTAACATTGTGCTCGTATAAAAACCTAATAATTATTTACATGTAGGAACATTATGCTTATTAAAGACTGAAATAAAAACAAATTACTAACGTCTTGTATAGGTTTCCTCGGTCAAAGAATGGTGTTTTTAATACAAACACATTTTAAATCAAGATAGCATTCAACTTATTGCGCTAGCATTCCTATGTCTGTACGCGCTAACGTGTTCTATGGATTTTCTTGTATTTTTTTCTAAAAATTTATTAAAGTTTTAAAGCCATGTTTTAATTTCTTATAGTTTTATACATGTTTTTGATGCTAATATGTTGGTTTTTGTCTAAATTAGTGTTGAAATTTTGATTATTATTTAGAAATATCCTTTTCTCTATAAATTTATCGAACCTACATATACTCTTCTCTTGTGTTTTCCAGTGATCTCGAGAATTAGAAACGACAATAATTTTGGATGTTTTTCTAACGTTTTGATTGTCATTTGGAAATATGGATAACACTTGATATCATGGTTTACATTTTTGATGTTGGTTTAAATATGATCAAACACCATGTATGCTCTTCTCTTGCGCTTCTGAGTGATCTTGAGAAATAGAAATGGTTGTGATCTTTGATATTTTGCTAACATTGTGCTCGTATAGAAACCTAATAATTATTTACATGTAGGAACATTATGCTTATTAAAGACTGAAATAAAAACAAATTACTAACGTCTTGTATAGGTTTCCTTGGTCAAAGAATGGTGTTTTTAAGACAAACACATTTTAAATCAAGATAATAAAGAACAACTCACATTGTATTTGCGAGGTTCACACAAGGTTCAAACCCATCCACTTTAAACTATGGGAAGTATTTTGTCTTAAGCTAGAAAACTTATTATGAGGAGTACCATAGGAACCCCAAAGTAGATGGCACATTGAGGGAATTAGATGACGAAACAAGAAGTTCCCCATTGCCTACTTAATTGGTAAAAATCGTGAGAAGTGTAAAATTTGTCTGTATGAGGCCTCTTTCATTAATTTGATTGTGGGGTAATGGTCCTTTGTTTAGAATTTATTCTAAAAAAGTGTACCTCTCTTAAAAAGATATTGGTGAGTGTTGAGAACAAAATATTAGGGATCCATTTGGCATCAAGGCCAACTTGACCATATCCATTATAATTCATATTAAATTATTTACTAAGAAAAACTTTGTCTTAGTTTCTACCTTTTTTTAGAACAAGGTGAAGCTCTTCCAAAGTTGTGTCGTGTATTTTTGGCTACCAAACATTGTTAACATATCCGCTTTTCACAAAATTTTGGCCCCCCTTTTATCAAAAGAGCACTATCCAAAGTGATGCCAAAACTATACCAGCCATTTTTGGATACTTAGACCTTATTTTTATTAAAACTTGATTTTAATGTTGAAATTGCATTGTTACACTGCCCACATAGTATCAATCCCTTTTTTATACTTAAATATTGTTTTCTTAAACTTGATTTAAGTGTTGAAATTGTATTTTTACATTGTTCACATTGTATTGACCATTTTTATACTTAAACCTTGTCTTCTTAAAACTTTATATGAGTGTTGAAAGTGTGTCGTTACGCTACTCACCTTATTCCAATCCTTTTTGATACTTAAATTTTTCGTCTTAATCTTGATTTAAGTGTGGAAATTTATGTTGTTACATTGTCAAAATCATATCAACCCCTTTTTAATACTTAAATCTTGTTTTCTCAAAACTCGATTTAAGTGTTGAAATTATGTTTCTACACTATTAAACAACTTTTGAGACATTTTTTCCTAAGGGAAAATTTTCCTTTTTAGGTCGTTACTCTGTCTAGAACTTCATATATTTTCCTTGGCTAGTTTCATCATACATTCCACATCCTTGGAAAAGTCTTCACTTTTGTTGTTGTTACATTAGTTTTTCCTAGATTCATTGTGACAATTGCCCGAATTTTTCAAATCTTTGCAAAACATTTCCCATCATGTCACCTATTACAAGATTGACACATAAAAGGAAAGCATCTAATCCTTTCATTCGTACCACTTTGGACCCATTATCTAAAAAGGAAACATTGGTTTAAGAGATGGTTCTTGGGGTGTTCCCTGTCCCTAATGGGCGATAGTGTCTGGGATGCTCATAAGATGTAACAGTCAATACAAAGTTATTTCACATATCATTTTGTATCCAAAAGTAAAGTGGTCATTCTGCAAAAATAAAATAGCAAGAGTGTGGGAAAGATAAAAGTAATGAAAGAGTAAAATAAGTGTTGTTAATGTCTAATCTTCTTGCTTAGGAATCATGTATATAATGAAATACTTAGAGGCATGATGTAAGTAGAAAGTTTCTGATTTCATGACTACATTTTCCCACACTTTATGTTGGTGAATGAATATTTGGTAGCATAAAGTAGATAAGAAGATCATACCTTGTGGAGAGTCGAAGAGAGTTGTAACCAATAGCATGTCGAATGAGGGTTGTATTTGATATCGTGCCAAATGGAGATAGTAGAATGTGCATCGTGGAATCTAGATAAGGATAAGGATCCTAGGGGTGACATTTTCATGTGTAGTAGAAGTTATGTATGTGTGTGTTCCTTGGATATTGTCTTTATCGAGCATTGTTGTGCTTGATATTGTTCATTGTTCCATTTTGTGTGTTACCTTTTTGTTGGAGTAAGGTTAGACCTATAAAAGAAAATAAGTGTAGTCAATGCTCATGATAAATGAAATTGAACTTTAACTTAATACATGTAAAAATAGAAATGTGTATTGAAAAACAAGTGAATCAAGGGTAGAATACACCTATGTGCTGTGAGAGAAGAGATAGAATTTTTCATGTATGTTTTTTTCCTTGGAGATGGTTGGAATAGTACTAAGGATTTAGGCATCCTGTCACAAAACTCTAGATTTTTTTGTCTTTTCACTAAACTTTAGATTTGAGCATCTTGTTGCTAAACTTCATATTTGAGCATCTTGTCACTAAACTTCATATTTGGGCATCATGATGCTAAGGAAGACTATTCAAAGAGAGGCCAGTTTTCTCTCTAACCCTTAATGCTTCCCCATGGATAAGTGCCACTGCAGATGGTCACAAACCCAATAGAAACTGGTCACTAAGCCATATGAAGTAATTAGTTTTATTATGAAAAGTGTGTAACATGCCAGTGATAGTAACTTGTAACAAATCTTGTATTGCTAGAAATTGGAAATGTTGGCATGTGAGTTCTTGAGTGTTTTCATTGATATAAAGGTCCATTAATGAAAAAGGAGGATGTGATAGGGTGTCATGATGATGTGGTACAATCAACATGGTGTGCACAAGTGTGCATGAGTGAATAGTGCAAGTTACTTGGTCTAGTAGGCCTAATTATGAGGTCTAGTCAGCTTAGGTGATGGAATGAAGGCATGAGGTAACTAAATGAGCATGGTCAAGGCATGGAGAGAATGAGGGGAGTGTGTTGAAGCACTCATATAGGTTCGAGAGGTTTGTTGTTATATGCTTAAGAATCAACACGTGACTCAAGGCACATTTGACCTCCCAAGGTTGTGTCGGGATAGCTGAAATGAAATGGATAGATGGTTGTGCAATGGATAAATATGAATAGTTGGGATAGGTGGAAAGTGGCTATGAGGAAAATCAAGGCAAATGAATTTCCTCCGTGGGAACGATAGGTATTTTCTTATTATAGGAAATGAACGCTGTCTAACCAACTTGGATGATATAGAAACGATCAGGGATAATGGTCACACAAATATTTCTATCAATGTCATTTGAGACAAATAAGCCTCGAATTGGTTATGGAACACATGGGAATCACCCTTTGTCTCTCATAAAATGATCTCTGGAGAGGTTCATGAATATGAGATGAGAGATGGGGAAAGGATAGTCTCTTCCGGTTGGTTTTCCCATAACTCGTTGGCGTCATCCTCCTCGTTGTTCAAAGGAATCGGTTGTTGGATTATCCTAGCTTGGACTAGAATGGTCTAGAAGATGAGCTATATAAGGCCCGTGTCAATATCACCAATTATATAATGGATTTTAGTTGTGGTATGGCTTTGGGTCACACACTCTTTTTCTTGGTTGTCTTGGGCCTTGGATGGTCATGTGGATATGAAACAAGGAATCTACGGAAATAAAAAAGCACACAAAGAAACCAAAAGGGGATAAGGCTAAGTTTGGATAACCTAAGCCACTAAGGAAACATAGGGTGCTTGTATTAACTCAAGCCTAATTAAATATATGTTCCTAATTTAAACAAAGAATGCAAACATATTTAAATTAAATAAAGTTGATTACTCTTCATTGATTTGACTAAATATACATGCAACTAATTAATTAAAGAAATGAAACTAATTAATTAAAGAAATGAAACTAATTAATTAAAGAAATGCAACCAATTAATTATTACAATGAAGTTAATCTAATCTATTTGTTTTTTTGTATTTTCCAAATACTTTTAAATCAAAGGAAATAAGACAAATAAATAAATCTAACTACTTTAATATATATTTTTGAGGATTTTTAGTTTTCTGGAAATAAATAAATAAAAGCTACACAGACATTGAAATTGCTTCTAGTTAAATTAAAACTACTTCTACTCTAATATAAAATAAAGTAAATAGTGAAATAATCGGATGTGGCTATTCCTCTGTTATAGATGAATTAAATATAATCTAATTAAAACAGAGGATTTTTCTAATTTGTAAATGTGGATCTAATTTCCTCTGGTTCTACCTCAGAATCACGGGAAGAATTAAAAGCTTCTCAGAAGCAATTTCTTCCCCTGAAACTTCCCTGTAAAACACTAAAATTCCTACAAAAAATTTTTAATGTGAATAAACTCAACAAAGTGCACAAACACAAAAGAGTCTTCAAACTCACTTCCCTTGTAGATCTACAGGAATAAGAAGGGAGGAATTTCTCAAGAGAATCTTTTTCCGTATGCATAAACAAACTAGCTAATGAACAAAAGGAAAACTACATATAATTTGACAATGAAGAATTGAAAGACTCTATGCACATGAACTTCCTCCAAATATTTCCCAAAAAAATCCACAGGGGTGAGCTGAGAAAGAGTTTTCAATAGAATCTACTTATAAGAAATAAAATTAATTGTAAATTCTACCTTTTCAAAATAAGATTTTGAGTTGATTATGAATTGAAACCTACTACTGAAAGAAAGCTTCTAGGAATTTAAATACACCTCCAACCTGGAAATGTAGAACATAGACAATATCCAATGTTGGTTGTGCTTTTTTTGATCCCCTCAGCTTATTTTCCAATGAAGTATCCAATGTTGTCCAGGAGTTGTCCTAGTTGGTATGCAAGAAGAAGATGTAGAAGTTTTAGAGCTAGTTTGGTTCCGGTAATTTGGTATTAATTCAAGTAAAGAGTAACAAGGCAAAGGCTTTGATTTTTCTTGTGTTCTTTTTGGCAAGATTCTGGAGAGTAATTTTGCAATTCCAAATCAAAAGACTCCAACCAATGCTTCAGGAAAAAGCTTGGTTTTATAGAAAGTTGGAAGAGAAATGGTCCTCCACACTTGATAGCCAATAAGTGCTAGATCACTCAAAGGAGGGGCAATCAACTTACTAAGAATAGTAAGTAAAGAGGAGAATTTTATACGCATCTATCAAGCTCAAAAATAGTTGATTTGGTCAAGAAACGTGTGATAAAAATGAGTTAGAAGAAGGAAACACACATACAGAACACGTTGTTTAAGTCCCGAGATAGAAATGCACGAGAACCGTCGGTCTGCGCAAAGCAGCGCGATTCTGCAACCACCCCTATGGGTAGACCGGAAGTTATGTAACTTAAGGACAAAATGCTAAGGAAAAAGACTGAAAAGCAACTAGGAAAGTGGGAAAAGATAGGAAATAGATAAGCAAGGTAAACTAAGCTATAAGGACATGCTACAAGTGATAAAATTGGACTTGGATATCATCATTTATCTTAGAAATGAAATTATCATCATTGGGGATTTTTACTATTCCAACAATGTGGCACTATGCAATTTTGGGTGCGTACATATTTCCCCCTCGGAGAATCATTTTAGCCATGAAGAGGCGTAAAATGTGAAGTCCAAGTATGGTGCTCCCAAATGGGAAAGTTAGAAATTATACCTTACACGCCCATGTGTTGAAATTACGCCAATCCAAGCTTCCTGCCACCTGTAAGAGAAAATGGGAATCAAGTGCAGATATAAAATATAATCGACAAAATATTTAAAACTAAAATGAAAAGACTACTTACCATATCCGTGGGGAGGAGAAATATACATACGCCAACACTCCCACCCTACAAAACACACACACTTAAAACAATATTAGAAACATGTTATATATATTGAAATTAATATTTATAGAAAATCATTTGCGCTTACACACTTAGTGAAATTTAAGCTTTGGATTACCTATGATAGTGTTGTGCATGAGTATAGTCAAAATGGCAAACATTCTGATATAATGGCTTTGCAACCAACGGGAGGAGCAGTGGGTTAAGATCAGGTTAGTTATTTGTATTTGTTTATTTTGACCCTAAAATTTAGGAAATGATAAAAACTAGTCATATGGGGGTAAGTTTATATAAATTTATAGTGAAAATGACCACAAGGGGGTGCCATGTAGGATTTGCCTTTCATTTCATTTAAAATGTTGTGTTTTTGCTTATTTTTTCATTTTAGACCCCTTAGGGTATGACCCATATTTTGCGGGCAGAACCACTGCGGTGATTGTGTATTCATCGTTACGCACAAAGCATTGGTTACGCGTTAAAAATTGTCAC
This sequence comes from Taxus wallichiana var. yunnanensis, assembly GCA_018340775.1. Lineage (NCBI taxonomy): Eukaryota > Viridiplantae > Streptophyta > Pinopsida > Cupressales > Taxaceae > Taxus > Taxus wallichiana. The sequence goes on from CM031244.1 coordinate 18,930,558, forward strand.
TTATCAAGTGAAAAACACGTAAATGCCATGGCGATTGCGAAATCATCAAGGTAATTTTCAAAATATAACTAAGTATTGATTTTTTTGTTTTTGATTGTTTTTGTGATGTTTTTGTGAGCTTATCATGCATCTATATGGTTCTAATTTGATCTTTTCTTGTTGTTTATGAATGTAGGGAATTATATCAAATGGATCAAGGAACATGAGTGTGATTGGTTACTATTGGTGTTCAAACTTACACCCATGTCTCGATCCGAGAGGATCCGAGCTATTTGAGACAACAATGGAACCATCCCCAAGTTGTGGGACCTTGCACACTTGGGAAAAATATCTGAGTAGGCCGTTTCCTCTATCTATTTCTACTATTAGTGTTACTCATAATGCTTTGAAAGGTAAAACTAAGCTAGCGGTGCCAGAGACCAGGGATAGAAGGATAACATAAAGGAAAACTAATCTAAGGAAGGTGATAGCACTAGAAAAGAGGGATGAACATTATCTGTTCTGAGTGAAAATGAAGGGAAAGGCATGAAAGAAGGCTAGGCACATGTAGCACAACTAAGACACATTTACCATATCAGTTTCATGGAACACAACTAAAAGGGAACTGTAAGGGATGTAGAATGACACAATAAGCACGCAATGTAAAATAAAGGCAAGAAGAAAGAATACAAACACACTTAGGATAGAGAATAGTCACAAAACGATGCTTCCATTACTTTCAGAAATGCATAGAACTGTTACAATGGAGAAAGAGGTTGATATCCACATGCATGAGCCATATCTAGAGGTCTGCGACTCAAAATATAGAAAATATGAAGTCCTTAGCAAAATGCATAAGGATCCAAAATGTCCAACATTAAAAATGAGCTTAGCTCTTACACACACACACACACACACACACACACACACACACACACACACACACACACACACACACACACACTAACTATATATATATATATGAATCCATTGAATAAGAAGAGGAGGGAAAACCTGAACTTGAATTACAACCACCAACAAGAAATATTCAATGCCTACAAATCCACCTACAATCTATCAAATGTGTTTCCCCAAGTCTGTTTGGCATGTTGGAGAAGGAAAGGAAAGAGGGCGATCGATCAAATTAGGTGGTTGGAGTAATCAAATTTTCTCATTAATGCCTAGAAAAATGTTTTCCCATTTCTCACCTACCGAGATCTACCAAGAATTTAAATTTGTAACTATTGCAAGGTAATGTGTAGGGTGTGTGAGAGGGCCATGGACTTAGTTGGTTGAAGCAAGTGCAAGGTGGGCACGTAGGATGAATAATTTCTAGGAAGAAGGTGAATGCACGAAGATATGTGCAAGGTAAGAGTGGAACAAAGAAGAAAAGGAAAATAGAAAGGGGAGAAGGGGAAGTGCATAAGGTCACACGAGGGAATAATGACCAAGTGAATGTGCCACTGAGAGAATATTGAGGTGCACGCCAGGTTATAATGAAGATCTCTAAGCAAGAATATGTATGTGAGTTGTCCGAATAACTATAAGAGTTGTTTAGATAACAGCTTTGGAAACTTTCGGGCCCATCTACCTACTTAGATGAAGGAGAACATTATCTTAGAGAATCCATTGGGCATGGATTATACTATGTAATCATGGAATTATTATCCTCAAGTTTTAATAACTACTCCTAAATTTAATTGAAGGATCATTTCCTAACTCTATTCTCGAATCCTGCAAACCGCTAAAAGAAGATTGGTACCACTGAAGCAAAAGAAGAGCACACACAAGAATCATGTGAGAAGAAATAACTATGTACAAACAAACAATGTACACACACACTTGGAGGAATATAAAGTACTCTAATATATACAAAACGGTGATGTAAACTTATTGGAAAGGTTTGAGATAGATCCCATTTATTGGGATTTGTAGCACCCACTTGTGTCCAGCGCTTGAAGGTGGATTGACCATGCCTCGTGAATTCGAGACCCCATTACATAAAAAGGTTGATCCGCTGGATTGGTCGAAGGAAGCACTCGCATATTTCTTCTTTCCTACAAAGAAAGTTCATTATTTTCATTGTGTGACCCACTTGTGTGCATATGCAAATAGAGTAGGACAAAATATACCTATCATTATGATCTTCATTATTGTAGTTTTGGCAGAGAAGTTTCCACCAAAGAATCCATCATGAAATTATACTAAAATTTTTCAAATCTACTACTCCATTAATACACCTTAACAAAGACACCATCAATATTCTTCTTGAAGAGAATACCATCAATCAAAACATAAGGGATAGATTATAACCTTATATGTCTTCTCTTTACCTTATTTAAGCTAGGAGGGTATGCACCCTCGAAAAGGAATGCGATCATGTCCTTCATCTAATTGTGTGTGCCATGATATGTATTTTTTTCTCAAGTTACGCATATGGGAGAGCTTCATCAAGAAACAATGAAGTCTCATATTCATCATGCATGTCCTCAGAAAGCTACTTAGATAGTGTGCTACCTCTTGCTAACTTTGTGGCTTTAATAGTCATATCATATTCCATGATTTTGGTCACCCATCATGCTCTCTTTTCACTGATTTCTGCTCCCATGATGAAGTCTCTAACGAAAGAGTGAAATACTAACACCTTGATATGATTTGTGGATAGCAAAATTTTGAATATCTTGATCATGCTCATGATGGTGAAGACATGCTTCTCTATGTGATTGTATTTTAATTCATAATCCTTCAATTTCTAGCTGAAGAAAGTCACTAGTTGTTCCAGCCCTTGTTCATTTTCTTGTGTTAGGACAGAAATAACACTTGCATCAGCGCCATAGGCATAAAGGATAAAATCCTTTAAGTAATTCAGGTTGATGAGTGTTGGCGTGCAAGCAATCTCTTGCTTGATTTTGTTGAAGCTTTCTTTTCCTTCCGTTGTCCATCTAAAAGTTATGTATTTCTTGAGCATGAGGGTGATGGGCTGAACCAGTTCTACGAAGTTAGGAATAAAACACCTAACAAAATTGATCTTATCGAGGAGGACTACAAGGCCTTTTTGTGTGTTGATAGAGAAAGATCTAGGATTACTTGAAACACACTCAGGATCAATTGCAATGCCATCCTTTGAAACCACATAACTCAAGAGTTTTCCCTGCGCTAGTGTAAAATTACAATTCTTGGGGTTAAGAGATACCCCATACCTTCTACATCTCTCAAATACTTTCTCTAGGTGTGCCATATGATCCATGCTTTGCTTTGAGAAGACTATAATGTCATCAAGGTAGACCAAGATGAACTCATTGATGTAACCTTTGAATACAATGTCCATAGTGTGCTAAAATGTTGTACCCACATTTGACATAGTGAAGGGCATCTTCTAATATGCATATGTTCCCCACTTAGTTATAAATTCCATTTTGAATTGATCCTCTTCCTTGAATAGGATCTGATTGAAACTGAATACCCATCCAACATTGAGAATATTTGTGCGTTGGCCATAGTCTGCAAAATCTACTCCATTGAAGGAAAAGGATAATGATCGTTTAGAGATTCCTTGTTCAAATCTCTGAAATCAATATAGAGTCTGATTTCACCATTCTTCTTGTGCACCAAAACTAGATTCGCGAACCCAAGTAGAGTATTTGATGGGAAAAACAATCTTCACCTTAATGAGTTTGGATAATTCCTTTCTCATAAGGGGCTCTATCTTTAGATTGACTGGTCGGTGTTTTTGTCTGATGGGTTTGATACCAGGATCAAGGTTAATGGAGTGTTGAGAAACACTTGGATCAAAACCTTTGAGTTCTTCATACTCCCATGAGAATATATCACTGTATTTTTGACAGAAAGAGATGAAGTCCTACTTTTCATTGTGTGTAAAAGCTTTAATGAGCAGCAACTCCTTTCTACGCACAATAGTTATTGGGGAGTAGTCTTCTTATGTCACGTGTAATACTTGTTCTCCACCCTTGAACTCATCGTCAAGGATAAACATTTTCTCTAAGGTGACCAGCCCTTTGGGCAGATTATTTGACTTCATTTGAATCACTTGGTCACCATAGTTGTCATGTAATTTAGCTTGCATGCTTGATGAAAACTCAGCTTCATTCTGGATGAACTAGATGATCTACGCATCACTGTCAAACACTTTCCTACTGGCATTGTTATCTGGGATGGATGGTCTAATCACCATCTTAATGTGTTGAGTGTTTCCTTTGAAAAATTCCTCGGTAGGAGATAACTGTGAACCAAGCATATCCATTTGATCAACTTCCTTATTCATTTTATGTGGCACCACCTACAGATTTAGAGCATCAAAACTTTAAAGGAGGTCCAAAACTTAGTGTTTATAAGCTTTGAGAAGCTTTTTTTTCTCCTTGCACTTGTTGGTAACCTGGTGAATAACCAATTCTATGTCTCCAAAGATCTGCATCGTCTTAATCTTCTTCTTTTAAGCAATAAGCAGATCATGCACCATCACCTGTATTCTGTCATATTGTTAGAACACATAAACTACAAATTGTGCATGAAAAATAATTTATCATCCTTAGGGGAAATGAGAACGACTCCTCTCACACCATTTCTACTTCTGGATCCATCAAAGTATAACTTCCATAGACTAGGGTTCTCTTCACTTTGCTTAGAGTGTGCGTAGCAACACAGCTTCTTCTTCAAGAATGTAGTAAGTACCAAGCCCAGTTTCATAAGCTTCTAACTCTTCATCATATGGGTTAAATTTATGGTGCCTCTCCACCCACTCATCAAGTACTAGATTAGGAATAGAAGGTGGAAGAGGTTGTTCTTCAAAAATTGAAGCTTGTTCTTCTTGGATTAAATAGTTGGCTTGGAGAGGGGATATGACATATGACTCTACATGATAGGAAAATATTGGATCAACTTGTGTGGTAAACTGGGTACCATACCTTGTCTTGAGTAACATATGGAACTAATCAGAAGACAAATAACCACCCATTTTAGAAGTAAAATCTCTTGACAAACATAAGACAAACAAAGGGGCAGATCAATTATTGACACATCTTGAGTTATTATAATACTTGGACATGCATGGAGAGTTAACTCAAGATCCTTGATGATTCCTAGGGTAGTGACAGTTGAACCATCAAGTTGCAGAATCCTTTTGTCAGGGGGATATACTTAATACCTAAGACATCAACAATCCTTTTAGGTATTACGAAGTACTAAAACCTAAGTCAATCATGCGATTATGGACAATATTTTTTCCTATGATCAAAGGCATATAGAAGGGTGGGGTTTTAATAACTTTACTTAATTTCTTCTCCTCTTCTTGGTATATATTGATATAAGTGTGTAGCTTCTGCGCATAGCTAGATCAAAGTGTGAGAGTTATACCGCAGCTTCATGCAACAAGTCACACTTTGAAATGGAATAGTGAGTGCATCCCACATTATGAAATTTATGTTTGTCTTCTTCATTTGGTCCACAATGCTGAATGGAAAACCCACTGACTTGCACATTTGAGGAACAACATCCTTTCTTTGTTTTTAGGTATAGAGGCCAAAACCTTCACCGGCACAAAGGCTTGACCTACTAAAGGAGGGGCACGCGCCACTTCTAGAGGAGCTTTACATGGAGCCTCAAGTGTTGGCACTTGGGCATTCTTACTACTATATGTCTTAACTACTTCCTCTTGCTTTTGAGGGTCTTCTTGTGTTGTTGGAATTATAACCTGTGTGTTAGACTCGAGCATTCTCTTCTTGTATCTTGTGGTGTTTGTAACTTGGGCACACGGTCTTGTATCCTCTACAGCTTGGTTGATTACACAAAGTACTCGGTGCAAAGAACATCATATTTTCCTCTGGAGGATCTTTTGGCCTTTCTTGGTTATCTACTTTAGGTGCACTTGTTGAAGGCTCACAGTTAGGAGCATTCTGAATCATGTAGGCTTACGTGCGCACAATATTGGTGCAATGATATTAACTATGAGGCATATTACAAGGAAAGCACCATTTAGATTCCTACGTCATGTTGTTTTAGACTGGAAAAGTTCTTGACTTTTACTAGGAACTAAAAGATAAGGCACGGGAGGAATAACCTGCAAAGGCAAGTGTGCATTAGTATGCCATCTATCACTCTATTGGTTATGTCCATATATTTGATTCCCATACTAATTCCACCAAGGTTGATTGCTCTATCTTTTTGTTTGATTGGAATTACCTCTGTAGGCTTGTGTCTGCTACTTCTCTAATGATATGACCTTCTTGGACAAGCTTCTAATTAGGGCCTTTAATTCATCATCTTCTTTTTGTTGTGTAGGAGAGGAAGAAGTAGATGCAATTGGTTGTGTGCCCTTTCTGTATTGGAACTAGAGTAATAGAAGGTTGGGGTGCTAGAGACATCTCTAGGAACAAGGGCGCAAGAAGCCTAGGCACAAACTTACCAGCTTGAATGAGATTTTTTTCTACCCTTATGGTAATGTTGTATGCAGCAGGTAAGGTTATTCCTCCCATAGATTGAATCATGACTGAAATGTCACTATTCAAAGCCCTTAGATAGTATAAGAAAGCATGTTGAGTTGTAGACCTTACCACTTGAGTAATTCTATCCCAAGTCTTCTAGAATATGATGTTGAAATCGATCATTTTCTCATTGGGCGCATGCTTTGTTGTAATCAGCTACACCACCAATGATAGATGATTTGATTTATCTTAAAATTAATTACAAAGAGTTATTCCGAGCTCATCCCATGTAGTAATAGATGTAGGTCTCAAGCCACCATACCATTGGAGTGTTTTACCCTTGAAAGAGGTTGTAGGCAATGTGACAACAACATCATCATGTTTAATCAAATAGACAGAGCATACGATGGCCACGTCATGAATGTGTTTGATATGGGTGACTTGTTTTCTCTCGTGAATTATGGAAGAATTTTGATCACGATCCTTTGGAATATCATGTTGGGCATTGAGATTGAGTGGGCTTCCACCAATGAAGCTAGAAAATTTCCTTGGAGGAGGAGGAGGTTGAAGCATCATGGTAGGGCACGCTTGTCTATTTTGAGGAGGAGTAGAGTGCGTGCGACACATGCTGGAGATGGGGATATGTGCGTGGAAGATATGTTGCTTTTGTTTCTTGGTGAAAGTTGAAGGTATTCAAAATATCCTTCACCTGCAAACTTTTTCCAGTATCCACTCTTCTCATTGAAATCACTTAGGACTACTACAAACAGAGCTTTGGAAATGTTGGGAGTCACCAGATGTGTTGAAATAATCCTCCAAATGCTGAAAATACTAAGTTCACACACTAGAACTTAGCAATATGAAATTTGATCTTTCATTTCTAGTCTCACCAGGTATGCCATAAACTGTTGGTGTTTAAAATTGCACACATGACTCGGATCTGGAGGATCGAGTTGTTTGAGACAACAATGGAGCCATCCCCAAGTTGTGGGACCTTGCACTCTTGGGACAGATCTCTGGAGTAGGCCGGTTCCTCTATCTATTTCTACTATTAGTGCTACTCCTAATTTGAAAGGTAAAACTAAGATAACAATGCCAAGGGACCAGGGATAGAAGGATAACAGAAAGGAAAACTAATCTAAGGAAGATGATAACACCAGAAAAAGAGGAATGAACATTATCTGTTTTGATTGAAAATTAAGGGAAAGAATTGAAATAGGTTTAGGCACATGTAGCACAACTAAGACATATTTACCATATCAATTTCATGGAACACAACTAAAAAGGAACTGCAAGGGGCATAGAATGACACAATAAGAATGTAATTTAAAATAAAGACAAGAAGAAAGAATAAAAACACACTTAGGATATAGAATAGTCACAAAATGATGCTTCTATTACTTCCAAAAATGCACAAAATCATTATAATGATGAAAGAGGTTGATATCCACATGCACGATCCAAATCTAGAGATTTGTGACTCAAATATAGAAAATATATGAAATCCTTAGCAAAATGTAGAAGGATCCAAAATGTCCAACATTAACAATGAGCTTAGCTCTTACATTTATAGATGAATCCATCAAGAAGAAGAAGAGAAGGAGGGAAACCCCAAACTTGAAATACAACCACCAACAAGAAATATTCAATGCCTGTAAATCCACCTATAATCTATCAAATGTGTTTCCCTAAGTCTGTTTGGCGTGTTGGAGAAGGAAAGAGGGTGGATCAGATCAAATCGGGTGGTTGGAGTAATCAGATCTTCTCATTAATGCCTAGAAGACATTTTCCCATTTCTCACCTACCATATCCACCAAGAATTTAAATTTGAATGTCTAGCACTGTAGCCTACATTAGCAACTATCGATTGAGACTAGGAGCACACCAATCGAGCCCTATAGAAAAAATAATGGCTGTCGTTAGAAGTTTTTCAGAGTCATCTACGCATGCACATGTGTGCGCATGCACATTGGCTAAAAGGATGATTAACTGTGCAAATCTTCTTGTCGTTTCTACCACATGTCACTCATTGATTTTCTGCAAGGATTCGGCACCATGTTGGCATGCTTTGATAGGTTGTCGTGGCACACTCAAGTGCGTCAGAGAATGACATGGCATGGAAATTCACAGTGTAGTGTGTAAAGGTATGCGTGTGGAAGAATGAGGTATGAGAATAATGACGAAGGAAGATTTGCACAATCCCAATGCGCGTGGAGGAAATGGGGCAAATTGGTGAGTGGAAAATGTATGTTCAAGGCACAATTATTACAAGGTAATGTGTGGGGCACACGAGAGGGCTAGAGACTTAGCTGGTTTGAAGTAAACACAAGGCATGCACATAGGATGAATAACTACGAGGAAGAAGGAAAACGCATAGAGGATGCATGCAAGGTAAGAGTGGAACAAAGAAGAAAAGGAAAATGGAAAGGGGAGAAGCGGAAGTAAGCAAGGAAATGTAAGGGAACAATGACCAAGTGAATGTGCCATAGAGACAACTTGAGGTGTGTGCCACTTGTAATGAATATATCTCGAGCTAGAGTATGTATGTGAGTTGTCTAAATAACTAGAAGATTTATTTGGATAACAGTTTGGTGAATTTTGGACCCATCTTCCTTCTAGATGAAGGATATTAGTAGCCTAGAGAATCTATTGGGAATGGATTCTACTATGTAATCATGAAATTATTATCCTTAGCTTTGAATAACTACTCCTGAAGTTACTTAAAGGATCATTTCCTGACTTTATTCTGAATCCTGCAAACTATTAAAAGAAGACCAGCACCACAGAAGCAAAAAAAAGAGCGTGTGCAAGAAGCACGCGAGAAGAAAGAACTATGTACAAACAAAACAATGTGCACACAACGTGCACTTGGAGGAATTTAAACTACTCTAATATATAAAAAATGGTGCAACAAACTTAATGGAAAGGTTTGAGATAGATCCCATTTATTGGGATTTGTAACATGCCTCCATCAAGATGAGTTAACTCGAAAGAGATAGCCTCTTTGCATGAACTGATGACGTATGGGCCACTTCAAAGTGCATCAAACTTTGAATGGAACCCTAGTTTAGCTCAGTCAATATCCCCTTTCAAGACCAAGTTCCCAACTTTGAAAGCTTGAGGCCTAGCCTTTTTATCAAACCATTTCTTTGTTGTTTGCTAATGTTGTTCTAGTTTGATCATGACAAAGTTCCTTGATTCTTCAAGATTAACTAGCTATGTCATTTCTATTTCTCTCTGGTCTCTGCCTTCAAGCTCTAGTTGTTGGGAAATTTTTAATGAGTTCAACTACAGCGTCAAAGGAAGGGTAGCCTCCTTGCCATAGATAACCTTGTAACTATAAGTACCTATTGTTTTTATCTATTCTATCTTCCAAAAACGTGGGTGAGACCTTTGTATGCCATTGTTTCTGGCTGATTTTCATTGTGCAATTCATGATTCTAATCAGGTTCTTGTTTGTTGACTCTACCAGGTCATTTCCTTGATGGTAATAGTTGGAAGAAGTCTTAAGATAGATTCCCAGATTTAGAGCCCAATAAGTGATTTTAGTGCCAAGGAAGGATTTTGCATTATCATAAATAATGGTTTGAGGAATTCCAAACCTTGTGACTATACCCTCACAAAATTCAAGGATGACTGACTCGGTTGATTCCTTGAGCACAACAAATTCTATCCATCTAAAGCACCCACTTGTGTCCAACACTTAAAGGTGGATTGATCATGCCTATGAAGTCAAGATCCCATTACACAAAAGGCTTATCCACTTGGATTAGTTGGAGGGGAAGTACTACATATTTCTTCTTTCCTGCAAAGAAAGCACATTCTTTTCATTTTTGACCCACTTGTGTGTATCTGCAAATAGAGTAGGCCAAAATATACCTGTCATTATGATCTTCATTGTTGTATTCCTTGGAGAAAGTGTCCACGGAGAATCCATCGTGAGATTTTACTAATATTTTTTTCAGCCTATACGCTATCGTTGATACACCTTAACAACATGCCATCAAGATTCTTTTTGAAAAGAATTCTATCAATCAAAACATAAGGGATAGATTGCAACCTCGAAGTCTTTTCTTTTCCTTGTTTAAGCCAGGAGGGTATGCACCCTTAGAAAGGAATGTGATCATTTCCTTCATCCAATAGCATGTGCCACGATCTTTATTCTACTCAATTTATGCGTGTGGGAGTGCTTCATCAATAAAAATTAAGTCTCATATTCATCATGTGTATCCTCAGCAAGCTACTTGCAGAGTGCGCTACCTCTTACCAGCTTTGTGTCTTTGATAGTCACATCATATTCCACTATTCTTGTCACCCATCATGCTCTCTTTTCACTCATTTATGCTCCCATGATTAAGTATCTAACATAAGAGTGGGAGACTAACACCTTGATATGATTTTTGGTGAGCATACTTTTGAATTTCTTGAGCATGTGCATGATGGCAAAGACCTTCTTCTCCATGTGACTATATTTTAATTCATAATCCTTCAGTGTTTGGCTGAAGAAAGACACTGGTTATTCTAGCCCTTGTTCATTTTCTTGTGTTAGGACAACAACAACACTCACATCAGTGCCATAAGCATAAAGGATAAAATCCTTTGAGTAATTCGGGTTGATGAGTGCTGGTGCACGATCAATCTATTGCTTGATTTTTTGAAGCTTTCTTTTCCTTTTGTTGTCCATCTAAAATTTATGTCTTTCTTGAGCATGAGGATGATGAGCCAAACCAGTTACTGTAAAGTTAGGAATAAAACACCTAGCAAAATTTATCAAGGCCTTTTTGTGCACCGGTAGGAAAGAGCTAGGATGGCTGAAACGTGCTCAGGATCAATTTTAATGCCATCCTTTAAAACCACATGGCCCAAGAGATTTCCCTACGCCACTGTAAAATTACACTTCTTGGGGTTAAGAGACACTACATACCTTCTCCATCTCTCAAAGACTTTCTCCAAGTGCACCATATGATCTGCACTTTGCTTTGAGAAGACTATAATGTCATCAAGGTATACCAAGATGAACTCATTTATGTAACCTTTGAAGGCAATGTCCATGGCACGCTGAAACGTTTTGCCCATGTTTGATAGTGCAAAGGGCATATTCGATATGCATATGTTCCCCACTTGGTTGTAAATGCCATTTTGAATTGATCCTCTTCCTTGACCAAGATCTGATTGAAACTTGAATACCCATCCAACATTGAGAATCTTTGCATGTTGGCCACATCTGTAGAATTTACTCCATTGAAGGTAAATGATAATGATCCTGTAGAGATGCCTTTTTCAAATCTCTCGAAACCAACATAGATTCTTATTTCACCACTCTTCTTGTGCACTAGAACTAGATTTTACACCCGGTAGAGTATTTGATGGTAAAATAATCTTCACCTCAATGAGTTTAGATAATTCCTTTCTCATGAGGGGCTCTATCTTTGGATTGACTAGTCACTTTTTTTTGTCGGACGGGCTTGCTACCAAGATCAAGGTCAATGGAGTGTTGAGAAACACTTGGATCAAAACCTTTTAGGTCTTCATACTCCCATGAGAAGATATCACTGTATTTTTGACAAAGAGAGATGAAGGTCTACTTTTCATTGTGTACACAAGCTTTACCGATAAATAACTTCTTTCCATGTGTAATAGTGATCGGGATCATTCTTCTTATGACACACACAATAGTTGTTCTCAACCCTTGAACTCATTGTCGGGGCTAAACATTTTCTCTAAGGTTCTCTCATGTTCCACGCTCCATGAAATAGACTAACATTGCAAGGAGCATGGAGCTTTCTCATTAGCTCATATTTCCTGGGGCCAATACAAGTAAAAGAACAGATGAGAAGGTGAAGGTGCGAGGAATTTTTTTATTGGCTAACATTTTATAATGGAAAATATCTATGCGCAAAGCCACATAAACATAGAAAAAGGCTAGGAATTAGACACATGGGAAAATGCAATTTCCAAAGCCAATTAAAATCTTTCACGTGTCACTCTTTTGTTCATCTCGACATGCAAAAAGTAAAATGGCCATAACTTCCACTCCGAGCTCCAAATCACACAAAATTGGTCTCGTTGGAAAGGTATCCTTGATCTCTTCAAGTTGGCATCATTTGATTCAAAAATTGATGGCATTTTATGGGATAAAAAGATAAAATAAGGATACACATGCACCTAATAGTATCAACTAACTATTTTGCACATGTGGCAGTGAAGCCATGGAATTGATCCTAGGATACTAACAGAAAATCAGATATTTTTAGTTAGATAAGGTTACATTCCCACTCTAATTAAATATCTTTCTTTGTGAACATGGAGAAGATTCACTTATTGTTTTAGGGGGGAAATCAAATTGTAAGAACTCATCATAATTTTATAAATATGTGGGATTTTCCTCATATCAAAGGGAGATAGTTTTGGCATTCTAATCAAAAGGGGGTTAGTTTTTCTATTTATATAAAATGTTGAGAGATACAACCATGAATACTACATGTTTCCTTTGTGAAATGCATATAGATTTGGCTTTCCTAAAATTCTATGTATATATGGTTGTAATGTACAGCCATTGACAAGCATTGAGAGCATTTGATTTATGTTTCCCTATTAAGAAATTCAAGATCTGAATGAAATATGTCCACTTCTGAGTTTAATTCTTGTGTTCTGGGTTCTGTATGTCAAATTGTTGATTGAGGAGTTATATTTTCTCCTACTGTCTTATGGTTTTTTATATTCCATGTATTTCACTATATCAGTCCTCAATGGTTGTGCTTTGGTCATTAGTTCAATATTATGTTGTGAGTATTTACTCTGCAACATTGGACTTGATTATAAAATCCTTACTCTAGCCATTTTTTCAAAGTGATTTTTGTTAGCCTTTGAGTGTATCTTGAGCGTACTAGATTAGAAGTATTAAATACTTTACTAGAATGTTTGCACAAGCTTTTGTGTCAAGTATTTTAGATATTGTGTTAAAACTTTACATTTGTTGGCTATCAATAAATGTAAATATTTATTTGTATAAAATGTCATTACTTAATCCAATTTTCTATACTTTCCATAGTTGTAGGCTACTCTTAGTGTCAAATGCTTTCATACGAGGAATCTCTCGCCATATAAATCCCCCCTTTGTGAAAGTATAACTACCATAATTGATCCCATCCCCCTCATAGTAGCTTCCATTTGTTCCATTTATTACTGTATTGCTCTAAATATCACTGAAGGTGCCTTCTAGCCTTAATTCTACTACCAAGAGAATGTAAGAGAAATAGAAATTTTCTATCTATAGTAACCTATGTCAGTGCATTAAGCATATGCAACATCTTTTTTGACAACTCATGAGAGTGAGTGTTGTATTCATGGCCATTTTTATCCCAGATTGATCCATCATTGAAACAAATCGAGAGGAACAAAGAATTTATCTCCCCCTCTACATTCAGGTTATATTGCGGGTTCTCTCACCCTTGTTCAAGGTAGGACCAAAAGTAGCACAATGAACCCATCCCCTCTGTATGTGCCCCTCAATCACCTCAAGGATTGATCCTAAGGAAGTGTTAGACCCCTCCCCAGCTATAAAATGATATATTATCCGGTCTATCACCATCCAAGCATCCCCTTCTTGGATAATGCTATCGAGGCCCCGTGGGGTGTATAATTGAGGACCAATATAAACTATGGGAAAAGACACCTGAGCTAGAAGAAACCATGAATAGGACTAAGTGTGCAAGTCTTGGTAGGATCAATGTCAAAATTTTGTCTTAATAGCTGAAATAATAAATAGATTAAATAATTTGGAGATGATAAGATGGATACTTGAAGAGGTATGATTAAATTTTTTTGCCAATATTTGAAATTTTTAAAAGTTGCTTGAAAAGTAAGTTTCTCATTTTACAATTTCACAAGATGATAATGCAGATGATAAAAAATATGGATGCAATAATGTACAACCTGGATATTTAAATGAACTATGCATAAAAGTGTTTGAGGTGAAGTGAATTAACTGATTTGCTAAATTCTTCACCTTCTAGAGTACACAAGAGGTACACACCATTCTTATAGTCTTCCATTACTTGGTATGGGCCTAACCATTTTGGTCTAAATTTCCTTCCTTCACCAACATTTTTATCGATACAACTGTCAAGTCTTAGTACTAGGTCTCCTACCTATATTTCATGTTCATACACTTTCTTGTTATATTGGCAAGACATCCCGTCGTGTAAACTCAATGATGTTGTTCGTATCTAAGCCGAGATTCATCAAGATTTTCTAGTTTGATCAATCATGCTTCTCGATATGAATCTTCATCCAAGATACCTTATAGAGATATACAAAGACCGGGAGATCTACTTCCACTAGTAGGACCACCTCGGAACCAAAGACTAAAGAATACAGGGGTACCACTATAGGTGTTCATACCGACATTCTATAAGCCCACAAGGTCAGAAATAATTTTAAATTTCAATATCTTTTGTTCTCCTAAACCATCTTAAGGAGAATGGACTTTAAGGTTTGTTCGTAGCACCAACCTATCCATTGGCTTTGAGGATAGTACAAAGAGGATGTGTGATGGGATATTTTGAATTTTGCACACAACTTATGCACCTTTTCATTCTTGAAAGGTGTGTCATTATCTAAAAGTATGATTATGGGACATCATACCTACAAATGATTTGGTTTAAAATAAACTTGGCAATTATAGATATGGGTACGGTTGTGAGAGGCATGGCCTTAACCCACTTCGTAAAATACTTTGTGGCCATGATAATGAAGTTATGGTCATCCGGTGATGAGGGATAGAACTTCCCTATCAAATCAAGACCCCAAGTAGAGAAGGGCCAAGGTGTCACTATTATATGTAGAGCCTGAGTAGGAATGTGTATCACGTGTGAAAAATCTTGGCACTTTTGACACCTATGTACATATTCTACAACGTTGTGTTCTAACATGGGCGAAGTAGCCCATCTAATGAATCTTACGAGTGGTTGAATGCCCTCCAAAGAAACCACCACATAATTCACTATGGGCTTCAAAGATAATTTTCTCTGACTCTTCTTCATCAACGGATCTCAAAAGCATGTCATTGAAGGCTCTGTGATAGAACACTTCTTCTACAAATACATACTTAGTGGCTATGAAACGTAGCCATCGTATTTTCTCGTGAGGTTTCTCCTCTCGGGTATGATCGGTCCACAATATGATTGACAATGTTAGTGTACCATAGACTCAAAGAGGCGGAAGGATTTTCTTCTATAAGGAACACACATTCATCAAAGAAATCTAAATCTACTAGTTCCCCGTGATCTATAGGGTTGTTTGTCAAGAAATCAATAATAATATATCCCTTAACAAATTTTTGGATGACAAAGGTGAGCTTGAACTCACCCATCAGCATAATGAAATGATCAACCTTCTTAGATAAGGAAACCTAAGTTAAGAACATTCACAACTATTCAAATTTGACAATTACTTGTGTCTCTTGAGTTAAGCATGTAATGCCTTAACCTCTTTGTTGTGAAAATTATGGCCAAGCACTCCTTTTCTTGTGTATATCGCATCTCATAGTTGAGAATATTCGACTAATGAAATAAATAAACCACTCATGACTATCATTGTCCTCTTATGCCAACATGCACGCTATCGAGACGTCAGTGGCTCAAGAATATAAAATTAAAGGATGGTCGAATTTTGGTGGTATGAGTGTAGGTGGTGACATAAAGAATCTCTTTACAAACTCAAACACTTCATGATACTCATTCATCCAATATTTTCTACATTATTTCTTCAGTAAGTTATTGATGGGGTGAATGGTGTATGTTAAGTCGAGATAAACTCCGCAAATTGCCCCAAGCTTACCTAGGAAAGATCTAATTCCTAACTCATCTGTGGGTGGGTACATTTCCAAAAATGCCCAAAATTTTGTTGGATTGACAGCAATTCCTTGGGACAAAGTGATATATCCTAACATTTTTCCTCATGTTACTCCAAATATGCACTTTTATAGATTTAGCATTATGTTGTATTCGATTAAGTGTGAGATAATAATGCGAATAACCTTAGGATGATCACCACATTTCTTAGATTTTTCCAGCAAATCATTAACATATGTCTCCACGATCTTATGAATAAGATCATGGAAAATGTATTTCATGGCCCGATGGTAGGTGGATCAGGTATTCTTCAGACCAAAAGGCATGACTACGTAACATAAGGTTCCCCAAGGAGTTGTGAAGGTATTTTTTGTTTTGTCCTTCTCAAAATCCTTATCTGGTTATACCCAAAAATCCATCCATAAGAGATAACAACTCATACCTAGTTGTTACATCAACGATGATGTCAATTGAAGGAAGTGGAAAATCATCTTTGGGACAATCCTTGTTAATATCCCTGAAATCAATATAGATACGTATCTTCCCATTATTTTTTAGAATTGGGATGATGTTCAACAACCACATAGAATAATCTACTGGTTTGATAAACCCTACTTGAAGGATTTTCATTACCTCCTCCTTAACCATTAAAGCAACCTTTGGCTTCATGGGTCTTAAATTCTGCTTTATGGGTTTAGCATTAGGATTTGTAATGAGGTTGTGTACAACCACGTCAGAGTGATACTTTTCATTTCTTTATAGAAAAATGTGAAGGATTTATAATTCCCTTCAAGCACCTTTGTGTGTGCTTCTATCTCTTCTAGTGACAACAAAGAACCAAGTTTTAGTATTTTGGGTTCCTCTTATATCCCTATGTTACCATCTATTATTCCTTCAATCAAAGAAGCGTTACCTTCTTCAAACTCAAGTGGGTATAGAGGAATCTCTAGCTCTTCCTTGACTTCATAAATAACAACATCTTTAGACAAAGAAAAATTTTTCATATGATCTCTGAAGTAAGAGAAAGGGTGAGGTATAATGGAAAATCCCTTCTTGTGGTACGCGGGATGAAGGTATGTGTAATCACTAAGGTATCCTAAGATTTCCTCATCGTTTTCATGAAATCCAACATAATGGGATTGTTTTCAGTCTCAACATATGCTAAAATTTCATTGGTTGACATCTTTTGAACCAAAGGATCAGCTCAGACTAAAATGGTGAATTTTGTTTCCTTTAAGTCCTCACTCGACAAAAATGAGAGGAGGAAGTGGCCATAGAATCATCCAATTGATTTTTTTCTCTTGGAATGGATTCTATGGAGATAAATTCAAAACACTTACAAAGCTTGAGAATGGCAAACTTATAGAGTTGAAGGTGCTCTACTCTAGTCTCATAGACTTCTGAGACTTGATTGGAAATGAGTTGTGAGTCACCCAAGACTCTAACATTATTCACACCCATCCTCTTGGCTAAAATAAGACTAAGAAGAAGATATTCATACTTAACTCTATTTTTTGTGCATTCAAAGTTTAATTTGAATGCAAAAGTCATGACCATCCCTTATGGGAAAGTGATGATCACCCCTGCCCATCTTAAAGTGGCACTTCACACTGTCATAATTGAGGGTCCAACAATTATCTGGGAAGATAGATGTTTGATCATTATTTGAATATTCTTCCTTAACTTCTGAGACCTCAACCATGCAAACCTATCCAATGCCATCGGTTGCAAGAGAGGTGATTTAAAGAGCATGACCTATGCCCAAGGAATCAAACGGGAGAATGATAGGAAAACCATTCTCCAAAAGCTTCAAAATTTTAGTTGTAGTTTTTGTTAAGATAATTTCTACTATAGCAACCTTGTTCTCATTAGTATCCACCCTTTTAATTACCTTGGGTGGTTCTAACTTAGTCGTTAGAACAATTTAGATGTGGGAATTTATCCTTGAGAAGAATTAGGATTGTTTAACCGCTGTTAGTCGAAGTTCGAATTTGGTATGAACCCGGTTTCTTTTTAGGTTGGCTAAATATATATCAAATGGCTTCAGGTCACCCTAAGCCATAAAGACCTTCCCTAGATGCAAGAACCTAACTTATTGGAATAACGTGGAAGGAATGGCCTTCATCCTATGAATCCAAGGTCTCCCAAGAATCATATTATAGTTAGTTTCCGATCTATAATATAAAATTCGGTCAAAATGGTCTTAGGTCCAAGAGTGACTGGAAGCACTATGGTTCCAATAAATGTTGTTTTAAGGATATCATAGCCTCTTAGCATATTTCGGTGGAGGAATAGTTTGTTTCTCCATAGCCTAAATTTTGTAAAAATGAGAAGGGGGATATATTAATAGCATCCCGAGTCATCTATCATAACACTCTTAACATAATTGTTGTAGATCCAAACCTATAAGTATAATGCAGGATCACCTCTCCATGCTATCTCATCGTTAGTAGGCATCTTATTGATATCAAACACAAATTTAGTATATCTCTCAGGGCTAGACTAGGGGATAGACATCAAAGTCTATGTGATTTATTTGGGCTTCTAGAGGTGGGGTAATAGGAATTAAGTGGCTAAGACCTAGTGCTTCTAATAAATTAGATTGGTGCACAGGGAAAACTTCAACCAATTCAAAAGGAAATGTGGGAAAATGTCTTAGTCGATCTCGTGATCAAATCATAAGCACCTACTAGCTTTGGAACTACTAGTGTATCATCTCAGTCTTGAAGAGTAGATAGGGAGAGTTTACAAATAATAATTGTGTGCACAACTCACTATGTGGAATTTTAGTTCGGTTTCCAACTCCACCGATCCCACAATATTAGTTTGCTTTTTTTGGTCCAAAGGAGGCATAAATCGAGGATCGGTGGACATGGAAGCTTCTTTATCATGGGTACTTATAGCAATCCCCTTATTTGCACTCCCGAATATTGACCTTCTCATTTTTGGGGCACTTTGGAAAAGGATCCCTAAAAAAACCAAGGCTAGCATTGTGAGGGGAAAAAAGGCCCATGTGGGTATTTTGTGTAGGCGCCATGGGATTAACTAAAAATATTTATGGAAAAGTTGCCTCTAGACTTCAATAAGACACCTTTGTATAAATTTATTACAATCATGACAAGATCAAGCATCATGACCTATAACCCTATGGAATCCAAAGTACAAGTTGGGATCATATTCCCTTGGTATTTGGTTTTGATTCTAATGTGGTCCATAGTTTCTATGTTTTATTTTATTACTAGTTATTATAATTAAATTTTGGAGGCCTTTGGCCTTGACTCTGATACTGATTTGGAAACTACTTTGGATATTGGTTTTGGTATTAAACCGGGCCTTGGGCCTGAACTTGTTGAGGAGGAATGGGAGGGCGAATAAAGTTAACCACATTAATAGAAGGAGTAAATTTTTAACTCCTTTGGTTATTCATGTTTTCATTATTGTTACCATTGTTGTTCACTTTGTTAGTGCTAATAACATTTGGATTTTTAGGTTGATCAGTTACACCATCCGTTGTAGTACCATTGTTCTTGTTGAGGACCTTGGGTCCTTGATTATTATTATTTGAACCATTTTGGTAATTTGAATTACCTTGAGAGAGAGTGACCAA
The DNA here is from genome assembly GCA_018340775.1 of Taxus wallichiana var. yunnanensis. Taxonomy (NCBI): domain Eukaryota; kingdom Viridiplantae; phylum Streptophyta; class Pinopsida; order Cupressales; family Taxaceae; genus Taxus; species Taxus wallichiana. Next base: position 18,950,435 of record CM031244.1, read on the forward strand.
TTTCCCATTTGGACCATATGTCTTTCATCCACCTGTCGATCGTTACTTGATCAATGTGCGCATGCCCTCTAAGACCTCTCTCCGTACCTCCAAAGAGGAAACTTTTGTACTTCCTCCTTGGTTTCTCAATTGAGGGAATGGAGGAACAAGTCACAAAGCTCTGTTTGGTCCATGTTTGGGGTGCTAGCAGAGGAGTAGAGGAATTTCTACACCTCTGAATGAAGTGGGTAGCGGACTCATTATGCTCTTGTTTAATGTGTAGGAATTCTTTGATTCATGTTCTTAAAAGTTTGTTCATGTCAAAATCCTTTATGAACTTGGATACGAGTTACTTGAAAGAGTGAATTGAGGCTTCTGGGATTCTATAGTACTAATCAAGAGCATATCCCTTACGGGTCTTGGAGAATATCTTTGCTAGAACTGCATCCTAAATGAGTGGCTCTCTTATGGTAGTTGTGTATGCCTTGATGTGAGCATTCAAATCCCCCTCCCCCTTAAACTTGGGAAGATCCAAAAATGGTTGTGGATGTATGACACTTTGTATGGTAAATTTGAGGGGCTCTTTAAGATATTTGGAATATGTGCCCACTATGTAGGACTCAACCATTGATTATCCTTGATGGGGAGGTGGAGGTGGAACATGATTTTGATATGACACATCATAGGCATTAGTTAGGGCATAAGGAACCACGTGTTACTAAGCATATGATCCAGATAAGAAAACATGTCCCCTTGTGGTGATTTTGAATACATGTGAAGGTATGGGGGACATTATTTGGATATGGATTGGTAGGCGCAAAACCAAGGAACGTCACATTGCCAGTTGGAATGGCATTCGAGAACGCATTTCTTGTTTGCCCTTATGTCAAATATATGTATGGAGAGTGAGGGGGCATGCCTAGTGTGCCTGATCTAGTAAGGAGGTATCCAGGGCTAGGAACACCCATGTAGACCTGAGAAGGTAGTGGTGTAGAGGGAACATAATTATAGTTCTGAATGTGGTGGGTAACTTTTCCTTACCTTGTGAGTGGTGTAGACTATGAAGGTTGGGAAAGTTCTAATCCCTAATTTTATCCACCAACGTTGAAATCACATCGCCCGATGAAGGTGTTACATTTTTTTAGGCATGTGTTGAGTCTTGTTGGGTTGTAAAGGCATGTGATTTCCTTCTATGAATTGATATTTTGTAGACCACCCCTCTTTGGATGTATTTTTGTTGTAGGAGGAGGGGTTGTAACATTATTTTAAAGGATAATATCGGTATACCGTTGAATTGTATCAAGGGATTGATCTATAGCATTGAGACACTCACCACTTTGTGTGAGCCATGCTAAGAAATCATCATTTGTAGATAGATAAGAAGGGAATTAATAAGTTTACATAATGATTTGATGCCTAGATAAGACCCATGGATAGAACCTTTGTTCTCCCATAAATGTCATGTTATTAGAGTTAGAGAACTTTAGTTGTGCATTGTGGTTGGATTGGTCTATCTCTTCGATCTTAAATATTGATTTGGTATTAGAACCTTAAGGATGAGGTGTGTAAAGAGATAGAAAAATCTACGAGTAATTAGTATCCTACCCTAACAAAGAGGGTGACTTGTTGCATATCCATTTGGTTGTAATAGGCCTCAAGACCCAAAATGGGCCTATCATATTCTTGACCTGACATATTCAAGGGGTGTATAAACACCAGAGAATAATGGGAGAGGAGAAGGATGGATGAAAGAAAAGAAAGAAAGGAGGAAACGAAAAGGAACTATTCCTTCACGTCAGGTTCACCAAATTTGTACGCCTAAGAATCAACACGTGCTTTAAGGGGCACTCAACCTCCCGAGGTCCCGCCAAGATAGCTAGAATGAAATGGATAGATGGCTATGGAATGGATAAATAAGAATATGTAGGATAGGTGGAAAGTGGCTATGAGGAAAATCAAGGAAAATGAATGTCCTCAATGGGCACGATAGGTATTTTCTCGTTAAGGGCAATGAACACATGTCTAACTTGCTCAGGTGATATGGAACGGTCAAGGATAATGGTCGCACGAAGAATTTTATCAATGTCATTTGAGCCAAATAAACCTCAAACTGGTTGTGGAACACATGGGAATCTCCCTTCGTCTCTCGTAAAATTCTCTCCAAAGAGGGTCATGAATATGAGACGAGAGATGGAGAAAGGACAATTCTAGTCTCTACCAGGATGGTTTTCCCGAACTTGTTGGCATTATCCACCTTGTCGTTCAAATAAATCAGTTTTTGGATGATTCTAGGTGGGACGGGAGTGGTTTGGAAGATGAGTTCTCTAAGGTCAGGCCAATTTCGATCAATTTTATAACGGTGTTTTATTGTGGTACAGTTGGACCACACACTCTTTGGCTTGGTTGTCTTGGGCCGTGGATGGTCATGTGGATATGAAATAAGGAATCTACAGAAATAAAAAAGCACACAAAGAAACCAAAAGGGGCTAAGGATAAGTTTGGGTAACCTAAGCCACTAAGGAAATGTAAGGATTTTGTGTTAATTCTAGTCTAATTAAATCTATGTTCCTAATTTAAACAAAGAATGCAAATGATTTAAATTAAATAAAGTTGATTACTCTCCTTTGATTTAATTAAATCTATGTGCAACTAATTAATTGAAATAATGAAATTAATCTAATGTATTTGCTTTTTTGTATTTTCTAAAGACTTTTAAATGAAAGGAAATAAGACAAATAAATAAATCTAACTACTTTAATCTATGTTTTTGAGGATTTTCTAGTTTTCTAGAAATAAATAAATAAAAGCTACACAAACAATGAAATTGCTTCTAATTAAATTAAACTACTTATACTCTAAAATAAAATAAACTAAACAATGAAATAGCTAGATGTGGATATTCCTCTATCAAGATGAATTAAATCTAATCTAATTAAAACAGAGGATTTTTCTAATTTTTAAATGTGGATCTAATTTCCTCTGGTTTTACCTCATAATCACGGGAAGAATTAAAATCTTCTCAGAAGAAAATTCTTCCCCTAAAACTTCCCTGATAAAACACTAAAATTCCTATGGAAGTTTTTTAATGTGAAGAAACTTAACAAAGTGCACAATCATAGAATCTTCTTCAAACTCACTTCCTTTGCAGATCCAAAGGGATAAGTCGGGGAAGTTCTCAAGAGAATCTTTACCCTTTGCCCGTATGCACAAAAAAACTAGCTAATGAACAAAAGGAAAGCTATAAATAATTTGATAGTGAATAATTGAAAGACTCTATGCATGAGAAATTCCTCTAAATATTTCCCAGAAAAATCCACAAGGATGAGTTGAGAAAGAGTTTTCAATAGAAGCTACTTACAAGAAATAAACATAATTGTAAATTCTACCTTTTCAAAACAAGATTCTAAGTTGATTATGAACTGAAATCTAACTAATAAAATAAATCTTCTAGGAATTTAAATACAATTGTAACTGGAAATGTAGAGTAAAGATCTAGTGCCGCTTTGCTTTTGTTGATCCCCTCACTTATTTTCCAATGAAGTATCTAATGTTTTCTAGGGATCTGTGCTCATTGGTATGCAAAAGAAGATGTAGAAGTGCTAGAGCTAGCTGGTTGCATGCAATCTGGTAGCAATGTAGGAAAGAGAGTAACAAGGAAAAGGCTATGAGTTTTCTTATGTGCTTCTTGGCAAGATCTTGACAAAGTAATGATGCAATTCCAAATCAAAAGACTCCAACCAATGCTTCGTGAAAATCTTGGTTTTTATAAAAATTTGGAAGATAAATGTTCCAGCACACTTGGCAGCCAAGAAGTGTCAGATCACTCATGGGAGGGGTAGTCAACTTACTAAGAATAGTAAGTAAATGAGGAAAATTTCATAAACATCTATCAAACTCAAAAACAACTGATTTGGTCAAGAAATTGTTGGCATGTGGTCCTATAGGTGTTGCGTAATTGATGCAAAACCACATTAATGACAAATTGGATAGTGGAATATGGTCGATGATGTTGTGGATGGTATTGACATGCTAGTTCGGTGATTTCATGATGATACGGTGAGATTTAGTGAGGATTATTTTCCTTGCAAGCCCATTCGGGTGTTTAGGTGATGTTTCATGATGGTATGATATCCTTGAATGCGTGAGAAGCATGTTGACATGTTGGATAGTAGGTTTGGATAGTTCTTAAGCACTCACATTAGTGGCATGGTGCGAGATAGGAGATTAGTTATGTTGCATGTGCTCATTTGGAGTAGGTATGGATGCTAGGATGTATGTGATTGAGATTTTGAGATATATGAGCTCATTGATGATTTTATTTAGGTGTATCATGGTGTACCAGGTATTTTTGGGTCATTTTGAGTGATTTCATGATGAGTTGTAGTGTTATTCTAGTTGACCTAGCTTCTACGGCACAAAACACTAAGTAACTAAGAAAGTCTCGGTGGATGGAAATTTTGAGATATGGTGATGAATTTCTTATGATAGGAGATTTTATCGGGGTGTGTCTTTGTCTTTGTGGAAAAAATTTCAGGTTGTCAAGATGAGTATTTTGCATTTTATGAGGTTTTTGGTAAAATAGGGTCAAAAACAAGGTAATTTCCAACTCGAGTTTGAACTCTTGATGCTCACCATGAATTTTGGGATTTTCATGGGACCTTGAGCTTTCAAGGATGGTTCTACAATGAGTCTATAAGGTTTCACAAAAATAATGAGGTTATTTCATCGTCAGGTTTTTATGAACGAAGGTTAAGAACACAAAGTGGTTTACAACCCTAACTAAACCCTAACCGGGGAGCATCTTGTAGAAGAATAAGTATAGTTATCCTATTTTGATTCATAGTGAAAAATTAATGATTGTAACATGTAGAATACTCATTCATATTTCCATGAGGGTATGGTATAGGTCTTGGTGATGAGTGGGCCCTGCTCAAACATGTTTGTTTCTGAAGAAGAATGTTTTGGGACAAGATTATCCAAAGAAGGTATGAGCTAAATTATTTTTTCATGATGTATGTGAGTTTATATTGATTTCTAAAGAGGTTTCAGAACATTTTGATGCAATTTCATGGTTAAATGATCTCCATTCAGGTTGACTAGTCAAAGGGTAGTTTTGAGGCCATAAAAAGAAGTCTTTAGTAAAAATGGGAATAACTGAAGCTAAAAATGGATTTAGGAGTTTATTCAAGTTGTTTTGGAAAGAGGATTTAGATATATTTCCAGTGATATAAGGTTTTTCTTTTTATGAGGATTTTTTATATGGTTTTTAGAAAACATTTTGGATAAGAATATTTTTTCAGTGCATGACAAGACATGATCTATTGGAAGTTTTGAGTTTTTTGAAGCATGAGGTGGATTAGGTGATGCTTTATATCTCCTATAATATGAATAAGGATGGATTTTACATCCAATTAATCCATTTATATGTCTTTACTATTCATATAAAAAAATTATCAATGATCTTTGAAAAAAAAATTGGGTAGTTGAATTTGATTAAGACAAAAGTAGTTGTGGTTTGAGCAGGTAATTGTTTCAAGGCTTATATATTTCTTAGAAGTGTTATACAGGCTCTGTAATTTCCATAAATTTTTTACATGGCATGGTTTGGTTTATTTTAAGTGATTTGGTGGCATAATGAAGTTTCTAGGGTCCTGAAGGGTGTAGGAAACAACAGTTTTGAGATGAACAAAGAGTATTAGGCCCATTAAAAAAATAATTTGATTGGTTGAGATAAATTATGACCATGTATGGATGTTAAATTTTATTTTAATAATTCATGGTGGTTTTTGGGTCATGAATAAGCATGGTTTTGGAATGAGGGGATTTTTGTCATTCCAATGCAAGGGTTTTTGGGATTTTTGGTGCATGGATGAAGTGTTTTTGCTAGGCCGACCTATATGGGTAAATTTTGAATGTTCTAGTGATTCTTATGGGATTTTTTTAATCTGGTGTGTTCATGCAAGTGGAGGGAAACTGACCTCTTTTGAATTTGAATCAAGGAGAGGCTATAAAGATGATGTTTTGGGTACAATGGTGCTAATATTTTGGAACCCCTTTTATCTTATTTTGAAGAACCCTTTGTTCTGAATAAAAACCCTTGGGCCTATCCCAAAACCCCTATAATTTCATTCTAGGATTGTATCTGGTTGAGTTTTCATGAGGAGGATTTGAGCAAAGAAAAGATGGTGATGTTTCTTTGAGAGCGAGTTGAAGAAGGAGGGATTTGGATCCTTGTGTTTAGATGCTATCTTCATATCATATTGATGTTATTTGCAGGTTTTAGAAGTATCTTCAAATATTATATTGAGTTGTAATCATTTGGAAAGAAGTATATCTTCTTGGATACTCATGAGACAAGATTGTTTATCTTGATACATCTTCATTGCATCTTGATTACTAGTATTAAAGACATCAATTCCTTGTAATCTGATTTGAGTATCAATAAAGTGTGATGATATGATTTGAACATCAACAAAATTGGTTTATGTGTTTATCTTTTGATCCTTGCATTGATTTTATTTCATTGTGAAGAATATATGTTTTGATATGTGTGCTTCATGATATTGTGTGTTTAGGATTTTGAAATATAAGTGAGAAAAATTTATTGGGACTGATTCACCCCCCTCTCAGTCCTTGTCACCTCCAATAGAAACATGCAATAAAAATGAGTTATAAGCGAAACACACGTACATAACACGTTGTTTAAGTCTTGGATAAAAGCACATGGAACTATCGGTCTCACAGAGAGCGGTGGTTACGTAACCACCATAGAAGTTGTGCAATCGCCTCTATGGGAAGATCAATGGTTACCTAACTGCCATGGAATTTACATAATTTAAGGCCAAAATGCTACGAAAAAGGCTAAAAAGCAACTAGGAAAGTGGGAAAAGCTAAGAAATATATAAATAAGGTAAACTAAGTTATAAGAACATGCTACAAGCAAGAAAATTAGACTTGGATACATCATTTAATCTAGAAATGAAATTATCATCATTGGGTATTTTTACTATTCCGACAATGCGTAACCATTCAATTTTGGGTGTGTACGATTCTGAAAGTGAAAGCAGGGTTTACAGGTGTTCATCTAGACCTAGTCTAGATGCTTAGAGACCTAATGGAGCATGAAAGTGAGTTGAAAAGCTCTATGATCCCATGAGGGCATGAAACATTATGAGAAATGTTATCTCAAAGGTGTTAGGGCCTTTTGAAGAGGTTTTTTAGTCAAGGTATGGTGTTTTTTTCATTGTCTAGGTCTGAACTAGACCTAATTCCTAGGATTTAGCTATGCAAGTCTTAGTGGTTGAAGATACACGGATATTTATAAGTAGGTAAGAATTGGAGAAGTTAGTAGAGGTTGTCTTGGTGTTGTGGGAAAAATTTTAGGGTTACATGATGAAGATTTTGCAAGATATGTTGATTTTAGTCCTATCGAGTCCAAGAATGCATGTTTTCTAGCTTGATATGAAAGGTTTTGCATTGGTTGGCACATGTGAATTTTGAATGGGGGCCTAATCATTTTAGGTATGATGAAGCATGGAGCCAAGAATGTTTCTAAAGTGGAATGAAGTAAAATAATGTTGTGCTTTATGAACAATCATTAAGAAGCCAAGGAGTTTAAAACCCTAGTTAAACCCTACTTTTGTTGTGATTGAGTTAAACTTGATGGTGTGAGATCATAATGGTTTTAGTCATCAAATGTGATGATTTGAGGATGGAGAGGACTCTCCCAAATTTCAAATGGTGGTGGTTTGGAGTCTTGATTGTAGGTGGAGTGCACTAATAATTACTAGTTTCTAGGAAAGTTTTTTTGCTCTCGCTTTTCCATTTGACCTATGATCTAAATTGATGTTCGAGTAGTTTCAGATCTATTCTACATTCTTGAAGTCATTTCAGATCTTGGTGAAGTAATTTGATGGTATGCACAAGTATAAATAACAAGATCGATTTTTAGGGCTAAAAGGTAGTTTTAGCAGTCTTGGAGTTAGGTGGTGTTTGGGCTCTTATGGACTTGGTGATGATGGTTTATGGACTTAGATTGTTGTACACATCCCACATGACATGATTAAATCCTTAGTTGAGCTCTGGGGATTATTTGAGGTGGCATAAAGAAGGTCACAAGTTGACCTAGTTTCACTGGTTCGAAACAACAATGTTTTGATCTCGAAGTTTGTCTCAAGCACCCAAAGAGCGATGCCGGTATCCTAAACCGTCATCGGTTACCATATAACCATTTTGGTAACCTTGTTTGAGAGGTTAGACACATTCTCGAGTTTTGGAGCAAAGGAGATCTGCATGCAAGCAAGAACCAAATCTCTTTCGCACATCTAGGTAACCATAACTACCACAACCATTGATCAGAAGGTATTTGCATTCACGGGAGTATACCGGGAAGCACCTTCGTGGCACCGATTGCCATTTCACCGATCAACCATCACCACCACCCATCCATTGAACTCAGTATAGCAGTAAGTGTGTCTCTAACCTACACCATTTCATTTCTATTCAGTTTATAAGAGTTCTTTACCTTTTTTTTATCAACCACCATTTATATTTTTACCCCACCACTATTGCCTTCCTGTGAACCCGACCATTCCCATCACTCACAACCATTTTAATCACCTTTTTCTACTCCTGAGTACCTCTGAATATTCCCAACACCTCCCCAGACCTAAACCAACTCCTTACCATCTCTGATTCAGTCTCAGACAAATCCCCAAAACCATGAACTATTGAGTTATTACCACTGTAATAACCGTCGTCGATTCTTACTAAACCGTCATCGGTCATACCAGACCGATGTCGGTCTCTGTATTTGGCAATCCTGCTAATACCGATCCCTATAACCCTTTTCCAAGTGACCCAAAATCTGACCCTGACCTGTTCCAGCACCTTGATTATTTACCTTATTTCCAGATCTGATCATAGCCTAGCCTGTTATGTTAGATTTTCTTATTGTATTTAGATGAGATACCTAAATCATATCAACTATAGTAGAACCTTGTTTATTTATGTCATTTCTTACATTAAATTGTATTAAACAGTGGGTTGACTACCACCAAGGAAGTATCACACTTCTTGGATCTAGCATACACTAGGCAGCCCACTAACATATATTTTTTAACTCTTTCTTATGGTCTTGTTTTGTATTTCAGGTAGTTCCTCCTAGCCAAAAGGAAGCTCTCACAATTAACATTGGATCAAGAATTCGAACGCATGCAACGACCTTCAAACCAACCATCACAACAGGTATTCCTCCTTGGCCCACACCCTTATCTATTTCGTCTAAAAACTTAAAGAAAATGGTGAAACATTTTGGCACGCCCAGTGGGACCCATCCAAGGTTCCTTGCATTTTATTCATTCCTAGGTAAAAGTTGTGTGTTTGTTTCCCTTCTAAAAATCTTACACATTAATTTTCCTCTCTAAAATCTTCTTCTCTTTCTATTGTCTAAAAGTAATCGTGTTTTTGGTGCTATAAAAAGAATACTTCTTTTCTTTTATTAGTATTGCATTACTGAAAGAGCATCCCTCTTCCTGTTCATTACTTGCTACATCGAATGTCACCCTTCAATTTTGGCTTAAAACACTTGCATAGCATTCTAATTTGTTGTATTTTATCTCACATTAAAAATGAGGGCAACCTATATGCTGGAATTCATGCCCAGCTAATAGTTGACATAACTGAATTATAGAAAAGCACATTTTTCTTCTCTCTCTTTGCCAAACTACACAAATTGGAATATATACATCTTATTAAACAACATCCCACCCAAAAGAAGCTATCAACGATCACACGATCAAAGGATTGATAGTGGGCACCCATTTGGTTACCTTTGTCTAGTCATCACCTCAGAGAACCCTCCCCACCATAACATAACATGAAACCTCACCTTTATAATTTCCTTCTTCATAGGAATCCTTCCCAACCAAAAACTCTACTCTAAATTCATGAGTCAGTATTTTAAATGGCATGAACTAAACACATTAAAATCACTTGTTGGGTTATGTATTTTTCTTAACTTTTTGCTTGACTTGCGTTTTGAGGTGTGAGGATACAATTCTTCATTTTTTCTTGTTGCCTTTCACACTCTGCCATCATAGTTGGAGTATTCTGACTTTCTCAGAGTGTGTCAGGACCTCATCTTATCATCCCCAAACTTCTAGGTTGATTATTCATCTAATATAAATTCACAAAAATTCATTTTTCCTCATTATTCATATTTCACAAGATGGCATTGGTCTAACGACCACCATTTGTTTACCAAACCGACATCGATTCCTTGTTCTTTTGGTTAATTTACCCAAAAGAGCTTATCTCCTCTTCTCTTTTTTGAGAGTCTCTGTGTACCATTGTACTCTTTGTACTCTAATAGCAGTCATCAAATACACATTTCTTATTTGACAATCATCAATTTCTTCCTCATTTTCTCAAATCTGTCATTTTTTCACAATAACTTAGGTATCGGTTCCTGTGGAACATCAGTCACCCCTTAACGCTCATTGGTCGGTTTGATCGGCGTCGGTCATTCTGTTTGGATTTTAATCAAAAAAATTACCAAATTTCCCTCTCAGAATTTATTTTTTCCCATCTCTATTGTTCCATGTGTCATTTACAAAGTACAGTTCACCTAATATATGTTGATTCACATGGTGTTGACTCGTAGCTAAACTAATGCCCTCATATTTCATGCCAACCATCAGCCACTCCCACCTAGTCCATCACCACCATCCATCATGTCACCTATGGATCCAACTCATCTTATCCCCATCGCTACTAGCAACAAGGAGTTTGTGAGACTCCTCAACCAGAATCTCGCTTCCCTCTAGTACTACCTTGCTCATTCTTCCACCCGAGATTCCTCAGGACAGTTAATATACAACATGCCCGTATCTATCCCTCCTACTCTATCCCCCACTTCTACATTAGCTAGCACCATTTCAGTGCTACCATCATCCACTTTATCACCTGTGGTGTCTTAGCTAAATCCCACAACTGCTATAATTGTAGCATCTACGTCATCAATCACACTGTGACATCGATTATCCTCGACATCCATTATGGGTATTGCTTCATCTGCACCCACCACTTCACATATACCCATTGCATCGCAACCACCTCCGATGTTAGAAACTTACACCCCTTTTCAAAACCTCATCCTTTCTATCCCACAATCCTTACCCCTAATTGCCACTAGAGTTGTTACAACTGACTACCCCACCCACTTACACATACTACCAACAACCCCCGACCTCATCTATCGCTTATGCTGGCTATGTGCCACCTACATCTATTCCTCCTATGTAGTTCTCATACTCAACGCCACCATACACCAGCATACCACCCACCTCATACATTTAGCATCAACCCCCTTTTTCTACGGGGGTACCCATTCATCCCAACCTACTAACGACCTCATTAAAATGATGATGGAGAAGATGCAGACCTTAGAAGCATCTATTTATGGATCCCATAATTCTTTAACATATGATGAAATCTGTAACAAACCTATCCATCCATCTATTCCCATTCATCCTTACCCAATGCATTGAGAAATTCCTAAATTCAATCACTTCAATAGTAAAGAAGACCCGTGCAAGAACACTTGCGGTCATTCAAACATGGGTGTTACCTAATCACCCATGATGACGCTTTTCTCCTACAAACTTTCCCAATATCCTTGACATGACCAGCATTGGGCATGCGGTGGAATACATCGACATTCTATTAATTCCTTTAATCAAGTAGCCTAAGCTTTCTTAGATCATTTTTCAATCAATGTTACCAAGAAAGTCACCATGACCGATCTCTATTCAACCTGGCAGTATGAAGATGAATCTATTGTAGATTTTGTTGCCCACTGGTAGAGTCTTATTAACCAATTGACGTTCCAACTACCTCAAACTAAAATTATTAAGTTATTTGCTAGGGCTTGTACCAGACACATCTCACCAACTATGCAAGTCCAAACCTTTCAAACCTTTGATGAAGCATTCACCATGGCCTGAAAATTGGAAATTTATGCCATTGAAGAAAATAAAATCCAATTACGGAACAAGAACACCCCATTCAAATCAAATGATTCTTCTTCATCTTCAAAACCTCAAAATAACTATTCAAATCCCAAAGGATCTACCAATGCGGTAGTCCTCAAGGTGGGTCCACCTCATCCTTCTAATCAAGCCCAACCTTCTTCCAATCTTTCCCCTGTCTAGGCCTTTCAGCTCCGGCGGGAGCAACAGAAGTACACTTCAATCGGAGATCCCTATTCTTCAATCTTGGAAAAATTCTTAAAGCTAGAGCCATTACACTTCCTCCCATAAAACCTCATACAGGTTTTGATCCCACTCGTCCTATACCCACATGGTATAAAGAACACGACTACTTTGTAATTATCATCGCGTTAAAGGACATAGTGATGGTAATTGCATAAATTTTAAAAACATTGTTCAAGAGATGATAGACAATGGAGACCTTGTCGTAGACAACCCGAACGTGCCAACAAATCAGAATTTTCACATCTTCAAAAATTTGTTCCCTAATCATAAACCATCGTCTAATCAAAATAGCAAACCTTCATCCAGCAACAGCAATGTCCATGAGGTTCACACATTTTTACATCATTCCAACTGTTCCTCAAAACCTACCTACTTCATCTATTGAGGAAATCTTGGCATGAGATCCTCTACCCATAGAGGAGCATACTTATTCTACTCCTCCACCCACAGAGGAGTCCCCCTCATCTCCCCTTTCTCTCATGGAGGAACTCACACTTTCTACTAATTTCGTGTCATCATCTACTTCCCAGCCTTCTGAACCGTCAACACTTGTTACTCTCCCATCCATAAGAGAATCATCATCACCTTCTCCTCCACCAAGAGGGAATTCTACCTCACCTGACCTATTATCTCTCCTACCCATGGGAGATTCTTCAAACATGTCAATACCTGGGAGATAGTTTTCCCCTAGCATCCCAGGACCCTATTGACATGATCTCTACTCTTTTTCCTACAGAATCCAAGGCTAGATGATTCCCTATCTCACAGACATATTTTACAAGGATTTCCACCCACCCCATTCCATCCTCTTCTTCAGTAGTCTCGTTTTCATAGTTGGTCAATTGTTTGGTTTACGTTGATCATTCCATGCTTTGGGGACGGCTTTGGTTCCCCATTTCAACCCAAATCCAAATGTTGCTTGAAGATACTTCCAAGATCCACCTAAAGGTATTTTCGACAACCAAAACTATATTGACCATGCCAATTGAAATGGCTTCCTCTTCATCATCCCTACCTCCATCCAAAATTCTACCCATCACTACATCTATTCCCAAACCTAAAAACCTACTCACACTTATCCCCTCACCCGTATCTAGACCCATCACTACTTTGGGTGTTATGCTAACATCAAGCCTTACTCACCCACCCTGTCGATTAGACCTAGACGTGTCTTCCCAAGTCTGCGACAACATTATCCTTCCTCCTAAAATGAAAACCCAACCTTCTAGGCATGTGTGTACACTTTGGTCTCGCCTACCACACCTTTGTCACCTTCCCCCCTTTCGTCCATCCTAGGGCCTCATCCATCAACCTTGACCAAACAATCTCATACCCAAGGCCAGCAAAATCTAAACAACCTACTCCTACCTCATGAGCCTTTGTTACACCTCATTCACCCAAAACCAAACTTTCTCACCCTCACTTTGTATATTTATTTCCACCTATACCTCCACCAATTACTATAACCCCAACCTTTCCTATACAACTTCAGCCAATGCCGCCCACCCAACCTCTAACAACCACCTCCACCATAACTCGGTTTCCCTTGTGGGTAACCTATCCTCTTCCACCATTTGTTTTTCCTTCTACATCCTGTACTCTCATGTCACCTTTACCCAAGAAGGTGCAACCCAAAGCTAAGAATCCACTACCCTCCAATAAGGTAGTCAAACCAACCAATCCTTCCATCGCCACTCTTCTACCCCACCTTTACCCGAGCGATTCCAGCAAGACCTAAGACCACTTCACATACCACACTAGTAGACCAACCCATTCCCCTTCTTATAAATCCTCTTCCTCACAATCAACCACACATGTACCCAAACCCACACTCACTTCCCATTGTGATCCATTAGCAGGGTCCTACACCAAAGTTTTAACCAATCTCTTGGAGAATTTCATCATCACATTACCACTGCTTTGACCTTACGATCCTCTCAAATGCAAACCAAAAGGGTTTGATGAAACCAATATTTTTTCCTATCATCATGTGCCAAGACATGATGTTGAAAATTTTAAGGCTCTAAATATAGTTCTTCTTCAACTTTTTCCTCCTGAACAAAATTTTAACAATGACGACCTTCTTTATGATGACCATGTTCCACCTTCACCTATCACCATACATCATTGTCCTTTACCCATTCATTGATCAAGTATCTCCACCCCCACAACCATTTTTCCCACCTCCAAAATTTGAGATCAACATGGTCCGTATTAGAGAGTTTTCCAAACCACCACCCAAATTTCAATGCACCCTACTCATTTCACAAGGCTCTTATCCACTGCTAGGATTTTTCCCCTCATGTCATTATACCTTTCATGACACACCCTCTCCATCCACCTCCCCTTAGATTAACATGGTTCACATTGCTACTTGTGCTTAGAAAGATAAAGGAAAAGAAAAAGCAACTAGCCCATCAACCAACCCTGTACCTAATATACCATCTATACCCACTCCCAAAATCACCATCCGCATACCTACATACCCTATCTCTGACGGGGTCACCCATCATGCAATGATAAAACAATTACATCAGTATCCTCTAAAGATGTCTTTGTATGATCTCATCTAGACTTCTGAATCCCACAGACAAGCCCTTATCAAGGTTTTACAATCCATTGAAGTTCTACCCAATGACCCCACACCAGTGGCCTCGATTATCACCCCTCACCATGTGGCCTCACTAACCAAATCAGATCTTCCTTCTACCCCCACAACCACTCCTCAAATCACCACCCTCAACTTCTCTGAAGAGGAGATTGTACCTCTCTAGTTAGATGACCCTGATCCTTCCCTATTCATTTCTATCTATATTGATAACATACGCATACGACGTGTCATGATTGATGGTGGTGCTAGCATTAACATCATCTCCTCCCATGCATACAATCAAATGACTATTCCTTCTAACTGTATGCATAATAACCAACCTATGTTGCACTCCTTCAATGATTCCATCACCTCCACCCTTGGCACTATTATACTTCATGTTTGCATAGGCCCTCACAAAGTGTCCCGAAACTATTGTACGTCTTAGAGGGGAATTCCAATATAACCTATTTCTCAACAGAACCTTGGATTCACGTCATGGGTTGTGTCCCTTCAACTTTACATTGTTGTGTAAAATTTGAGCATGAGGGACATAACTACACCATCCCTACCGACCCGTTGCCATTCAAGACCTGTAACATGTTGTACCTGCCCAACAATGTGCTTGTACCAATCAATGCATCTCGCCACTACCACCATTTTTACTTCACCCACAAGCCCATCCACCAATGCCTGCCACTTTGCTCTCTCCACATCTAACCCTACTATTCCTATTGTCGCCACATAGCCTCTACAAATGACTCATCTACTTCCCAATCATCTAGCGAGTCATCTATCCCCGCTACCCACATATCGACTACTGATCCCTTAGAAGGTGTTTTTCAACACCTCACTCTAGGGGAGTACCACCTATACAATATCAACACATTCCTCACTCCGCAAGAGTATGGTAACTGTGCAACTCCTAGTTATGACTACCGCATAGGTGAGGTTTTTTCTTATGGTCCTCCCTACCTTCACACTAATCTAATGTAGGAGGGACTTGATATTGCCACTTATTCACCTGAGCCTCCATCCCAAACATAGTCATTTTCATCTAACCTACAATCCTTTATTAACTTCTACTTCGCCACACTTTCCTTCACTATTGTGCATGGAAACTCTTTGGCTTTAGTTTTTACGAACAAGGTCACCATACTGTCATTTCTTATACCACCCATAAATATAATGACCGTAATGGCATTGGATTTTCCACACCACCTCCCAAGAAGTCCCGCATCGACATCATTTAGGAAGACAAACCTTCTCCTCCTCATTCACCCACATCACCATCTTCACCCACAGAGTCCATAGAACCCGAATCTATTCCTCCTAACTTTTTTTTTCATAAACACAATTTCCCTAGGACCTCTAACCTATCAACGCGATGGTGAGGCTCCCTCTTCTCTCCCCTTCCTATATCCTGACATGATCAATGACGATACGCCTTCTATTAACATATTTCAATGTCAAGATAATGATTCTATCCTCACCTATATGGGTACGGAAGAATCTTATATTCACCGGTCATTACCCTCTAAGACACAAACCATGTTGAATGAATCGACTATCAAAATCAACATTAATACTCAGGATGACCCGCACATCTTAAAGATAGTTCAATATTTAGATGTTCTTTGAATAGGAAACTTTGACTCTTTCCTTTGGGACCATAAGCAACGCTTTTTCACAGTCCTATGCCGATATGCCCATATTGACCCAAAAATCGTGGTCCACAATATTGTAACCATTCCTAATGCCAAACCCATCAAACAAAAGCTACGAAAAATTCATCCTCGCATTGCTCTTCTGGTCAAAGAAAAACTTTATCACCTTCTCTTAGTTTCCTTCATCTTACGCATTGACTATCCCCAATGGATTTCTAACATCATTCCTATCACAAAAGCGATAGGGGGACTCCGTATTTACACGGACTTCTGTGACCTCAACCTAGCTTGTCCCAAAGATGATTTTCCCTACCAGGGAATTGACCAACTAGTTGATCTCACCACCGGCCATGAAATGTTATCACTCATGGATGATTTCTTGGGTTATAATAAAATATTACTTGCTCCAGAAGATCAACACAAAACTACCTTCATCACTCCTTAGGGGACCTTCTGCTATCAAGTCATGCATTTTGGCCTTAAAATGTTGGTGCTACATATCAGTGAGCCATGACTTACATCTTCCATGACATCATGCATTACATATTGGAAGATTACATAGATGATCTTCTTGCCAAATCCAAACATCGAGCTAAACACCTGACCGTCCTTAAGGTCATATTTGACCACCTCATCAAGTATTGTGTTCGTCTTCAACCAAAGAAGTGCATCTTTACGGTACTTTCAGGAAAACTCCTTGGTTTCATCATTTCTTTACATGGCATAGAAGTCAATCCTGCTAAAGTAAAGGCTATTCTAGAAATGCCTCCACCTACTAATCTCTATCAACTTTGAAGCCTACAAGGTAAGTTACAATCCATTCGTCATTTTATCTTGCAGCTTTCTGACCACTGTCAACCATTTCATCATCTTCTCAAGAAGGATGTTTCATTCAAATGGGATGATGAATTCCATAAATCCTTTGATGCCTTAAAACAATACCTTCTTCAACCACTAGTGCTCATTCCTCCTAAGGATGACCAACCCTTTTACCTATATATTTCCGCCACTGACCATTCTTTAGGTGTCATGCTCACTCATCACGACGAGAAACACAGAGAGCAAGCGGTTTATTACATAATTCATACCCTTATGGACTACAAAACTAGATACACCCATGTTGAAAAACTCTACTTAGCCTTATTTTTCGTTGCCACCAAACTCCGCCATTACCTACTCAACCACAAAACCTTTGTTGTTACCAATACGACCCCCTACACTATATGTACACCAAACCCTATCAACATCAACGTGTCACACGTTGGCTTATGCTTCTTACCGACCTCGACCTCGAATTCACTCATCAAAAATCCATCAAGGGCCAAACTATCGCTGACCAACTAGCAGACACACCTCTTTCTAGGAATCAACCCTCTAACTTCAATTTCTAGACATGAATCCATAGCTACCCTCTCCTTAGATGAAACCACTTACCAAATGACACTCTTCTTCGATGGCTCCAAGTGTCACCGGAGGTGGGGCTGGTGTTATCCTCATTCCTCTTGATGGTGAACCTATGCTTTTATCTTTCAAACTAGATTTTGATTGTACAAACAATATTGCCAAATATGAAGCACTCATATTGGGTCTCCATGCTACTTATTCCTTAGATGTTAAGTCAATCAATATATTTGGAAATTCCCATCTCCAATTCAATGGTATATATTAGTGTTATAATGAAATACTTCAAAAGTATAAACATCATGTCAACATACTTTGACTACCTTTGATAGTTACAAAATTCAAACCACCCCACATTCTACCAATAAATTTGTGGATACCATGGCCTACTTGGCTTCTCAGATACCCACTTTGCCTACCAACTCTAAAATATTTGTCATAATACAAAGGTTACAATCACCCTCTTATTTACCTCATGAGGTCTACTCCATCGGAACCATTGCACTGACCCACGTGACCTTTGGTATAAGCAGTTTGCAGACTATCTTTCCCTTTCCATTCTACCTACTGATCTCACTCGTAATTGAAAATGTGTCTTTCTTAAAATTTTCTCTCATTATGTCATCATGGGTGGTCTCCTTTATAAGCACGGCTTCGACTCTATTCTCTTATGATGCATTACAAGTTTTGAAATTCCCTACACCATCAAGGAAGTTCATGATGGAATTTGTGGAGGCCACTTTAGACATTTAGTTGTCGCTAAATGCATTCTTCACCTTGGCTATTATTAGCCAACCCTAAACCACAAGCGTTGTGACTATGTCAAATGTTGTGTGAAATTCTAGCAACATGTTAATCTTCATCACACACCTAGTCATGCCTTACAGGTAGCACGAGACCTTTGGCCCTTTTCTCAATGGGGCTTAGATCTTGTCGGCAAGATCAATCCCCATTCTTCACAATGCCACCAATGGATTATAACCGCTACTGAATATTATACTAAATGGGTAGAAGCCATTCCCCTCATTTCTACAAAATCTAAGAAAATATGTGAATTCATCAACCATCACATCATTTGTCACTTTGGTGTTCCTCACCGTCTAATCACTAATAATGGAAAGCAATTCAAAACAAAACCCTACATAATTTGTGTGACATTTTTGGCATCCAACTCGGTTTCGCATCACCCTATTACCCACAAACTAATGGCAAAGCATAATCGACCAATAAAACCTTGAACAAAATTCTTATGAAAGTAGTTGACGATACTGGAAAGGATTGGCATTCACACATTCCTTTCGATTTATGGGCTTATCGTACTAGTATTTGCACTTCGACCGTTGCCACACCTTTTTCTAGCTGTAGTGGTACTAAGGTTTTCTTGCCTCTCGAAGTCCAAATTCCATCTCTCTGCATCTCACTACAAGACATGCTCAACGACGATGACTTTCACCAAGATCGTTTTGTGTAACTAGAGTTATTAGATGAACGTCATCTCAATGCTCTTAACCATCTTCAAATCTACTAAAAACATATCAAATGTGCCTACAAAAAATGTTTCCATGAATGAACCTTTCAGGTCCGTGAACTTGTCCTGAAGGAAAATCAACATGTAACCAAAGAAGAGAAAAGTAAATGGGGAAAATTTTCTCCTACTTATTTAGACCCTATATCGTTACCCATGCCTATAGATCAGGTGCTTATCGTTTGTCTTCACTCAAAGGTAAACCTGAACCTGAGCCTCTCAACACCTTGCATCTTCAACCATTTTATTGTTGACATCAAGTCCTATATCACTTTCTATCAATTGACCACTCGTCCCTTGAGCGTCATTCACCTTCCATGTTACCCATTTTTGAGGATCAACAACTAAACAAGAATCATGTGATTACTGTCACCTTTTAGCCTTATCTTCAATATGAGTACCATGGCTCTACTCATGGTAGGATTCTCATGGATACTTTTCATCTTTTTAAAGATGGAATCCCATGGTCGTTCATCACTTGAAACCACCCCTTTCATAGTTAACCCCTATGTACTATGGTTTTGTCTTCTAAACAAGAACCTAATCTTCCTCTATAGTCTTGTCCATGACTTAAACGTCCAAACAACAAAATGGGATTCAAATCCTTGAGTCAAACTTCTAGCAACATATGACTCCCTCAACAAGGGACATCTCTTCTTTCTACCTCACCACTTTGTAAATAGACTACTCCCTTGAAGGACATCTATATAAAGTCATTGCAATAAAAAAAAAATCATCCGAAGCTTCCCACATCGATCAGCTTCATGAAGACCTCAAGGATAATATAATCATCCCATATAGACTTCCCTCATTGATCAATCTATTAAAAACAAAAAAATGAAGAAAATGATGATTTTTTTGTCATGGACTTACCTATTTTTAGATCTTGGGTTTCTTGCTAAGTAAACATGTAGTTGTACACTAGGTTATGCTTAACCATCCACTTTCACCTCATTGCCTTTTACACCTTATTTTTCTCTCTTGCTTGCCACAAATGTGACATTTTGTGATCATGTGACTTTCTTCACCTTTAGAATAGTCCATTATGCAATTCCTTTAGGGTCTTATGTTCATAAGCCCATCTTGGGTATGGTAGACTCATTAGGTTTATTATCAATTAAGTGGCTCTTTTACCACCTCTTACCATTCGCCTTCCTCATTACTTATTTATTATCCTATACAGGACCAGATCATCAACACCTATATTTAAAACAACTCAACCATGCCTATGACCTAAACTCAAACCATGCCTATAACCCACATTCAATCATGCTTATGGTATAACTACATCGCCTTAAGACCCCCCCCTTTTCACTAAGGCTATGTAGGTAGCACTTTGAGGGCATGGGGCCCTTGAAGGTTAGCTCGGACACTCTTCACCCTAACCTATTTTCCCTTTATTTCCCTATTCACATCCTACCTTAGTTTGTTTCCATTTTATATCAACAATTGGAAATTAAACCAAACAATCAACAATTAATAAATATTTTCACCACATCATCACATCGTTCATTTAGCATTTTCACATTTCCACTATAGCAAATATTTGGAAACTTAAACCATAACATGCATATACATCATCATTTATTTCCCATGTTACCTATGATTTGGACATTTAAATCAAAATTATAACCTAACTCCATCATGCCTATAACCCGACTCCATCATGCCTATAACCTAACTCTGGCATGCCTATAATTTGACTCCATCATGCCTATGACTGACTCCATCATGTATATAACTCCGAATCCATCATGCCTATGACCTAACTCCATCATGCCTACGACCTGACTCCAACATGCCTAATTGACCTAACTCAACCATGCCTATAAGACCTTGACTCAATCATGCCTAATTCACCTAGTTTCCATCACATACACAAATAATAATGGAAATTAAAACAAGTACACCATCCATACCATAAATATCATCATCTATATAAATGAAGAAGTTTTGTATCCATAAATATGTACACAGATACAAATAAATACAAATATCTCAAATCACTCAAATACAACCTCACTATCTTCAACACGCAGGCGGTATAAAAATCAAAATAACAAAACTCTCATATACATCCTCACTATCTTTGACACACAGGCCGGTATATATATCAAAAAAATCAATACAATAATCACCTCCTTATAGGATACCCTCCATGCATGTCTACCCTGTATCCTCCTTATTCTCTACTCACGTAAGGCATCCCGTTAACATCTCACCACCCTCCATGGGCCTCGGTCTGACCTCTATGGGTACCTCACCTGGAGCTAGCCTCTATGAACTAGTGGCCTCGCCCGATCCTATCTCATGGCTCATCGCCCCTATACTCTCCACACTGTGAGTCTGAAGACCTAGTCCTCTCACTCGAGGCATGTTGTGCTCTATACTCTGTATAAGTAGGGACATCTATCCCTGTGGCCATCAGGTGATCCTGATAGTATCTCACCTCACCTAGGGCATCCCTAAACCTAGCCATCGGTACTATCTATAGTGGTGCCATCGGCCTCTGACCTTGTACATGTACCATGGGACCTTGTCCCACCCATGCCTATAAAATGGGACCTTGTCCCTGAGCCTATGTGGGTGCATGTGCCTGTACCCTGGGCTGAAGGGCCACAATTTGCACATGTGTCGTGGCTAGCTAGCCCTATAAACTTGTAACCTACACGTATATGTCGGACACGTGTACCCCATCTCCATCTCCACCCTGTGTAGGTGCCTATCCCTGTGTAACATAGGCCTGAAGGGCTACTACATGTGCCTGTAGAGTAGCAACTTGCGCCTCTGACCCTATCAGCTGCCCCTGCACTATCCCCAACTATGTCACCAGGGTAGTCACCTGCCCCTGTAGGGTGTCCCTCTAAACTGTGATAGTGGCTAAGTCGGGATGCAATGGCCTTGGTGGTACTTCCCGTAGCTATGTTTCCCACCACTGTCTATATCTATCTATCACTCTAATATCATCAATCCACCGGTCTACTTCTTACTCCTCCTACCCTTTCGCACCATCGGTTGTGGTAGAGGCATAGGCCTCTCCACATCATCCCTCCTATACTGTGGGAAGGGTGGAGGCTAGGTATCATATCGTGCTCCTCGGCACGGCATCCCTCTATCCATTTTAGAAATTGTACCTCTTGTAGCTCCGCGGCCATCTTCCTATATGATGGGAAGCCCACATATGGCCTCCAAATTATGTCCACACCGGATAACCCCTCTAGTACATGCCTATAATATGCTACATCGTGTGTAGCCCTAGAAGCCTAGCACTCTCCAACAATAGGTACCCATCACCTATAGCCTACTCGGACCAAGCCCACCTCAAATGCATCCGGATGGGGCATACCAACTAGATGCACACACGATGTGCTCATATGCCCAGCAGTGTAGTAGAAACGTGCAACACAGGATGAACCTCTGTAACCTCCCATAGGCCCATAACTCTTTGTATAACTACACCAAGAATGTTGGTGCCCATGAAAAGTAGGTCCTATCCTCCATCATATTGTGGAGAACCCCCATCAATTCCCGTGGGAATCTCCCACCCTCCACATCTGGTAGTGTAAAACAACAAACTACCTCCATAATCAAAACCACTAACCTCATCTCCTCGGATGGGCCTTGTACATGTCTCCATAACTCAAGTTGGCGCTATGGAACCTGTAACTCCGTCAACCCCTCACCGAACACTATCAACATCAACTCCTCAAATGCCTATGAGGTAATGGAATACACCTGTGTCCCTACTATCGGTAGTCACAGGATCCTATAAACATCCTCCAAGGTGATGGTGATCTCACCTATCGATAGATGAAAGGTGTTGGTCGTCGAATCCCATCTATCGATGAGGGCGACCATCAAGCTCGACTCCTAACTATGTTCTCGTAACATCGACCCCATCAAGCGAAAATATACAACATGGCACCACTCCTCGGTTGTCGTGCTCCCTCATACCGATACTAATAGGGGTGGTACCCTATCTCACATCTTAACTGGTCCCTCGCCTGCATCCAACAAACCATAACATGATTAAACCTCGACCATACCCACATTCACCTTAGACCTCCCCACCTATTCCCAAGATCCTTCCTACTCATGACCTATCTCCCTCACCCCACCCTCAAATCATCCCTATGTATACCTATTACCCAAGCTATTTTCCTTTGACAATATCTTCCTATCTCAAGACCTATCTCCCCCACCCACCCCCTCTCATTTGCTGGCCCATTTTTCTCTAAATATCAATCGGCATTGGTTCTTATTGACCGGAAATGGTCTCCTAAAACCAGCATCGGTCACCTCATCCTTGACCAATGCCGGATAACTCCCACCAACGTTGGCTAACCCATGATTGACATTGGTCACTTTCGCGGCCTCAAATCCACCGAACCACCGCATTTTTTTCGTAAACATTCCACATTCTACCCTACCGACCTACCCTTCCCTACCCAAATCTCACCTCAACCCATCCCCACCCCTCTTTAACCTACATACCACTTCCTATAAGTCCTATTTCATCAATCCTCCTTCCAAATTCAAATTTGATTCCCCCAAACCCATTTTTACCCAAACCTGATCTATACAAACAAATTCATCTAACAAACGTAGAATGGGACTGAATCCTACCTTGTCATGATGTCGTCTCCGTGGGGGTACGTCGGGACATTGCAGACCGGTGGTCCACCCAACCCCTCTCCTAACTTTGCCATCATCAAATGCCCTCCTCACCTCCAACCAGCTAAATCACTCACACCGATCTCGTGGATCCACCTATCTAATGATCGATCACCCGCTCCGAGGCTCACCAACTCAACTTTTCGTCTCACTTCGTCACTTTCCACTTTTCCACTACTCTATCATTTTCTACTATTTGAAAATGACATATGATTCTGTAAAAATCAGAATTTTCCTTTTAAATCCTAATCCGCTATGACCGACGTCGGTCATATTTATGCCCTAGTGAGCCAAAGCATCGGTCCAACATGTAACCTACGTTGTTCACACTTCAAACTAGTTTCCCTTACCCCACTCCCTTTATACTGTCACCACTCATGCTCACCCACTTTTTTATCATTCGACCACCCATTGCAACATACCTACAAACCCAACCTACCCCTTCATTTACTTTGTTGTATCTTAGGAGTTGTTATTTTGCCTATACATTGGCCTTACCCGTCTATGACTGTTTTCCGAACTTGAACTACTTGGTGTAACCATTGACCTTATGTACTCGCTATACCTTGTGATGTTGTTACCTATGTTGTTTTAGCCTAATAACCATACCTTGCCTATTTTCGTGTCATTTATCCCGACCAAACCTTTGGTGTACCAAAGCATACCTAAACGTTCCTACACCTAACCTACATTTTGTTTCTCGACCATATCCTATACCTTGGATACCTGAATCACTTCACCCTTGTTTGGATAAACCTATCAACCTTGGATGATGTAGAGTTTGTAAGCTTTTCAACTGGTATCATGTTGTAATTTTTGTGTGTGTGTGCATTTGATTGTCATTACCCATGACCTAATTTTGACCATGACCTACTACCCATTACCCCAGTTGACCATCACCATTTCCCTCAATAATCAAACCTTTCCCAACCTCTCTTCCCCACCTACACCTTTATCAAGCCACTCACTCATTCCGTCTTACACCTCATTAGTGCCTGGTTTAAGGGGGATCACCTTCAACCACGCATGGGGTAATCACTTCACTTTTTTTATCAAAGCATCACTTACCAATACAACCTACGTAACAAAAAGGGTTAAAATGTAGACACCAAAATTGGGTCACACTCCCCTTGGTCCCCTTTCGAATAGCCAACTTAAACACATTCACCTAACCATGACCCTTATACCCCACATTAATATTAATTTAATTATTTATAATTAAATTAATACTCATCCTCACTTCATTCATTATTTAATTACCTCAATTAAAACCAATTTCCACCTCACCCCACCACCTCACCATAGACCTATTCATAACATGTTTCCATAACTAACTAAGACTTAGCCCTACTTACCTTAATGAACTAAGACTTAGTATAACCCTAAAAGCACATGCCTATTCTTCCTCTAACCACATTCCCATGTATCTAAGTGTAACATTCCATTTAGAAGTAGCATAAGCGAACAAAAGTTGGAAGAGGATAGCCAAGATATGCTATTTTAGGTAACCTAGGATATCCCACCTTAACTAACGTCAGTCAACTTGAAACTGATGTCGATAACCCTAAACCGTCATCGGTTACCATATAACCATTTTGGTAACCTTGTTTGAGAGGTTAGACACATTCTCAATTTTTAGAGCAAAGGAGATCTACATGCAAGCAAGAACTAGAGATATTTCACACATTTAGGTAGTCATACCCAAAGACAACTATTGATCAAAAGGTATTTTCATTCACAGGAGTATACCAGAAGCAATGTCACGACACTAATTGCCACTTCACCGATCAACCATCACCACTACCCTACCATTGAACCTACACAGCAGGTAAGTGTGTCTCTAACATTCACCATTTCATTTCTATCCAATTTATAAGATTTCTTCACCTTTTGTTTATCAAACATCATTTATATTTTTACCCCACCACTATAGCCTTCATGTGAACCTGACCATTCCCATCACTCACATCCATTTTAATCACCTCTCATCTACTCCTAAGTACCTTTGAATATTCCCAACACCTCCCAGGACATAAACCAACTTCTTACCATCTTTGATTCGGTCTCAAACAAATCCAAAACCATGAACTATTGAGTTATTACCATCCCACGATGCTTCGCCGGTTATTACTAAACCTTCATCATTCATACAAACCGATGTTAGTCTTTATATTTGGCAGTCTTCTTAATACTAAATCCTTATAACCCTTTTCCAAGTGACCCCGAATCTGACCCTGACCTATTCCACCACCTTGATTATTTACCTTATTTCTAGATATGATCATAGCCTAGCCTTTTATGTTAGATTTGCTTATTATATTTTTATGAGATAAATAAATCATATCAAATACAGATAGAACCTTGATTATTTATGTCATTTCTTGCATTAAATTGTATTAAACAATGGGTTGACTACCACCGAGGAAGTATCACACTTCCTAGATCTAGCATACGCTAGGCACCCACTGACATATATTGTTTAACTCTTTCTTATCATCTTGTTTTGTATTTCAGGTAGTTCCTCCTAGCCAAAAGGAAGCTCTCATAGTCAGCATTGGATCAAGAAGTCAGAATGCACACAACGACCTTCAAACTGACCATTGCAATAGGTATTCCTCCTTGGCCCACACCCTTATCTGTTTCGTCTAAAAACTTAAAGAAAATGGTGAAACAGGTAGTCTTATGGGATGAATGGATTATGACAATTTTTTTGAGCTTATGGAATGTGTTTATATGTTTTAATTTACATTTTTGGATCCTTTAGATGCATGATGATATTTATTTGTGTGTTTGGAGTCCATGGAGTGCTCGTTGATGGTGTATTTGGTCTTCTTGGCCTAGTTGTGCATTGTTGTGTGTCTTGATGTATTTCCAACCCATATGGGTCTTTCATGTTAATTTATATGAGTGTGTAGGTTTTTTTTTATGTTTGTATGAATGACCTTAATGGTCATGTCCTACCTATTAGTGTTTAGGAGATGAATCATGTATTTAAGTGAGTGTATTTGGTCATTTGTGACTAGTTGAGAAAGAGAGAAAAATGTGAGCATAAAGAGAGTGTGAAGGATATTTGAGGGAATCGAGACATAGAAAAGAGAGAGTATGAATTATTGAGGAGAGTCGAAAATTAGATTAGTAAGGAAAGAGATCAAATCATCCCATAAAGAAACAAGTTTGAGTGAAGTAGGAGAGAGTGTGTTTGAAGACGGGTTTGAGAGTGTGCGGCTAAAATTATGATCAATATTAGTTGTAGCAGCAACATATCTTTAGTGTTATGCATCTTCAAGTGGTTGAGTTAGTGTTTGATCACCTTAAGGGGTTGTAGCCTCCTTGTAGGGTTGGTACATTACTAAATAGGGGTTGGTTCTCCTTATAGGATTGGTGTCTCACTAAATAAATATTGTGTGATGTTTCATATTCATGCAAGTCTTTTGGTTTGAGTAATATAATCAAAATTTTCATTGGTTTTTCTTCCCCTTGAGTTTTTCCCACTTAAATCTTATGTTCTTGTCTACTCTCTCTTGGTTCTGCTCATATGAATGATTATTTCATGTTTTCAAGCTCATATTAATACATGATTGAATGGTTAATATAAGTTAAATACAATTGGTTAAATTTTTTAAAGGACTGATTCACAATGCCCCCCTCTCATTCCATTGTGCTTCCAACAGGAAAATATTGTCACTAAGAACCTGCTGATTTTTCTATTGTAACTATTTCTGCCCCCAAGATAGGAGTACTGAGGTGGGACACTAGCACCCATTAGTCATGTCTCGTGTTCGGCACTTCTATGATGGATTAATTTTAGGCCCAATTCTAATTCTTAACCTATTTCTTATCTTCTACGTACCCTAATTTTTCTATGTATCATTTTGTGTCTGGTCTATGAACTGTTGAGAGGGTGAAATGTCACTCAATTAATGCCCCCACTAGTTTGGGGTGTGTGAGATGGAAGAAGGCAAGTGTGGCCCAAAAAGGAAATCTAAAAGTGATGTGTACATCTAAAATGGAACTCTTACAAGGGGAATAGGGAATACATATGGTAATAACCATGACATGCAAATAATGGGAAAATGGCTAGCTAAAGTGTTAGTCACAAACAAGTATACATGATGTAATATAAACAAGTCACAACACATAGTAACATTACAAAAGACACAATGAGTAGATATTTGAATACATGGGACACCATTCAGGATGTCATAAGACAATAAAATCCTTCAATGCAATACAAACAAATAATAAATGAACATATCACATAGCCCGCAAACAATGGTAATCAAGACACAAGCAAGGAAGATAAGATATAAGCAAATCAAATAACCATGATTAGAAGTAGGCATGTGATACAAATGCTACACATGAAGGTTTCCTTAGTATGTTAGAAATATTAATAGTATGCCACAATGTATACAGCTAAAAACAAGAATGAGAGTAGTAGATTTTGTAATGATAGAACTTGAATATAGGAAAATAAGAAAGGTATATGCCCCTACGATCCTCAGTGGGACTAGTATGATATAATGACAAATATCATACATCGTGTAGAAACCTATACATGTTTTTATTCACCTCAAAAAGTACCATGTGAATGTGCATGTGTGTATGGAAAAATGATAAAGCATATTATGAACCCAAGTAACATGATAAGTAGTGTACAACATAGAATAGAATGAGCAAGCAAGGATACATCCAATCAATATCTAAGCTAGTATTTTTGAATTTTTACAAATATGTGAACATGAAATAGAAAATCTATGAGAGGGAATCAAGGTTTCCCTCCAATGTATGTGTGTAAAGTGAGGTCCATGTAAGTAAATGCACCCTCAACATTCATGTTTAGACCTAGAACAAGAGTGTGTCATCGGATAATGAGTAGGGGCGAAGAATATGCCCCAAGTGTGTATGTCATGGTGATCTAAGTGATGTCATCAAGGGAATCATCTAAGTCAGAAATATAGCCAATGGGATTTGGATTAGAGGCATGGTATGCAAAGGATTTTGGCCTATTTTTGAAGAAACTGTGAGGTGTAAGTCATACATGCCCATGACATATTCTTCATCAGTAAAGGGTGTATAAGGGAGCTTATGTATATTCCATCATGATAGATTAGGAGTGTAATTAGGGAATGAATCATTACAAATAATGATGGTCTTGGAGGCCATAGGATAAGTTAGAATAGTATTATACATATCAATAGTACCACCAATGTAATCCAACCAAGATTTCCCAAGTGTAAGTGGAAAAGGTCAGTGATCAAGTGCAACCCAAACCTATATATGGAAGACCTTGGTACCATAATTTGCTAGGAGAAATATATATCCTTGATACTCATTATGTGGTGTGAGAAAAGGTATGATATTGATATAAGTGAGGCCCAAGTGGGTTATAGCCTCATAGGTAAATACAATTTCATAGTAATGAGGATCATAAGGTACATACTTCCAATACTCTTGATTAATATATAATGTGCAAGTAAATCGATCAAAAGAAGAGGGTGTCTGCATACGCACCCAAAATTACAAGTGCTACATTATCAAAAAAGGTTACATGAATCTCCAATGATGATTCAAAATCCTTTCAAGAAGGTGTTCAAGCTCCAAAACCCATTCGCAATGTATATTTGTAGCCTAGATGTCCTTACTTAACTTTTCCATGCATTTTTCCATCTCCCCGCCTCTTTTTGTGCTTGTTTTGGCCTTCAGTGCCAAGACCGCCACCTGCCTAGGTGGCGGTTCTCAAACCACCACCACCGCACGGTGCGGTGGTCCTACCCACTTTTTCCATATTCTTCACGTGTGTTTTAAAACATGTGATGATTCACTTAAGTTTTCTTTTTCATGCATCCATGATCCGAATTGTCTAAAAATATCTTTGTTTGCTTGGTTCTCCTTGCTCCTTCTATTTTAAATAAGATTTAATTAGTTGGAACTACCTCTTCTTGCCTTGTGCATGAAGTAACCTCCTAGCCTCCATTCCTATATATTCCATGCTTGTATTCAAGCAAAATGCACGAGAATTTTGTGTATCTTGTATTGTTTTGCTGCCATAATCTCGCTAGGAATTACATAGCCAAGCTCAGATCTCTTGTGCTATCTCTCTTCTACTTGCATTGCATCTAGATTGCTTCCAAGCTATCATTGCTCAAGCACCATCCTCTTGTTGTTGTTCTTTGCATTCCCAATCCCTTGGAATCACATGAACACTTAGAGAAATAAAGGAAAGAACTAAGGGGATAGATACGATACTCTTTGGTTTGTCAAGGTTCTTGCTCTTACGGGTTGGAGTTGTGTATTTGTTTGCTTTGTTTATCAAATTGTCAATTACTGAATTGTTAATTTCAATTGCATTTCATATAGAGTAGAGAAATAGATCATTCCAATTATCTAGATAATCTCAAATAGATCAAATCAATAGGAAGTTTTCTCTTGATGTTACCATAGAAGCTATGGGGCAATAGCTCTGTTAGGGTTATGATTTTTATTCACTTCGAGGTAGGTTTGGAAGGATTTTGATTCATTAGAGTAGATTTTTAGATTTAGATTCACACATCTACAAATAATTATCTATATCTAGCTAATTATTTGTATTTAATTTGTTTATTAGATTAGATGCATTTTCTAAAAAGTTAGAAAAGAAAAACATTTACTTTCCATAGATTAGCTTGTTTTATTGCTTTACTCGATATATTGAGAAAACACCAAAAACATAGGTTAGATTTCCTTTTATAGATATTTTATTTATTGAAAGAAAATTAATTCATCTTGCATGACCATTAACGGTCCACAATAGGAAAAGACTTACAGTTGTGATCCCCTAGTCCCACAACCCAATGGGACAGAGCTAATAATTGGCATTGGCACAAGTTTGCATTTAACGAGTCTTACGCACACCTCTGACATACGGCGAGAAAATAGGACAGTTAGATACACTAAATATCACTTTGTTAATCAAGCCTACGAAATTTTGGACTACTCCGGAAATAGGGTTTAATTGCATGTATGACCATACAGGGCCTCGGCCTCAACATGTCTTTAGTTGTGATCCACAGTCCTGCAACCCAATGGGCCTACTAGTCATCTTAATATTGACACTAGTTTACGCACATTGGTATTCATATCTTCACCACTTCCACCCGATTTTATTACACAGCTTTCATTGTTGAACATAGCAGATGATCAGGCTAAGACTTTCTGGACAAGACCAGAAAATCACCCATATTTCTTGCAGTTCTACTACGCCTCTTGTCTTCACTTCCATGACCTTGTCTGGAAACCCATACGAGGCACCTGCAAGTTACCTTCCACATATTCCGCAACCATTCAATAGATTCTCGGTAGAACTAGACATCAATTAGAGTCTCCGAGTGGCTATCATAACAGACTGTACCATCACACCCCTTCAGGTTAGGAGAGCATTCTTTGCCTTAGATTCGTAGATTCCAGTATTGCATGTCGAAGACATAAGGTTGCCCAATTAGCTTGATTTCGCCATCACTTTCACTTCCATTTCAATTCCACACCAGTTGTCTCGCACGACCTCGGGAGGTCGGGTGCAAAGAAGGTCATGTGTTGATTTTCTATCGTACAAAATTGGTGAACCCGATGTGAAGATCTAGTCTCTAAATGTTTCCACTTTCTTCATCCATCCTTTATTGTGGGTACTCTTATACCCCCGAATATGTCGGGATATGATGAGTACGGTCGGCCCATCCTGAGGTTTTGACATGTACCATTACCAATCAAGTATACCACAACAATCACCTTCACTTTCAACATGGGTAGACAACCGCTCATCCACTCAAAACCCTTTACTTCAGGAACCAATGTTGGTTCTTCATGCGCATTGAGGAACTTGATCAGGTCACTCAAACTTATCCCCTCGAACAATCAAGTTCAAATAACATGACATTCACTAGTGAAGTAAGTTCATCTCCTCGGGTATTGTTATGACAACCCAAGATATCATGCGATCTGATCAACTCCCCCATCTAGATGAGGAGTATTTAGCACATTATGCTAGGAGTGAACAACACTTCCAGAACATGAACCAATATTTTGATAGGTTGCAAGGACAAGGTGATGTCCTGCTTCAAAATAATAACGCTACCCCACCACCAACTGACAATACAACCAATGAGGGGTGGCAACATCGTGAACAATTCATAGCAGGATACCATACTCCTCAACAACCTCGAGGGTTCAACAAAAGGTACCTAAGAAAGGCACCACCCCATCAATGGGAGATGTCATTTCAGATTTGGTAGACAAATTCAAAGAATTAGAGCTCACCCAAAATATGTAGAATTCGGACATAGAGCAAGCATAAACTCTGTCCTACCCACAGAGCTATGGGAAAATACCTATTGCACAGAATCCTCCAATCTACATGAATACTCCAAACCCTGGGGATTTATTAACTGGGATGGGTACCTTAGGTATGCCTCCTCAAGCCACATATGGATACCTACAACAAGCACCATCCGGAAGTGCATTCTCAAACGTTATACCCGATCGAAATATGACGTTCTCTTGCTTCGAGCCTTGACTCCATATCAAAGTGGCCAACCCCCTATATGCACATGTATTCTAAGACACCACAAGGAGATGCGTACACCTATCTAGGTCCTTATGGTTATCTGTAGGGAATAGGGTAAATTTCGATAACATGCATCGAGTTTTGCGATTCCGGGCGAGTAGATTGAAACAGGAAAAATCACAAAAAATGGCTAAGTCCTAGTCCTTGGGACAGTAGGGACGTGTGGGACAGAAAGACGCGGATCGGCCGAAAAGCCTCCAGGCGGCCCGCTAAGCATTTGGGACAATCGGGCCAGAAGTACGCGGCGGGCGCGAGAAGCCGATCCGGCCGAAAGAGGAAAAGAAAATCAACTAACTGCTGAGAGGGACAGTTCGGGACAAGAGTACGCGAAGGACCCGAACCGCCGGATCGGCCAAATGAGAACAAATGGTCCAAAGCAAATGGGACATTTGGGCCGCGAATATCTGTGAACCGGCCGAGTGGCCGGGTGAAAAAAGGTCAAGGCGATCAAAGCATTTGGGACATCTGGGACAAAAAGACTGAACCGGCCGGTTCGGCCGAAATGGGAACAAAGCGATCACGAGAAGCATTTGGGACATCTGAGACAAAAAGACCCGAACCGGTCGAATCGGCCAAAATGAGGAGCTTCAGTCCGAAACAAAGTGGGACAAGTGGGACAAAGGTACGCGAACCGGCCGGTTCGGCCGAAATCAGCACAAGGAGCACTGGGACATCCGGGACAAAGGGACGTGGTGGACGCGAAGGAGCCGAAAGAGCCGAAAACCAATGAGAAGCTGCCACGTGTCCTCACGAGAGAAAGGTCCAAAAGTCAAAGGGCGAGTTTTGAGCAGCGATCCGAACCAATGGGGATAGTGCCACGTGTCCCATTTAGGGCCTGAGGAAATTTCAAAAGATAGCCCACCGAGGTGGAGGAGAGAGAGAGTTGCTCGGTGAATCGAGAGCACACCACGTGTCGTCCAGTGGCGAAGCGCGGGAAAATATTTCAAAATCCGTCTTGAGTACATTAGTGCCTAAATCTTGAGATCGTCATATCTTTTGATCAGAGCTCGGTTTGCGTTCCTTATATCAGCGGAAAGCTTGTGAGATTCTCTACACGATTCGGGGTCAATCTTGCATCTTGGTTCAGTTTGGAGAGAAAAATCAAGAAACACCTCTGGCGTGAAATAACAAGTAGAAGTAATGTTTGAACAAACAACTTTAATGCGGCGACGAGTTCGCCTTCCATAGGCGGCCCAGCCGTTTTGCCGGATCCACCGCTTCTGCCATGATGAGATGAATTGAATGCAACACTTTGGAGGTGGTTGGGGTAGATTTGGCTTTCCCTTCTCTCTTTCCTCTCTCATTCTTTCTATATATTGAAAAGAGGAGCTTCTTTTCAAAGTCGAACATTTTTTTACTTTTTGCCTCTCCCTTCTTCTCCTCGGGCGAATTTGTGGAGTTCGAACCTCTCATTTGAACTATAATACTATTACTACCTCATGGCATTACGTAGTGTATTGTATCAATCTTTGGAGCAAATAATGCATGTCATGTGGATGATTCTCGGCCCTCTCTGTGTTCTTTTTGCATCCTCTGGTCTTTCACTTTGCGAGGTTTGTCATCATGCATGATCTTATATCACATTCAAATGAGTACATGTTCTTTGGAAAATAGGTGTTCTTCATTCCTCGGTGCATCACCTCTATTAGCTTAGATTTATTTTATGCATCTTCTTACCTTGTCTCCTTGGCAGATTAGATTAGGTTTTGAGAAAACCCTCTGCATATTTCGTGTGCATCTAGCAGAGGAATAGGAACCCGGCCTTCTCTGGAGAATCCTTTCTCATTTTTTCAAGTCCCACACTTGGAGAAAGGATTGATGTTATGCAATCACACTAGATGCCAAGTGATCAACCTAGAAACTTGATCTGCATCCCGAGTCTTTGTGATTTTGCATCAGCGGTTTTGGCACGCCGGTGGGACCTAGAGGTCTCATTTTATTGCAGCAAAGTTGATGTGCATCTGCTGCAATTTTCTTGCTTGAAAAGATCTTTATTCGCATATCTGGTGACTCAGAGAAAGATCAAGCTGGTTTCATGCGATGCACAGGCCTAAAAGCTTATGAGAAGAATCACGAGGTCAAGAGTTGGAGAAGAAGAAGTGTTGTTTGAATACACAATTATCTCGAAGAAGGCAAGAGGAAGAAGGATTGAAAGTCTCCATCTCCACCAAATAGAACTCTCTCAACTCCTCCACCTGCTCGGCCTTTCATTCAGTATTCAAGAGTCCTTCGACCAATCAGAATGGCGCAACCAGCAAATCCCTTTGTCAATTTCACTGGCAGCAGCCCACTTGCCCTCAATGCACAGAATCCAGTTCCAATTGCAGCGTTGAAGAACATTCCATTTTTTACTGGAGAAAATCATACCACTCCTGGTGATCATGTCAAAGACATTGCTAACATCATGCAATCCATGAGATAAATGAAATGGATGTGGTGTCAAACTGCTGGCATCATCATTCAAAGGGAAGGCATTGCAATGGTTGAAGCCTTGAAGGCTGGTTCTATCACAAATTGGAATCGATTGTGCATAGTTCTCCATGAGCGATTTGGAGAGAAGGGAGACAACTTGTCTCTTCTAGAACAATTGACAACTATCGAGAGCCCCCAACGAGCGGTGGCCCGACTTGACTTCAGATTTCAAAGGTCTTGGGATAGGATTCCGGTGGCGATCGGGCCAACGCGAAGGTGCTTTTCTCTACTATCTTAAAGCTTTGAATTTTGATATTTCTATGTTAATTCATCAATGGGAGGCACAACCTTACCTGCTGCTTATAGTATTGCCATTAGAGCTGAAAAAGCTGTCTTATTCAGTGGTAAAGCTGGCTCTGGCCTCCAATGCCATTATATCCAAGTTTAGAGAGCCCAGTGCTAGTCGAGCACTGTCTTAGCTCTATTCCCACTCCTAGAAATCGAGTTCAAATGAAGCCTCCACTTCATCTCCAGTGCCCCAAATGAGCTTGAGAGGTCATGAAGCAATTGCAAAATCTAGGCAATGAGCTGGTCACTCTCAAAGAGCAACAAGCTCAAGGTTTTAGACCTTCATATCAGCCTCAAGCTCAACCTAATAGGCAGCCATATCAGCCTCAAAGGCCACCCAATCCAGGCTGCAAATCGAGAATCAAGCAAGGCCTCCTGCCCGATAGACCATTCCAGCCTATAATCCAAATGCCATATCTGCCTCTAAGGCATTAGTACCAACACAAAACAACATTGCCCGGGAGTATGATTGGTGTTTTCCATGTAATGAGCCTCATAATCAATCCATGTGCTTGATGGTGCTTTGACTCAAGCTTTAATGGTAACAACTCTTGGTGTGGAGGGTGAGCGATCGAAAACAGCCAACAACAAGAAACATTCCAACAAATCAGCCCCAAATGACACCACATTGGTAAATTGGCAAGCGGAGGATTTTGTGGCATGAACCGAGGTAGTTTCTCAAGGTGTTGCAGCAAACACAAGGTCAAAAGGAGAAATTTGGGTGAAGAGCAGCCATTAGCCCCGGCCGATCCACAACCTTCCATGGCTCCACAAATGATTGGCGAAGCAAAGTCCCGTTTCAAATGCACAAGGGCAGCCAAGAACAGCCCTAGGCCAACTCAAATGCCAGTTGTTGCTTTGCCCATATACAAGAGTAAATGTGCAAACCAAGGGACAGCAGAGAGATCCTTCATCACCATTCAGTATCATTGATCAGATGAAGAAGACAAACGTCAATATATCTATGTGGGAATCCCTATCCATCCCAGGCCAAAGAGATCTGCTGCAAGCTGCCATGAAGGACTGGCCAGCTTGAATCAGCAGATGCAAGACAAAGTGCTCACAAATGCTGCCCAGCCTGAAGGAAATCATGGAGCACAACAAGGTAGAATGTTGAAGCCTCCCCCTTTTTATGTTTCGTTAATCATTGGAAATCAGCTAGTGCATAATTGCATGATAGATTCCGGGGCAAGTAGCTCAGTAATGCCTAAACAGATAGCTGATCAATTAGGGCTCCAGTATGAAATAACATCTAAGGGAGTAGTGCAGCTGGATGGGACAGCAATAGCAATAGTTGGAGTGATTAGAAATTTGAGTCTTACCTTGCATGCATGTCCAAATGTTGTTGTCTTACAAGATATATCAGTCATAGACCTTCCACCACTCTTTGCCCTATGTTTATCAAGGGACTTCACTGCCAAGATTGGGGGATATTTGTCCGCTGATTGGTCACACATGCTATTCAGAACAAGGTATGGAACTAAGGCTACAATTAGGTTAGAACCTATTGCAAACTTCCACATTGAGCCCTATACTCCAAGTCAGATTAATGCCAATTGCTCAGCATTTGATCAAGAAGATCACCCAAACATGGATGAAGCCCGACACTAAAGTTGGAAACATCCCGGATCTAACTCTTGATGAATGGGCAAACAAGGTGCATGCTTTTGATCCTTATCGGAATAGAAGAATCGAGCTAGGAGTCTATTGTATACGAAGAAAGTCAACCTATTCCTAGCATCACCAAGCCAAACCACAAGGATGACAATGAGGTGTGGCAGCTTTTTTTGATGGATCAAGGAGTAGACAAGGTGCGGGAGGTGGAGCCGTGCTTATTTCACCTCGAGGTAAAGTATTATTCAGCTTTTAGATTTCAATTTGCATGCTCCAATAATAACTTGCTGAATATGAAGCCTTGGTGCGAGGATGCATTGGGCAATCAAGAAAAAAATAAAGAACTTGCAAGTTTTGGGGACAGTGAATTGATTGTAAATCAAGTCAAGGGACAACATCTTTGCCAAAAATGATCTACTCGGATCTTCTGAAACGGGGTGTGGGACCTCATGGAAGATTTTGAGGGTTTCGGCATCAAAGCCATCCCTAGGAAAGAGAATCAAGCTGGCTTGACGAGGCTTGCGGCGATAGGGCAGCCTTTGACATTGTAGAAAACATTCAACAAGATAAGGTACACCAAACATCCACGTGATTGTGAGGCCTTGATGCGGATAACAATGTCGGTTGGCGGGTATTTGAGAATGACCAGCAAATCATCCACTTCTTGCGAAGAAGCTGAGTTCTCGGCTAAGAATCAAGAAAGTTGGAACAGCAATATATGGTGACCAAGTGATACAGTGAGAAGCCCACAAGCTGCCCAAAGGACTTATCACTTTGGAGTCCATTTTTAACCCCATGATCGAGTTTAGAAAGGAAAAAGCAAACATTCGGTCAAGAGAGAAGATTCGGTATCCATCTTGGTAGAAGAGAACAAGCCATTGCAAATTGGAAAGATGACAACTAGCAAGAAAGGTGTGAGTTCATACGGCTATGTCAAGAATTCCACTGACGTGTTTGCTTGGAGCTATGAAGACTTGAAAGGTTTCATCCCAACTTAGCTCGGCATACCATCGGGTGGATCCAAATACTAAGCACAGGCGGCGAGAAACGAGAGACCATCAATCCACACATGGAGCCTCTCATGAGGAAAGAATTGGACAAGGCTGATTGAATCAAGAATCATATTCCCGATCAAGCATTCTAGTTGGGTTGCCAACTTAGTTCGATCGAGAAAGAAGAGTGGAGAGATCGGTGTGTGTTGACTTGAGAGATTTGAATAGAGCCTCTCTCGAGGACCATTATCCACTCCCTTCCATGGAGCAAATATTGCAGGTCGTAGCTGGTTGAAAAGGTTTTCACTACTTGATGGTTACTCGGGCTTGATCGATTATGGTGAAGGAGGAAGACCGATTCAAGACAGCCTTCACACCAAATGGGGCACATATGCTTACTGAAGATGCCATTTGGGTATCGAATGCGGAGCAACATTCCGGTGAGCTATGGATATGGCATTGAAAGGCTTGATCAACAAGATAGTGCTTTGGTATACCTAGATGATATTTGTCTTCTCAAGAATCGCAGACCATTTCTTTCACCTCGGGCAAGTGTTTGAGAGGTGTAGAAAGTTTGGAGTGTCTTTGAATCCTAAGAAGTGCATCTTTCTTGCACATGAAGGAAGCTCCTTGGCCATATTGTCTCGAGGAAGGATTAGCAATTGATCCGAGAGAGGGTTGAAGCCATAAGAGCTCTACCATTGCCTAGCCACAAGAAAGCCCTTGAGTTTCTGGGAAGGATAAACTTTGTTCGGAGGTTTGTCCCAGATTTTGCAGCCCTTGTTAAGCCCATCACCAAAATGTTAAGGAAAAGCATGGCTTTCAAATGGACGCGAGAAGGCAAGGAGAGTTTTGAAGCAATCAAAGCCATCTCCCAAGCACCCACTCTCATTAACCCGACTTTTCCAAGGATTTCATCCTCTATGCATTTGGAGGTGATGACACTATTTCTGCCATTACGTGCAGTGAGAACAAAGATAATGATGAGCAGTAGATTGCCTTCTTGACCCAAGCCTAGGTGATTGCGAAGTGAGGTACTCTTTTATTGAAAAGCATGTGCTTGCGGTGTCGAAGCTTGAAGAAATTCAAGCATTTAGTCTCAAACAACAAGGTCCGATTCTTTAGTCTCACATCTTTGGGGTTAAGGATTTCCTCCTCAACAAGGATTTGAATGAGAAAAGGCGGGATGGATCACCCATGTCATGGAGTATGACATTGAGATCAAGATCACCAAGCTGGTAAGAGGCAAAGGTTTGTGTGAGCAGCTTGCTTCCAAACAACCGAGACAACCCGAGAAGATGAAGAAGATGTTGTCCTGCTTTATTACAAGATGATCAAAAACGGAAAATGATGATGTGTCCACTCCTTGTTGGACTCGAATAATATGATACATTTCCTACTGACGGGCATGTGCCCTCTAGAAATGAGCAAAGCAAAAAGAAGGTACTTGATTACAAGCGATTCCATATGTACTTGTTGATGGTGTTTTGTTTAAAAAAGACATCAACGGTGTTATATTAGATGCATTGGGACGGTCGGAGTTGAGAGGATCTTACGAGTTCCATGACGGGGAGGCGGAGGCCATTTCACCCCACAGTAACTGACTCTCAAAATCATGAAAGCTGGTTACTATTGGCCTCTTGTATTCAATGATTGCTACTCATGGGTTAAGAAATGCGAGAAATGTGCATTATTCACGGGGAAAGGAAGATTAGCGCGCCTTTGCCCCTTCGTCCAATTTGATAGATCATCCATTCATGCAATGGGGATTGGACTTCATTGAGTCATCAATCCCATTAGTCAAGGCCACAAGTGGATTCTTACGGCGACAGACTATTTCACCAAGTGGACCAGAAGCGGTAGCGCTCGAAGAGGCAAGTGAGTCTAACATACTAGATTTTTATGAAGAAATAGTAACCGGAGTTCGGTGTGCGGTCACCATCATATCGAGATAATGCATTAGCATTCATAGGTTCAAAAATTACAGAATGGGCTGTCGAGAATGGAATCTATTTGAGCACCTCTTCAAATTATTACCCGCGAGGGTAATGGGCGACGAGAGTCCACAAACAAGAATTTGCTAAAAATCATCGAAGGACTCGGATGAAAATCAAAGAACATGGCATCTGAGGCTAAAATCAGCGTTATGGGCTGACGGGATAACACCAAAGAGGTCTACGAGGTAATTCTCCCTACAAGTTGGTCTATGGGAAGGAGGCGTGTGCCTATATCATTAGAATTACCCGACCTTGGAGCTCATGAAGCGATTTGAGTTATCGAGTTCGAACCATGGAGGTCGGTATGCGAGAATTGATTGAATTAGAAGAAATCGAGAGAACATGCGATTCGAGACGATTGAAAAGGATCGGGCCTTAGTAAAAAGATGGTTTGATAAGAGAGCGAAGCAAGGACCTTCCGGGAAGGGGACCTAGTTCTCAAAATGGGATGCGAGATCGGGCAAAACCGGGAAGGCATTCCAAGTTTGATGCCATCACGGAGTGGTCCCTACATGGTCACGGGATGCAAAAATAGTAATGCCTTCCATTATGCGCATTGGATGGAAAGGAACTTCGATTCAGGTTAACGGAACCTATCTTAAACATTCTTATTAAAAAAGAAAAGGTTTGCCCTTGTAAATATTAATTTAGATTTTCTTAATTCCTCTAGTGCTTGTGCACATTGTCTGTGTAGTTAGGTTTCTTTTTCCCTAAGTGCTTTGGCACGAGTTTTTTGCTCTCGGGTTGTTTTACGATTCGAGTGTTCTTTGGAGAAGAAGTTGCGATGTCGAGGCTCGTTTGAGGTCATTGCTTATGACTCCATGCCCGATGGATCGCTAAAAGGCCACTTTGATCTTCTACTGCGAGCGGGTGACCCCAGTTGAGTCGTCAAAGCTGTTGTCAAAATTTCACCCCGGGGTAAATTTCGATAACATGCATCGAGTTTTTGCGGTTCGAGCGAGTAGGATTGAAACAGGAAAAATCACAAAAAAATGGCTAAGTCCTAGTCCTTGGGACAGTAGGGACGTGTGGGACGAGAAAGACGCGGATCGGCGAAAAGCCTCCAGGCGGCCGCTAGCATTTGGGACAATCGGGCCGAGAAATACGCGGCGGGAGAAGCGAAGCGGCCGGCCGAAAGAGAAAAAGAAAATCACTAAGCTACTTGAGAGGGGACGATTCGGGACAAAAGTACGAAGGACCCGAACCCGGCGTTCGGCCGAAATGAGAACAAATGGTCCAAAAAAAAATGGGACATTTGGGCCACGAAATCTGTGGCCCAGCGAACAGGGCGAAAAAAAGGTCAAAGGCGATTCAAGAAGCATTTGGGACATCTGGGACAAAAAGACCCAAACCACCGGCGGTTCGGCGAAAATGGGAACAAAGCAGTCAAAAGCATTTGGGACATGGGGACAAAAAGACCGAACGGCCGAATCGGCCGAAATGAGGAGCTTGATCAGAAACAAAGTGGAGTGGGACAAAGGTACGCGAACGGCCGGTTCGGCGAAATCAAGCAAGAGCCTTTGGGACATCAGGGACAAAGGGACGCGGTGGACGCGAAAGAGCGAAAGAGCCGAAAACCAATGAGAAGCGCCACGTGTCCTCACGAGAGAAAGGTCAAAAGTCAAAGGGGCGAGTTTTGAGCAGATCCAACCAATGGGATAGTGCCACGTGTCCCAGGTAGGGCCCATGAGGAAATTTCAAAAGATAGCCGCCGTGAGGTGGAGGAGAGAGAGTTGCTCGGCGAATCGAGCACACCACGTGTCGTCCAGGTGGCGAAGCGCGGGAAAATATTTCAAAATCCGTCTTGAGTACATTTAGTGCCTAAATCTTGAGATCGTCATATCTTTTGATCGAGCTCGGATTTGCGTTCCTTATATCAACGGAAAGCTTGTGAGATTCTCTACGATTCCAGGGTCAATCTTGCATCTTGGTTCAGTTTGGAGAGAAAAATCAAGAAACACCTCTGGCACGAAATAACAAGCGAAGTAATGTTTCAACAAACAACTTTAATGCACGGCGAGACGATTCGCCGCTTACACATTGGCGGCCGCCCGTTTTGCGAGGATCCGCCGCTAACCTGCCATGATGAGATGAATTGAATGCAACTTTGGAGGTGGTTGGGGTAGATTTGGCTTTCCCTTCTCTCTTTCCTCTCTCATTCTTTCTATATATTGAAAAGAGGAGCTTCTTTTCAAGGTCGAACATTTTTTTCTGTTTTGCCTCTCCCTTCTTCTCCTCGGGCGAATTTGTGGAGTTCGAACCTCTCATTTGAAGCTGTAATACTATTACGCCTCATGGCATTACTGTGTGTATTGTATCAATCTTTGGAGCAAATAATGCATGTCATGGATGATTCTCGGCCCTCTCTGTGTTCTTTTTGCATCCTCCTGGTCTTTCACTGCGAGGTTTTGTCATCATGCATGATCTTATATCACATTCAAATGATACTGTGTTTCTTTGGCAAAATAGGTGTTCTTCATTCCTCGGTGCATCACCTCTATTAGCTTAGATTTATTTTATGCATCTTCTTACCTTGTCTCCTTGGCAGATTAGATTAGGTTTTGAGAAAACCCTCTGCATATTTCGTGTGCATCGAGCAGAGGAATAGGAACCAGACCTTCTCTGGAGAATCCTTTCTCATTTTTCAAGTCCCACACTTGGAGAAAGGATTCAATGTTATCAATCACACTGCTTTGGATGCCAAGTGATCAACCTAGAAACTTGATAACAAATTAGCAACCCACTTCATTCAGAGGTGGCGACAGGTTCTCTATTCTTCCGCAAGTGCTCCAAACATGGATCAAATGGAACTTTGTGATTTATTCCTCCACTCTCTCAATAGAGAGACAAAGGAAGAGGTTCAAAAGTTCCCACTCAAGAGCTATGAGGAAGTGCTAGAAGGTGCTCTTTGAATTGACCAAGCGGCCATTGACAGTGGTCGTAAGACCTACGGGGAAAATGGGAAGTTAGTCACTCCTACTCAAAACACTCCCGCTACTCCAACAACATGAAAAACAATCAAGGACCAAAGATCCTTAATAAGAATCGTGGAGTCATGACC
The DNA here is from genome assembly GCA_018340775.1 of Taxus wallichiana var. yunnanensis. Taxonomy (NCBI): domain Eukaryota; kingdom Viridiplantae; phylum Streptophyta; class Pinopsida; order Cupressales; family Taxaceae; genus Taxus; species Taxus wallichiana. The sequence continues at coordinate 18,993,569 of CM031244.1, forward strand.
AACGGTGTGACTAACCAGACCAAAAAATCCTAATGTGGTTAATCCTACTAACACATGTGTTACAAATAACAATAACAATAATGGCAATAATCAAAGAAACAAAAATTTCTCACCCTCGGTAAACATTGTGGATTTTAATCATCCTCAATAATAGCAACAACCTTAGCAACAAAGGCAAATGCTTGACCCCAAGCCCTAGTCAATACCCCAACCAATTCCAAAACTAAGGGTAAGGGTTTCAAAATTTTAACCATAACAATTAGCAACCAAACAATAACCGCTGTAATTTTGGGCCACAACAAGGAACAAATCAAAGGCCACGAGATTATGATCCTAATCTATACTGTGGTTTCCATAGGATTTGAGGGTATGATGCATGAACGTGTCACGATTGCAATAAGTTTCTATAGTAATTTCCAGAGGATCAACGATAGTTGTTTGTCAATATGTTCTTGGAAAACCCCACCGCACCAATGCAAAACACCTATATGGGACCAGTGTCCTGCAGAACACACCATTAGGGATCTTCAATGATCCTCTCCCCACATGTCCAAAGGATGGTAGATTAGATCCCAATGGTTCCAACAAGGGTATTATGATAGGGACTAACGATCGTGAAGCTTCAACTTCATCAAACCCATAGGTGGCACCTCCTCTCGACGACGCCACCAACAAACCAAAATTGTGGGCTTGGTTGAGTTAGATGTTGAACCCCAAATTAACGTTGCAACAAGAGCTAGGGATTATTCTTCACAATCAATCCCAATTTATCTAGATGTATCAGGAAATATTCACGATACGCTAAGCAAGCCAATGAGGCTTATGATCTAATCAGTGATCTGACCAAGACCTTTTCACACATTTCCTTCTTAGACCTATTGAATAATTCCCCTGCTCATAGATTCACATTGTTAGAGATGCTAGGTTTAGGTCATCTAGTTAACATCACCCCTGCCGAGAAACGCACGTAAACAATATAGACTTCAACGTTTTCCCTCCAGGGAAACCCAAAAGGGACATTGAGTTTGTCTTTGACATAAGTAAGATGCCTACGGATGCTGAAATAGGTCGTAGAGGTGATCCAAACTTGTTTTTATAAGTTTGGATCTACAACTATGTGAAACATGCAATGATCTATGATGGGGCATCGATTAACATAGTCCCATTCCCTTTTCTTCAGAAGTTAGGATATGGGGAGACCAATTTCTCCTCGAGGTGAAACACACTGAGGGGCCAAGACGGTACTCACTAAGTTTTATATTATAGACTGGGAAACCAACTATAATATGATCCTTGGTCGTCCTTGGATCCACCGCATGAAGGCATCCCTTCCACTCTATTTCAGAAGGTAAGGTTCTTGCATTTAGGGAAGGTCTTTGTGGCATAAGGTGATCCAAAACCTTTTGACATACACTTGGCTAATTTAAAGAAAAGGCCAGGCATTCACTCCGAGTTTGAGCTTCCCACGAATCAGTTAAATAAACCTGCAAGGGCAGCACCAGAGGAAAAGTTAGTTCCCACGACAGAGATAGAAGTCACAGGGGTTGATTGAGGGAATTCCGGTAGTCAAAGATGAAATTGTGGTTGTAGAGATAGTGTCACTGGGAACCACAACAAGGATTTTCAAACTATTGGAGAGGGATTTACCTATTCTCCTCCCCTTTGACTCTATGGGTATGGGACATACTCTAGGACTCGGTTCTCTCCCAGCAGATGAGATTTGCATGGTTGAAGTGACTAAGGTAAAGGAGAAGATACAAAAGATGACTCAACGTCCATATTTTTGAGTAGTTGTTGGACCCTCCATTTTGATGGAGCCAAGTGTTGCTTTGGCGTCGGGGTAGGTGTGATCCTTACTTCCCTGAAGGAAGGATTCTACCTTTTTCCTTCAAGCTAAATTTTGAATGTACCAACAATGGGGCCAAATATGAGGCTATTCTATTAGGTCTCATTATCACTAAGAGGATGGGTATCCTCAATATTAGGGTGTTGGGTGATTCATAACTTGTTGCAAATCAGGTATCCAAAGTGTATGAGACTAGAGTTGAGCATCTACAACTTTACAAAACAACAGTGCTAGGTCTAGACCAAAGGGTTTGATTTCATCTCAATTGAAGCAATTCCATGTAAATATAACCTTCTTACAAATTCTATAGCAACTTCTACTTCACGCTTCACCCCAAGTAGTGACCTAGAGGATACCAACTTCATAGTTTCAGTTCACACCGAACCCTTGATTTGTAAAGCACCAATGACCCCAATGTTGACATATGTAGAAACCGAGAGTCAACCTAGACAGTTCAGAGCATATTAATAGTGATGAATCGACTTTAAGTTATTTAAACACTTTGGCAGAACTGCATCTTACCTATCACAAGATAGACCTTTCCTTAATCCCATGTTCCTCTTCTTATTTTGGGAATCCCATGATTGAGTCCTCTCTAGGAAAGGATCTTGAGATTTATGAGGTAGAAGAAGAAGGGGACTTGGAGTTGCCTCCAGCCCACTGGCAAAAATTTGAGGAAGGAAATTCCTCCTTAATTGAAGGAATAATTGATATAAACATCGGAACAGAGGAGGAACCAAAGATCTTAAAATTGGGGTCCTCCTTAACTCCAGAGGAAGTGGAAATACATACCCAAATCCTCAAGGAACATCAAAATCCTTCACATTTAGCTACAAGGAAATGACGGGAATTACACCACACATCGCAGTTCACAATCTTGTCACCAAGCCAAATGCTAAACTAATTAAGTAGAAGTCAAGGCCCATGAAGCCAAAAGTGGCCCTTATGGTGAAAGAAGAAGTAATGAAACTTCTCCAGGTGGGATTCATTAAGCCAGTTGATTATTCACAATGGGTATCTAATATCTTCCTTGTTCTCAAAAAGAATGGAAAGATCCATATTTGCATAGACTTCAGGACATTAACAAATCTTTCCCCAAAGATGATTTCCCATTACCATCCATTGATGTTATCGTTGATGTAATAGCTAGATTTGAGTTGTTGTCTCTCATGGATGGGTTTTGGGATATAATCAAATCAAAATCTCCAAAGAGGATCAAGCTAAGACTACGTTTATAACTCCTTGGGGAACCTACTGTTATGTTGTCATGTCATTCGGTCTTAAGAATTTGAGCTACATACCAACGAGCAATGACATACATATTCCATGATCTTATTCATAAGATTGTGGAATCCTACATAGATGACATGTTGGCCAAGGCCAAGAAGCGCTGCGATCACCCAGAGGTGCTTTGCATCATTCTTTCGCGCTTAATTGAGTATGGTGTCACATTAAATATGGAGAAATGTGTTTTCAGCATAATAGGAGGCAAGCTTCTGGGTTACATTATATCTTCACGAGGGATTGATGTTGACCCGTCCCAAATCTGAGTTATATCAGAAATGGTTCCACCATTAGAAGAGTCTGGTATTAGATCTTTTCTTGGGAAACTTCGGTGCAATCTAAAGGTTCATCCCTGACTTGACCTTTGTTATTCATCCAATCAACAATTTTTTGAAAAAGGATTATAGCATTGATTAGACGGAGGAATGCAATAAGGCCTTTAAGGTAGTTAAATGATTAATGTTGTCCCCTCCCATGCTAATGTCACCTAGATCAGATCACCCTTTGATCTTGTATTCACGAGCTACGGATTTTTGCTAGCCTACATGTTAGCTCAAGAGGATGACGATAAACGGGAACGTGCAGTTTATTTCATTAGTCAGATGTTGTGTGATTATGAGACACGTTACACACAAGCATAAAAGGAATGCCTTGCAATAATTTTTGCAACAAAGTGTTTAAGGAATTATATGCTTAATCAAGAATCAAGGTTTATTGTTAAGACAGACCACTTGCAGACATTCCTCATGCGAGGATCCTTGTCTAAAAAGATTGTGCATTTCATAACATTGATGGGTGAGTTTGAGCTAGCATTTATAAATCATAAATCCATTAAGGGACAAATCATTACAGACTTGTTGGCTGACAATCCATTGGATGGGGTGTGATTTGCTAGATCTAGACTTTCCTGATGAGTGCATGTACTTTGTTAAAACTAGGACCCCTATCTCTGTATGTCCTTGGTATACTGACATTGTCAATTTCATCATGGATGACACATACCCGAAGGGGAAACATCACAACAAAGAATGTGGTTACGCGTCATTTCCACTAAGTACAATATTTTGGAACAAGTGCTCTACTGTAGAGCCTTTGATGGAATTTTGTTGAGATATGTTGATGTTGAGAAATCAGAAAAGATTCTTTATGAATCACATAGCGGGGTATGTGGAGGTCACTTTGGTGGCCATGCCACTACTCAGAAAATACATTAGATGGGCTACTTCTGGCCCACGCTAGAGCATGATGTAGTAGAATTCATGCGTAGATGCCATAAATGTCAGGAGTTCTCCCATGAGATCCACATACCAGCACAGGCTCTCTACAACCAATTGCAACCCCATGGCCCTTTTCCACATGGGGCCTGGATTTGATAGGGAAGTTTTCTCCCTCATCAACGAGATGGCCATAACTTCATAATCATGACCACATAATACTTTACCAAGTGGGTAGAAGCCATGCCCCTTACCACCGTACATGGCTCTATAATCACTAAGTTCATCCTGAACCAGATCATTTGTAGGTACGGGGTGCCACAAGTCATTATTTCTGATAATGAAACGTCTTTCAAAAATGATGAGGTACATGAACTATGTGGAAAATTCAAGATAAGTCATCATACGGCTTCTCTCTACTATCCTCAAGCTAATGGACAAGCTGAGGCTACCAATAAGACTTTAAAGTCCATTCTCTTAAAAACCATTAAGGAGAATAAACAAGATTGGCACCTAAAGCTTTTTCCAGCCTTATGGGCCTACCAAATGTCAGTTAGAACACCAACAAGGGCAACCCCTTTTCTTTGGTGTTTAGGGTTGAAGCGGTTTTACCACTCGAGGTTGAGATACCAAGTCTCTGTATTTCGCTTCTGAGGGACCCTAGGAGAAGAGGGTTGTCATGAAGCATGACTCTCTCATCTAGAAAGTCTTGACGAGGCTAGACTCAATGTTGCACAACGGCATAGTGTTTACGCTAACCGGATGGCTCGGCAATATAACAAGAAGGTTTACGAATGTGAAATATATGAGGGAGACTTGGTCTTAAGACTTGATACAGTCTAGATAGACAAGAAGACCGGCGAGGGGAGAAAATTCAGACCCAGGTGGTTAGGTCCATATCAAGTAGTAGAAGACTACAAAAATGGGGCATTTCACTTGTGTACACTAGAAGGTGAGGAGTTTAGTGAATCTATAAACTCTCTTCACCTAAAGAGATACTACGCATGATCCATCAACATTTTCATATGTACATTATTGCATCTACATTACATTTTCATATGTCCGTTCATTTTGTAAAAGTTGTGATCAAGGAGCTTATTCTTATAGCAATTCCTAAAAACTTCTGAAAACATTGACAAAACATTCAAATCATGTCTCTTCAAACCTTCATAGTATCATCAATTGTTTCTGAATCATTTATCAATCTAAACAAGATAAGACAAATTTTCGATTGTAACCATACCAAGGCCTGCATACTTGGTTCAACTTTTGGTCTCTTCCTAGGTTAGGTGTCTTTGCCCATGGTCTATTCTAGAAGCTTCATGGTGTCACATTTATCCCATATACATCTCCTTGGAAATAAGAGCATTCTAAAAAAAAATTCCCAAATAAATAAGTCAAATATAAATCCACAAAAAAAAAATTATTTTTACACATTTATTTTTCCTACAAACCTTAGGTGTTGAGCCTACGTCTCTTACTAGTGATGTAGGGTTGGGAAAGGAGGGAAATGCCCTTACTCATCTATTCCTTTTCCATGGTGATGAGACCACGCTTCCTCCTAATAGCATGGGGCAAGGCGTAGGGGGTCTCTTTGATAAACTTGAAAGTTAGAAACAAACTAGTCAAATATTGTGAAATCATAAGTCAAAAACAAAGTGAGTTAGATGTCCAAAATTCCAAGAGAGTTTAAAACCCCAAAACCATATTTTTCAACCAAGTGGCCATCTATGGATCCAAGTCTAGATAAACTGAAAATTTATTCACATTCTCGAACTATGAAGTTAGCTTGAGTAGGGTAAGGCCAGTAGCATCCCAATTTGGTTTTGTCAAACCTCGGTCTTTCTCTCATCACTACCATTCATCAATTTTTCATAACTTGTGCCCTTTCTAACTCTTGGTGTTGAGCCCTCGCATATTACTAGTTGTGTGGGGTTAGGAGTGGGGCAAGTACATCTATTTATCATATCATTTTTTCATATGTTTTGTCAAGACCATATGAAGTATCAAGATTGTAAAAGAAACTAAGTTTAACGTCACATTGTGTTTACATCATCATATATCCGCATCATAAAACACAAAGAAAAGAAATCATTCTCATATCATTCATATCCATTGCATACATTCTAAAAGCATTGAAAATTAGAAATTCTAAACATCTAGAGTACGCGTGAGAGATAAGCCAAAAGAGAGTCAACTCGAGATCTGATGGAATACTTGAACCAAAAATAGAGTCTCATATATCATAGTAGATCAAGTTTTTATACAATGTCATCATGCATTAGGCATGGTCAAAATGCTCATAATAAGCCCAAAAGATATAAAAAAAGAATCGTATGAGCAAAAATTGTCTCAAAACAATAAAGGCCTAATGGCCATCACAATCCCTATGGGATCCTTGGATGATGCACAACCGCGTCAGGGCTCATGCTACAGGTGCGACGATGCCGAGAATGGGTGAATGGCGTGAGTGCTTGTGGTGGCACCCACTACCCATAGCCTCGGTGTGAGAGTAACTCGCCTCATCATGTGCTCGGTAGTTATGTATCTAGCTACACGGTATAAAGGGATGTCACTATCTCTTCCACCTTCCATACATGAGCGAACACATCGGTATGTCAACCTAACCGGTGGCTAAGGGTTATCCCGAATTTGTAGTCAACTCATCCCGAGTCTTCCCAAGGGGATCAATAGGGTGTCCACGCATACCCAACGAATGAGTTCTCACCACTCATGTGTAGACGTTGCGAAAAGAACAGAAGAAGAGAGATATAATGAGCTAGAAAATCACATAACGTAAATCAAAAGGAGAATGCTAAGCTAAAAATACAAAAATCAATAGACAAAATTGAGAAAGGAGTATCAAACATACTTGGGTCTCCGGGCATCCATGTGGGATCAGTGGCATGGTCAGTAGGTGCTACTGGTGAATGAGGAGCCTCACCAAATCTAGATGTGTAACGCTATCCAATCAAAGACTCATCGTCCTCTCCAAATTTCCCCTCTGAGACCAATGTCTCTCTCTCTCTCTGTGCTCACCTCCTCATGTGTTGTTATAAGGATCTCCTGAGTGTCATGCCACTCAGGGTCACTCTCCTCTCCCTCCAAAGGGGCTACCCCCTCATCCTCCTCCCCGGTCCCCTCTCTAACAGACTCCCCCTTCGTGTCATCTCCAGTATCCTCCACAGAGTCGAGTCCAACTCAATTGGCTCATCATCCTCCCCACTATGAGAAGGAACTGCTGCAATCTGAAGTAAGGGTGCTTGAGGGGCACCAACTACTCGGTGAGCACATACCACCTGTCTAACTACAATAGGCATGCCAGGAATAGCCACTGTCCAATCGGGATACCCTATAGGACCCCTCCAAGCCTCCCGAATAGTCCTATAAACATGCTCCACTAGGGAGGCATGACAATGTATGGAAGGTTGAACTGTTGAGGTACCCGGTCAAATGGGTGAGTCTCTAATCTCCCACTGTCAACTAGTTGGCTCATGGAGGAGCAAGCTTTGCCACCATCGTAACCTCCTCACCCCATATCCCTATCATGTCCTGGTAGGGTGTGGCAATCATGTCTGTCATAGTCGGAAGGGATAATTTTAGTGGCGAATATTCGTAATATGGCGAATATTCCATTTTTGAAAATTTTGAAAAGGTGAATTTTTGGCATGGGTCAGTGACCTATTTGCCTAAAAATTACAATTTAATTTTTTTAGGGGTTGGCTTCGCCTACCCTTAAAACTATCCCTTATATAATCCTAGATTATTTGCCAGGTAGAACACTACTAGATCACTCATACCACCTAGGGGCATATGTATTATCAAGTATAGTAAACATGTGATAGAAGGGTAGAGGCTACAGACTCGTGACAAGAGGACAGAGGCTGCGGATGTGCAAGAGAGAGTTTGTTGATGAGCGATAGAGAGATTTTATTGACGCATGACATGGAGAGTTTGTTGATGCGTGACATAGAGATTTTGTTGACGTGCGATAGGAGTGAAAAGGAAGTACACACATGACAGAGAGTTTTTTTATGCGTGACATGGAGATTTTGTTTTCACATGACCAGAGGGTAGAGGCTATAGACACATGATAGAAGATTTGTTGTCGCGCATCAACAAGGTGGTTGATGCGCGTTAATGAACCTCGGCGACGTGCGTCCAACAACCTTGTTAACGCGTGTCAATGAACCTCACGATGCGTGTCAACAACCTTTTTAACACGGGTCAACGAAGGTGTTGTCGATCTCATGTCACATGTACTCCGGCCTTCACACATCACTTAAAAATCAGGTGAAAATTTTGTTGTCAGACCCCCAAAAAATTCACCTTCCCGTGAAATTGGTTCCAAGGATATTTGCCAAGTATTTTCCACCTTCATTTCAAAGAGGTCTCTTAAAATGAACCTTGTAGTTAGGAAATCCACTGACTGATGTGGTGTCCGAAGCACTGACATACCTGTCCGTCTAGTTTCCCAAGCAGCCCTTGGGTCTGATACCAGTACCCCCCTTCCATAGGGGATGAGACACTCATAAACCCAACTCATAACAAGAGTGGGGTGGATCAAATACTATCACCGCAATCCGACTACTCTGTGACAAATCGTGGTAGGTAGTCCCCAAAATATCTTCCCCTGTGCATACTTACGGCCATGAGCCTATTAGAGTAGGTATTTACCTTAGCTCATGTTCACCTAAGTACTTTATTTACCTTTATTGTATTTATCCTCACCCACTTATGTGTGTGGATATTTCTTTTATCTTATTTAGATATTAGGATATATTATCTAGTTGTTAGGAATTGTTCTTTCCTTGATCTATGGTATTGACTAGTTCTTTCCTTGATCTATGTTATTGAGTAGATCCTTAATGTCTAGTTCTCTCCTAAATCTATGGTCATGACTAGTTCTTTGATGACTAGTTATTTCCTTGATTTATGGCTTGATCTACGACCTTGAATGGTTCTTAGATTGTTATTCCTTGCCTATATAAGCAAGGCCCATTCTCATTGTAATTCATTGAGATCCATAATAATATATGATATTGTTGTTCATTTGTTTGCAAAGGTTTATGTAAAGTTATTCTAGCGAATTACTTTCATCTTATGGATTGTGGTATTTGATTAGCATATGTATTCTTGGATTGGTTCGATCTAGTTATCATTCCTTTTATGGTATCGTAGTAGGAGATTGTTATTAAAATCTATCTCGTAAGTTTTATTTTACAAATAAATTCTTTGTATATTCATGTATTTGGGATTTGGTCATATTTTGTTGGATCCGTGAAGTTATCAAAACCCTAAGATCGATCAGTAAACTCGACCAATTAAAAGGCGGTCATTTTTTGGTTTTTTTGTTGTTGCAGAGAAATGTACTGGTTCACCTCGGGATTCACGCTGGTAAGAAAAGAACGCAAAAAAGTAGTTTATGGGTTTTGTTGAGTTTATCAAGATCTACTATGGGTTTTTTTCTTCAGCCATATAACATTTTTAGATTACGTGGGAGAAGCATTCGGATTCTTTCCTCTTTTAGCAGGGTACAGTAATGGTCGTGCATGGATTTTACCATTTCGGATAATTCTCGTATCCTACTATTTTTGGCAACACAAGTCATTGTCCACATAGTCCTAAACTAGTAATGTTTACCGTAAAGAAGCAATTGGATGTGACTTTCTTAAAAACAAGCGGCACACCCTAGAATAGTAAGTTGTGCACACATCCATTAAAATCCTTAGCCCTTGGTCATATGGTATGGTCGTATGAGGGCTTAAATCTTGTGATTCCTACTAGTAGGTGCTTAAATCCAACGCCTCTTTCATTTTATTTGTGTGGTGAAGGTAAGAGCATTTTATTTTGTTTTAGTGGCAACTAAAATAAATAGTAGAGCATAATATTGAAAAGCTTGTATCTTTTGATCGGTAACTCGGTTTTGAGTGTCGTTTTTTGCAAAAGTGCTTATTTTTTTGTGCTCTTTCCATTAGAAATATTTATTTTAGAATTACACTATAATTATAAAGTGTCAAATATGGAGGAGTGTTGTAATCAATTATGGACGCAATTTTGGTTGAGCCCGACGTCCTAAAATTTTGGGAGTTGCATTCTTGTATCTATCATGGATTCTGAGAATGATATGATTTTCTCTGAAGTGTGTGGAATTCAAGAGGATATTGTAAAAATTTTGGAAGAAAATAGATCACTCAAGAAGTGAAATTATCTTCTACAATCACTCATTCATGATAGGGATACACTAATAAACTCCTTGCAGTGAAGAAACACTTGCTAGCCTATAAAGCATCACCATAATATTATGGACAACCATGTCCATACTCCTAGTCCACTTGTAGTTATTGCTCTTGTACCCACCGAAATTGATCTCACGGTATTTGAGCCTATTCTTGCACGCTTGATGCTTCTAAGCCTACGAGGCTTGTTACTGTATGCTCTTCCACACTTGTGCCTATTACAATAACACATGTTATGTATCCTACTTCTGCTCATATGCATGTATTTTTTGAGAAGCATACCACTGCATTAAGTTCTCGCATGCTTCGTTCTATGGGTTTCACTGGCGAGGTATTGGAAGACATTCACAAGGTATTATTTCCCCTATTCCACATGTTAAGTGGAATTCTCTTCATGACATTGGTTTTTGAGCAAATACTTCATTGAGATCGCACATTGACATAGCTCCTATTTTTTTTCATTCACCTATTTCTGATGATCATAAGCAACACATGAGTTCTACACCTTCACTCAAGCTTGAGAAACCTGAGATTTTAGTTATCAGACATGATCAACCTGACACACATTCTTATGTTCCTTTGCATGCACCCATTGTGCATTTTACACCAAGTCATATGCAGGCATCTTCTTCATCCATCTATGTTGATTTGGGGTGGATATCTGATCACTTATGGTGGCAACATAGGAATTCATTGAGAGGACTCTACAGGTGTGGCTCCTCTACCATTCAACCTCTTGCTCCACTTTCTATACCTTCTGCATTGTAATGCTCCTTGTTTTCAAAAAAATTCTTTAAATAGCAAGTGCATGGTATCTCTCTTATTTGTTGAGAGATTTTGTATCTGTATTTTCGACACTTTTGGCATGTTGACAATATCTCTTGTGGGGGATCTATTCTGGTGAAGTCCAATGTTATTTTTTCAGTGTTCAAGTAGTTAATTTTAGGCAACTCATACAAATTTATAGCATCACTTCACCCATTTGGCGTATGGGAGGGTGTGGTGTTGATCCCGCTTCTTCAAGTTTTTTGTCATTTCCTTGTTACCTTGGCTTTTCTTGGATCGTGACACTCTGGATTTTGTGTCCTTGCCTTGTTGCTTTGGTTATTGTTCTTGGATCGTGGCACACCTATTTGCAGCAGTTGATCGAATTATGTTTGGTGTTTTTTTACACTTTTGACATCACTCCATTGACAATATCCTTGTATAGAGCTATTCTGGTGAAGCCCAATGTTAGTTGTTTTTGAGTTTTGTGATCGAGCAGTGGATTCAGACCACAGTGCACACCAAACTTCTTTAGCATTGTACAAGTTTTTGAGCCGAGCTTCTTGGGATGCCTTACAACAGGTTTTTACTCTCTTTACTTTGTTGTTACTAGTTTTGGGTACCTTATGGTGTCCTTTTTCCCTAGTTATTGTACATGAGTACTCGTGCCTAGTTGTCGCGAAGCATACTATAGACATGCAACTTCTATTTTGGCCCCTAGCTTCACTTAAGGGGGTGTTAGAGTAGGTATTTACCTTAGCTCATGTTCACCTAGGTAATTTATTTACCTTTATTGTATTTATCCTCACCCACTTATGTGTGTGGATATTTCTTTTATCTTATTTAGATATTAGGAGATATTATCTAGTTGTTAGGTACATTTCTTTCCTTGATCTATAGTATTGGCTAGTTCTTTCCTTGATCTATGGTATTGACTAGATCCTTGATGTTTAGTTCTCTCCTAAATCTATGGTCATGACTAGTTCTTTGATGACTAGTTATTTCCTTGATTTATGGCTTGATCTACAACCTTAATCGGTTCTTAGATTGTTATTCCTTTCCTATATAAGCAAGGCCCATTCTCATTGTAAATCATTGAGATCCATAATAATATATGATATTTTTGTTCATTTGTTTGCAAAGTTTTATGTAAAGTTATTCGAAAATTAATTTCATCTTATGGATCATGGTGTTTGATTAGCATATGTGTTCTTAGCTTGTACAATTTGGTTATCATTCCTTTTAGAGCCTCGATTTGTGTAATGATGTGGGCCCAATAGTATAGGAGTGTATATCCTCCCTTGTCCCCGACTAGTCTCGAGGACAAGATACCCATAATGGCTCTCTGAAGGATAGGAATGGGAGTGGTGGCAATGGACCAAACCTTCATTCCCTTCTTCAAGCTAGATGATACTATGGTGTCTCCCATATATGTGGCCCACTACGTCATCATAGCCCTGGACCCCGTTGTCTCCAATTTCAGTCTCCTCCCAAGTATTGGGAGCCCAAGAATATGGTATACATCCTCTAAGGTGATATTCCACTCACCCCTAACGCCTGGAAACCAAAAAGTGTTCCGGTCTGCATCCCAGTAAGAGAATAAGTCACACAGAATGTGACTGGTAAGAGTGACATGGGGCACCCGTGTTATCCGCCAGATGCCCTCTCACTATAGTACATCCATATCAACCTGAGGTCAGCTGATCCAGAATCCCAGGGAGCCAATCACACACTCTCTCTCTCTGCTCCAGCGTATGTACTCCTCCTTCTACATTCACCAAAACATGAGAAAAGAGCAAGTTAGTAATGTACATCACATGATAAGCTCATAAAAAACATAGAAAATATTGAAAACGCAAAAAAATCAAGTTAAGGTGCATTTTAGACATTATGTTCATAAGCACCGCCTTGAAGTGCATGTGGTGGTTCCAGGGATCGCCACTGCCTTAGGTGGCGGTCCTGACCTAATTTCCCAAAACATGCCCTTAACCCTAAAAATGCTCAAAAATGACAAAAGTGACATTTTTCGACCAAATGAAAGAATGCCCTATAGGCACCCCCCTAAGCACTCATTTAAAACAAGAAAATTTTGAAAATGTCCCCTTAGGTGAACTTTTCAACATTTTAACATATAGGGCACAAAAAGACAAAAGAGGAAATAACTAACCTGAGAATGAGACGGTTGATTTCCCACTCATGGAGGCATGATCACTATCTCGCAACGTTAATTTAAACTATATTCTTTTTCAAAACAAATAACGTGGGTCCACATCCAAATTCGCCAAATCAACAATGCACAAATGAATTGAAAAATGAGTTTGTTTCGATATATATATATTTTTTGTAAACTCATTTTGAGTTTATGTGTTTGCACTGAGGTTGGAGCGTTGACGCAGTATATCTCTACATCCCCACGCAAAAGGTAAGTCCTCTTGTCATTTTGATTTAGTGTTTATTTTTTGATATTTTATCTATCTACACTTGATTCTCTTCTTCTTCTTACAGAAGTGGGAGCTTGGACAAGACGTTTCAACACACAGTGTGTCATATAGCTTCTAACTCCCCATTTCAGGAACGCCATACTTGGACTCTAAGTTTTATGCCTTTTCATGGCTAAGACACTTCTCTGAGGGGGAAATATGTACGCACCCAAAATTACACGTGCTATATTGTTAGGAAAACGGTTACAAGAATCCCCAATGATGATTCAAAATCCTTTCAAGAAGGTGTTCGAGCTCCAAAACCCATTCGCAATGTATATTTGTAGCCTAGATGGCCTTACTTAACTTTTCCATGCATTTTTCCATCTCCCGCCTCTTTCTGTGCTTTTTAATCCTTTAATGTCGGGACCGCCACCTGCCTGGTGGCATTCTCAAACCGCCACCTAAGCGGGCGGCGGTCCTACCACTTTTTCTAGATTCTTCACACATGTTTTAAAACATGCGACAATTCACTTAAGTTTTCTTTTTGCATGCATCCATGAGCCGAATTGTCTAAAAATAGCTTTGTTTGCTTGGTTCTCCTTACTCCTTCTATTTTAAATAAGATTTAATTAGTTGGAACTACCTCTTCTTGCCTTGTGTATGAAGTAACCTCCTAGCCTCCATTCCTATATATTCCATGCTTGTACTCAAGCAAAAGGCCTGATAATTTTGTGTATCTTGTATTGTTTTGTTATCATAGTCTCAATATGAATTGCATATCCAAGGTCGATCTCTTATGCTATCTCTCTTTACTTGCATTACATCTAGATTGCTTCCAAGCTATCATTGCTCAAGCGTCATCCTCTTGTTGATGTTCTTTGCATTCACAATCCCTTGGACTCACATGAACACTCAGAGAAAGAAAGGAAAGAACTAAGGGGATGATACATGATACTACTAGATTTTTCAAGGTTCTTGATCTTCTAGGTTGGAGTTGTGTTTTTTTTTCTTTGTTTATCAAATTTTCATTTACGAATTGTTAATTTCAATTACATATCAAATAGAGTAGAGAAATAGTTCATTCCAATTAGCTAGATAATCTCAAATAGATCAAATCAATAGGAATTTTTCTCTTCAACATTACCAGGGAAGCTATGGGAACAATAGCTCTGTTAGGGTTATGATTTGTTATTCACTTATGTGGTAGGGTTGGAAGAATTTTGATTCAATTATAGTAGATTTTTAGATTTAGATTCACACATCTGCACAAATAGTTAGCTACATCCAGACTAATTGTTTGTATTTAATTTGTTTATTAGATTAGATGCATTGTCTGAAAATTTAGAAAAGAACAAAAACATTTACTTTCCATAGATTAGCTTATTTTACTACTTTGCTTCGATATATTGAGAAAACACCAAAAACATAGGTTATATTTCCTTTGATAGATAGTTTATTTATTGAAAGAAAATCAATTCATCTTGCATGACCATCAACAGTCCACAATAGGAAAATACTTACAGTTGTGATCCCCTGGTCCCACAACCCAATGGGGTAGAGCTAATAAATGACATTGACACAAGTTTGCATTTAATAGTCTTACGCACACCTACAACATATGCTGAGAAAATAAGACAGTTAGATACACTGAATATCACTACTAATCAAGCCTACGAATTTTGGACTGCTCCTGGAAATAGGGTTTGATTGCATGCATGACCATATGAGGGCCTCAACCTCAACGAGTATTTGGTTGTGATCCATAGGTCCCGTAACCCAACGGACCTACTAGTCAGCTTGATATTGACACTAGTTTACGCACATTGATATTCATATCTTCACTACTTCCACCTCGATATTATTACATAGCTTTCATTGTTGAACATAGTAGTCGATCAGGCTAAGACTTTCTGACAAGACCATAAAATCACCCATAGTTCCTGCAGCTCCACTACACCTCTTTTTTTCACTTCCATGACCTTTTCTGGAAACCCATACGAGGCACCTGTAGGTTACTTTCCATGTATTCTGCAACCATTCAATAGAATCTTGACAGAACTAGACATTGATTGGAGTCTCCGAGTGGCTATCATAACAGACCGTACCATCACACCCCTTCATGTTAGGAGAGCATTCTTTAACTTAGATTCGTATATTCCAAGAATACGTGTCAAAGACATAAGGTTTCCCAACTAACTTGATCACCGCCATCACTTTCACTTCCATTTCAATTCCACGTCAGTTGTCTCGGCATGACCTCAGGAGGTTGGGTGTGAAGAAGGTCATGTGTTGATTTTCTATCGTATAGTGTCCTAAAAGAATAACTACAAATAAGAGTTAGAATGGGTTTGAGGTTGTGCACGGTATTAGATAAGGAATCAAAGCAATAGTAGTATCCAGTGGAGTTTGATATTTAACCTAGTATTCACTAGGGGCCGATGCTTGAACGTAGTGGTTATGAAATAAGGATTCATCAAAGTCCATGGAGTTAAATTCCAAAGTGTAAAGAGTTTCATCGGTAAGCTCGATATCATCAATAACATCATCATCAGAATCATCAATCTCAACATGGAAATATTGTTTATATTTTTCTAGGGGTGTGGTAATAAATGTGGAGGGTGTATGGGAGGAAATGAAGGAGAGATGATATCAATAGTGTGAGTATGAATAGAGGAAGTGATGGGAAGTGGTGATATAGGAGTGGAATTGTTGGGCTCCCCAATATCATATGTATCAAGAAAATGTGAGGGGATTGGTTGAGCTAGGGGAATAACCATAGAGGTGGTAGAGTCCATGCAAAAATATTTGAATGGTTTAGGATAAACAGGTAATAGTATGCTCATATCCATCAAAGATAAACTTGACACAATGATGGATTGTAGAAGGGATAGCTTGCATATCATGGATCCAAGGTCTACCGACAAGAAGATTAAACTGTAATGGGGCATTCATGACATGTAAATGATATGGAGCTTATGAGGTCCCACTTGTAATTCCAATTTGATAATGTTGACACATGCATAGGTGGCGGTGTCATAGTCATGGACAATAATGGTAGAATTATCAATTGCACTATGAGGAATATTGATTTGTGTTAGGAGGGATAGAGTATAAATATTCAATTCAAAACCATTATCGAAAAGCACACACTTAATTTGGAAACCCCAAATATAAGCCATGATAAGGAGAGGAGGACAATCAACGAATGAATCGTGTGAAATATACCCATCAATATATGTAATAGTATTACTAATGTGCTTGAAATATTTTATTAGATTAGTAATGACAATAGGAGGGTCATCACTTTGTATTTGAATAACTCGTAAGGTAGTTTTGAGAGTGTGGAAACAACTATGGGCCTTATACAAAAGCTCAAAGAGAGATATTTTAGTGTGGGTATTATTTAATTTCTTAATGATATCATACTCTTTGGATGGGACTCTAGATTGAGGATGCAATGCACTAAGAGCGAAGGAAGAGAAGTAGGAAGTTGTAAATATTACTTAGTTTGGCAAGTAGCAATGATATTGATAGTTGGGTATGCAGAGGTAGTTGTGAAGCAAGATGGATGTTGAGTAATTATAGGGATATACTCAGCTTAGATAGAAGTTTGGGAATAAACACGAGTAGGGAGGAAAGAGGAAGAATTAGCCATAACCTCAGAAGATGAAGATTAAGGAAAAGGGATCTGGTTCATGATCACGATATGGGTTCAGCAATTTATTTGATAAAATCTAAATATTTATCGTGAGGACTGAGATCAAATGAATATAGTAATAACAAAAATATCTATCATGCAAGAAACAAGCAAGCATGTATAATAGGGAGATAAGGGTGACTTACCTTCTATTAGGAGATTTATGCTAGAAGATGACTAGAATGGGATGGATTTTGATTGTGTGAGCTCTATTTGTAAAATTGAGATTTGAGACCTCTTGAGATAGGAGTTCCCATAGTAGTCGACCTCCCTATATGCTAGTATCCTATCTAGGCACGAGTGTCCCTACAACAACTCTACTTTTGGTCTTTTCAAGGTCTGAACTTAACTACTTCCTTTCAATTTTTTTCATATCCACGCTATCATTGTAGGGTTCTTGTATCACACATGTACCTGCAAGACAAAACCCTAGTCACCTACACAAAGCTCAAACAAACATTAGATGAAATAAATTTTGAATATGTTTGAGTCAAACTAACCTTTTGGTCACCCAAATGTGATTGTCACTAAGCTTCGCACCGCATTTCGACTCTATGTAGTTCTTATGAGTGTGTGACTTGAATTATGTCCCTCAAGCTAGGTTTCCCTTGTGTTAGTCGTACCAAGATAATGGGCTAAAACTACATTTCCCCAAGA
The DNA here is from genome assembly GCA_018340775.1 of Taxus wallichiana var. yunnanensis. Taxonomy (NCBI): domain Eukaryota; kingdom Viridiplantae; phylum Streptophyta; class Pinopsida; order Cupressales; family Taxaceae; genus Taxus; species Taxus wallichiana. The sequence continues at coordinate 19,011,694 of CM031244.1, forward strand.
TAAATGTGTGAGATTGAATTAATAAGCCTTCCTATGCAGTGAATAATGCAGGCCAAGATGTAAGTCTTGAGTGTTACTCCTCAGTAGATCGTAGATATAGAGTGATAGCCCAAAATTTCATGCCTCTTAATAATGGTAAGTCATATATATATATATATATATATATATATATATATATATATATATATATATGATTCCCTTGTTTGAATTTTGTTATTAATAACTAAAAATCCAACCCAAAGTGATAAAAGAGACGAAATTATATGGTAATTCAAAATCAAGAAAAGGAGGGAAAGGAACAAAAGTGACCAAAATGGATAGTAACATCTAGGCGCTCTGTCCTTAATGGGTGCTAGTGTACAGATGCTCGGAAGATGTAGCAATCAATACATAGTTGAGTCACATGTCGTTTAGTATCCAAAAGTAAATTGGTCATTCTAGAAAATAAAATAACAAGAGTGTGGGAAAGATAAAAGTAATGAAAGAGTAAAATGAATGTTGTTAATGTCTAGTCTTCTTACTTAGGAATTGTAGTCAATTTTACTCCCACTATAAAAGGAAGGAATCCCATGCGCGTCGGCCTATCACCCAACAGAAGCTGAGCGCTCACCCGACGCATGCACAGGTGCCGAGTCTCTCTTTTATGTGAGTTTTAGTGGAAAGAATTCATCTATGAGTAGTATAAGAGTATTCAGGAAAGAAGTTTAGACATACAAGAATCATGGGGCTTAGAACGTCCTCCATATCCTTGTAGTTCCTTCAGACCGAGTGTTTCAATAGACTCCATAACATATATTGTAACAGAAGGAAAGATACAATCATTCATTCATAGCATGAAAGGAAAGAGAACTTCTATGAATGAAATATACGTAAAACCCACTAATATTCATATCTAAATGCAATAGGTAACCTCATTGTATTCATCGTTTCATTACAAAGAGCCATAAAAAGTAGACCGCAGTCATGCACATCACCAGACTTGTATAATTATGCCAAAAAGAAAAAGAAATTACAATGCTATGCTTAGTACATTTCTTTCTGCACCAAAGTTCCACTCACAGTAATATTGCAGAGCTTCACCCATGTTATCTCTCTCTCTCTCTGTATTTTATCCCAATCTCCTTATCTCTGTCTCTCTTTTCCTACTACAGGCACTTATATTTATCACCTTCCCGCACTGCCAACTTGCCTTTCCACACCCTCAGATCTATCGCCAAGTGTCGAATGTGGTCCTTCAGCGAGCATGTTTCCTCAGGCTTGAGCTCTCCACTCCATCTCATGATGGTCTTCTAGAAGACTCCTTTCTTTGGCATGCTCTTTCCTAGGCCACCTGCAAGTGCAGCAGCATCTTATCCGTGTGCAACCGATCACACTTTTCACGTGTTCTACCTTTGTTGCTTAAATCGGCTAAGTCCCGAATCTCCTTTCGTGCACCGCATGAACCATATGCCTCCTTAACTCTTCCTCCTACGCATGCTTTTTCCTTGCACACCCTTCTATAACTAGGGTCCCACGCACCCACGTGCCTTCATACTTAGTCAATATTCTAGGGCCCAACATCACCCCACACTACGCCTGTTCTCTGCCCTCGAAAACATTCTACTTGACCAAGGTGCAAGTTGGTTCAATGGAACCAAGATGTAGACAAATATTACAAAAATGAATAAGGAATGAAAGAATAGGGGAAAGAATGAAGAATGGGGGAACATTAAATCAAAAGGCTAGGGAAGTCCTTCCGTAAGTCCGCTCCAACTTACTCCATGTATTGACCTCATTCTGCGCCTTCTGACAGAGGTCGCCAACCAGGAGGTTTACCTCATCAAAACTTAGGCCAGCTCCCCTGGGGCCCAAACTATACACAATTTGTTCTATATCCTTACCCAGTGTCTACAAGCTTTTCCATTCTTCTAGTAATTTAAGGATATAGTTCCTTCAATCATGTTTTGGTTGAGCCTCTTAGTGCCTCAATCTCCTCAGATCTTCTTTCTACTTCCGCTAGGACTTTATCCCGCTCCACCTTATTTCTTTTATTCTTCTCCTAGAACTCTTTCATCTCTTCAAGTGTGGCAACCAAGGAGCTCGCCACCTTATCTCTATCTACACATGTGTCATATGTGGCCTTAGCAGATTGGGAAGCAATCTTTACATCTGTGAGCACCTTGCTATACTCAAATAAGTGCTATCACCTTTAACCGATCCTCCTCCTTCAGGCACGCGGCTACTTCCTCCGTAGATTCCAATGCCAAGGATCGCCTCTCCATGGTGAGGATGTGCGTTAAGTCTTCTAGGCATTCCAACATTGATGCATACCTCTGAGGGATAGGTGTTAGATCTGGGTGTTTCAAAATGATGGCACTTTTTATTGAGTCTACTTTCTTGTAGACCTCTTGCACCTTTTCTTTTCCTCCTTTAGCTACTGTGCACTGATTAATTCCTCCTATTTTAAGCTTCTGGCCACCTTATCCAACTCTTCCTCCTTCTTGGCTAGCTTTCCCTCTAGGGCCCTTATGTTTTCATTCCGTGTGAATAGCCTCACCTCTGTTTCCACCGCGACCTTGTTTAGAGCATTACACACTTGCTCATCTAAGAGCTCCTGGGCATTCACTAAGGGGTTGTCTCCCTTAGACTCTGGCAGCGTGATAAGCACCTTTTGGTAGACTTCAAAGTCTATCTCATCGACATGGGATTCAAATGCCCAAGAAAGTATCTTCTTGGTCCTGGGTACGCGTCCTCCTTTTTAAACGATCCCATGGGTATTGTGCTTTGGAATCGAATCATGCGTGTAGCACCTTCCTTGAATCATCCATGTATCCCATTATCTACCTCTATTCTGCATCTAGAGGTCTTCTACCCGAGCGTGCGCCTTTGGGGAAGTTGACTATCAGAGCGGGGCCTCCTAGGCTATCATGTCCTTTTTCAACGCTCTCCTCCTTCCCTTCCTTTAGCACTATGTCTGCTCCACTCTAATTGGTCTATAAGGATCTCGAGCATCTTCTTCACTTCTCACTCTACCACTTTGGTTATCTGCTCCTTTGTAAAATTTGTGGCTCTCTGTCCCTCAGCATCCCTCTCATCTACCTTTTTATCTTTGGTGCCTTTATCACCTTGTGCGCCTTTTCTATCGTGTGAATACGAACTCTTGCTTTTCTTCTCCACTCTCCTCCTCCAAGTCATAGACACTAACTATGCAAGGTTCCAAAGGTTCCTTGTCTTTCTCTAGCTCTTCCTCCTCATCATTACCTCCTTCACTCTCATCCTCTCCTTCTCCCAGGTATCTCTCCAAGTTGTCGGTCACCTCCAAGTCAGCTTCTTCATCTACCTTCTGCTTCTTCCTGAGAGGTTGCTTCTGGTCAGGAGATTTTGCCTTCTCTTCTTCTTCTTGTGACTCCTCCATGGTGGTGGGTTGTTCAAGTGCCTCTACTTCTAGCGTCTTCTCCTTTACTGGAGATTTCTTCCTCCGAACATAGGTGTTTGGCTTGGCGCTCGTAGAAGGCATGCTCACTATCTGAGAAGTTGGTACACTTGGTGATCCTTCCTCTCCTCTACCCCTCTTCTTAGACACTAGCTTCTTCTTTCCCAAGGGGTCTTCACCATTGAGATCTCATCCACCAAGTATGCGCCATTCTCAAACTTTGGTCTTATACTCATATATACGCGTGCACGTAGATCCTCTAGCAATAAGAAGTGTTATTGGTCTAGTCATGTGGATCTCGTGCAACACGTACTTCTCCACATATGTGTGCTTACCTCTGAGATAGTTCAGTTTCTTCCTCATATCCCTGTGCTCCCGGTCCAACTTTCCTAGCTCTAGCCTTAGCTTTTTTATTCTTTAAATTTGTTCACTCCTACTTGGAAGTACTGGGCAGTGAACGCGAAAGGGAGCTTGCACCAAGGGCTCCATGATTTGTCAACAAGTTTGAACCTGCCCAAGTAGTAGTCTTTGGTATATCACAAATTCAGCTTCTCCTTGTGTTGCTTCTAGTGTTGTTTAGGGATCCTCCACTCCACCCCGAATGCATTTCTCAAGCGCGTATACCATTTTTCAAGCCGTACTTTGTGGGGAGTTGTCATTGTATCACATGCATACTTTTCAAACCTCTTTGCGGGTGAAGGGTCTTCAGTTGGGTACTCCCGCACAAACTTATCTGGTGCATCTGGCACTCCAATTTCTACAAATACTATGGTGAGTAGGACATTTCCAAAGAGGATCTTGTCCCCTTCCTTTGTGCACTTTACAATTTCCTCGAATGTATGTGGACAAGTTGTAAATAGTCCCCTCTGCAATCTTCTTGCAGACATGTAACCATGGCTTGTTAACTTGTGTCCACCTTTCTTGGCCATTCAAACTTTCTTACTAGTGCACGCGACCATATTCATAACTGGGTCCTTGATGTCTAAAATGTCATAATATTGCGACCCTTTCTTATAGGTGTACTCTGTGACGGTCTCCTAAATAGCCTTCTTGTCGCTAAGGTCATCTTCTAGGCTATCTCCCTCACATATGAGGCCTGTAAGCTGTGTAATCAACTGGGGAGTTACGCGTATCTTGCGCCCAGCAAAGTGAAATTAGTCCTTGTGTACCTGAGACATCAACCACTGGTACAAGTGATCTGGCTTCCCAAAATAAGGCAACTCATAAAGTTGTAGCAACCCTGCCTTCGCCAGCTTGACCTTCACGTCATCATTGTAGATAGGTAACCCTTCAGGTGTTCGCTTGTTGGTTGGGCATACCAATTCTAATGCCATCTCTTTTTCTATAGTTTTGGTGCGGTGATTATAATCACTAACTGTTATGCTTCTCAAATGGGACTCCCATTCCTTTCCCATCATTACTCTGTCAGGGTACTGCATTTCTACATACCATTCTTCGTTTGTATCTACCTTGGTTCTGGTTGTTTAGCCTTCACTTTTCCCTTCCCTTTCTTTGGTTCCATGGTCGAGGTAATTGTGTCACTCCAATCCTCTCCTTGTTACTCTACTTTCCTTCTCCCAACCTTCGATCTCAGATCCGTGATACAATTCTCCTAAACCCATGCCCTAGTTTTTTGAACCCTAACTTCGATAAATTCTTCACAAGACATTGTCTTTTAACTTCATTCCACACCCGTGTAATTCCTTCCTTTTGGTTCACAATCTCATATTGGCTCTTTATGTTTTTAATCACACAGATGTTCTCCTTGATTGAATCTGAAAAATCCCTAGCTTATATCTTTCACTTATATCTCCAACTCTTCATTTTCACAAAGTAAAATGAGAGTGCCTCGACCCTCTATTTATAGTTTTTCCTTTTTTGGTCATTAAATGCTACTTTACCTACCCCGTACTTTTTTCATTTAATGCATATTTTTAAAACAAATCCCTTCTTTAGCACCTTTACTCACACACCCTTCCTACGTGAAAACTCCTCCAACCTTCTAGCGCGCAACCAAACCATCCTAACAAGAGACTCTTACACGTGCTCAAAACGTGACGAAGGCACTTCTTCTATCCATATTCTTGCTTTCACCTACCTCATGTTGCTTTAACTACACTTCCTTTTCCTTTGTACATGGGATCTACAAGTAGCTTTACCCTGGCACCAACCATTCTATCTTTTCTCTTCATCTCTCTTTTCAACCGAGCTACTCAACAAGGCTCTTCAACACAACTTCCTTGGTACTTTTAATCACGCGCTTCTTCACTTTTCTCCACCCCACACTTAAACGATGCATGGTCCTTTGCACACTCATAAATCCTCCAAAAATAGCAATAAGGTTACCAGCACCCAAGGTGCAAAACAAAACAACAACGCGAAAGGGAAACACAAGGAAAGGAAAAAGCATAAAGGAAAATGCTAAACTAACTGGAAAACTACCTTATTTACAAACACCAAGAAGACTTATTTATAGTAGGGCTTCAACCTATTGCCATTGAAGTGTCCAAAACTTTGTTCCATCCAGCACTTGTAACTGGCACGCGCTTGAATCAAGGATGTACGAGATTGTGTAGGGACCCAACCAATTGACTTTCAACTTCCCATGATGGCACAGAAATTTAGAATCATACAGTAACACCATCTACCCAACCTCAAATTTCATATTCCTAATATGGAGATCATGCCAAGCCTTTTGCTTTGCTTTTTCTGTTATTTGGCTCCAACGGGCAAGTGATCGTCTCTCATCCAGTTTCATTAGTTCATCAATTCTTTCTTCCAGTGCTTATTCATCGGCTAATCCTCCTGCGTGCGCTATTCACAGAGAAGGTAACACAAATTCAATTGGAAAAATAGCTTCCACACCAAACACCAATTGAAATGTGTGGCTTTATTTAGTCTTTTATATGTAGTCCTGTAAGCCCATAAAACTATTGATACCTTGTCATCCCAATCCTGTCTTCCAACATCACAGATTTTGGTCAAGGTATGACTCAGTATTTTGTTGAATGCTTTCGCGGTTCCATTTGCTTGTGGGTGATAGGGCGTAATCTTATGATGAGCCACCATGAACTCGAGATAGTAGGATCCTCACGGTCACATTTATAAAATGCGTACCCCTATCATCACTAGTCAAACTCAAAGGGCATCCATATCACGGTGATAATGTTCTCCCATAGAATCTTGCCACTATTACTGCTGCAATCTTTAGTCGGGGCTGCTTCCACCCACATCGTGAGATAATCAGTGCAAATGATGACATAACGTGACCTAGTCCTACGCATTGTCGGTGTAATAGGTCCTACAAATTCTATCGCCCATTTTTCAAAAGGCTCCGCGCTAGGAATTGGATGTAAAGGCATTTCATCTCTCCTTCCTAGTTTTCCAATGCACTGATAATGGTCACATGCTTTACAATAATCTCTACAATCCCTGTACAAGGTTTCCCACCATAAACCTACCATTAAAATCTTGTGTGTGGTGGCATCACCTATGTAATGCCCACCCACACTTCCTCTGTGTGCTTCCTCCATGATGGCCAGCGCTCATGCTCCAACACACATCTACGTAAAACTTCATCACATCCCAATTTGTATAAGTCCCCACTAATCAACATGTAGGGCACGGTGTGTATGGCCAACTACTTCTTTTCTAATGCCCTCATTCCATCCGGCTCCACACCTTCTTTTAAAAATACAAGCAATCTCTTCCAAATCCGAGGGCACGCGCCACAATCTAAATAGTTGCGTGTCCGCATTGCTTCCTCAATACTTTATGCATCCTCTCCTGAATCAATTCTTGACAGATGATCAGGTCCACAATTACTTTTTCTGGGCTTCACTACAATGATGAACTCAAATTCTTGAAACAACAACACCCATCGACATATGCACCCTTGAAGAACAGCTTGTTCACTAAATACTTTAATGCCATGTGGTCGGTGTAGAATACAAAGGGTGTTACCAGCAGATACTATCAAAATTTGAAAAGTGCATAGATCATTGACAATGCCTCATGCTCGGTTATGGTATAATTCTACTCTGTTGGTGTTAACTTCCTGCTCACGAAACAGAGAGGATGATCAACAATCCCCTCACCTGGTTGTCCAAGAACTTCTCTAATGGTGGTTCCTAAGGCATCTACATGGACATGGAAGGGCTTTTCCTAAGAGGGAAATCACAAAATAGGCGTGGTAATAAGCCTATCTTTTAATGTATCAAATTCCCTTTGTTGTGTCTTTCCCCAATGGAAGGTACTTTTGTGTCTAAGAAGCTCCTCTAAAGGCACGGCTATCTTGGCATACCCCTTAATGATTTTTTTGTAATATCTCATATGCCCAAGGAATTCACGCACTGCACTCTGGCTAGTAGGCTCCCTTAATCCCACAATAACTGTAACTTTAGTGGGATCTACTAGCAAGCCCTCCTTACATATGATATGTCCCAATAAAGTCCCAAAGGGTGTAGTAATTCTACACCTTTCAAACATTAATCTCAAGTTGTCACAATGGTCCTTAACTGCACCATATACTATCTAGTCATCCAAGTAAACTCAAGAAACTTATGAATGAAGTCCTAGAATGCTTGCACCACTATGAGTGAAAATACAGTAGGTGCATTCTTTAACCCAAATGGCATGACCGTATATGCAAAACTTCCCCACTCAATGGCGAAAGTTGTCTTCTCCTGGTCCTCCTTTGCAACTGGACTTGGTGGTATCCTAAAATCCATTCATAAAGGAATAGATTTCGCACCCAGCGACTCCTTCCAAAATTTCTTCAGTGAAGGGGGTCAGAAATGGATCAATGACACAAACTGCATTCAATTCCCTATAATCCACACAAATTCTAATCCGCCCATCTTCTTTGATGTTAATTACCATCGACTTTTCCATTCTCGATTCTTCTACCGCCTCAATGATCCTAGAAGCTATCATCTTGTCTATCTCCTCCTTAACCTTCACGCGTAAGTTGGGATTCATCTAGTACGGCCTTTTTCTAACCGAGCGCACACCTTCCTTCAGTTTTATCCTCATCTCCCCCAAGGAATGGTGGACGCCTTTTAGCTCATGGTACCCGCATGGGAATAAATCCTCAAATTCACACAACAGATCAATGATCTTAGATACTTCCTTCTTCATCCAATAATCCCCAATAATAGATTCCTTAGGTTCTTCTCCTGAACCGATGTTAACCTTTTTATGTCTTTAATGGCTCATGGTAAGCATGTGCACGAGCATCTAGTAATATCCACTACTTCACACGTTCCTACAGAATGGATAACATCTAAACTCTCTTATTCCTCTCCATCAATCACATATACTAACTTTCCCTTCTCCTTTTCCAAACACGCACACTCAAGCTGTAATTCTTCTTTCTTTCTTCATTCTCTTAGAAATACACCTCCAATCCTCGGTTCACCTAGTAATTCCAATGACTATCGTCCATTCCGAACTATCCCCATGGTAAGGTGCTTGATACCTTGCAAGGCCTTATCAACCGATGGTTTGGTACTCCAATACTCAAAGGCTTGAATAAAATCAACAACAAGCTCTTACCAATTCCTTTTATGGCGGCGTGTCTCTAAATGAATGTACCATGCACATGTATAACCCTGTAATGTAGAATACAACTTGTGCACCTAGAGGGATCATGGCAAGGCCTCTATGCCTTCTCTCCATACCTGTTCACACTCCTAGATATGGAAAGAGGCGAGCTCCTTCCCATGGTACTCCTTGATGATGGTGGGTATATTAATTATAGAAAATCTGATAGAGAGAGAAATTCTTACCTCGTGTCATTCTAAAAGTCTCTCCTGATGCGTGGCCCACCAACGAGCTGCTATGCCGAGCAAGACGTAACTCAACATCTCCCTCCGTTCCTTCTCGTTCTTCCACTGAGCTTCTATCTCCTGTAGAAAGATCTCAGGGAAGGCTCCTCCCCGAGTACTTAGGCAGTTCTTTTCATCCAAGGTGCTAAATTGTGCGTGCCTTTGTTACCTTGGTCACCGATCCTCTCAACGCCATTCTCATTAATTCGTATGTTCCATGCACCCAATTGTCACATGCCGATCGGTGGTATCACTCATCCGACTAAGCATATTCAAACCGGATAACCCCATTAATAGGGTGTACCATCTCGTGGATCTCTCGATTGAGCGCACATAAATCTTTTCCGTAACCTCTTCTCCCAATGGTTCAATGTAGGGCGTTGACTTCCCATCAACCAAGGGTATAATGACCCACTCCTCTTTGTTCTCAAAACTAATGTACCCTTTGTTGAACCGAGGTTCGTATTGTTCTTGTAACACCAAGGGCACCCAAGTAGTCTGGGAAATTTTCTACCTTGGCAAGCGCTAAGACTTTGAGTCCCCAAGTAAACTTGGCTCCTGGATAGTAATAGTTGCATCCTTCAAGACACCGATGGGCATTACTCGAGTCTTGTTTTTCATATACAACACATTTGAAGATGGCTATAATGCAAGTCTCCCCATCGATGCCATGCATCCAAAGTCAAAACATTAACCTCCGTGCCAGTGTCAATGAGTATATTACTGAGGAGCCATCCATCCACAACTGCATTCAATGTAATCTCTTTGTCATAGTCGAGGTTATGAGGGGGAAGGTTCGCATGCAAGACCTATCTCTCATGCTCTTCTCCAACGTTGTGGTACCTTCTCTCTCAACCAGGATCCTAGCAAAGGGATGATGTTCTCCTACCTTAGCATTTTACACACCTCCTTGACCTCATCCAAGTCATCTTTCTATGCCTTGATTCTCCTTCCTTGTTCCTCCCTCCTGGATTGCTCCTTGAGACACTGGATCTCCCTCGCAAGCTTTGAATAATGTCCATGGTGTCCCGATTAATATCCTTCTTCGATGCGCAAGGTCTGGGTACTATCCATGAATAACCTCTTCCCTTGAAACCGGATCTTCTGCTTGGTATCTCCTTTGCGTGCGTGGCTTCGCCCTTGTTGTTACCAAGACAGGCTCCAAACCTTCATCCCGTGTTACCCGAGACATCCATTATATGTCTTCCTTCTTGATGTTGACCATCGCAGTGCTTTTTTCCTTCTGGTGCTGCTAATTCATATGCTCATATAACTCTAGGCACTCCTCATACTTATGTTTTTTTCCACACCATGAGAATCGCAACAAGTCCGGGGCACTCACGCTTGTAATGTTCTGTAGATCCATAGTTAAAACATGTCCCTCATGGGAACTCACTCCTTCCTCCGTGGTTACCTCATCCATGGAATCCTCCTCGAAAACCTCTTCCACGCGTGCCTCCATCTATGCGCTCCTCATAACGGCAATCATCATTTTTAGAACCACTGGCAATGCTAGTTTGGTGCACCCCATGATCAATGGCCTCATGTATCTGATCAATGAGCCTACAGTATTTAGTATCATGGGTCATGGAGGTGCAAATCTTGTAATAATAGGATACATTCTTCCTGATCACACGCTAAAGCAAGGACATCTACTGGCATCATGGTCCCCATGACAAATTTCACAATCTAACGTCACAACACGTACCATCCTCCGGGGAAATTTTCCTTAATGTGCCCCTCTATCTCACAATCTGTGCACCACAAACCATTGTGAGTCTCATGGACCGAGTTCGCAGATAGATTTTCCAACTACTTAGCCATAGCAGTAATCTGAGCCTCCAAGAATGGGCTAATGCCAGTATCAATACTACTAACGGCTTCGCATGCAAGGCAGCCTCTAATGTTTCACGCGGATCTCTAAAATTCTTATGAGACAAGGCCCTTCTAAAAGGGTGATCAATCCTCCAAAAACCACTATGCATGCTAAGAAGGATGTATATCATAAGATAATTTAGACAAGAGATTCTTAAAGCGTGTATCATACTCCCATGTACTCTCTACCATTCCTTGTTGTATCTCCTTCAAAGCGCTAATACTTTTTTGCTCAAACTCAAGAATGTGGAACTCTGCGAGGAATGCATTCTTTAAGGCAGTGTAATCCACCACTATTTGATGAGGATCATACTTTCTATACCAGCTATGCGTGTGCCCTTGTAACGTGGTTACAAATTGACTAGCCTTTCGTTCTGGGGTTGTGATACCTTTTGCATGCCATAGCAGTTCACACTTGTGAACATGTTCTATAGCATCCTCAATGCCCTTGTAATCTAGTAAATGTAGAGACATTTCAAAGAAAACTTGAGGTGGTGGTTGGGGTCCTTGTCCTGAACCAAAGCCTTGGTTCCCTCTAGTGTTTCCTCCACCTTTGATCCACTAGGTCCACTAAGTCCTATACCTCCAGAGCCACCAGATCCACTAGAACCACTGATCCTAATAGGGCCTGTAGGAGCTATGCCAAGACCCCCACGGTCCCACTGAACTATGTACCGACGGTCTATGATGGCACCCCACTACCGCTACTATGTCCCGCGCCACTCCCTGATGCAAGACCAAAAGCTTGTACACTTTCTCCTTGTCCAAAAACTCCTCCAAATACTGGAATATGTGCAGCCATAAAAGAAGGAACTAAAAATTATACCTCCTAGGCGCGGATCTATCTCTTCCACTGGTTTCAATTGGATCAATACTTCTTCCTGGATTGGGAAAACCAAGTGTCAAGGCTCGGTCACTGGGTGGGTTTAGATATGTGCCAACGACTCTCCTTTCTCCATGCGACGAACTCTCACCAGAAGTCGAAGGGGTCTCCCTCATGCGCTTGCCAAGATGGGGTAGAAAGACTACTCAGGTTCCACGTCCTCCACATGAACCGTAACTCCTTCCCACAATGTCTATCTCCATAACACTAGCATCTTTGCATCATCTAGTAATCTCCCTTTCACGTGCTTCGCCATACTTGAGCCATCTTTCTTCCCTCTCCTTTTCTGTCATCTCATCTGTTATCTTCCTCCACTTGAGCTTCCTTACCCAGTCCTCAAAATAGTTTAGCCAGCCATGGGGAGAGCTTCTAAACTCATGGTAACCATCAATATATTCATAGCTAGAGGAATAAAGACGTAGAAACAATCCTCTAGGTTCTCGTAAAAACTCGAACTCAACAATCTCTGGGTAAGAATACGTGGAAATTGCATATTCCAAAGTGTAACTAGCTAGTACTCCTCCCCACCAGTGATCTATAGCATGGGTCCATGTCAGATCTGCATCCTGCAACCTTTGGTAGTATTCTTTGGTCCATATCCATGATCCATAATGCTAACTTGATCTAGATGCATAGGCTGAAAGACACCCAAATAACTCTATTGGGAAGTAGTAGAAAAAAGTCTCATATAGATCATGGTAGAGATTCTCCTCTACCCATCTACATGTATCAAACGTAGGTCCAATGCTTTGAATCTCTCGGGAAAATTCATCCCCCGTGCTCTTGAACCATGATTCAACATTTTCTAATGTTAACCGATCCACCATTACTCTTTATGCAGATCATGATGCATGTTATATCCCACTACAACTTCGAAAAGAGGTCCCAAAGAACGTGACCAAGATGTAGTCAATTTTACTCCCACTATAAAAGGAAGGAATCCCATGCGCGTCAGCCTATCACCTAGTAGAAGTTGAGTGCTCACCCGAGGCACGCGCGGGTGCCAAGTCTCTCTTTTATGTGAGTTTTAGTGGGAAGCATTCATCTATGAGTAGTATAAGAGTATTCAGGAAAGAAGTTTAGACATACAAGAATCATGGGGCTCAAAACGGCCTCCAGATCCTTGTAGTTCCTTCAGACCGAGTGTTTTAATAGACTCCATAACATATATTGTAATAGAAGGAAAGATACAATCATTTATTCATAGCATGAAAGGAAAGAGAACTTATATGAATGAAATATACGTAAAACCCACTTATATTCATTTCTAAATGCAATAGGTAACCTCATTGTATTCTTTGTTTCATTACAAAGAGCCATAGAGAGAAGACCATAGTCATGCACATCACTAGGCTTGTATAATTATGCCAAAAAGAAAAAGAAATTACAATGTTAAGCATATTACATTCCTTTCTGCACCAAAGTTCCACTCATAATAATCTTGCAGAGCTTCAACCATGTTCTCTCTCTCTCTCTGTATATTATCCCGATCTCCTTATCTCTGTCTCTCTTTTCTCACCGCAGGCACTTGTATTTATCACCTTCCCATGCTGCCAACTCACCTTGCCACACCCTCAAATCTGTCACCAAGTGTCGAATGTGGTCCTTCAGAGCATGTTTCCTCAAGCCTGAGCTTTCCACTCCATCTCATGATGGTATTCTAGAAGACTCCTTCGCTGGCATGCTCTTTCCTGGGCCACTTGTTGCCAGGCTGGCATCTTATCCACGCGCAACCGATCACACTTTTCACGTGTTCTACCTTTGTTGCTTAAATTGGCTAAGTCTCGAATCTCCTTTCATGCACCATGCAAACCATATGCCTCCTTAACTCTTCCTCCTGCGTGCTTCTTCCTTGCATGCCCTTCTATAACTGGGGTCCCGCACACCCATGTACCTTCATACTTAGTCAATATTCCAGGGGCCCAACATGAATCATGTATATAATGAAATAATTAGAGGCGTGATGTGAGTTGTTTGTGTGTGATTTTGTGACTACACTTGGTGCTTCTTTTGGCATCATTTCCAGTCATCGGTCACTGCTTATGACTTCTTTGTACTATTTTTGCTCTTCGATTAGCTTTAACTCACCAATGCCCAACCTCCTCCTTTAAAGGGATCTCGTTTTAGATCATTTGTGAGTCTCTTCTTACATTTCTCCTTCAAAAATCTCTACTTTCCTTTAAACCTCCTCCTCCTCCTAAGGCTTCTCTATTGATCCTTCGCTTTATGAGCCAACACTTATATCCAACTCTCTTCTATGCGAGTCTACGCTTGCCCTTGTCCATCCACCTCCACCCTAATCTATTAGGGCTTTGTTTTTGTTTTCCCACTTCATCTTTTGGCTTCCATCTTCCATACATTCATGTTATTCACACTTCCTTCTCCTCTTCCTCTCTTCCTATCTTTTGGTCACCTTTTTCCATGACTTCCTCTCTTTGCACGTCTCTACTTTATGCACCACTTCTTCTCCACACTTTCACCCTTCTTCTCATAGGTTTCCATTACTTATTATTTCTTTGTGCACTTTTTTTCCTTTCTCCTCTCATTTCCTTTCCATCATGACCACTTCTCTCTCGTGCATTTTCCCTTTACACACTTCTCTTTTATGTTATCCTTTGTGCAACTCTCCTTCGAATTGTATATGGCACTACCTCGTATCTCACTTTCCTTTTTTGTGTGTCTATTTATTCATGCACTTATGGGCTTGGGCCAAACTTCAATGGTTATTTTCTTGATCTTTTATGTCTTAGCCCTTTCTCATGTAGGGATTATTTTCATTATGTATATTCCTTCTTGAGCACTCTGCCTAGTGTGATTTCTCTTTAAAACCTTCTTCTCCTTGTTTGATCTTTCCTAGCAAGCTTCTCCTCTCCTTTTCCTCCTGGTATCTTTTAGATCACACTCCATCTATTGGTGCTCTATTAGGTAATGATTTTCTTACTCGTAGTCACTTCTCTTCCTATTCCTTGTGGATACTCTTCTTAGGATTATTTTTATCGTTGCACGCTCACCACTTTGTCCTCTCTCACAATAGCACTCTTGCTTATGCACCACATTGTCTAATTTTTTTGGCTTTGGGACACATATTTTCTCCTCTTATTGTGTCAATTTCTCCTAGCCACTTTCCTTATCCCTTCTTTCTTATCTAGTACCTTCTTCATTGTGCAAAAATTTTGGAGCCTCTTCACAATTCTCCACTCCTTTCTTTATTTCTGTCAGAAACTTTCACACTCTTGTGTAGCATCCCCTGCACCGTTGTTGCACCTTTCCTTATTTGTGCATTCTTTCACTTGTGTGCCTCTCATAATGCACACACATGTAGTATCCTCCTTGGTTTACTTTTGAGAAACTTCTCTTCCTTCACAAAATTCATTCTTTCAATTGTGTGTTTCTTCCCTCACATGCTCTTCTCGCATGCTCCACTTCCTTAATACCTTCATTATCATCTTACCCCTCTGGTGTGCTATTTTTCATGTGTACTTTGGTAACCTCTTCTAGGGATGCTCTAATTATATTGCCCTTAAGGAAACTTTTTCTTTCTTCTCCTCTTCCTCCTTTGCAATGTTGTTCTCATTGTTGTGTGTATCCTTGTCTTCATGCTCCTCCACCCCTTTGTTGGAAGCTTCTTCATCCATGCAATCCCCTAAGCTTTGGGACCTTTCCACTAGGGTTCCCTCTTCAACATACTTAATTGCACACCCAATATTTCCTTCTTATGGGACATTTTCTTCTACATAATCATTTGTGCACTTTAGTCCTTATATTAGGACTCTCTCTCGACTCACCTCCCTTTACGTAGTTGTGTAGTATTCTCCCTCCTTTATTCTCTTCACTCTTCCACCTCCATCTACGACCTTATGTAATCCTTCATGCACTCATCATTTACAAGTGACCATATACATTTCTTTGGTAACTTCCTTTACCAGCGTAATACTCTTATGGACTCGTCATCTCTCTCCATGTGACTTATTTTTTCACCTTTTTCTCATCTCGTTAGCTCTCTCAATGTGATTTCTCTCGGACATTCTTTGGCGTTGCTCCATCCCATGCTTCCTCTTTTCTCTTTTTCTCTACTTGAGCAATCTTCAATTGTGCCTCTACACACTCCTTTTCTTCTCTTTAGCACTCCATCGATGCTCTTTCTACATAAAATCATGCACATATTACTATTTTACTATCTCGTGGTACATTGCTATATGCATGAATCTTAAGTAAGAAAAGTATTCACTGGTGACATAATCTTTTGTCCATCCATGCTCTTTGATTGATTTTTATTTTGATTCTCTCATACATATATCATTTATGTATCCATTTCTTGTCGGCCACGAGGATCCCTGTCCGTATGTTTTTTTCACATAAGTCATCATTTATCCCATGATACTAGTGCCCACTCACGGACATTGGTGCCCATGCACCTATGTCCATTATGGGCGCTTATGTCATGTTTATTCTTTTTACACAATTTGACATTTTTGGTCAGCATTTTCACTTTTTTATACTTATTCCGCATTCGTATTCGACCTTTTGTGTCGGTAGTGTCGAAATTCAAACAAGAGATTCATATATACACAACATACACACTATTATTCTAGATGGAAATGTTAAAGGGCTATAACATCTACATACTATCATTATTATCAAAGGGACTGCATTTTTGGGCTCTATACACTGCATAGAAAGGGGAAGTGTTGAATTCCATATCACACATTTGCATCTAAGCTAGTTTTTATCCTTTTTTTTTGTAAAGGAAAAATTCACTAGAAAATAGGAAAATCATACCACAGTGTCGAAAATGTTTAAAGTCATACCTTCCCAAGACACCCCCAGGTTAGTCCATCCCCAACACCAGTCCTATCCTATCAGGTCAAATGATCCCCAAGTGGTTTTAATCAATCCCCTAATTGATTTAGGAAATAAACATCAGTCCCCTATGTGATTTACGAAAAAATCAGTCCCCTAGGTGATTTAGGATCTTTTGGAGCATTTAAGTAGTTTTGGTAAGGGCTACCATCAGCCTTCCTAGGACTAGTACACCACCCCCGGAGTGGATCAGAGGATTAAAAATCATTTTGGAGGAGTATTAAAGTGATAATAACATTAGGGAAATTATTTTGAAAGATTCAGGGAAGATTCGGAGGTGTTGGAACCAATTCACCAGAAGTGGGTTTTCGGGCCTGAAGGAGCATGCATTGTGAAAGAGGACCTGACCTCAAAATAAATATTCTGGGAGCACCATGATGATTTGAAACCACAAAAAGTATCAATGGAAATAATTTTTAATGTTCTACATGGTGGAAAAAAGGGACTTCTTGAAACCTCATACATTGTTCTAGGTAGCTCATTCTTCTAGCGCACAACAAGTAATCCCGAGAAATAAGGAGAAATTTGGAGGTGCTATAGTCAAAATTAGATCTTGGTACCATAAACATTAGATTCATAATGTTTTTCTCAGGTGGAATCATATAAATTTTCATCAAAAATTAATTCGGGAGCTTGAGATATCGTCTCCGCAAGTTGGTCCTAAGGTGTGATTTCCCATACTTGGTCAATTTTTAAGTTGGACACGTGGAAGCATGTGGTTAAAGTGCAATTTCATGTCCCTTACATCCCCTTTGCAAAGGGATGAAAGGGACATAAAAATGTTCCCAACCCTTTTTTAACCCTCAAGTCACCAATATGACCAAGAACTCATCCACTAGCCCCCGTTGACCAAGTTTGACCTGTGTGCTCACTGCTCCGCATGCTTGCCACTTGTCATGCCAAAATAAGGAAAAATTTTGCATCTCATTTATCCATTTAGAAAAGGTATGAAAGGGTGCCTTCCATTTTTAGTAATTCACCTCGGAAAGAGAAACCCGGAGAAGAAAGTGTACACAAAGTGAAAGTAATAAAAGCAAAACTCATCGGTATGATCATCTCAAATCAAAAATCACCACTTACTAAAAATAGTAAGTTGTCTCATAGGCACTTGATATAAATAGTAAGTTGTTCCAGAAGGTGGATTTCACAAAGGGAGTATACACAAAGACAAAATTTCAAGTTGGCAACATCATTTGGGATTTAGAAGGGTGAATTTTAACACTTACCAAAATTAGTAAGTTTCCCCTTTCAAACATAGTAAGTGTTGAGAAAACATGAAGTTCAAGCTCGTAGAAGTGAAACCAGTCACTTCCCTCTTGTCGAGTATACAAGAGTAGGTGGCGTAATGCCACTCACCACGGATCCCAACGGTGTCTTTCGACACTCATTTCATGGTTATGTTTTTCTATGTACAATGTGCGAGGTGTAGTTTGCGATTAACGTCATCAAACTGTTTATGGTGTGTTTCATCAAGATGTTCAAATCAACATAGCAGTGTGATAGTGTTGCAAAGATTCATATCAGGGTCAATTTCAAGATTTAATCTCTCCAGAGGGGATCTCCATGAGTGACACTCTTGGTCACCAAAGTTTCATTCAACAGTGTTTTTAAACACTTAGTTCATGGTGTCCATGCGTCATACAAAGGAGTTTTCTCATGGTGTGAAGCATTCACAGGTTCACAATTCATTATTGCATATGAGAATCTCACCAATTCATTAGTAGATTGGAGTCAACTTTCATCAGAGATGGATCACTCTTCGTTCATGCTACTGAAAGCATATCCTTCTCTCTCCTTCTCCCTTTCTCCCTCTTCTTTCTCTCTGTTATCTCATTTTAGTGATTCCAGCTAAAATTAAGATAACCATAGAAATTTTTTAGAAAAATATCCTAAAAGGCCCTTTTGAAGAGATTTTCAGGTTTTTATTTTCATCAACATAAAAACATGTTTTTACATGATACATGCAAATTGTTTCCCGAAACCCAAAACAAGTCAGTTTGTCAGGTTTTCAGAACTCATAAACATTGGAACATGATTTGTAAAAGGCATGCTACATGTTTCTTGACTTCCAAAACCTGAAACATGATATGTTCCTTTGTGTTGGGTTTTCAGAAGATTGGAACATCCAAACATCCCATGCCTCATGTTGCTTGTTTCCCGAAACCCGAAACCCGAATTGATAGCTAATCCTTTGTATTGGGTTTCGGGCACTCCAAGCATGATGAAATGGCATTAACTCCGAGTTGTTAGGTAGTTGGCACATGTGTCAAGTGAAGTGTCATAAATGATAGGATTTTATAAATAGCCCAATTTTACACGTCATTTTTACCTATTGTAATTTTTTTCGCGTGGATTTTTCGTACTTGTGCTTGCGACCTCCAAACCCGATTGAGCTTCTTGATCAATTTCGTGTTCCATTTTTGATTATTTTTCGAGATTACTGAAGGTATTTTACTTTTCTTTCCGATTTGAGGTCTTTTGGATTTATATTTGAGATATTCTTTTGATGTTCTCCGTTCTTTCCTATTTTTCCTCTAGGTTTAGGGTTTTAGATTGTTTTCTTCATTTTATGTTGTATTCCATTGAAATTTCTTGTTTGGAATTCACCCCTAGGGTGTTTCTTTATTTTATCCCATGGAATATACCCTATTGATTATTGAAAAATATAAAATTCCTAATTGGTGAAATGGTGGGAATTTTGCATGTCCTGACACCTCAAAAACCTGATTCCTTTATTTTCAAGTTTTGCAGGGTGTTCAACATCTCCTTGTTTCTACCATTTGTCGGGCTTCATCGAGTGCTCAACAATCTCCAAGTTCCACCAGTGTATCGGGTTTTACCAAGTGTCGGACATCTATCAACCTCCGACATACACTTTGCAGTGTATCGGGTTTCTTCGAGTGTTCGACATCCTCCGATCTCTGCTTTGTGTTGGGTCTGGCGAAGTGATCAACATCTTCGACTCTTGCCGCAAATTGGATTTTACCAAGTAAATGACACCTACTAAGTTCCGACACTCTCTGCAGTCTGTCAAGTTTTGTGAAGTGTCCAACAAGACTTTATTTCCGACATACATTCTAGTGTGTCGGGTTTCATTAGGTGCTTTGCAAGTTCTAAAATTTGGATAGTGTGTCGAGGTTTGTGGGGTTGCTCAGCAAGCTTCCAAGTCTGATTGTTTAAATAGGAGTTGTCTAGGCATTCTTTCTTTAGGATTTCTCATGTCAAATCTGGATCATCTAAGGATAAGTCAGATAGGTCAAGGAAGATGAAATATAAGTACCGGAAAATGGAATCCCCCTCCTACATAGATTACAATTATGACATCCGAGATATAGAGCTTGGTAACATTGACATGGAAGACTTTTGGAATAGAACCAAGGATTCTTCTCAGAGTCCTTGGATGAAGTCAATAACCAACAGTGGCCTCCCTCTTGCAGCAGGATTCCCAATGTCTGCTCAATGCCCTGAGTTCATTTTGGCATGTGCTTCCAATTATGACTCGGACTCTCGCTCAGTGAAAAATCAAGCAAGAGAAGTCATAGTGAAGTTGGACGGAGGTTACTTTGATGGCCTCTTAAGATCACCCAAATTTCAAGAATATGTTGATGTAGATCTTAAGTTAGCACAGAAAGCTTGGGACAAAGATCAAGAAGACTGCATCAGGAATGTGAATAAAAAGTTCTTGATCAAGGCCAAACCAGTTGTCTCAAGGTTTCCCAAGTTTGTCCCCAGGAGTGATTTCATCCTTGAAATTAGTGACATCATCCTTGAAATTAGTGACATCATCACCTTGCTAAGTTGAGTATTTGGACTCCTTGAGTCAAGATACTTCCAAGGATGGAGGTATTAATTCATGGTCATTATGAAGAAGAACAAACAAGGGATCGATTAGAATAGTCTTATAAGTGATGAGATTGATTCCTAGATGAAGATAGTTTTAACTATGGGAAAATTCTATATATCGTCATATGTCATCTATGCGATGCATGGCATGAGAAATTATCCAGGGTAAGATGTAAAAGGAGATAGGATAACAAAACACATATATCGGTACTTCCCTCGAACTACAATGAAGGGTTCCAAGATCGATTCGAGACGAGTGAACAGCTTCTTTATTTTATGAAAATATCTGCAGGATGAACCCTGATCTAAGGAAAAGAAGAGTCTCTGACGAAGCATGGGCCAAAGTATCAAAATGGGGTTGTATCTTCTTACAGTTCAAGAAGTTCACATACCTTCAGGTGGTCATGTACCCAGGTGATCCTTTCTGATTTCCAAGATTCCCAGGTGATAAGTTGATCCTAATGGAGTTGGTAAGACAATTGTTGGATTTCCACAAATTCCAAAAAAGCAAACACAAGGCTATCGTATCCTTCCCTATTTCCATCGGAAGGTACACGTGCTTGACGGTGGTCAAAGATAAGAATATGGTGCACGAGCTTCAGGAAAATTTGAAGAAGCACATGAAGCACAGAGATGGATTTGATTTCAGAGGAGTCCTTAAATCATACGGGACTTTATATCTACGTGTTCCTAGCTTAGAAGATATTTGGATTGATCTTCGGAATAAGGTTGTCATCCGAAGAAAGGACAATAGCAGGTTGACAATTGAAGAAATCCAGATGTTGGATTTATCTAACATCCCAAAAGGCACTAAGGACAATGAGAGTGTCCTTGACACCTCGTATGATGGGTTGAACGAAGATCAATATGTATTCTCGGCCATTGATTGGTCCATTGCTGAGAAAGCTTCTATCACGGGAAGAGCTACTCAAATTCTTGCCCGTACTAAGGCATGGCTCATTTCTTGGGGAATGAGTTATAAAGAAGGGAGTTTTGCAAAGCTAGATACTTTGGAAGTGGGACCCTCAAAGGGGAAAAAGGAAAAGGATAAGAACCCTTCTAAAAGGCCAATGAAGGTTAAGTTTGTAAGAAAGGGAGAAGATCAAGTAACTACACTAGTGGCCACTCTCCCACAAATATTTGAGGTTCCTGATTCACCTCCACAACTAGAACAAGGAAATCCTCCTTCAAGAGAAGAGATTGTTCAACCTTCCATTCCTCTTTTGGTTGACAGTTTATCAGAGGTAAGTCTTCCTCTTACCTCTCAAGCTCTAATTTTTGAATCCTTGCCTCTTCCCATTCAATCTTCCTTGTCTCAAATTTCTTCACCAAGTTCTTGACCATGGCTAGTATCTTCTCTCGGCCTCTCACCTCTCCCCACTGGACCCCAATTAACCATGGACATGCCTCCTCCTACTACACCTTCATTCCCTGAATCCATTACCATAGACACTACACTTGCAGTGGTTACCACTCCACAAGCTAACCTTCCTCCACCTGAAGATGTGACCATAATGCCCTCGCAATGGGAGCAAATTCTTCCAATATGCCTCAATGGTTAGTAGATCAGACTCTGAGGAAGAGGAAGGTGGTTGTTCCATTACCATCCTTTGATTTTAGTTCCCTCAAGGTCACTCCTACCAAGTCGGCCAAGAAACCCAAAACAATCTCAAGGATTTCAGTGGATGCCTCAGTGCATAAATTTGCAGAGATTGCTACTCCCATGGAAAATAAAACTAAGGATGATATAATGGTCACATATTATCAGATCACAAGGGTGGCTCTAGGGAAAGTAACAATAGAGGGAGCACAACAGGATCGCACAAGATGCCATGAATGTGTTGTGCCAGAAGCTGAGGGAAACTAAGGCAAACAGATATGAGTTAAAAGAGAAATTACAATAGCTAACAGAAGTGCTACTCAAGCTCTCAAAGCCTCCTGAGTCAACACCATCATCCTCTACTCCTATCGGGTTTGATTTCTCATCGGTACCCATGATCGAGAAGATTAATGAGAAGGGGAGAACGGTCGATGAATGGATCCAAAGGCTGCTCTGTAAGGAAAAGAAGTCATCGAGGACACCGTGGAAGTCTACAAATCCTTAGAGGATATAAAGAAGGATGGAGAGAAAATGGATGATGAGTTTTCAGTAGAAATCGGGAACCTAGAGTTGACTTTCGAAGCTCTCCCAAACACTTTGAAACAGGTTCCATACCACATATTGGTCGAAGAAGGCATCATTCCACATGGGGATAAACATTTTCAGCTAACCAAAGCCATTAGATTTAGAATAAAGATTCTCAATGAAGCTTGCAGAAAATTGAGGGAATCAAGAGATCAATTGGTCGATGGCAAGAATGACTTAGAAGAAGAGCTAGTCAAGATCTATGCTAAGGTGTTGAGTGAAAGCTCGGGTATCCTACTGCACATTGATGATCTTTACAAACAGATCCAAGAATCAATTCAACATGAACCAACTTATGGATTCGGCCTGAAATCATTGACAGGTTTGTGAAAATTGAACATTCTTTGGAGACCCTAAGGAAACTCAACAAGAGACTGAAAAAGCTTCCTGGCAATGCTAGCGATACTCAGGAAACATGTGAAGTTCTAAGTGATCATTCCACCATGCCTGATGAAAATGAGATGCAGGGCATAATCTAAAAATTCCAAGAATTTCGGGACAAGTAGGCTTTGTTGGAGGAAGACAAAGATGATGATACAGAATAAGCACAATGTGACATGTCATTTCAATCTGAAATTGACATGTCTTTTTCATTTTTGTTTCGTCACATAGGAAGCAAATTTTGACTTGGTCTCCTACGTGAGAGTCAAGCAAAATAGGACTCTCATTAAAAAGACTATTTTCTAGGATTTATCCTATTTTCTCTCAACTCCTTTTATTATAAATAAGGGATGCTTATGCATTCCAAAAGTATGGAGATTTTTGGAATATTGAGATCTATTGTGAAGAAGAAAGACTTTGTGTTTTCTTTTAATCATTTAAGGAATAGAAGTTGATGCTATTTTACAAACTTTTTGTTGTGAGATATATCTTTCTTAAGATATTTTTCTTATGTTCATAATCTTAAGCTATTATTTGTTTAGCATCTTGATCGTTCTGATCATTTCAAACGTTACATTTGTTATCTAAAGCTCGTATGATTATTTTGTGCTCTGTGTTTACTCAAAAGAAAATATGTTCCTCTCATTTCCTTTCCATTGTGTTTTTCCATAATAGTAATTCCCTTTCCGATCCATTTTACTTTGAAAAACAAAATATCTCCATCTATTGTGGATATGGATTTCAGGATTCTATCCCAACCCCAATGGTTAGATTAGTGTGAATATTGTACATATTATTTTTGTTGTGTTTTAGATTAGTAATAAACAGACCTCACCTATCTTTGAGGAGGGATTTAATCCCATGTACTGTGGTTGAACCTCATATTTTAGCGTGACAAAATATCCAACCAACAGTTTTTGGCGACTCCACTGGGAATACGGATTGATAAGACTAAGCTTATCCTTTTGGTGTCTGGCGACTCTATATTTGCCTTATTTTCCAGATTCAAGTTGGCCAAGAATATCTTCACTCAGTTAAGCCAAGTGAAGGGTGAAACCGATCCATTCTTTAATCTGCCTTCAACAGATAATTTGAGGATTTCACCCAACAGTGTTACATCTAGCTGGGCAAGAAGTTCTTCGCCCATCCAAAGGACTCAGATTCCTCAAGAACAAGAAGTTTCTACAACTTGTCATGTATTACTCTTTCCGGATATTTAGATTCATGTACGCACTTCATTTAGAATAATGGCAGTACAAGCTATGCCTTGGGGTGCAGCTATTGGTCCTCTTTCCCTTACTCCACCATTGCATGACCTTCCTCATGGGTCACAGAAAAATATTCCTAAGTTCAACGGCAATGGAAAACAAGCATCTGATGAACACATTGCCTCATTCTTTGTTGCATGTGATGTTCTTGGGGTTGCTCACAAAGATGCCTTTGTTCGACTCTTTGTCGAAACATTGTATGGCATGGCAGCGGAATGGTTTTACCATCACCAAAATGCATGCATTACCAATTGGGCTATCATGAGATCTGTATTTGAAACAAGGTTCAAACCAGCTAAAGATTCTCATGCCTTATTAGCACAGCTTACACACATGAAGAAGGAGCCTTACGAACCCATGCAGAACTTCATAGCCAAATTCAACAAGCTAATCCACAAGATTCTAGATCTCGCTATTCCTACTCTTGAAAATCAGAAGTGTTTCTTCATCAACGCTCAACCTCTTGATGTGAGCTTCTTGTTGAGAAGATCTGTTATCCCGATTTGGCCACCGCTCAAGCTACAAACCCTGAAATAGAAGACGATCTTATTCTAGCTAGAAAGATCAGAAAAGAATCATCCAAGCCTAAAAATCAAAGTTCTTCTCAGAGTACTACTGATCCAATGATTCAGAAGATGGCTAACGACTTGATCGCTTTGAAAAATCAAATGTCTCAATAGGTGAGAAACGTTCCGTATCGGGATATTCCTAGATGAAATTTCAATAATATCAATGGTGCTCCCACAAGAGATAGACCGCGGTTGATTGTTACTCAACCAAGACTAGCTATTGAAGCTCCTCTTGTTAATGCTACAGTAGAGATAGTCGAAGAAGATGAAGAACTAGAAGAAAAAGATTGAAGCTTCGGGATATCTTTGATGAGTCCTATGGCGATTCAAATTTGGCGACTCTAGCATTGGGTATTTGGAATAAGAAGAAGACAGATGCAAACATGATGGTCAATTATTTTTGGTCTTCACTCGATCCCAATTTTAGAATCCTAGAAAACCGGTTGAAGGCTCTAAGGAGAAGAATAAATAAGCTCCTGTGATCATGGCCAAGAGAGGCTCTCCTATCTCAGCACAACCTGAAAAGGAGACAACTAAAAAAGTAACAACTTCTTCTTATTCTCCTTCTCCTGCTCCCAATACCGGTATCTCGGCTCAAACCAATATAACCGTTGACTGAGCCTACCATCATTCCTTCATATCTACTTTTGACATTATTGACCATGCAAAAAGAACTAAGATCCAAATGTCAGAAGTAGAATATCTTCATTAAATCTTGAGCAATTTGAAAAGATTTCCAAATTCATTAGAAGCAAGGTTGTTGTCCCTTCATCTTCAAAAGGAATTTTTCAAGTCCTACTCAACCTTTTCCTCAGACCAATATGACCTATGTTTCTTCTTTAGGAAAGATCGAACCATTTTATTTGTCTTTACTCATAAACGGGTTCAAACTCAGCAATTGCATAATTGACTCAGGAGCTTCCGATAATGTGATGCCTGCAAAAGTAGCTCATGCCCTTGGACTTACTTTGACTAAATCATATGGACGGTGTTACTCCATGGAAACCAAGCAAGTTCCCTTGATTGGTCAAATCAAAGATGCACAATTTGCATTTGTCGCCTTCCCAGAGAAGAGAGTAAAAATGACCATTCTGGTTGTTGATATCCCAGCTACTTACGGTATTCTCTTAGGAAGATGTTTTTGTAAAGATGTCGGGGAGAGATCAATATAGACTGGACCAAGGCTAAAATTCCAGTTAATGAATTTCCTCGTATTCTCCATCCTAAGCCTCAAGCGAAGTATTTAGTCACTAAATCGGATGACCCCAAGGCTCAAATTCTCTTCAAAGATGTTGGCTTAGGGAATTATTTCATGACATCAGAGGTACCAACTGTAAATGTTAAGGAAGAGGATCCTAATGGTATTTGGACCCTCGAGTTTGATGGGAGTTGTTCAACTATTAGATCAGGTGTTGGCATAGTTCTTATATCTCCAAATTTTGAGATCTTTCCCTTTGCTTTCAAGTTGCAGTTTGATAATACTAATAACACAGCTGAATATGAAGCTTTGTTATTAGGATTAGAAATGGAAAGACAAAAAGGAATCCAAAACCTCAAAGTGCAGGGAGATGCGGAGCTCATTGTAAATCAAGTGAAAGGGGTTTATCAAGTGAAAAATGATCGCCTAAAGCATTACAGGAACAAGGTATGGGACAACGTAGAATGCTTCAATGTTTTTTCTATCAAGGCAGTTTTGAGGGATTATAACGACAAAGCCGATTCATTGGTCGTGTCTGCATCTCTTCTCCTTCCTCATCCACAGTTCAAACAAGACATGTACACCATCAAAATTTTGTACCATCCCAGTGTTCCAGATAATTCAGCACATTGGCAAGTATTCAATGATGATCAACAGGTACTATCTTTCCTTGAAAAAGCCAATTATTTTAGTGAACTATATTTTGAAGGATCAGAATCAGCTTTCCATGAATCTGTTTTGAGTTCATATCAAGAGATTAATGGTGAGTTCATTCAACTAAAAGGAAACAAGATTCCCAAGGATTGGTTTCTCTGGAAGGTTTGTTTGACAAGCATGACCGATTTATTTAGGGTAAAAGGAAAGCTGAAGGTGCTTCCTCGTCAGAGGTAGATCAAGTTAACATGGGTTCTGTTGATCAACCGTGGATGGTAAACATCGGTAAATGTTGTTCACCAGAGGAAAAATAAATATTCTCTTCACTCTTGAAGAGATATATGGACGTCCTAGCATGGTCATACGTGGATCTAAAGTTTTCAAGCCCAAGGATGTGCAACATAGCATTCCTTTAAAGCACGAAGTTAAACCCCACGGGCGAAGGCAGAGACATTACAACCCAAAGATCTCGGGGACTATTCTTGGTGAAATTCGGAAAATGTTAGGCAAGAAATTATCTTTCCGATCCATCATTCCACAGGTTGTGGACATTGTCCCATGTGAAAAGAAGAATGGTGAAATATGAATTTACGCGTTGACTTCTAGAATCTCAACAGGAGTCTTCATTAAAGGAAAATTATCAATGCCCATCATGGACCAGGTATTACAAAAGCTGTCACTAGAGTAGAAATATTATCCATGCTTGATGAATTTTTGGGGTATAACTTGAAGTCAACATCAAACTTGTTCTTCACTCCATGAAAGAAAATAACAGTGTGGGACTTGAAGAGTGAGAAAGGAATCTCCAGAGAAAAAGGCTGGTTCCTATTCCTCTGTTCGGTGCATACGAAATATGCGAGAGGGTTTTCCTCAAAATCTAATCTAATTTGCCAAGGAGACAAAGGAAAGAAGATGCATAAAATAAATCTAAGCTAATAGAGGTGATGCACCAGGAATGAAGAACATATGCTTTGCCAAATTTAACACGAGATCATGTAGATGTAACACACATCATGCACTGAGATAGCAAAAATGCAATGAAAGATCAAGAATGACATAATAAATATGTAAGAGGGTTTAGAAGTAACCACGAGACACATATATATATTGCTCAAGGATAGATTCAATACATTGCAATGGCCAAAAGGCAAAAAACGGTGTTACAGTCTATATGGGAGGTTTGAAAACTCCACAAATCTTCTTATGAACAGGAGAGAAGGGAGGGTGCAAAGCGGAAATGTCCCACCTTAGAAAGAAACCCCTCCTTACAATTTATAGGAAGAATGGGAGAGCAAAGAGAGAGGAATTCGAAATCTGCCCCAACCACCTCTAGGTTGCATTTAATTCGTCCATCATGGCAGAAGCGGCGGGTTACGGCAAGCGGCGGTTTGTCTAGCGAGCGGCGGGTTGTTTGCTGCATTAAAGTGGTTGTTGAAGCATTACCTCTGCTTGTTATTTCGCGCCAGAGGCGTTTCTCAATTTTCATCCTCCAAACTGAACCAAAATGCAAGATTGACCTTGGAAACGTGTAGAGAATCTCATAAGCTTTCCGTTGATATCAAGAACGTGCAAATCCGAGCTCTGGATCGAAAGATATGTCGATCTGAAGATTTAGGGCACGGAACAGGCGAAAACGGATTTTGAAATATTTTCCCGCGCACTGCCACTTGGATGCCACGTGGCATGCTCTGATTCGCTGAATAATTCTCTCTCTTCTACTTTTAGTAACTTGTCTTTTGAATTTTCCTTGTGGGCCCTAGCTGGGACACGTGGCACTATCCCATTGGTTCGGATCGGTGCTCGAAAACTCGCCCATTGACTTTTTGACTTTTCTCTTGTGAGGACACGTGGCAGCTTCTGATTGGTCCTCGGCTGATTCGGCTCCTACGCGTACTTCGCCTCCATTTGTCCCGGATGTCCCATTTGATTTTGGGCCCTTTGTGCTCATTTCGGCCGGTTCGGGCAGTTCGGGCATTTTTGGCCCGCTTGTCCCACTTTGCTTCGGACTGACTTGACTCTTTTCGGCCGGTTCGGCCGGTTCGGGCATTTCTGGCCCGCGCGTCCCAATTGCTTTTGGGCTCCTTGTACTGTTTTCGCGCGATCCGGCCGGTTCGGGCATTTCGCGTCCATTTGTTCCACTCGTCCCGAATGCTACCCTCTTCAGCAGTTAGCCAATTTTTCTCCTCGGCTGGATCGGCTTTTCGCGCCCGCCGCGTACTTCTGTCCCACTTGTCCCATTTGCTTTGTGGGCCGCCTGGACTCATTTCGGCCGGTTCGGGCGGTTCGCGTACCTTTGTCCCACTCGTCCCACCTTGTGCTGGACCAGGACTTAGCCGATTTTCACAATTTTTACTGGCCCAAACTACTTGCTTTCTGCAACCTTCTCCGCACTTTCTCAAAGCTTGCTCCCTCCTTCTTCGGCCTAGGGAGTTTAGAAAGATTCCTGAAGGGACCCTAGAAACCTGATTTTGCTCTGAATCAGTCATTTTTCTTGGAATTTGGACATCCTGATGCATGTTATCAAATTTACCCTGGGGGGTGAATTTTGGATAACAATTTGGCGACTCAGCGGGATCATTCTGCCTGCTAGATGAAAAGGCCAGTTGCCTGAAGCCATCCATTGGGCATGGAGTCATCAAATATTACATTAGAATCCAAAGCCCGACTTAGAATGTGCAAAGGGAAAGATGGAATGTGACCTGATTTAGCAAAGACATGCATCATCTCCATAGACAGGTAAGGTGTGCCCGAGGCACTTAGGAAAACAAAACTAATTACAGCAAAACAATGTGCACAAGCACTTGGAGGAAGAAAATCTAATCTAGTATTTACTGAGATGTAGTGAAACTCCCTCTAGAAGCAACGCTTGAGATAGATTCCATTCTTTGGAATCTGCGGTTCTTCACCATCAGTATGAGGCCAATTGGAAAGCATTGTTGTTCTTGCACTTTGTGACCATGTATGGGCCACTCCAAATGGCATCAAATTTTGAATGCCTTCTGGTTTTGCTCTGTCCACATCCCATTTCAATACTAGATCTCCTACTTGAAAAGATCTATCTTTGGCCTTCTATCAAAGGTCTTCTTGATCAAAGCTTTGATCCTTTTCCATTGCTTGGAATGCACGATCTCGATTTCTTGCAGCTCCATCAATTCTGCATATCTCACCTTCATGGGTCCAAACTCTAGCAATTCCGGTTGTTTCATGAGTTCCAGCGTTGGCAACTCAAGTGAGAGGGCAAGATTGCCTCTCTTAGTAGAACAAGCCTAAATGGAGAGTTACTGTGGACCTTTTGGGAGTTATCCTATCAGCCCATAAGGTGACTTGATTTGTATGCCAAGCCTTGATTCTCATCAAGAGTCCTCTAATGATCCTCGGCAAGTTTTTGTTTGTAGACTCGGCTGGCCATTACCTTGAGGGTAATAGTTTGATGAAGTCTTGAGGTAGATCCGTTCTTGACAGCCCACTCGGTAATTTTAGATCGATGAATGCCCGATGCATTATCGGAGACTATTGTAGCGAGGCACACCAAATCGTAGTTATCCCTCGTAAAAGTCCAAGATCTTTAGACTCATTCGCCTCTTTGAGTGCCACTTCCTTGTCCATCTGGTGAAGTAGTGCATGCATGGTGTCAAATCCATTTGTGCCCTTGGCTCGGGTGGGATTGATGATTCCATGAAGTCAAACCCCATTGCATGAATGGCTGGTCAGCTGAGATTGGATGCAATGGGAGGGCTGCAGTCTCTCTTTTCTGTGAAGAATGCACAATTCTTACATTTCTTGATCCATGCATAGCAATCACTAAAGATTTTAGGCCAATAATAACCAGCCTTCATGATTTTGGTTGTCACTCTTGGTGCAAAATGGCCACCAGCTGGTCCATCATGAAACTCCTTTAATACCCTTTGAATCGACTTTGTGTTAATGCATCTCGTGACACTCCATTGACATCCTTCTTGAACAAAACTCCATCAATGATGGTATATGGAATAACTGCGCACACGAAGTGTCTTCTTCTTGCTTTGCTCATTTCTAGAGGGCACATGCCCGTCTGTAGAAAATGTATCATATTTTGAGTCAACGGGAATGGACTCATCATCATTTCTGTTTTTGATCATTTTGTAAAAGCGGGACGAGCGTCTTCTTTATCTTACGGGTTGTTTAGTTGTTTGGAAGCGAGCTGCTCACACAAAGCCCTTGCCTCTTACCGAGCTTGGTGATCTTGATCTCAATGTCATACTCCATGACACGGGTGATCCATCCTGCCCTTTTCTCATTCAAATCCTTGTTGAGGAGGAAGTCCTTAACTTGACATGTGAGACCAGCAAGCTGGACCTTGTTGTTTGAGATTAAATGCTTGAACTTCTTCAAGCTCGACTATGACACATGTTTTTCAATAAAAGAGTACCTCAATTCCACGGTCATTTAGGCTTTGGCTAAAGAAGGCAATTGGCTGTTCATCATTATCTTTATTACATTTGCACCAAAATGGCGAAATAGTGTCATCACCCCCAAATGCATAGAGGATGAAATCCTTGGAAAAGTCCGGGTTGATGAGAGTGGGTGCCTGGGAGATGGCTTCTTTGATTGCTTCAAAACTCTCCTTGCCTTCTGCCGTCCATTTGAAAGCCATGTTTTTCTTAACATTTTGGTGATGGGCTTGACAAGGGCTGCAAAATTTGGGACAAACCTCCGAACAAAGTTTATCCTTCCCAGGAAACTTTGAAGAGCCTTTTTGTGACTTGCGATGGCGAGCTCTTATGGCTTGACCCTTTACGGATCAATTGCTAATCCTTCCTTGGAGACAATATGGCCAAGAAGTTTCCCTTCATGTGCAAGAAAGATGCACTTCTTAGGATTTAAAGACACTCCAAACTTTCTACACCTCTGAAATACTTGCCTGAGGTGAAAGAGATGGTCTGCAGCATTCTTTGAGAAGACAGTGATATCATCTAGGTATACCAGCACTATCTTGTTAATCAAGCCTTTGAATGCCATATCCATAGCTCGCTGGAATGTTGCTCCGGCGTTCGACAGTCCAAATGGCATCTTCTTGTAAGCATATGTGCCCCATTTGGTTGTGAAGGCTGTCTTGAACTGGTCTTCCTCCTTCACCATAATTTGATTGAAGCACAGTATCCATCAAGCGGCGAAAACCTTTACGACCCATTCTGACACTGCATATTTGCTCCATGGAAGGGAGTGGATAATGGTCCTTGAGAGAGGCTCTATTCAAATCTCTGAAGTCAACACATAGCTTTGATCTCTCCACTTTTCTTTACATTGGAACTAAGTTGTGCACCCAACTAGAATGCTTGATTGGGAATATAATTGCTTTGACTCAATCAGCTTGTCCAATTCTTTCCTCATGAGAGGCTCCATGTGTGGATTGGTGGTCTCTGTTTACGTGAGGCTTAGTATTTGGATCCAACTCGATGGTATCTTTGAGCTAAGTTGGGATTGAAGCCCTTGAGTCTTCATAGCTCAAGCAAACACGTCGGGGAATTCTTGACAAAGGCTGTATGAACTCATATCTCTCTTGCTCGGTTGTCATTTTCCAATTTGCGATGGCTTGTTCTCTTTTACCAAGATGGATACCGAATCTTCCCTCTTGACACTGAATATTTGCTTTCTCCTTTCTAAACTGATCATTGGGGTTAAAAATGGACTCCAGGTGACAAGTCCCTTGGGCGGCTTGTCGATTCTCGGTTGTATCACTGGTCACCATATTCTTGTTTGAACTTCTCTTGATTTTTAGTGAGAACTCGGCTTCTTCTTCTGAAGTGGATGATTTGCTGGTCATTCTCAAATACTTGCCAATTGACATCGTTATCCGGCCTTTGAAGGCCTCACAATCACGTGGATGTTTGGTGTACCTTGTCTTGTTGAATGTTTTCTACAATGTCAAAGGTTGCCCCAACTGCTATGAAGCTTTGTCGGCGACTTGATTCTCTTTTACGGAATGGCCTTGATCTTTGAAAGCCTCAAAATCTTCCATGAGGTCCCACACCTGTTTTTGTAGCATCGAGTAGATCATTTTTGGCGGCATGTTGTCCCTTGACCTGATTTACAATCAGCTCACTTGTCCCCCAAACACTTGCAAGTTATTTATTTTTCTCTTTATTGCCCATGCATCCCTTGCACCAAGGCTTCATATTCAGCGAGTGTTATTGGAGCATGCAAATTGAAATCTAAAAGCTGAATAATACTTTACTCCTTGAGGTGTGAAATAAGCATGGCTCCACCTCCTGCGCCTTGTCTACTCCTTGATCCATCAAAAAAGCAGTTGCCATACCTCATTGTCATCCTTGTGGCTTGGCTTGGTGATGTTAGGAATAGGTTGACTTTCTTCGTGTATACAATATAGACCCCTAGCTCGAGATTCTTCTACTTCTTGATAAGGATCAAAAGCATGCACCTTGCTTGCCCATTCATCAAGAGTCAAATGGGATACTTCCACCTTAGTGTCGGCTTCATCGGTGCGAGGTGATCTTCTTGATCAAATCTTTGAGCAATTGGTATTAATATGACTTGGAGTATAGGGCTCAATGTGGAAATCTGCAATAGGTTCCGACCTAATTGTAGCTTTAGTTCCATACCTCGTTACGAGCGGCATGTGTGACCAATCGGCGGACAAATATCCCCCAATCTTGGCGGTAAAGTCCCTTGACAAGCGAGAGGGCAAAGAGTGGTGGAAGGTCTATGGCCCGATATATCTTGTAAGACAACAACATTTGGACATGCATGCGAGGTAAGACTCAAATTTTTAATCACTCCAAGCTGTTGCTTTATTGCTGTCCCATCCAGTGCACTACTCCCTAGATGTTATTTCATCTTTGGAGCCCTAGGCGATCAGCTATCTGTTTAGGCATTCTTGAGCTACTTGCCCCGAGTCTATCATGCGATTATGCACTAGCTGATTTCAATAATTAACGAAACATAGAAAGGGGGCTTGACATTCTACCTTGTTGTGTTCCATGATTTCCTTGAGTGGGCAGCATTTGTAAGCACTTTGTCTTGCCTTTGAACTGCTGATTTGAAGTTGGCCAATCCTTTATGGCGACTTGCGTGATTTCTTTGGCACAGGATGGATAGGGATTCCCACATAGATATATTGACGTTTGTCTTCTTCATCGATCAATAATCTTGAATGGTGATGAAGGATCTCTCTGCTCCCTTGGTTTGCACATTTGCCCCTTGAATATGGGCAGCAACAGTGGCATTTGATTTGGCCTAGGGGCTGTTTTTATGCCCTTGTGCATTTGAAGCCCAGGTTTTGCTTGCCATCATTTGTGGAGTGTGGGGAGGTTGAGGATTGGTGGGACTAATGGCTGTTCTTCACCCAAATTTCTCCTTTTTGACCTTGTGTTGGCAGCAACACCACTGAAAACTATCGATTCATGCCACGAAATCCTCTTGCCATTTACCAACGTGGTATCATTTGGGGCTGATTCTTTGTTGGAATGTTTCTTGTTGTTGGCTATTTTCTTGACTACTCTCACCCTCCACACCAGCACTTGTTACCATTAAAGCTTGGGTTAGAGCACCATTATAGCACATGGATTGATTATGGGGTTCATTACATGGAAAACACCAATCATACTCTGGGCAATGTTGTTTTGTCTTTGGTACTAATGCCTTAGAGCGAGATATGGCATTTGGATTATAGAGGCTGGAATGGTCTATTGGCGGGAGGCCTTGTTTGATTCATATTTGTGGCTGGATTAGGTGGTCTTTGAGGCTGATATGGCTGCCTATTCGGTTGAGCTTGAGGCTGATCGAAGGTCTAAAACCTTGAGCTTCTTTGCCTCTTGAGTGTGACCAGCTCATTACCTAAATTTTGCAGTTGCTTCATGACTTCTTGAAGCTCATTTGGGGCACTTGGAGATGAAGTGGAAGCTTCATTTGAACTCTGATTTCTAGGAATGGGAGAAGGAGCTAAGACAGGTGCCTGACTAGTACTTGGGCTCTCTAAGCTTGGATATAATGGCATTGGAGGCCTAGGAGATAGCTTGCCAGCATGAATCAGACAATTTTCAGCTCTAATGGCAATATTATAAGCGGCGAGGGATAGTTGTGCCTCCCATGGATTGAATCAATATAGAAATATCAGAATTTAAAGCTTTAAGGTAGTATAGAAAAGCACCTTCTGCTGTTGGTCTGACTGCTACTGGAATTCTATCCCAAGATCTTTGAAATCTGAAGTTGAAATCGATTAGTTTGCTCATTGGAAGCTCTCTTGATGGTTGTCGGCTGCTCCAAAAGAGACAAGTTGTCTCCCTTCTCTCAAATTGATTATGAAGTGCAATACACGGTGATTCCGGTTTGTGATAGAGCCGGCTCAAGGCTCCTAAACCATTGCAATGCTTTCCCCTTGAATGAAGACGCCCCGGCATTTGTGACTACTTGCATCTCGTCGATCTCATGGATTGCACAAATGTTAGCAATGTCCTTGACATGATCGCGAGTGGTCGATTTTCTCCGATAAAGTATGGAATGTTCTTGATCTTTAACTTTCTTTGGGATTGGATTTTGTGCAGAGCAAGTGAAAGTTTGCTTTGCTGTGAAGTTGACATAGGGGTTCCTTGGTTGCGCCATTCTGATTGGTCTTAAAATCCTTGTATATTGAAAGAAAGGCCGCTCAGGTGGAGGAGTTGAGAGAGTTCTGTTTGGTGGAGATGGAGACCTTTGAATCCTTCTTCCTCTTTGCCTTCTTCTTGGAGATAGTTGCAGGTATTCAAACAGCACTTCCTCTTCTCCAGCTCTTGATCTTGTGATTCTTCTCATAAGCTTTTAGGGCTGACTGCTGGAACCAGTTGATTCCTCCCCTTGGAGTCGCCAGATATGCAAATAATAGCTCTTTTCAAGCAAGAAAATTGCAGCAGATGCATATCAACCTTGCTGCAAATAGAAATGAGACCTCTGTCCCACCGGGCGTGCCAAAACTGTTAGTGCAAAATCACAGCACCCCTGGGTATTGATCAGGTTTCTAGGTTGATTACTAATATCCAGTGTGATTGCATCAACATTGAATCCTTTCTCCAAGTGTGGGACTTGAAGAGTGAGAAAGGAATCTCCGGAGAAAGGCTGGTTCTATTCCTCTGTTCGGTGTGCATACGAAATATGCGAGAGGTTTTCCTCAAAATCTAATCTAATTTGCCAAGAGACAAGGAAAGAAGATGCATAAAATAAATCTAAGCTAATAGAGGTGATGCACCAAGGAATGAAGAACATATGCTTTGCCAAATTTAACACGAGATCATGTAGATGTAACACAACATCATGCCTGAGATAGCAAAAATGCAATGAAAGATCAAGAATGACAGTAAATAAATATGTAAGAGGGTTTAGAAGTAACCACGAGACACATATATATATTGCTCGAGGATAGATTCAATACATTGCAATGGGCCAAAAGGCAAAAAACGGTGTTACAGTCTATATGGGAGGTTTGAAAACTCCACAAATCTTCTTATGAACAGGAGAGAAGGGAGGGTGCAAAGCGGAAATGTCCCACCTTAGAAAGAAACCCCTCCTTACAATTTATAGGAAGAATGGGAGAGCAAAGAGAGAGAATTCAAATCTGCCCCAACCACCTCTAGGTTGCATTTAATTCGTCCATCATGGCAGAAGCGGCGGGTTCTGGCAAGCGGCGGTTTGTCTAACAGAAGCGGCGGGTTGTTTGCTGCATTAAAGTGGTTGTTGAAGCATTACCTCTGCTTGTTATTTCGCGCCAGAGGCGTTTCTCAATTTTCATCCTCCAAACTGAACCAAAATGCAAGATTGACCTTGGAAACGTGTAGAGAATCTCATAAGCTTTCCGTTGATATCAAGAACGTGCAAATCCGAGCTCTGGATCGAAAGATATGTCGATCTGAAGATTTAGAAGACGCAGAGCAGTAAAACGGATTTTGAAATATTTTCCCACGCATTGCCACTTGGATGCCACGTGGCATGCTCTGATTCGCTGAATAATTCTCTCTCTTCTACTTTTCGGTGGGCTGTCTTTTGAATTTTCCTTGTGGGCCCTAGCTGGGACACGTGGCACTATCCCATTGGTTCGGATCGGTGCTCGAAAACTCGCCCATTGACTTTTTGACTTTTCTCTTGTGAGGACACGTGGCAGCTTCTGATTGGTCCTCGGCTGATTCGGCTCCTACGCGTACTTCGCCTCCATTTGTCCGGATGTCCCATTTGATTTTGGGCCCTTTGTGCTCATTTCGGCCGGTTCGGGCAGTTCGGGCATTTTTGGCCCGCTTGTCCCACTTTGCTTCGGACTGACTTGACTCTTTTCGGCCGGTTCGGCCGGTTCGGGCATTTCTGGCCCAGCGCGTCCCAATTGCTTTTGGGCTCCTTGTACTGTTTTTGCGCGATCCGGCCGGTTCGGGCATTTCGCGTCCATTTGTTCCACTCGTCCCGAATCTACCCTCTTGACGATTAGCCAATTTTCTCCTCATTGGATCGGCTTTTCGCGCCCGCCCATGCGTATACTGTCCCACTTGTCCCATTTGCTTTGTGGGCCGCTTGGACTCATTTCGGCCGGTTCGGGCGGTTCGCGTACCTTTGTCCCACTCGTCCCACCTTGTCTTTGGACCGGGGACTTAGCCGATTTTCACAATTTTCTTGGCCCAAACTACTTGCTTT
Source organism: Taxus wallichiana var. yunnanensis (assembly GCA_018340775.1). NCBI lineage: Eukaryota > Viridiplantae > Streptophyta > Pinopsida > Cupressales > Taxaceae > Taxus > Taxus wallichiana. The sequence goes on from CM031244.1 coordinate 19,049,294, forward strand.
CTGCTGACCTTCTCCGCACTTTCTCAAAGCTTGCTCCCTCCTTCTTGGCACAGGGGAGTTTAGAAAGATTCTGAAGGGACCCATACAGAACCCTGATTTTGCTCTGAATCGGTCATTTTCTTGGAATCTACCAAGTTGGTACAAGGAAGGGGCTTGTGCCAATTGATTAGAAAATAATGCTAAATGTGAAAAAACTTAGAATACCTCTTCGGAATCGCCCATGGTGCTTTTTGTGAGCACAACCGACAAATGGTACACGAGATATTGCTTTCTTTATGACTTATAGTGAATGCTCCTGCATTAAGCCAAAAGGAGAAGAGGAAAGCTAAGTTAAGATATCAAGATACATCCTATGGGATAATGAACTATCTGAAAAGGTATTGATGGTGTATTCTGCCTTTGTGTTGATAAGTTTCAGCGGTGAGGTTGCTTAAAGTCCTTCCATAATCTAGCATGTAGAGGACATTTCTCCTCCTCCATGACAACTTATAAGATCCTACAAGCTAGGTACTATTGGCCTACTCTCTTTCAACACTCGGCAGAATGGGTGTCCAAATGTGAAGCTTGTCAACATTTTGTTGGTCACCCTAAGTTACCAGCTCTTCCCCTTAAGCCTGTGGTGATTAAAGAACCTTTTCACCAGTGGGGAATTGATTTCATTGGAGTATTAAATCCTACCTCTAGTGTGGGACACAACTACATGCTCACTACTATGGACTATTTCACCAAGTGGGTGGAAGCTACACCCATCAAGCGAAACCTCACGAAGTTATCTGCAACTTCCTCAAAGAAAATATAATTGTTATATTTGGCATTCCTCACAAGATTGTTGCCGACAATGCCTCCAATTTCTCATCCCATGAGTTGACATAATTTTTTATGGATTTGGGATCATGTTGGCTCATTCATCCAATTACTACCCTCAAGGCAATGGTCAAGCTGAATCAAGCAACAAAAACCTAGTGACCATAATCAAAAAGTTGGTTTATGAGAATCAGAGGACATGGCACAAAGCATTGTATGATGCATTGTGGGCAGATTGGATTACTCCTAAATGAGCTATTGGGATGTCCCCATTCCAGGTGTTGTATGGGATCAACATTGAGATACCTATCTCTGTAGAATTGCCAGCCTTACAGTTAGCTAAAGCAATTGAGGATGAAACTTTTCAAAGTTCTATTGAGAAAAGGATAATGTACCTAGCCAGGCTAGAAGAAGAATGGAGTAAGGTGGTGGATCACATCATAGACCATTAGATCAAAGTCAAAAGAATATTTGACAAGAAATCAAAGCAACGTGATTTCCAGGTCAGAGATCTAGTACTTCTCTGGGACAAGAGAAGAGAACAGAAAGGGATGCATGGAAAGTTTGATTCTTTATGGAAAGGACCTTTCAAAGTACATCAGCTGAATGGTGAAAATATATTTTGTCTATCATACCTTGATGGAGAGTTGCTCCCTCTACCTTTCAGTGGTCAACATCTGAAGTTGTTCCATCAGTAATGCAAGATGCTCTCATGCATTGTACATAATTTGTTTTCTGTTGTGTGTTTTCTTTTTGTTTCCTTTCTTTCTTTCTTTGTTTTTTTTTTCTTTCTTTAGACTTTGTATCCCAATGGGTAAAACCAGAGATTCTGAGTTCTCTTCCTTGGATGTCACCAAGAAATTCTCCAACTGGAGCCAGCTGTTATCTCATTTTAGTGATTCTAGCAAAAATTAAGATAACCATAGAAATTTTTTGGAAAAATCTCCTAAAAGGCCCTTTTGAAGAGATTTTCGAGTTTTCAAGTTTCAACAACATAAAAACATGTTTTTTACATGCTACATGTAAATTGTTTCCCAAAACCCGAAACACGAAACAAGTCAGTTTGTCAGATTTTCAGAACTCATAAACATCGGAACATGACTTGCAAAAACCATGCTACATGTCGCTTGACTTCCAAAACTCAAACTGATATGTTCCTTTGTGTCGGGTTTTGAAACCTTGGAACATCCAAACATCTCATGCCTCATGTTGCTTATTTCCCAAAACCCGAAACTGAATTAATAGCTAATCCTTTGTATCGAGTTTTCGGGCACTCCAAGCATGATGACATGGCATTAACTCTGAGTTGTCGGGTAGTTGGCATACGTGTTCGGTGAAGTTTCATAAATGCTAGGGTTTTATAAATAGCCCAATTTTACATGTCATTTTTACCTGTTGTAATTTTGCTACGTGGATTTTTCGTACTTGTGCCTACGACCTCCAAACCCGATCGAGCTTCTTGATCGATTTCGTGTTCCGTTTTCGATTATTTTTGAGATTACTAAAGGTATTTTACTTTTCTTGCTGATTTGAGGTCTTTTGGATTTATATTTGAGATATTCTTTTGATGTTCTCCATCCTTTCCTATTTTTCCTCTAGGTTTAGGGTTTTAGATTGTTTTCTTCATTTTATGTTGTATTCCATTGAAATTTCTTGTTTGGAATTCACCCCTAGGGTGTTTCTTTATTTTATCCCATGGAATATACCTTGTTGATTATTGAAAAAATCTAAAATTCCTAACTGGTGAAATGGCGGGAATTTTGCATGTCCTGACACCTCAAAACCTTATTCCTTTATTTTCAAGTTTTGCAGGGTGTTCAAAATCTCCTTGTTCCGTCGTTTGTTAGGCTTCATCGAGTGCTCAACAATCTCCAAGTTCTACCAATGTATCGGGTTTTACCAAGTGTCAGACATCTATCAACCTCTGACATACACTTTGTAGTGTATCGGGTTTCTTTGAGTGTTTGACATCCTCCGATCTCCGCTTTGTGTCAGTGGCGAAGTGATCAACATCTTCCGACTTCCGCCAGTGCATTAGGTTTTACCAAGTGTCTGACATCTACTAAGTTCCAACACTCTCTGTAGTCTGTTGGGTTTTGTGAAGTGTCCAACAAGACCTTATTTCTAACATACATTCTAGTGTGTCGGGTTTCATCAGGTGCTTTGCAAGTTCTAAAATCTGGATAGTGTGTTGGGTCTATGGGGTTGCTCAGCAAGCTTCCAAGTCTGATTGTTCAAATAGGAGTTGTCTAGGCATTCTTTCTTCAAGATTTCTCATGTCGGATCCTAGATCACCTAAGGATACATTAGATAGGTTAGGGAAGATGAAATACAAGTATTGGAAAATGGAATCCCCCTCCTACATAGATTGCAATTACGACATCCGAGATACGGAGCTTGGTAACATTGACATGGAAGACTTTTGGAATAGAACCAAAGATTCTTCTCAGAGTCCTTGGATGAAGTCAATGACCAATAGTGGCATCCCTCTTACAACAGGATTCCCAATGTCTACTCAATGCCCTGAGTTCATTTTGGCATGTGCTTCCAATTATGACTAAGACTCTCGCTCAGTGAAAAATCAAGTAGGAGAAGTCGTAGTGAAGTTGGATGGAGGTTACTTTGATGAACTCTTAAGATTACCAAAATTTCAAGAATATGTTGACGTAGATCTTAAGTCAGCACAGAAATCCTAGGACAAAGATCAAGAAGACTGCGCATCGGGCATGTGAATAAAATGTTCTTGTTCAAGGCCAAGCCGATTGTCTCAATCTTTCCCGAGTTTTTCCCGGGAGTGATTTCATCCGTGAAATCGGTGACATCGTCACCTTGCTAAGTCAAGTATTTGGACTCCACGACTCAAGATACTTCCAGGATGGATGTATCAATTCATGGTCATATATGAAGAAGAAAGAACAAGGGATCGATTTGAGCGATCTTATAAATGATGAGATTGATTCCGAGATGAAGACAGTTTTAACTACGGGAAAATTCTATATGTCATCTATGCAGCGGTGGCATGAGAAATTATCCAGGTTGGATGCAAAACGAGATAGGATAACAGAACACATATATTGGCACTTCCACCGGTGATAATGAGGGATTCCAAGATCAGTTTATAAGAGTGAATGATGCTTTCTTTTATGAACATATATGCAGGATAAACCCTAATCTAAGGAAAAGAAGAGTCTCTGACGAAGCATGGGCCGAAGTATCAAAATGGGGTTGTATCTTCTTGTAGTTCAAGAAGTTCACATACCTTCAGGTGGTCATGTACTCAGGTGATCCTTTCCAATTGCTCAAATTCCCAGGTGATAAGTTGATCCTAATGGAGTTGGTAAGACAATTGTTGGATTTTCACAAATTCCAACAAAGCAAACACAAGGCTACCGTATCCTTCCCTATTTCCATCGGAAGGTACACATGCTCGACGGTGGTCAAAGTTAAGAACATGGTGCATGAGCTTTAGGACAAGTTGAAGAAGCACATGAAGCACAGAGATGGATTTGATTTCCGAGGAGTCCTTAAATCATATGGGACTTTATATCTATATGTTCCCAACTTAGAAGATATTTCGGTTGATCTTCGGGATGAGGTTGTCATCTGAAGAAAGGACAATAGCAGGTTGAAAATTGAAGAAATCCAAATGTTGGATTTATCTGACATCCCAAAAGGCACTAAAGACAATGAGAGTGTCCTTGATGCCTCGTATGATGGGTTGAACGAAGATCAATATGTATTCCCAGCCATTGATTGGTCCATTGCTGAGAAAGCTTCTATCACTTTGGGAACAACTACTCAAATCCTTGCCCGTACTTAAGGCGTGGCTCATTTCTTGGGAAAGATGAGAAAAGATTCTCCAGAGAAGGCTTCACCTTCACAACTAGGTTCCTATTCCTCTGCTCGATATGCATACAAAAATGCAGAGGGTTTACTAAAACCTAATCTAACTTGCCAAGGAGACAGGTAAGAAAATGCATAGAATAAAACCTAAACTACAAAGGTGATGCACCGAGGAATATTAGACATTTGTTTTGCAAATTTAACACGTACTACATAAATGCAATACAAACACCATGCACAGTAACCAAACCGCAATAAGAGATCAAAACGACAACAATGAATACATGAGAGGGTTGAGAATCAATCACAAACATATATATTATTGCTCAAAAGTCAATACAAGATATCATGCAGGGCTAAGAGGCAAAAGACTGGCATTACAACCTATATGGGAGGTTTGAAAGCTCCACAAACTCTCTTGCAAGCGAGGGAAGAAGGGAGGATGCAAAACAAAAAATGTCCGACCTCTTAAAAGGGCTTCTCTTTACAATATATATCAAGAAATGAGAGAGGAGAGAGGGGAAATTCAGAATCTACTCCAACCACTTCTTGGTAGCATTTAAATCATCTCATTATGATCCAAGCGGTGGATCCTGGCAAAACGGCGGGCTGTCTAACAGGAGCGGCGAGCTGTCTGCTGTATTAAAGTTGGTTGTTGAAGCATTACACGTGTCAGAGACATTTTCTTAATTTTCTCCCTCCAAACTACACCAAAATGCAAGATTGACCCTAGAATCATGTAGAGAATTTCAACAGCTTTCCGTTGATATAAAGAACGTGCAAATCCGAGCTCTGGATCGAAAGATATGAAGGTCTGAAGATTTAGGGCACAAAACAAAGTGAAACGGATTTTTAAATTTCTTTTCCCCGCTTCTCGCCATCTGACGACACGTGGTGGTAGCTCTCGTCCGCCGAGCAATTCCCTCTCTCCACCTTTTCACGGGTTTTTCTTGTGGGCCCCTTAAACTTGGACACGTGGCACTATTTCATTGGTTTGATCTGCTCAAAACTCGCCCCTTTGACTTTTGACCTTTTTCCTCGCGACACGTGTCATGCCGTGATTTGTCCACGGCCTCGCCGGATTTTCACGCCACCACGTCCTTTTGTCCCAAATGTCCCAAAGGTTGCTTCACGGGACAAAATCCTCCGATCCGCCCGAAATGGGCTTCCTCATCCCCTTTTCTCGCTACGGTGACACGTGGCGTGATCTCGATTGGCTTTCGGCTCCTTCGGCTATCCGTGTCCCGTGCGTCCCTTTGTCCCACTTGTCCTTGTGTTACAGTTTCTTGTTTGCCGAACCGGCCGGTTCACGCCCTTCACGTACATTTGTTCCACTTGTCCCAGTGCTTCGTGGGCCGCCTGGAGGCATTTCGGCCGAACCGCGCCTTGGTGTCCCGAACGTCCCAAATATTTCTAGGACAAGGACTTAGCCGATTTTCACAATTTTTTTCTGGTCCAGGCTTATTTTCTGCAACTTCTCGCATTCTCTCAGAGCTCGTTCTTTTTCAGCCTGGGACTTGAGAATCCTGATGTATGTTATCAATTCAACCCTGGGGGGTGAAGTTGGATAACAATTTGGTGACTCAGCGGGGTCATCTGCCTGCTAGATGAAAAGACCAGTTGCCTTTTTGCGATCCATTGGGCATGGAGTCATAAACAATGACCTGAAATGAGCCTGATACTGCAACTCCCTCCATGAGAGCACGCTGAACTGTAAAAACTCAAACTAGGAGTGACAAAACCTGCGCCAAAGCACTTAGGGAAACTGAAACCTAACTACAACAAGACAATGTGCATACGCACTTAGAGGAATTGAAATCTAGACTAATATTTACAAGGGTGAACCTTTTATTTTCAGTAGCAATGTTTGAGATAGATTCCATTTACTGGAATCTGCAGTTCTTCACCATCCAATGAGGCCAATTGGAAAGCATTGCTGCTCTTGCACTTTGTGACCATGTATGGGCCACTCCAAATAGCATCAAATTTTGAATGCCTTCCCGGTTTTGCTCTGTCCGCATCCCATTTCAACACTAGATCTCCAACTTGAAAAGATCTATCCTTGGCCTTTCTATCGAAGGTTTTCTTGATCAAAGCTTGATCCTTTTCCATTGCTTGGGATGCCTGATTTCGATCTCTCAGCAGCTCCATCAACTCGCATATCTCACCTCCATGGGCTCAAATTCAAGTAACTCCAGCTGCTTCATGAGTTCCAATGTTGGTAACTCAAGTGACATGGGCAAGATTGCCTCTCTTCCATAGACAAGCCTGAATGGAGAGTTACCTGTGGATCTTTTGGGAGTGATCCTATCAGCCCATAAGGCTGATTTCAGCTTGGTGTGCCAAGACTTCTGATTCTCATCAAGAGTTCTCCTAATGATCCTTAACAAGTTCTTGTTTGTAGACTCGGCCTGGCCATTACCCTGAGGGTAATAGTTCGATGAAGTGCTCAGGTAAATACCGTTCTTGACGGCCCACTCAGTCACCTTAGATCCAATGAATGCCAATGCATTATCAGAGATTATTGTGGCAGGTACACCAAATCTGGTTGTTATTCCCTCATAAAAGTCTAGGATGCTAGACTCATTTGCCTCTTTGAGTGCTACTGCTTCTGTCCATTTGGTGAAGTAGTCGGTGGCTGTCAAAATCCATTTATGCCCTTGGCTTGAATTGGGGTTAATGACTCCAATGAAGTCCAAACCCCATTGCATGAATGGCTGGTCAACTGAGATTGGATGCAATGGAAGGGCAGCAAACTTCTCTTTTCCTGTGAAGAATGCACAATTCTTACACCTCTTGATCCATGCATAGCAATCACTGAAGATTTTAGGCCAATAATAACCAGCCTTCATGATTTTTAGAGCTGTCACTCTTGGTGCAAAATGGCCACCAGCTGGTCCACCATGAAACTCTTCCAACACCCTTTGAATCTGATCTATGCTAATGCATCTCAAAGAAGACTCCATTCACGCCTTTCTTGAACAAAACTCCATCAACAATGGCATACGGAACAGCCCCGCAACCTCAAGTGTCTCCTTTGGGTCTTGTTCATCTCTAGGGGCACCGCCTCGTACTCTAGGAAGTGCATAATATCTTGGGTCCAGCAAGGAGTGGGGGAAGCATCATCTTCTTCTTGATCGCCACTTGGCTCATGATTGTCCCGACTCACAAAACAGCCTCTTCTTCGTTGCATACTTCCTTTTGCTTCCCAAAACCAGCTGCTCACACAAAGTCCTTTCCTCTTACCAGCTTGGTGATCTTGATATCAATGTCATACTCCATGACACGGGTGATCCAACCTCGCCTTTTCTCATTCAAATCCTTGTTGAGGAGGAAGTCTTTAACTCCAAAGATGTGAGACCAAAGAATCGACCTTGTTGTTTGAGACTAAATGCTTGAATTTCTTCAAGCTTCTGATTACTGCAAGTACATGCTTTTCAATAAAAGAGTACCTCACCTCGCAGTCATCTAGGCTCTGGCTGAAAAAGGCAATCGGCTGCTCATCATTATCTTTGTTCTGTTGTACCAGAATGGCAGAGATAGTGTCATCACCTCCAAATGCATAGAGGATGAAATCCTTGGAGAAGTCTGGGTTAATGAGAGTTGGTGCTTGAGAGATAGCTTCTTTGATTGCCTCAAAACTCTCCTTGCCTTCTGCTGTCCACTTAAAAGCCATGCTCTTCTTTAACATTTTGGTGATGGGCTTGACAAGGGCTGCAAAATCTGGGATAAACCTCATGGACAAAATTGATCCTTCCCAAGAAGCTTTGAAGAGCCTTCTTGTGACTTGGCAATGGCAGTGCTCTTATGGCTTCAACTCTCTCTGGGTCAATTGCAAGTCCCTCTTTCGAGACAATATGGCCAAGGAGCTTTCCTTCATGTGCAAGAAAGATGCACTTCTTGGGGTTCAAAGACACTCCGAACTTTCTACACCTCTGAAACACTTGCCCGAGGTGAAAGAGATGGTCTCGCCGCATTCTTGAGAATACAAAGTGATGTCATCAAGGTATATCAAAGACTATCTTGTTGATCAAGCCCTCGAACGCCATGTCCATTGCCCTTTGAAAGGTAGCACCAACGTTTGACAGCCCAAATGGCATCTTCAGTAAGCATACGTGCCCCATTTAGTTGTGAAGGCTGTCTTGAATTGGTCCTCTTCTTTACCATCACCTGATTATACCCCGAGTAGCCATCTAGAGAGAGAATCTCTCTCAACCGGATACTACTTGCAATATTTGCTCCATGGAAGGGAGTGGATAATGATCCTCGAGAGATGCCCTATTGAGGTCTCGAAGTCCACACACAACCTGATTTCTCCGCTCTTCTTCCCCGACCGAACCAAGTTAGCAACCCACTTGAGTGCTTGATCGGGAATATAATGCTTGCCTCTATTAGCTTATTTAGCTCTTTCTTCATCGTAGGCTCAATGTGAGGGTTGACTGTCTCTCGCTTCTTCGCCCGATGGGCTTAGATCCGATCCACCCTATGGTATGTTGTGCCAAATTTGATTGAATCCTCTCAAGTCTTCATAGCTCCAAGCGAAGACATCTGGAAATTCTTGGCAAAGCTGAACAAAATCAGATTTCTCTTGTGAGGTACTTACTTTGCCAATCTGCAATGTTTTGCCTTCTTCCACTAAAATAGGCTCTGAATCCTCACCCTTTACTTGAATGTTTGCCTTCTCCTTCCGGAACTGATCATTCGGGTTGAAGATTGACTCCAAGGTTATGAGGCCTTTTGGTAATTTGTTAGTTCTCAACTGCACCACTTGGTCACCATACTGCTGATGCAACTTGTCTTGATTCCTGGCAGAGAACTCAGCTTCTTCTTGTAGGAAATTGACGATTTGCTGGTCATTCTCAAACACTTGCCAACTGACATTGTTATCCGGCACTGAAGGCCTCACAATCACGTGGATGTTTGGTCTGTACCTTGTCTTGTTGAATGCTTTTCGTAATGTCAAAGGCTGCCCCTACTACTGCAAGCCTGTCAGCAGCTTGATTCTCTTTCCTGGGAATGGATTCGATGCCAAAACCTTCAAAATCTTCCATGAGGTCCCACACCCTGTTCTTGTAGCACCTGAGTAGATCATTCTTGGCAGCATGCGTCCCTTGACCTGATTTACAATCAATTCACTGTCCCCAAAGACTTGCAGATTCTTTATTTTTCTCTTGATTGCCCAATGCATCCCTTGCACCAAGGCTTCATATTCAGCAGTGTTATTGAGCATGCAAATTGAAATCTAAAAGCTGAATAGTACTTTATTCCTTGGGGTGAAACAAGCATGGCTCCACCTCCTGCACCTTGCCTACTCCTTGATCCATCAAAAAACAGCTGCCATACCTCGTTGTCATCATTATGGCTTGGCTTGGTGATGCTAGGAACAGGTTGATTTTCTTCGTATACAATAGACTCCCACCTCGATTCTTCTACTTCTTGATAGGGATCAAAAGCATGTATCTTGTTTTCCCATTCATCAAGAGTTAGGTCCGGGATACTTCCAACCTTGGTGTCAGCCTCATCAGTACTAGGGTGATCTTCTTGATCAAATGCTGAGCAATTGGCATTAATCTGACTTGGGGTGTAAGGCTCAATATGGAAGTTTGCAATGGGTTCGGATCTGATTGTGGCCTTAGTTCCATACCTTGTTCTAAATAGCATGTGAGACCAATCAGCAAACAAATACCCTCCAATCTTGGTCAGAAGTCCTCGACAAGCAAAGGGCAAAGAGTGGTGGAAGGTCTATGATTGATACATCTTGTAAGACAACAACATTTGGACATGCATGCAAGGTAAGACTCAAGTTTTTAATCACTCCAACTGTTGCTATTGCTGTCCCATCCAATTGCACTACTCCTTTAGATATTACTTCATATTCGAGACCCAAATTGATCACTATTTGCTTGGGCATCACGGAGCTACTTGCCCCAGAATCAATCATGCAATTGTGTACTAGTTTATCCCCAATGATTAATGAAACATAGAAAGGAGGGGGCTTCAACATTTTACCTTGTTGTCCTCCATGACTTCCTTCAGCCGGGCAGCATTTGTAAGCACTTTGTCTCGCATCCGAACCCGCCGATTCAAGTTGTCCAATCCTTCATGGCAGCTTGCAGCAGATCTCTTTGGCCTCGGGATAGATAGGGATTCCCACATTGATATGTTAACGCTTGTCTTCTTCATCCGATCAATGATACCGAATGGTGATGAAGAATCTCTCTCGTTGTCCTTTGGTTTACGCATTTTACTCCTCGCACGTGGCAAAGCAACAAATGCATTTGAGTTGGCCTAGGGGCTGTTCTCTGGCTGCCCTTGTGTATTTGAAATCGACTCGCTTGCCAATCATTTGTGGAGCCGTGGAAGGTTGTGGATCGGGTCAGGGCTAATGGTCGTTCTTCACCTGCATTCCTCCTTTTTGACCTTGTGTTGGCTGCAACACCTCGAGAAACCGCCTCGATTCATGCCACAAAATCTTCTGCTCTGCTACAGCTACACCAATGTAGTGTCATTTGGGGCTGATTGTTGTTGGAATGTTTCTGGTTGTTGGTTGTTTCTCGATCGCCTCGCCTCCCACACCGGTAGTTGTCACCATTAGTGCTTGATTGAGAGCACCATCAAGCACATGGATTGGTTGTGAGGCTCGTTGCATGGAAAGCACCAATCATATTCCTGAGCAATGTTGTTCTGTGTTGGCACTAATGCCTTAGAGGCAGATATGGCATTTGGATTATAGGGCTGGAATGGTCTATTGGCAGGAGGCCTTACTTGGCTTTGATTTTGATTCATATTTGCAGTTGGATTAGGTGGTCTTTGTGGTTGGTATGGCTGCCTATTAGGCTGAGCTTGAGGTTGATAAGAAGGTCTGAAACCTTGGGCTTGCTGCCTCTTAATAGTAACCAGCTCATTTCCCAAATTTTGCAAATCTGCTTTCATGACCTCTTGAGTTCATTTGAAGCACTTGGAGATGAAGTGGAAGCTTCATTCGAACTCGATTTCTAGGAGTGGGAACAGAGCCAAAGTGGGTGCTTGACTAGTGCTTGATTTTCTAAGTTTGGATACAAGGGCATAGGAGGCCTAGGAGCCGCTTTACCACTTGAATAAGACAGCTTTTGGCTCTAATGGCAATGCTATAAGCCATAGGGATTGTTGTGCCTCCCATGGACTGAATTAACATAGAAATATCAAATTCAAAGCTTTAAGGTAATATAGAAAAGCACCTCCTCGCCGTTGGCCTGACTGCCACTGGAATCCTATCCCAAGACCTTTGAAATCTGAAGTTGAAGTCACCACCGCTCGCTGGGGCTCTTTTGATAGTTGTCAATCGCTCTCCAAAAGAGACAAGTTGTCTCCTTCTCTCCAAATTGCTCGTGAAGTGCAATGCACACCGATTCCAGCTTTGTAATAGAACCAGCCCCAAGGCTCCTAAACCATTGCAATGCTTTACCCTTGAATGAAGATGCCAAGAATTTGATACCACTTGCATTTCATCGATTTCATGGATCGCACAAAGGTTAGCAATATCTTTAACATGATCACCTGAGTAGTCCGATTTTCTCCAAAGAAGTAGGGAATGTTCTTCAAGGCTGCAATAGAACTCGATGTTGTGCATTGAGAGCAAGTGGGCTCGCTACCCGTGAAGTTGACGTAGGGGTTGTTCTCGAGCCATTCTGATTGGTCTTAAAACCCTCAGATATTGAAAGAAAGGCCTGCTGTGGTGGAGGAGTTGAGAGAGTTCTGCTTTGGTGGAGATGGAGACCTTTGAATCCTTCTTCCTCTTTGCCTTCTTCTCGAGATAACCGCAGTATTCAAACAACACTCTTCTTCTCCGACTCTTGACCTTGTGGTGATTCTTCTCATGAGTTTTCAGCCCGCACCGCTGAAACCAGCTTGATTCTTCCCTGAGTCGCCAGATATGCAAATAATAGCTCTTATAAGCAAGAAAACTGCAGCAGATGCATATCAACTTTGCTGCAATAAAAATGAGACCTCTAGTGTCCCACCGGCGTGCCAAAACTGTTGTTGCACTCACAAAGACCCCCGGATGCAGATCGCTTCTAGGTTGATGTTCAGTGCATCCAGCAGGATTGCACAACATGGAATCCTTTCTCCAAGTGTGGGACTTGTGAAGATGAGAAAAGATTCTCCAGAGAAGGTTGGTTCCTATTCCTCTGTTCAGATGCATACAAAAAATGCAGAGGGTTTACTAAAACCTAATCTAACTTGCCAAGGAGACAGGGTAAGAAAATGCATAGAATAAAACCTAAACTACAAAGGTGATGCACCGAGGAATATTAGACATTTGTTTTGCAAATTTAACACAGACCACATAAATGCAATACAAACACCATGCACAGGTAACCAAACTGCAATAAGAGATCAAAACGACAACAATGAATACATGAGAGGGTTGAGAATCAATCACAAACATATATATTATTGCTCAAAAGTCAATACAGTATATTGCAGTGGCCAAGAGGCAAAAGACTGGCATTACAACCTATATGGGAGGTTTGAAAGCTCCACAAACTCTCTTGCAAGCGAGGGAAGAAGGGAGGATGCAAAACAAAAAATGTCCGACCTCTTAAAAGGGCTTCTCTTTACAATATATATCAAGAAATGAGAGAGGAGAGAGGGGAAATTTAGAATCTACTCCAACCACTTCTTGGTAGCATTTAAATCATCTCATTATGATCCAAGCGGGATCTCGCAAAACGGCGGGTCAACCTAACAACAGCGCGAGTCAATGTCTCGCGTATTAAAAGTTGGTTGTTGAAGCATTACACGCGTCAGAGACGTTTTCTTAATTTTCTCCCTCCAAACTACACCAAAATGCAAGATTGACCCTAGAATCATGTAGAGAATTTCAACATCTTTCCGTTGATATAAAGAACGTGCAAATCCGAGCTCTGGATCGAAAGATATGAAGGTCTGAAGATTTAGGCACAAAACAGTGAAAACGGATTTTTAAATTTCTTTTCCCGCTGCTTCGCCATCCGGACGACACGTGGCAGCTCTCGTCCACCGAGCAATTCCCTCTCTCCACCTTTTCACGGGTTTTTCTTGTGGGCCCCTTAAACTTGGACACGTGGCACTATTTCATTGGTTTGATCGCTGCTCAAAACTCGCCCTTTGACTTTTGACCTTTTTCCTCGCGACACGTGTCATGCCGTGATTTGTCCACGGCCTCGCTAGATTTTCACGTCCACCGCGTCCTTTTGTCCCAAATGTCCTAGTGCTTCACAGGACAAAATCCTTCGATCCGCCCGAAATGGGCTTCCTCGTCCCTTTTCTACCGGTGACACGTGGCGTGATCTCGATTGGCTTTCGCCTCTTCGCTATCCGCCCCCGCGCGCCCTTTGTCCCACTTGTCCTTGTGCAGCTTTCAGCTTTCTGCTTTCGCCGAACCGCTGGTTCACGTCCTTCGCGTACATTTGTTCCACTTGTCCCAAGTGCTTCGCGGGCCACCTCGGGAGGCGTTTTGGCCGAACCGCCGCGCCTTGGTGTCCCGAACGTCCCAAATATTTCTAGACAAGGACTTAGCCGATTTTCACAATTTTTTTTTTCGGTCCAGCTTATTTTCTACAACTTCTCGCATTCTCTCGCAGCTTGTTCTTTTTCAGCCTGGGACTTGAGAATCCCGATGTATGCAATGATGGAGCAACTTCTTCCAATATGCCTCAATGGTTAGTAGATCGACTTTGAGGAAGAGGAAGGTGGTTGTTCCATTACTGCCTTTGATTTCGGTTCCTCATGGTCACTCCTACGAAGTCGAGCAAGAAACCAAAAATAGTCTTAACGATTTTAGTGGATGCCTCGGGGCATAAATTTGCAGAGATTACTACTCCCACGGAAAATAAAACTAAGGATGATATAATGGTCATAGATTATCATATCACAAGGGTGGCTCTAGGGAAAGTAACAAGAGAAGGAGCACAACAGGATGCACAAGATGCCATGAATGTGTTATGCCAAAAGCTGAGGGAAACTAAGGCAAACAGATATGAGTTAAAAGAGAAATTACAGTAGCTAACAGAAGTGCTACTCAAGCTCTTAAAGCCTCCTGAGTCAACACCATCATCCTCTACTCCTATCGGGTTCGATTTCTCATCAATGCCCATGATCAAGAAGATTAATGAGAAGGGGAGAACGGTCGATGAATGGATCCAAAGGCTGCTCCTGCAAGGAAATGAAGTCATCGAGGACACTGTGGAAGTCTACAAATCCTTAGAGGATATAAAGAAGGATGGAGAGAAAATGGATGATGAGTTTTCAGTAGAAATCGGGAACCTAGAGTTGACTTTCGAAGCTCTCCAAACACTGAAACAAGTTCCATCCCACATCTTGGTCGAAGAAGGCATCATTCCACATGGGGATAAACATTTTCAGCTAACCAAAGCCATTAGATTCGAAAAAGATTCTCAATGAAGCTTGCGAGAAAATTGAGGGAATCAAGAGATCAATTGGTCGATGGCAACAATGAATTAGAAGAAGAGCTAGTCAAGATATGTGCTAAGGTGTTGAGTGAAAGCTAACGTATCCTACCTGTTGATGATCTTTACAAATAGATCCAAGAATCAATTCATAATGAACCAACTTATGGGTTCGGCCTCGAAATCATTGTGCGAGTGTTTGTGAAAATTGAACATTCTTTGGAGACCCTAAGGAAACTCAACAAGAGACTGAAAAAGCTTCCCAGGCAATGCTAGTGATACTCAGGAAACATGTGAAATTCTAAGTGATCATTCCACCATGCCTAATGAAAATGAGATGCAAGGCATAATCTAAAAATTCCAAGAATTTTAGGACAAGCAAGCTTTGTTGGAGGAAGATAAAGATGATGATACAGA
Organism: Taxus wallichiana var. yunnanensis; assembly: GCA_018340775.1. Classification (NCBI taxonomy): domain Eukaryota; kingdom Viridiplantae; phylum Streptophyta; class Pinopsida; order Cupressales; family Taxaceae; genus Taxus; species Taxus wallichiana. Next base: position 19,064,788 of record CM031244.1, read on the forward strand.
ATAAGCACAATGTGACATGTCATTTCAATCCTGAAATCGACATGTCTTTTTCATTTTTATTTCGTCACATAGGAAGCAAATTTTGACTTGGTCTCCTGTGTGAGAGTCAAGCAAAATAGGACTCTCATTAAAAGACTATTTTCTAGGATTTATCTTATTTTCTCTTAACTCCTTTTATTATAAATAAGGGATGCTTATGCATTCCAAAGGGGTTGATATTTTTGGAATATTGAGATCTATTGTGAAGAAGAAAGACTTTGTGTTTTCTTTTAATCATTTGAGGAATAGAAGCTGGTGCTATTTTTACAAACTTTGCGTTGTGAGATGTATCTTTCTTAAGATATTGTTCTTATGTTCATAATATTAAGCTATTCTTTGTTTAGAATCTTGATCATCTTGATCATTTCAAACGTTACATTTGTTATCTAAAGCTCCTATGATTATTTCATGCTTTGTGTTTACTCGAAAGAAAATACATTCCTCTCATTTCCTTTCCATTGTGTTTTTCCATAATAGTAATTCCCTTTCCAATCCATTTTACTTCGAAAACAGCAATATCTCCATCTATTGTGGATATGGATTTCGGGATTCTATCCCAACCCCAATGGTTAGATTAGTGTGAATACTGTACATATTATTTTTGTTGTGTTTTAGATTAGTAATAAACAGGCAGCCTCACTTGTCTTTGAGGAGGGATTGAATCCCATGTATTGTGGTTGAACCTCATATTTTAGCGTGAAAAATTATCCAACTAACACTCTCTCAATTCTAATTCTTCATTGGGCCTCATCGTTGTATTTTGTCTTATTCACTTAAGTGACCTATTTTAATATTGTAAAATTATTTTCTCAAATTTGTAAGAGAAATAATTGATTCATGGAAAATGAAAGGTCACAAGTGGAATATGGAAATGAAGATTCATATGAGGAAGGTGAAGGGACAATTGAAATTGTATAAATTGGGATGGCTTCTCCATTCCAAGGGATTCCATGTTTTGAAGAACTATCACTTTGTAGCAATTGTGAATTGTAGTTGTTGAACTTTGTATCAATGCACAAGGAATAAAAGCTACAATTTCTTCCACTTTCTTCCTTTCCCTTGCTTTGTAAAACTTGTGTAAAATTCAATCAAGGAATAGATTTTATGCTTTCCAAGATGTATGAATGTGTGTAACTTTGTATGCATGGTTTCCTCTCATCGTTGACACAATAAGCATAGTTGGTACGAGCATCTTTTGTTTCTTCCACTTCTCTCATTTATGCACTTTGTAAGCATAGTGATGCAAGAGCTTTGTATCTTCGGTAGATGAATCTGAATACTTTTTGTTTTAATTCATCGATCCTGCTAGCTTCATTGTTGCTTTCTTCTATATTGAATGTGAAACTATTCTGGTTATTGGGTGTGAGATCTACAATCTACTCATGGCAGTAATATTCCTTGCCTAATTTCTCTCCTTCCCCCTCATTGTTGTGATTTTCCTCCCTTGTACCCCATACAGGTACTTTGCCACGGGTTCATAGAGTTTCCCTGTGTAATTTCCAGCCAATTTGGCCACCCACAACATTTAGATAGGATTAGGATTAGTTTACTTTCAATAATGGGAGTTGTACCATTTAATGCAGAGGGGCGTAGCCCCGTGAACATTAGTGGAGACACCTAATTTGTCCACCTGACAAATTTTCTCACCAACACTACTTATAACTTGATATCTTGGCATCATTAGCGTGAGGGTAACTTAAGGACACTATTTTACACACGAGAACTACATGGAGTCTGGAATGTAGTGAAGCGCTCGGTCATAAGTTCACTCTTCGAGTGACTACTGAGATTAGTTTGACTTCACATATTACATATTTAATTCAAATTTAATGTATTTGTGAGCTTGCTCGGTAGCTAGGGTTTTGTTTTGTAGGTTATATGTACTTTGTCAAAACCTTAACGATGGATTTAAAGCAATAAAGAGTATGCTACAGGTGAAACCCTTATGACACAAGAGAAAATAGATCCTAAAGATTTGCATAGTCACCATCACCCAAAATCAGATTACAGCATCAAGGCACCCCCATCCTCGTGTGGGCACCCCTGTCCCGGACCTCGGTTGAGAGCCCCATAACTCTTAGTAAGCTCATGTGATATCATTTCCTACCGGATCTAGCGTATACATAGTCCCGACTATCTACAGATCACACAATGAGCAGCTAAGTCACCTATCTATTACATTTTATTATATTCTTTCAATGTTTGAGTGCTTAGCATTTTTTATTTTACATTATTTTATCATATTGTACATTGTTTAGTTACTCTGAAATTAGATTTCATCCAATTTTTATTAAATCACTTTTCACCTTTTTCTCATCTCATGAGTTCTCTCAATGTGCTTTCTCTCGGACATTATTTTTGGTGCTCCATATCATGCTTCCTTTTTACTCTTTTGCTCTACTTGAGAAATATTTAGTTGTGCCTCTATGCAATCCTGTCTTTTTTCTTCGGTGCTCTTTCCACGCATTCTTCTCTCGCATTGTTGACTCTTCATTGAGTCTTTCTTCTCCTCTTTCTTCTGGACACTTCACACCACAAGACCTTGTTTCCTCCAATTTTCTTCCTCTACATCCACCAATCTGGTCATCACATGATTAATCTCCTCCATGACTTTCTTCAAAAATTTGCAACTAATGCATATGAATAATTCCTTCTTTGTAGCATCTTTCCCTCATCTATAAGATCATCGACTTTTTTGGTCGTTACACTCTAGGATATCTTCTTGCATTCTCTACCCACCTTTCTCCATGATGGAGAACACAAACTTTCACGCTAGTTGCCTCACATTCGGCATTTTTCCAACTCCAAGCACATGAACGTTACATGTTCTAATACCACTTGATGACATACAGTACTCCCCAATGCCTATAGAGTCACTCAATGGGATTAAAATTTTTATGTTTTATATATTTATCAATGGCCTTTATGGCATCTACAAAGAAACTACTCTCAAATGGAGCTTACATAATTTACATGGAACTTTACAAGTTTTGGTGTACTCCCTAAGGACCTAACCTAGACTCAAGTTGCATTCTAACTTGGCTCTAATGACATATAAAGACTTGGTCTCTCTCATATGGCCTTTGCGCCTTCACATGAGCATTACATAACCTCTTTTCAATCTCTACTCAAGCAACTATAGACACTAAATCACACACTTTTGGTACATTTCTAGGTCTTAGTCATATACCACTATTCATATGGTTCATGAGTAAGAAAAGTACTAATTAACCACTTTCTTTGGCCTCTTTACTTGATTTTTGGTTTCCATCTTGGTCTCACACACCCTATTTCCCAGTTTGACTTTCGATACTTCAGTTTTTCTAATTCTAGACATTAGTGCCCATCCAAGACGCCATGCAAGCCAGGTGCCCCCATCCCCTCTAGGTGCCCCCGACCTCTTTGTATCTTGCTTGCATCTTTTGGGTCTTTTCTAGTTCTTGGACATCTTCTTGGTGGCCCTTTTAGTGGTTAATTACAAAATTCAAACAAGGGAATCATATAAATACAAATTTATGTGACAATAATAAAGGACCAAGCTCTAAGCATCTATTACTATCACCTAAGGTTGCATCCAAAGGAATTTCAAGAGTATTAAAACATCCATCTAGCATCCATTTAAGGGATAAGGGACTGCATTCTTCTGCATACACTTCATAGGAGGGGAAGTTCATTTTTCCATGCACACATCTACTTACATTTTCTACATTTAGCTATTGCTCGCTATCAAGTACATCTTGCACAAGATCCACCTAAGGCACAATTCTACACACACACACACGAGAACTACATAGAGTTTGAAATGTAGTGTAGCACTTGGATCGTAAGTTTACTTAGTTAGGTGACCACCGAGGTCATTCCAACTCCCCATTTGCATCTTTTTATTTTTAGGATTTGATGTTTTTAGGGTTTTGTAGGTTCTCTTTCTCTTTACAGGTTTAGGTGAACTCGAAATCAACCTGGGTGATATATAGGTGACTAATGATGACATCTAGAAAACATCTTGTAACCCTCAGTAAAATTCTTTTTCGAGGTTCTCGCAGTCACATGTGCCTACAGAAGGTCCTCAGGTGCCCAGAGGCTCCCGAACCAGTCCAGTGCCCTGGTCCCAACATTTTTGACACTCACACAATTTTATGGGCTTATTTGCGACAATCTATCCTCTTGTTCCAGCATTTTTCTAGTTCGGCATAGACCAAGTTTTATTACAAAATCAATCAAGTACTCTATCCCTTCTCTTGCACCTAGGGTTTTAAATTTATTAGCTTACTTGCTTGTGTAGAGATTGTACTCTATTGCTATATCATTGTGCTATGACTTAATTAGGATTTAGCATTTATTTTCAATATTTGCCTAATCAGTGACCCCAAAATGGTGAACTCATCCCCTTTTATAGTGTTCACCATGCTCTTCTTCCCACCTCTCTCTCCTTGTTTCAAATTACCTTAGGTGGGATGGATACTCTTAGACACTTCTAGATTCTCCCACTCATATTCAAATTTTAATTTTAAATCCATTAATGCTCTAATCTACCACACCCATGGACATATTTGTTTGTACCACATCGATATGGTCATTGGCTCTTGTAAATATTCCACCCTTGTTAACATTCCCTTTCGACGCATTATAACATATTTTTTCACTTTTATAAATTATCCATCATGCCATGCACTCATTTTCCATGCCTTTGTCTTCTTTTCATGTGCACTCAAATGCTTTATTTTCACCTTCTACTCCTCTTGTAAATTGTTTCTAGGTTTATTGTCCTTTTCCAAAACATTTGTGTGTTTCTTCGCAACCTCGTCTATTGTGTAATCCTTCTTGTATCCTCATGCACCCTCTTTACACTCTATACCATTATGCATAAATCCTTGCATCTTTGTGTACCTCTAGTCTTTCATGTCAATCCAAAACTCTACTAATACCAAAATCGTATGCGCACCACTTTGTGCATTATTCCTTCACACTTGTTCTCCGTTATAAAAATTTTGTGCGCTACTTGCACTCTCACTTTCTTTGTGCACTTCACACATTGCACTTCTTCGGATAACTATTATGCCAAAGTAATTTTGCACCTCTTTCTAATTTCCACTTGATTCCTTTGAGCTTAGTTTCCTTACTTATGTTCTCTCCCATCTTGCACACAAATATCCTTCACCAAAATTCTGCAGGACTACCCCAGATGTTGGATGCTCCTACATCAAAAAATTCTTTTGGATGATACCTATTTTTGCATCGGAAATCATGGAGTATGGCCTAACAAATGGTCTATAAAGATGGTGTAAAACCACCTTACATGACATGTTTTATGACTTTACTTGATGTGGGATGTTGAGTGCCCTTGACATGTCCCTATCTCTAAAGTATCATGTGACATGCAAAGCAAATTCTTCTTAAATTTCCATGTGCTCTAACTATCCACAAAATGCAATCACTCACATTATAAAAATAAACAATTTATATTGTGAACATTTATCAAGAGGGGTTTCTTTCTACGATGTCTCTAAAGTAAATTTTCTCAATGTTCTATACACCGCACACCCACTTTATCCTTCAAATTATTGAAAAAAGTACGTGTGACTCATATGTGTCTTCTCAAAAGAAATATGAGTTTTTCATACATTCCCCCACCCCTAAACTTCTACTCCTCGATTCCCTTCTTCATTAACCCACTTCTTCCTTTAAATGTTTCCCTTTTTCAAATTTCATCTCTTCAACAGTATCCCTATCGGATTCGCCATTACACTCCTTGGATGTGATTGCTAATTATTATAATTCTATGGACTCGTAATGCCAAATTTTTTTAAAAATATATAATTACATCAAGTATTTTCTTACAACTAGAAACATGGGTGGGCTCGATGCCTATACCGATGAGTTAAAATCTCAACCATCCACCTTGTAGACCTTATTGATGACCTCCAGGATGATCAAAGTCATCCACGTGTTTCACTCTCGGTGTATGGAAGCCTTAGAATTTTATTTTAAAATTATTTGGAAAATTGTGTTGGTAAATCGAACAAGGTTCAATTCCCAGGAAGATAAAGAACTATGCTTAGAAATTTAAATCAATTTTTCGAACAAAATAGGTCTGGATAATGTGGAGGCGTTGTGGTTTAGATATTATTATGGTGACTCAAACAAAATATCCTAAACTAAATTCAACTTTAACCGCTTGATAATAAAAACAATTATGAATTTCTAATTCATATAAAGGCATCGGTTTATCACTCTAAGTTATCTCTTTATCGCAGAAAAAGTAAAATACTTACATACTTAAAGCAACTTTGGCATTGTCATTCCTCAGAAGTTGAGCAATATCTAGCCTCACTAGCTTAATCTATATGCTTCTCTTATTCCATAGAAATTTTAAATTTCTTATCATGTTCTTCACCGAGCTTTTCTCGCATTTCAAAAACATTAACCACCAAAATCAAAATCCAAATCCCAAAACTAACCAATACTCACTAAAACAACTATAGTCCTATTAAATTTAGTGAAGTTATGCTAAAATTGTGATGAAATCACTTACCATGTGGAGGATTTTCTCTGCCGAATAGTCTCTCTAGCATGGCGGCTCGAGGAAATCGTAACCAAAGGTCTACAGATCATGTCTACAGAGCTCGAGAGATTCAAAAATATTGACAATATCTTCAAGGAAATAACGAAGCATGATTAAGATACTAAGAAGTAATGGCTCCTTATATAGGTAGGGATGTACAAGTATAATTTGCTTTTGTTATTATGCCAAAGGCTTTTTTACAACTAGAAACCTAGGCGATCTCTAACGTTTATACCAACGAGCAAAAATCTCAATCATCCACCTTGCAGGCCGTATCAACGACCTCTAATTGATCATGGTTGTCCATGTGTCTCACTTAGAAATTCACCAAAAATGTGCAAAATGGTGGATCCCTATGTGTTTCATTCATAATTTCACCCAAAACCCCATAACTTTATCTTACTTTTCCATGTAGTGACAAAACCGGCTAATTCACAATGAACAACAATAGATGGAAAGTAAAAATTATCATATAACCCAAAAATTAAATGAAAGACTCAACACATCAAAATCCATTTGTATTATAAGTTGATTTGGATTTCTAAATTATGGTTGCATTTTCCTCAAAATTCCCTATAGAGAAATATTTGTTGGCATCTCTGCAACAAACAACTAATTAACCGGACCACAAAACTAGGGTGCCAGTAATAAAATGGGATTTTTACGCCAAAGGTGTTACACATGTAGAAACCCAAGTGCCTTCTGACATCCTGTTAGTATTCCATTTCATCATGTCCATCCATACCCTAGCTCATATCAATGACCTTGAATTAATCTTCGCCATCCACGTGTTCTCAATCTGGTTTTCTGCAGGCCTAGTCTAGAATTAGTTACACCGACACTATCTCCATGTTGGTATTGCTTAATTCCGCATGTCTCCTCCATAACACCATGCCCACTTTCTCAAATTTAATTTTCCACAACATTATCTTCTCAAACAATATCTTCACTAGGTTTTTAAGCAAACCTAACTTAGTCTCGATACTCCATATCTAAATGAAGATCATGAAACAAAGTCCACAAAGCTTGGATTTTATTGGTTCCTTTACACTTGGTGGGTTTTGATCTTATACTAGTGGATAGGGCTAATGTTTCATTCAAGGACATAATCCCACTTTGTAACAAGAATTTGACGTGTCATAGGTCGGGGTAACACACGACAAACTTCGAAGTGTCACCCACCCGCCTACCGGCTCTTCCAACTTAGTGGCGGGACATGCATCTACAACAAATCTCTATGACACTCGGGATATCCAAAGTATACACTTTTTCATAGCAGATTGTTTGAATTAATGAGCTAAATTTGTTGCATACGCAAGCTAAATTTTCCATGTAAGGATGATCATCTTTGAGCTTCAAAATATATTGATCGAAGTTCCTCTAAAATTGTTGTAAACACAATCATTCCTTCTTCAAGATATTCTTCCATGTAACAAGAAAAGGATTACATGGGTTTCTTGTTTATGAAATTTTGAATGAAATGAATTACGAGACATATGGGGAGGATAGACACCTGCCTATAAGGATAATTACATGCTTCACCAAAATTTGGTTTGTGGGTCTCATGGCCATTGTCCATGATCTATGGTTGACAAAGGTAGTTGTTGTGCCTCGCCTTAAATGAGAGGCCCTCACGGAATCTAAACTACAATAAGAAAGAACACAAAATACTAGCAAAGCCCATTTCCCCATATTTTTTCAAAATATTTTATTTCTTTTTTGCAGGTGTTCGGACCAACTATTAGTGTAGTCTTTTTATTTACTAGTACTTGGTTGGGTGCATTAACACTTCATCCAGACAAGTTTGGACACTCACTCGAAGCGCGCATAACCACCAGGTCCTTCCTTTGTCCACTCAACAAGATGTGGTTAGAGTGTACATGTTCATCACATCCATTAAAACCCAATATGAAAGTAGATACAACATCATAATTTGGAAAAACACATAATAAGGAAGTTAATCAACATATATAATCATTAGCAATACTTGAACTCCCAAAATACCATGCTCATATATAGTCACCTTTCTTTACCTAAACAAAATTATCCATCGCAAACATAATTGATTACATAACAAAATGTGTTGATTACATCCATGAATCCATTACATCCATGCGTTGGACCATGTGCTTATAAAAATCTCTTACGGACTTCAACATCAACTCAAACCAATAGGAACTCTTTCCTACATGTCCTCATTTTATAATGATCACAACATCTATTTATACATTATTGGGACTTTCCCTTCACCACTTACATGCATTTTTCCTAAATATAGGTGAGTTATTCTTAACCTACATGCTTTTAACAACTTCCCTTAACTATACTTCGAGTTATATATAGCTCAGCTTTATCTTGTTTTAAATCCTATAAATAAACATCTCCTCACATGTGCTTTTACTTCTTTGATCACCTATTTATGGACCTTGTGTATGCCTCACGTCAACTTCCTTTTCTTCTATTTGCAGCCCTTTCTCCAAAATTGGATATGTCCGAACTCTATGTCGCACGCACCTCGCACACTATCATGTCTCTTCTCCTTACTCTTGTGTGCATGCTTTCGCATTATTGACATGTGATAACTTTATTTCTTGCGCATGTTCCTTTTGTATCCTGCATAATTCCTTATTGCCCTTGTGCTCCTTCCTACACATATTTCTTCGTGCATGGCTAATGCTTAGCAATTTTTCCACTCCAACCTTGGCAATATGAACCAAATAATGTCTTCTCCAAGAATGAATCAAAGAATCTGAAGAATAAAGAATAGGGGCCTTCACCCAATGAATCAAAGAATATGAGGTTTCCATCTGCATGTGCAATAAGAACTCGGGATTTTAGTGGTGAGAGGAGCTATGGAAACTCCATATTTATCATAGTCTCTAACTCCTTCAAGATTTTAAGTGCCTTAGCATCTCTATTTGGCGTTGCTTTTACTATATATTCCAATTGCTCAAGTTAGATCTTCTACCTTTTCCTTTAATTCCATCACCACCACCTCTAAGTCCACAGTCAAACCCTCTAATACATCCATTTTACGCAATACCTGTGGTGGATCTCCTTAGTCTTTTGGAAAGAGTGTATTTCAAGGCCTTAAAATTTCCCTCTTCTCTGTGACCTCTATCATAACCTTCTCATGTTATGCCTTGTTATTCTTCATTGTGGCTTAGATTTGTTTCGATTGTCACGTCTTCCTTGCTAGTATGTACACTATGAATAGGGTCAAAACCACGACAATTGTCAAATGTGTGCTCGAAATTCTTCGAGGATTCTTTAACCTCCACGATTAAAACCTCATACTATGTTATTCTTTTGTCCACCTATTCTTTTTTATTTTTCTTTCTCTCTACCAACTCCTTAATCACGGCCCCCATTCTAGTTTTCTCTCCACTAACATCATGTGCACTGGTATCCCAAATAATCCAACTCTGTGGAATACACATCCTTGGCTTTATCCACTAATTATGGGCATGCCTTTGTGATGCTTTTTATTATATCTCCCACTTTATCATAAGTAATCATTGTGCGCTTCTTCTCATCTATTAATTATTCCACAAGCCTCTAAATTTTCTCATCCTTTTGCCTCACACCCTCCTACATATTTCTTATTGTGGATCCTTTGTCTATGTTCCTTCTTACGACCTCAAAAACCATTTTGTTTAGCACATTAGAGGCTCCTGATCATCAGCTAAATCAGTAGGATTAATTATAGTGAGGAATGTACATGGATCCTTCTTTATACACATCTTGGAGTATGATCTCTTACTTATTTCAAACTTTGGCTCCTACACATGCATCTGCATACTCCATGACAACATCTTCTTAGTTTATAAGAGTGCCCTAGCTTGATTGATCAACTCCCATCTGAAGAGGTCCTTGGTTGGCACTATGCTCTAAACTTTTCCTTTAGTACCTTAGAGTGATCATTGATATAACTCATTTGGGGTTCCTATAGAGGTTCCCATTTCTTCATTCCACCACCTCACTTACCCTTAGGCGTATCTTGCACAATATTAAGTTATGTGTTGCTTCCATCACCTCCCACAAGGCCTAAGTTCTCCCCAATTGGTTGTTGCTCCTCATTCTCCTCATCTCCTTGGATTCCTCCTCGTGTATGTCATGTATCTTCTCTTCATCATGTATGGTCTAATCCTTGGGATCTTCTTCTTCTTGTGTAGGATTCTCATTGTGCTTTGACATATCTTCTTTCAACTTCTCCTTTCGTGTGATATCTCCTCGGCCAACTTCTCCTCCAAATCCTTTGTATCTTCCTCGATATGAATCACCCAAGGTTTCTTCCTCGCTGAGCTCTAGTTTTTATTCAAGGGACTTGGTTTGGTCATTGTTTCTAAAGGGGACTTGTTAGGCACCTCCAATGTTCTCACACCCTTACTCTCTTCTTTGTACCACCACTACATTTTCTTCCTCCAACTCTAGTCTAAAGAAGTATCTTCTTCTTCCTCACCTGCTTCATCTTATTTCTTCCTCTTCTTTCTGTGGGGTGTCTCTTTGTGTTTTATCTTAGCCACTCCAATTGTCTTCTTATTTTATGGAGGCTCGGCAGATGAAGGTCTCACGTATTAAGGTACTTCATGTCTTTTAACTTGGGCATGAGATAAATATATACCTTAAATGCATGCTTTCCCACTATGACATTCATGGGGCTCCTGTCCATGTTGTCATACTCTATTTTTTATACATATGCTGACCTTGATGTGTACACATAGGTTTGGCGCAAGGTATGACAGTCTTAATAACCACCGTCTACATCAAAATTCGGTTTGCACATGTCCTTGCGGCGGTTCACTATGGCTAGAAAATAATTACCGTAAAATCAAAAGGTAACTTACATCATGGCCACATCTCCCCATTGCTCAATAAGAATCATCCAAGGAAAAAAATTTGATGCACTACAAACTTTTCCTACTTTTCTAACAATGAGGATAGCTCTCTGGGTACACACAATGGTTGTTTTTGAATGTTTTGCACATTCGTTTATTCCACTTATCTACACACAAATTTTGTAAGGGCTTGTTATTTCCCGTCACAGGTGAACTTTTCAAACCTTTGTGCGGGAGACTTGTTCTCTAAAGGATAAACCCAAATCTTGTCCTCTGCCCCATCAGGTACCCCAATCTCCCAAAACACAATTAAAATAAGAATTGCACCCCATGTTATCTTTTCTCCTTTACTCACATGGACCTTTTCCTCATTGACTATTCCTTTAGCAATATATAGAGTGCTATCATAGAGGGTCTTCTGTGGCATCTTGTGTACAACATGCAACCACTTCTTATTCACCTCATTCTATTGCTTTGAAGTGTTAAACTTGTAACTTACAATGTATGTGACTACCCTTGTGCCTGGGTTTTTTATACTTGTGATTGTGAACGAGTGCTTCCCTCTCTGGTAGTTAAATAGTGTTGCAATGATGTTAGCGAGGAAATTTGTTGGGAGGAAAAATTTTGGATTCCTTGCCAACACTGCACGGGAATCTAAATCCCTCTACTTAACCGGTCACGACTATCGTATATGCATGCGCAATAAAATGTGGATTTCTGTGGTGGCCTTTCGACCGGGGATCCAACAGGGGCACTCCACTGACCCTGCAACAAATGCTTATAGTTATCTACAAGGGGAGAATTTTCTATGAAGGTGGGAAAGGGAGTGAGAAAATAGATAGGAGAACTAATGTTGTAGGTAGAAAATCAAATTCTGCACGCACTAGTTAGAAATTTCAACACATGCATTTATGAGAAGAAAAAACCCTACAAATGGCAACAAGATGAGATAAGATTGCGAACTCAAAGTTTCTAAAATCTCCTCATCAAAGAGGCTACAAAATCCTTCTTCTTATATTGATGCTTAAATAGAAGTTGTACATAATGTGGGAATGGAATAAATTTGAGAATGGAGGAAAGTAGAAGAAAATGGCTATCTCCTTTGCTTTCTCTAAGTACAATGCACTCGTGAGTTTACAAGATCAATTTCTAGCCCTTACAATGGTGTGAATAAGCCATTAAATATCTTACAAGAGATGGTTACAACTTCTTCTCTCATTAACAAGAAATTGTTTATAATCTTTTCAATCATTCACGTCCATTTAGATTCTTGATTCACGAAGAAATGCCAATGGAGGGTGAAACAAGACTTTTCATAATGCAATAGTTACACTCGTTTTGTGACTTTGAATTTGAACTGCTTCATCTTGCCTTTGAAACTTTACACGAGCCGTCACGTGGGAGAAATTTCTTGGAGTGGGCGTGGAGGATGCCTTTTCCATTTTGCAACTTTATAGAGATTTGGCATTTTTTACATTTTTGGTTCGCCCTTTCGCTTTTGATATAAGCCTTGACATGTGGCCTTACTTGATTGGAGACAGAGTCACGGGTCACTTTTATAATTTTACCTTTTTTCAATACATGCTTAAAAACACAAATTGCTCCACCGGCCCACCTCCCCGCTTTGACCTTCGATGCGGGCTTAGTATTTGACTTTTTTCTTTGGCGTGGATGGGGCTGCAGGTCACTTTTTAACTTTAAGCCCTTTTAATGAAAATAAGGCTCAAATTCTCAAATCTCCTTGATGGCCCACTTCCCCGCCTTGACTTTCTATTCGGGCTTAAAGTTTAACTTTCTCCCTTTGTTTGATTGGGGTTGCATGGGTCACTTTATGATTTTCGCCCTTTTACAAAGATGCTACAAAACATAAATTTCCCCACCAACCCGCTTTGACTTTCTAATAGAAGGATCAAGCTTCAAATTTTTCCTTTAAGCCTAATCGGGGTTATGGGTCACTATATGACTTTTAGCCCTTTTTACAAAAAGGCTCAAAATCTCAAATCACCTCAATGGCCTCGCTTCCCCACCTTGACTTTCTAATTGGGCTTAATATTTGACTTTCTCCCTTATGTTTGGTGGGGTCGTATATCTTACCTTGGACACGTGGAGATATGGCACTCATTTGGAACCTACCTTTGGATTTTGCCTTTAAAGTTGGACCAGATGACATGTGAAGGCTTTTACCGACCCGCTCATACTTAGTCAATTCAAGCAATCGGTTCTATCCCCTTTTTTAGACCTGGGACACATGGAGGATTGGCACAAGTTTGAGAACTGCCCTAGCTTTGACCCTTGAAATTACGCCGATGAAGCACGTGGCACCGTCCACTGAACCTTCCATACTTAGCCGATTTGGGCTTGTTTTGTCTTCATTTTGGACCTTGGACATGTGGAAAGCTTTGAGCTTATTTTTAGATTGTCCTCGGGCCCTGCCCTTGGATTTATGTTGTTTGGACATGTGGAGGCTTCCGTTTTTACTTGAAACATGGCCATGTTGCATCTAATCAGAGATATCCACGTATTACTCATGGATGCTGGGGCCAAAATTTGATGGGGAAGAAAATGTTTGTCATTCATGACTATGGAAAAATGCAGAGAAGAAGAAAACTCCACCATTTTGCACTCAATTTTCAAATTTCTTTCGCGAACCAAGGAATTGAAAAAATACAAGGTTCAACAATCCATGGCCATAGAAAGATTGACAATTTCATTCAAATGGAGGCCATGCATAGAATTTTCACGCGTCTAGATGGGGAAACAGAAAATTTATCAAACCACACAAACTGGAGAGTTTAAACAACTTCAAAGCATGAATTTCTCTATCTTTTCAGACTTCCAACTTTACTTGAACACTTTTGGAGGGCGTGAGCTCAAAATTTTTGAAATTGACTTTAAAAATGAGGGGGATTTGAGGGTGACAACAGTTAGATCTAGCTTGGGGACATGACATGGACTGAGCATAGTGAAGACATGACATGGGAATCTAGAATCTTAATCTCTAGACCCTATAATTTGTTGACCAGTGCCTAATCCATTGGGCCTTACATTCATGTAAAACTTCGAGAAAGAAATATTAGAAGAAGGAAACACACAAGCACACAATAAGAAGGAAACACACGACAAGCAATGTAAGGGAAACAAAGCCACACAATGGAAAGGAAACACACCTATGGTAAAAGGCAAGAGAACCACCCACTTTTACTGATGATACAATTTCAATTATTTCCCACTCTAAGGCAATTTCAGTGGTGTTCCATCCAAATATGAGAGGAGAAAAGTGTTCTTATCGCAAGCTTCATGAATCTGGAATGGGTCGAGCCATAATGAATCAAACTTTCCATGGCTACCTTTTGGTTCTCTTCTCTTGTCCCATAGTAGGATGAAGTCTTCAACTTTGAATTCTCTTTCCTTGGCCTTCTTATAAAAAATATTCTTTACTTTCAATTGGTACTCCTTAATGCGATCCACCACTTGGAGTCTATTTTCTTCTAACTTCTCAAGAAAGAGGATCCTCTTGTCAATGGAATCCTTGTACTGACCATCTTCTATTACCCAGTAGCAGCTTGAGAGAGCCGGCATCTCGATCATGAGAGGAATTTCGCCCGACTACATACATCGGTTGGAATGGTGACATACCTATTGCCTTCTTGGGAGTGATCCTATCCACCCACAATGCATGGTTCAACATTTTGTGCCAATTCCTTTGATTCTCGTTTACAAGCTTATAGACAATGGTCATAATGTTCTTGTTGCTTGATTCAACATGTTTGTTTCCTTGTGGATAGTAGTCAGAAGAATGAGATAGGGAGATTCCATGGCTATAACAAAACTCGGTCAGCTCTCTTGAAGAGAAATAGGTAGCATTATCTGCTATAATATTCTCGTGGCACTCCGAAATAGACTATAATATTCTCCTTCATGAAATTGCATATTATTTTAGTGTTGGCTTGTCTTATGCGCGAATGGGTTCCACCCATTTGATGAATTAGTTTGTTGTTGTGAGTACATAGGAGTGCCCTACGCTTGAGTGAGGGTTCAAAACACCAATGCGATCCATCCCCCACTTGTTGAAATGGTTCTTCAATAACCACGGGATCGAGTGTTAATACAAATGAGTTGTGGTCTTCTAATGAACTATTGGCATGTTTTGCATTTAGAAACTCAATCTTGAGTGTCTCAGAAGATGGTGGGCCAATAATACCTTCCTCGGAGGATCTTGTGTGTAGTGACCATTGCTGAAAAATGTCCACCATATGCTTGGTCATGGTATGCTTTAAGCAACTTTTCTTGTTGCTCTTTATCTACGCACTTTGAGAAAACAACCATCCAGCCTCTTTTGTAGAGCGCATGATTCCAGATTGCAAATTTAGCTACCTTGACTTGAGTGTTCTCATATGCTTGTAATCAAGATGGGGACAACATTCTTCATAAGTCGGGTAATAGACAATATCGGCATACCACTCATCCGTAGTAGTGACAGATTAGGTTGTAGAGCCTGTTTTCATGTGTGAAAGTGTTGAAGACTATACACTAAGAGTATTGTACACTTTTCATGTATCCTCATTGGGGTTCGGGGCCTTAAAACGTGCCCGATATATCGGGAAACGTGATTTTCTCATATGGGTGGGATTTTAACCCATAGGTTTATGGGATGGTTTTTACCCATGGTTTTGATACCCACGGTTTTGTAAAACTACTTAAGCAGTTGTCTATTTATATGGTTTTATGCATATGATAGAAGCATGAAAAATATTGCATATGTGCTTTGAATTTGGGTGTGAATTCTGTAGAGTTTGTTGAGCATAGCTCCAAACAGATTTGGGTATTGTATTGAGAGAGTGGTGGCTTGTAATAAAATCTAAGCAAGTGATTCTTGGTGGACATAGCCCAAATTGGGTGAACCACGTTAAATACTATCTCTTTGTGTTGTGTTATTTTATTATGCACTTTTATTTGAGATCTATAATATTTTCTGCATATTAGTTTCTACTATTGCAATTCATGAGGGATTATTCTACATATTTTATCCCTTATTCCCTAACAATTGGTATCAGAGCCTGGTTTGGTTTGTTGAAGTGTTGAATCGTAGGGAAAGTTTTATCTTGAGTGGGAGTTATGGCAGATGATGGAAGATCTAGGGTTGATAAATTCAATGGGCAAAATTTCAGTCTTTGGAAGATGCAGATGGAAGATTACCTTTATTAGAAGGATCTTTATACTCCACTGTCTGAGAAGGTGAACAAACCCTCGAGCATGACAGATGCATAATGGGATTTGTTGGATAGGAAGGCACTTGGGATAATCGGCTATGTCTTGCATCTTTGGTATTATTTAATGTTTTAAAGGAAAAGACTACAAAAGAACTAATGGATGCATTAAGGAAGTTGTATGAAAAACCCTCTGCCTCTAATAAGATATTTTTAATGAAAAAGTTGTTTAATATGAAGATGTCTGAGAATGGTTCAGTAGCAGATCATCTAAATGATTTTAATACGGTTGTAAATATGCTAGCTTTGGTTACAATAGAATTTGATGAAGAAGTTAGGGCTTTATTAGTTCTGTGCTCTTTACCTAAGAGTTGGAATAGCCTGGTAATGGTGGTAAGCAACTTGGTTCTGCTAACTCAAAGTTGAAGTTTGAGGATGTTGTAGGGGTGATTCTAAGCGAGGAAATACGAAGAAAAATATCTGGTGAATCTTCTACTTCAGGGAATGCTTTGACAGTGGAAACTAGAGGGAGACAGAAGAATAGAGGAAACCGTGGAAAATCAAAGGATCGGGCAAGGTCAAAATCCAAAAGCAAGATAGTATGTTGGCACTGTGGAAAGTTTGGGCATGCAAAGAAGGATTGTTGGGAGCTTCGGGACAAGAAGAAACAACAGGAAGAAAACAAGGAGGCAAATGTGGCAACGGGTAATGTATGTCAGGATGCTTTGATTCTTTCTTTGCACAATATTATTGAATCTTGGGTTTTAGATTCGAGGCTTCTTTCCATGCTTCTCCACATAGGCATTATTTTGTTGATTATGTTCAAGGAGATTTTGGGCATGTTTTTCTTGGTGATGATGAGCCTTGCAGCATAGTTGGAAAAGGTTTTGTTCGGGTTAAGATGTAGAATGGGAATACTTGGCTATTGAAGGATGTTAAACATGTTCCTACATTAAGACGAAATTTGATACCGGCGGGGCAGTTGGGAAGTGATGGTTGTATTGTGATATTTACAATAGACTCTTGGAAGGTTACCAAGGGTGCTCTTGTGGTGGAAAGAGGTAAGAAGGTTGGAACCTTGTATTTAACCACTTATAGCACTAATGTTTGTAATCTTGTGGCTTCAGAAGTAGATACAACATTGTGGCACTATAAGCTCGGTCATATGAGCCATAAGGGCATGGAGATCATAAATAAGGATTTGCCTGGATATACAGAAATAGGTTTGGAGTTTTGTGAGGACTGCATATATGGGAAACAAAAGTGAGTAAGGTTTCTCAAGGTTGGACCTATAAAGAAAGAGAGTAAGTTAGAGTTGGTGCATTCTGATGTGTGGGGGTCGGCTCAGGTATCATCTCTTGGGGGTTCAAGTTATTATGTTACTTTTATTGATGATGTAACAAGGAAAGTTTTGGGTTTATTTTATTAGATTCAAATATGATGTATTTGACACTTTTGTTAAATGGAAAGCCTTGGTAGAGAATGAAACAGGTCTTAAGCTAAAATGTCTCGGGTTAAATAATGGAGGGGATTATTACAGCAATGAATTTGATGATTAATGTTCTCGAGAATGGAATCCATAAGAAAAATACGGTTCCAAGAACTCCGCACAGAATGGGGTATAAGAAAGGATGAACAAAACAATAATGGAACATGCTAAGATCATGAGGTTACATGTAGGATTGTCCCTTTCTTTTTTTTTGGTAGAAGCGGTGAGCACAAATGTATGTACTTGATAAATGAGAGGACCCTCAAGTGCCTTGGATGAAGGCATACCCGAGGAGGCTTTGTATGGTAATAAAGTTGATTATTCATTTCTTAGATTCTTTGGATGTGAGGTATTTGTTCATATAGACAATGATGATAGGACGAAGCTAAAGGCTAAGTCGGAAAAATGTAGTTTCATTGGTTATGGTGGTGATGACTTTGGATATAAATGTTGGAGTATTAAGAATAAGAAAATCATTCGATCTAGGGATGTGGTCTTTAATGAGAAAGTCATATATAAGCAGCAGTTGTAGGAAAGTAGGGAAGAATCCAAGAAAGAATATGCAGCGGTAGAGGATCTTCTGGATGGAAAAGTGACACATGAATTAGTTCAGGAACCTCCTCAACAAGAACCCCAAACTCCTATATTGAGGAGGTCTTCTAGGGTAAGAAGATAACCTGAACATTTTTCTCCTTCTCTTTATTATTTATTACTCACTAATAGTTGAGAGCTAGAGAGCTTTAATGAAGCGATGCAGGTAGATGCCAAGAATAAGTGGGAGCAAGCCATGGATGAGGAGCATCAGGCTCTCATGGAGAACCAGACATGGGATTTGGTGAAGCTACCCAAAGGAAAAAGAGCATTACGAGAATAAGTGGGTGTTCGAGTCAAAGAGAAGAAGGAGGCAAGAAAAGATACAAAGCCCGGTTGGTGGTTAAGGGGTTTGCACGAGAAAAAGCAGTATAGATTTTGATGAGATTTTTTCTCCTGTAGTAAAAATGACTTCTATTAGAACTGTTCTAGGAATAGTTGTAGCAGAAGACTTGCACTTAAAACAGCTTGATGTAAAGACTGTATTTCTCCATGGTGATTTGGAGGAGGAACTATATATGCAGTAACCAGAGGGCTATGAGGTCAAAGGTAAAGAGGAGATGGTGTGCAAACTGAAGAAGAGCTTGTATGGCTTGAAACAAGCTCCACGTCAATGGTATAAGAAATTTGATAGCTTCATGATGGAGCAAGGTTATATTAGATGTCATTCTGACCATTGCATGTATACAAAGAAATTTGAGGATGGCAGTTATATTATCATGTGTCTGTATGTGGATGACATGTTGGTTGCAGGTAAAAACATGTAGGAAATAAAAGTACTCAAGAAGCAACTAAGTGAATCCTTTGCTATGAAGGATTTGGGGGCAGCCAAACAAATCCTTGGTATGAGGATATCTCAGGATAGGAAGGAATGGAAGCTAACTTTATCTCAGGAAGAGTACATTAAGAAAGTCTTGGAGAGGTTTAATATGCAGGATGCTAAACCGGTTGGGACTCCTTTGGCAGGACATTTCAAGTTATCAGAGGAGCAATGTCCCAAGACGAGAGCAGGAGAGAAACCAAATTTCTAAGGTATCTTACTCATCAGTAGTTGGCAATTTGATGTATGCCATGGTGTGTACCAGGCTGATGTTACCCATGTAATGGGAGCGGTGAGTAGATTTATGAGTGATCCAGAAGAGATCACGACAGCGATAAAGTGGATCCTTCGGTATTTGAGTGGGACCATGGGGACAGCTTTTGTGCTACAAGGTGGATCGAAACCACTTTCTATGGTTATGTAGATTCGAGATATGGGTAGAGATGTAAACGGCAGGAGGAGCATAGCAGTTATGTTTACACTATAGGTGGGACTCGCAGTGAGTGGTGGATTTCACGATTGGAGGCTAGTGGCTTTGTCAACCACAGAGGCCTAGTATGTTGTTGCCACAGAGGCAAACAAAGAAATGATTTGGTTACAACAATTACTTGAGGAGTTGGGGCATAAGTAGGAGGAAGGAAAGCTACATAGTGATAGTTAGAGTGTTATACACCTAGCTAAGAACTCTGCTTTCCACTCTAGGACGAAGCATATACATTTAAGGTACCATTTCATCAGGACAACTTTGGAGGAAGAGAAGTTGAAGCTAGAGAAGATCCATACCAGTCAGAATCCTATAGACATGATGACCAAGGTGGTCACAAGGGAAAAATTGAAGTTGTGTTCAGCTTTGGTTGGTCTTCATGGAAACTAGTGAAGGGTTGAGAAGCTTGCTCAGAGGAAAACTAGTCTCCAAGTGGGAGATTGTTAGGTTGTGGAGCTTGTTTTCATGTGTGAAAGTGTTGAAGACTGTACACTAAGAGTACTGTACACTTTTCATGTATCCTCACCGGGGTTCGGGGCCTTAAAACGTGCCCGATATATCGGGAAACATGATTTTCTCATATGGGCGGGATTTTGACCCATAGGTTTATGGGACGGTTTTTGCCCATGGTTTTGATACCCACGGTTTTGTAAAACTACTTAAGCAATTGTCTATTTATATGGTTTTATGCATATGATAGAAGCATGAAAAACATTGCAGATGTGCTTTGAATTCGGGTGTGAATTTTGTAGAGTTTGTTGAGCATAGCTCCAAACAGATCTGGGTATTGTATTGAGAGAGTGGTGGCTTGTAATAAAATCTGAGCAAGTGATTCTTGGTGGACGTAGCCCAAATTGGGTGAACCATATTAAATACTTGTCTCTTTGTGTTGTGTTATTTTATTCTGCACTTTTATTTGAGATCTGTAATATTTTATGCATATTAGTTTCTACTGTTGCGATTCTGTGAGGGATTATTCCGCATATTTTATCCCTTATTCCCTAATAGTGACAAAGAGAACCTATGGGTTGTCTTCTGAACAAATTGAGCAAGCACAACTTTCTTTGCCATGTTGAACTTTGAGTGTTTCATCTTCGGCAATCAACTTACACAAGCCATTTCCCCTTACCAGATTGGAGGGTCGATTCTCCAAGTCATATTCTTGAGTCTTTACGGTCCAATTTCCTCTTTTAGCTTCGGGATCTTGCTGTGTCAAGATGGACTTGATTGCACTATCGAGGACCATCACCACCGTATGGGAATTGAGGATGTAAAACCTGAAGTTTTTTACAGCCTTGACCACTACATAGGCATGCTTCTCCAATTGGTTGTATTTTAGCTCATGCTTTTTCAAAGGACAACTCATGAAAGAAATAGGTGCTTCCACGCCTTCATCATTTTTCTGAATGAGAACGGCAGAGAGTGTATGTTCTAATGCATAATAATACATGATGAATTCTTTGTTAAAATCTAGAGATACAAGAGTCGAGCCTTGGCAATGGATTTCTTGATCTCTTCGAATGATGCCTTCCCTTCATTGTTCCATTTGAATTTTGCTTGTGGTTTCATCATGGAAGTGATGTGCTTTGTCAACTCAGCAAACTCAGGCACAAAACGATGAAGAAAGTTCACCTTTCTAAAGAATGAATGAACTCCTTTCTTACTTGTGGGCAAGGCTAATGCTTGAATGGATCTAATCCTCTCAGGATCAATGTGTGCTCCATGTTTGTTCACAATGTGCCCCAATAACTTGCCTTTTGTGACTCCAAAAATGCACTTTTTTGGATTTAGTGATATGCCATGTTTCCTACACCTTGCAAGTACTTTCCAAGTGATAGATATGATCTCCCCTCTTCTTTGAAAATACTGTGAGATCATCAAGATATATGACAATGCAATGCTTCAGATCTTTGAAGGCCAAATCCATCGCCCTTTGGAATGTAGCTCATGTATTGATTAGGCCAAAAGGCATTTTGTTGTAGGTAAAATTTCCGCAAGTTGTTGTAATGGTTGTCTTGGTGCAATCCTCCTTTACCACTTTGATTTGATTATATCCTAAGAATCCATCAAGTAATGAAATCATTTCGAGATCCAATGATTTAACTTGCAAGATATGGTCCATGATAGGAAGAGGATAATTGTCCTTTAGTGTGCACTCCGGTTCGGGTTGCGAAAATCTACACATATCCTTATTTCACCATTCTTCTTCCACACGGAACAATGTTATCCACCCACGTTGAATGGTGGATGGGAAAGATGATCCTTGCATTAAGCATCTTAATTACCTCCTCCTTGATGGTGTCAAAGAATCTTTGGGTTATATGGCATTTGTTTCTTCCCCAAGGTCCTAACACCTTGATTCAAACGAATTGAGTGATACATTTCCTTTGGCTGTAAGGATTTGAGTTCATCATAAGAGTAGGCCAAGACATCTAAGTATTTCTTGAGTAATGCAACAAACCTTCTTTTTTCTTTAGGCGAGCAACATTTTCCAATATTGACTATCCTTGGTTCCTCGGGGTACCAATGGTTTCTTTATCAAAATTAGTGGCACTTGGGCAGAGAAGATTGTTTTTCTTTCTCTTGAATGAATCTGTCATATTTGTCAAAGAGGTCTTCAAAAGAGACTAGGCCTTCCTAATTTTGTTCCCTTTCAATTTGATTGCTCCCTCATCATCAATCCCTTCAATTCCTTCTTTCTCTTCTTTGGGGACTGCTTCTCGGTGTGGATTTTCACCTCCTTCAAAGAAGAGATTATTGAAATTATCTCTTTGCTCTTAAAAGGCTTGAATTTAGTTATCATCATTGAAGACTTGCCAATGATTTGCATTTTCTAGTACACTAGGCCTGAATACCATTTCAATGGTATCTTTGTCTTTACCAAAATAAGGATGAGGTGTCACTAGGGAAGTTGACACTGTAAGAGAATCAACCTTTTCATTATGTTCCCTTGGAATACCTTCAATGGAAAATGCATTAAAAGATTCAATGCAGTCCCACCCTTTGTTTCTATAATGTCGGAGTCTTGGATTCTTCACCTGATATTGTTGGTGGACATGCTTTACTATAACCTTTGCATCACCTCGGCATCTCATTTTCTTGATTCACATGTCCTCTGTTGCACTCATGCCTAAGAGTAGTGCTTCATACTCTGTAGTGTTATTTGTATTATCAAATTGTAGCTTGTAGGCAAATGGGTACAACTCATTAGAAGGAGAGTACAATACTACATCAGCTCCCTAGCCCACACTGGAATGACTACCATCAAATTCCATTTTAAAAATTTGATCTTCCTCTTCCTCCATGAGAAGTGGCAAGTTCTCCTCTTTTCTCGATGTGAGGAGGTAGTTTCTAGCCCATAATCTTGGAAGAGAATGTTTTCTTTTGGATCATCGACTTTCATCTTGTGAACTTCATCTTTCTTCTTGGTAGAAACTTCTTCATCTCGAATTTTACTGGGATAGTTGCAGATGACCAATCCATTTTTATCTCTCCCCCCAGGTCTCTGCAGAAACTCCTACTCAATAGCATACCAAAGGATGCTGGGATGTCTACTACCAGTATGGTTAGGAGCACCTTCTTGTCTGGAAAATCAGCTAGTGCTACCTGTGCATCTTTGATTCTTCATACCAACGGTACTTGTTTAGATTCCATTGAGTACCAGGTGCCATTTACCTAGGTCAAGGTGAAGCCTGGAACATTTACAACTTTGGTTGGCATCACATTGTCTAAGGCTCCGGAATCTATGATACAATTATTTAGCTAGAAGCCTTTAATGAGGAGTGACAGGTAGAAAGGTTCAACCTGTTGGTTTTGGAGGCACTAAGGGCTAGCATGTTTTAGGAAGGTGGTGTGGATGGTTTGGGTAGTAAACCTTTAGAATTAGGACTCGAGGATACAAGGTTACCACCATGAACTACATTAATTAACATGTCAAATTGGGCAGGGTGTGTTTGTAGGTATTCTATCTCTAAGAGTTGGACTTTGGCTTTGTTTGCATGTTCCATAAAGTCAAATGGGGTTATGGTGAGTGAGGAAGAGGTTTTGGAAATGGAGGAAGATTTACATGGTAGAGGCTTTACTACTTTGGGTGTTGAATTCTCCTTTTCAGGTGTAGCAATTGGCTTGGAAGGGGGTGAGGGTGTAGCTTTTGATTGAACCTTAGATGTTTTTGCAGGAACAACTTTTGAAGGAGAATTGTTCTTATCAACTTTTGAGTTGGGAGAAGAATTAGATGACTTACTTGGCATAGTAGCATGATCCTTGACAACTAGTGAGTCTAGTTTTTCTTTGGCCAACTCCATAGAAGGTGGTAATGGTGATCCTCTACTGATGATTTTATTTTGTGTGACCTCTGGAGGAGAATCTTCTTTATTCTTCTTATCCTTTACCACAACCGTTGAGGATGAAGCACCTTTCTGGATTGTGCACAAGTGAAAACAACACATGAGAAACTTGGAGCTTCTTCATCATCCTCATCTTCATCATCAACATACTCAAATAGGCCATTTTGCATATCAACTTCCTCGACCTCAAGATAGTTTTCATAGTCTTCCATATTTTCTTCTTCACTTTCATCAATTTTTTCCTCCTCTTTCGGCTCTTTGGTGTCACAGATGGCATTGACTGGTGGTGCTTCAAGAGCAAGTCGACGAGGAGGTGGAGCAATCCTTGGCCTATCTAGAGGGTTTGGTCTCCTTGAAGCATTCCGCATTATGATCTGAGATAGCTACTTCTTCAAGGCAACCAAGTCATTTTCCATTTTTTGGAACATCGGATCTATGGTGACAGAGTTTGAATTTTGACCCTTTTACTTTCCATTGGGGCCTTTCACCTTTCCGGAAAATATTAGATCATCATTGGTTTCTATTGCATAGTCCTTAGCTTCTCTCAATGTTCTTGGTTGGGCTCTTTTGAGGAAGAAACATACTTCAAATGGAAACCCAGCGATGAAAAACCTCTTCAAATTATTTTCAGGAGGCACCACATCTTCATGGATCCTTCTTATCACTCCATCATATCTTGTTATGAAGTCCCTCATTAACTCAGAGGTTTCTTTCTTCATTTGTAACAATTGGACCAAAAGATCCTAACAATCTTTTGTGCTCTTGAACCTGTGTTTGAATGCACTTCTTATATCCTCCCAACAGGTGACGGACCTTGGGGGTAGCATTTAGAACCATTCGGCAACTTTCTCTTGAAGTGATTCCACAAAGTGTCAGATCGACACATATTCATCCTCAACAACCAACACACCACAAAGCAGTGATAAATGCTACTACATGCTCTTCAAGGAGTTGAGAACCATCCCCTCTGAATTTTGGGAAGTTTTTCTCGAGCCTCTTGGTAGCTCATGGAGTGGTTGAGCAAGAGCCAATGGACCGGTGTTTCCTCCCCATGGTACATTAGGCCTACGGCCTCATGATCACATTCATACTCATGATCACGATCCCCATTCTATTTATGTTTCTAGCTTCCAACCTTACTAAGGCTATGGCTTCTGTTGCTGCTCTTTTGTCTGCCTCAACTTGAAGTCTCTCGATTTCTTCGAGTTGAGCTCTTATTTCCTCTTCCGCTCTTGCTTCTCTTTCTCTAGCTTCTTCTTCGGTCTCTACATCGGTGAAATCTTCAAGGTTCTCATTGATGTATGGAAATTCACCATCCAAAGGATTGGCAACACTCAGGTTCCCAATGTGACTGGTTTCTTAAAAAGGAAGCCTCTGGATTTTGAGTAGCTCTTGTCTCCTTTGAAGTTCCTCAAAAATGGGATCAGTTTGTCCTCCTTGTCTCTATTTCTAGGTGTATCTTCTATCCGCCAGCTTGAAAATCTATGCTCTTATTTGTGGTGCTGGAATTTGTCTTTACCTCTCCAATTCAGCAACGTGTTCTTCTTCAAGGTCCAAAATTCTCATGGCAATGAAGTAGTGATTGGCACTTTGTCTATTATGCCAAATAGCTTCCCTCAAATCGAAGCAACGGTTTCTTGGATGTGGAAGAGAAACTCGGGTCTTTCAATATGAGGGTTTCCCATGATAGCCATGATTTGAATTCATGTGGCTCATATAGCCATTCAAATTCCAAAAAAATCTCTTTTTTGAATTTTGAATTTTCGACCTTGCGATCGCATTCAGTGCAGAGATCTTCTAAATCCGCTTACGGTGGGCGCTAAAAGCTGTTGGCAAGGAAATTTGTCGGGTGGAAAAATTTGTGGATTCCTTGCCAACGCTCTAGGAATCTAAGTCCCTCTACTTAACCAACAAGTCTGTTTGTTGTATTTGCATGCGCAATAAAATGTGGATTTTGTGGTGGCCTTTCGACTGAGGATCCAACAGGGGCACTCCACTGACCCTGCGGAAAATTCTTGTAGTTATCTATAAGGGGAGAATTTCCTATGAAGGTTGGAAAGGGAGTGATAAAATAGGTAGGAGAACTAATGTTACGGTAGAAAATCATATTCCTATGCGCACTAGCTGAAAACTTCAACACATGCGGTTACGAGAAGAAAAACCCCTGTAAATGGCAACAAGACGAGATAAGATTGCGAACTCGAAATTTCTAAAATATCCTCATCAAAGAGGCTACAAAATCCTTCTTCTTGTATTGATGCTTAAACATAGGTTGTACATAATGTGGGAATGGAAAAAAAATTGAGAATGGAGGAAAGTAGAAGAAAATGGTTATCTCCTTTGCTTTCTCTAAGTACAATGCACTCGTGAGTTTACAAGATCAATTGCACAAATTCCCTTACAATGATGTGTGAAGAAGCCATTAAATATCTTGCAAGAGACGGTTCAACTTCTTCTATTTTGGCAAGAAACAATTTACAATATTTTCAATCATTTGCGTCCATTCAGATTCTTGATTCACAAAGAAACACCAATGGCGGGTGAAACTAGAATTTTCATAATGCAGCAATTACACTCATTTTGTGACTTTGAATTTGAACCATTCATCTTGCCTTTGAAACTTTACACCCGAGCTATCCACGTGGGAGAATTTTACTAGAGCAAAGCGTGGAGGATGCCTTTTACATTTTGTGACTTTATAGAGATTTGGCATTTTTTACATTTTTGGTTAGCCCATTTCACTTTTGATATAAGCCTTGACACGTGGCCTTACTTGAGTGGAGACGAGTCATGGGTCACTTTTATACTTTTACCTTTTTTTCAATGTGGGCTTAAAAACATGAATTGCTCCTGCCCACCTCCCGCTTTGACCTTAGATGCAGGCTTAGTATTTGACTTTTTTCTTTGGTGTGAGTGGGGTTGCGGGTCACTTTTTAACTTTAAGCCCTTTTAATGAAAACAAGGCTCAAATTCTCAAATCTCCCCGACAGCCCGCTTCCCCACCTTGACTTTCTATTCGGGCTTAAAATTTGACTCTCCCTTTTATTTGATCGGGGTTGCGGGTCACTTTATGATTTTTTGCCCTTTTTACAAAGAGGCTCAAAAACATAAATTTCTCTGTTGACCTGCTTTGACTTTCCAATGGTGGGATCAAGCTTCGAATTTTTCCTTTAAGCTTGATCGAGGTGCGGGTCACTTTATGACTTCTATCCCTTTTTACAAAAAGGCTCAAATTCTCAAATCACCCCGATGGCCTACTTCCCCACCTTGACTTTATATTCGGGCTTAATATTTGACTTTCTCCCTTATGTTTAGCGGGTCATATATCGACCTTGGACACATGGAAATCCGATGCTCATTTAGAACTCGGCTTTGGATTTTGCCTTTGAAGTTGCACCAGCCGATAAGTGAAGGCTTCCACCGACCCGCTCATACTTAGTCAATTTAAGCAATCGGCTCTGTCCCCTTTTTTTTCGACACTCGACACATGGAAGATTGGCACAAGTTTGAGAACCGCCCTAGCTTAGACCCTTGAAATGACACCAATGAAGCACGTGGTGTCGTTTTGCTTTGAACCTTCCATACTTAGCCGATTTGGGCTTGTTTTGTCTTCATTTTAGACCCTGGACTCGTGGAAAGCCTGCACTTATTTTTGGATTGTCCTCGGGCCCCGCCCTTCGAGTTGTGTTGTTTGGACATGTGGAGGCTTCGTTGTTTCTTGAAACATTTCCATGCCGCATTCAATCGAGATATCCACGTATTACTCGTGGAAGGCTCAGGCCAAATTTGACGGGGAAGAAAATGCCCATCATTCACGACTATGGAAAAATGCATAGAAGAAGAAAACTCCACCATTTCACGCTCGATTTTCAAATTTCTTTTCGCAAACCAACAAATTGAAAACAATACAAGGTTCGGCGATCCATGGCCATAGAAAGATTGACAATTTCATTCAAATTGAGGTTGTAATAGAATTTTCACGCGTCAGGACGGGGAAACAGAAAATTTATCAAACCACCCAGACTTGAGAGTTGAAACAACTTTAAAGCATGAATTTCTCTATCTTTTCGGACTTCCAACTTTACTTGAACACTTTTGGAGGGTGTGAGCTCAAAATTTTCAAATTTAACTTTAAAAATGAGGGGGATTTTGAGGGCGACAACAAATGACTTCTAATGACTCGTCATCTTCTAGATCTAGCCTAATTTTTTCCCCATTGTCACGTAAAGACAGCTTACTTTTCCAATCAATTATGTGGTTATGCACATTATTATCCTTATAAAATAAAATAAATCCTCATCCACCTTGGACATTAGCCATTTGTAGAGGCACTCCAGCTTCCCAAAATATGGCAGCTCATACGGTGCGCAGAACCCCTACGCTCTCCAAGTCCTTCTTCACCTTATCATCAATAACCGGTTTCCCTTTTATCGTCCTTCGGGTTAGTTATTTCATGACATCTTTCCTTATTTCTCCTTCGTGGGCCTCTCCACAATATTTGTAATCACTTATGTTACATTTTTTCAAGTGTGACACCCATGACTACTCGACTACCACTTTTGGTGGATATTACATTTCATAATACCAATCTTCATGTGTTTCCTCCATATTGTTGTCAATGTTCTATTTTTTGGGTGACTTATTGATTGTAGGAGCCCTATTTGATGCCATTGATATGATTTTCACTACACAAACCCTAAAATTTTCAAATTTCATGCCCTTGGTGCTGGAAATCAAGTACTTACTCAAAACGTGTGCCATAGTGTTGAGCGTCTAAACTTCTGCTCAAGTCTTACACTTGTTTGCCTCCAATTCGTGCCCTAATTATTTGGCTTTAAAATTTTGTGAACTCTAGATTTGTAATTTCAAGCTCTACAAACCCTAATCCTTGCTCACTTCTTGCCTCCACACCTTTTCCCCAAGCTTCCACTTCCACTGATGGAGCTCTCAACTCAAGATCGTGTACACTCGATCTGGTTTGTCTTAGATTTTCGTTTGTTACACTCCTTGCTTCACTTTTCACACTTAGTCACAATTTCACATTTTAATCACACAAATTCATCAAAGGAAAGGTAAGAATGAATTCGATCGTGCACTATTTATAGTTTTTCCCATTTTATTTGTATTTATTGTTCCTCACCCACCACTACTTTTGCTTTAAATGCACTTTTTTATTTTTCTCACACTTTTCTCTTCAGATGCGGCAAGTAATAACCTTCAGTGCACTACTACTTCCTGTGTCAGTTGTAGGCCTCATTGTGTACACCTCCATACGCCACACATAGTCTTCCTCTACGTCACTTGTTAAGTAGTTTAACTCGTTGTTGCCTCCCTTATGTTACACTATGTGGTCCTTCTCTTCGCATGGTTTCTAATCTACAAAATTTCCATCAAGTACCAACATCCTTAAGCACCCTCACACCATATCCAACCATTCATAGCACCATCTTTCATGCACCATTCTTTCACATTGTCATTGCACTTTCGCACACTTTCCATCTCCTCGGAAGTATCATCATCACATTTTCTCTTGCTCATGTGCTTACATCTCTGCTTCAACCCACATTAAAATTATGTGTAGTCCTTTGCGCATCAGTCTAACATAGAGTAATCATCTCTTGGGCATGAACACACTTATTACAAAAATAATGGAAATATAATCTTAAAATGGTAAGACTTCCTTATTACAAACACAAAAGAAGCTTATTTATAGTAGGATTTCAGCCTACTCCCATGGAAGTAATTGGGCAACATGGTGTCATCTAGCGCCTACAATTGACATTCACATGATTCCAATATCTTAGTTACTATAAAGTCTCCCAACCAATGTAATTTCAACTTTCCAAGATGGCACACAAACTTTGAATCATATAGAAGCACCATCCCTTCTACTACAAAAAGACTTTCTCTTAATGTGTGTGTCATGCCAAGACTTTTATCACACTTTCTCTCGTCTTTTGACTCTACCGCACAATAGCACGTCACTCATCTAACTTCATAAACTTGTCTATGTGTTCTTCAATTACTTTCTCATCATCCAATCCTCCTACACATGCAATATGCAAGTAGGGTAATATAAATTCCATAGGTAAGACTACCTCTGTGCAAAACACCAACTGAAAGGGTGTGGCCTTATTCAACCTTTTGTATGTTGTTTTATATGCCCATAACATTGATGATACCTTATCATCCAAATCTTTCCTTCTAACATTGCAAATCTTCGTCTAGGTTTGTCCTAGAATTTTGTTAAATGCTTCAACAATTCTATTGGCTTGTGGGTGATAAGGTGTAGTCTTATGGTGTGCTACCATAAACTTTGCTAGTAATATCCTTATTGTCTCATTTAGAAAATGAGTCCCTCTATCACTTATAAGGCTCAATGGACATCCATACATGTTTATGATGTTCTCCCATAGGAACCTAGTTGTTGTTCTTTATCTAATTTTTATAGGTGCAGCCTCTACCCACCTTATCAAGTAATATGTACATGTGATGATATAACATGTGTTTTTCATGCACACAAGTGGAGAAATTAGGCATACAAAGTCAACCGCCCACTTTTCAAATGGTTTGGCACTCGTTATAAGGCATAGTAGCATCTCATCTTGATTCCCAAGATTACCCATTCTCTGAAAATGGTCACAATCCTTGACAAATGCCTTTGTGTCCTTATACATCATTTCCCATCATAAACACCTTGCCAATAACATATTGCACATTATCACCTCTCCTACATAGTTTCCTCTAGTTATTCCTTCATAATAGCTTCATGCTCATGTTCTAGCATACACTGTAAGACCTCATACATACACATCTTATATAGGTCTCCTCCAATAAGTTAATATGGCGTCAATCGAATAACAAGTTGTTTCTATTCCAAATTCTTGATACCTTCAGTGCAATACCGATGCTCAAGAATATAACAATATCTTCCAAATCTGTTGGCACATGGTTCAATCCAAATAATTTTGAATCGGCATAATATCTTCTATTATTTTCTCATCCTCTCCAGAGTTTATCCTTAACAAATGATCGGGTCCTAAATTGCTCTTACCAAGCTTCACTATAATCGAGAACTCAAACTCCTAAATCAAAAGAATCCAATGATAGATGCACCCCTACGTAAAAAGGCTTATTGACTAAGTAATTCAACACCATATGATCAATATAAAATATAAATGGGGTGGCCAACAAGTACCGTCTAAACTTATGAAGCACATATATCATTTACAAGGCTTCATGCTCCATAACAGATAATATTTCTCACCCAACGTCAACTTCCTGCTCACAAAATAGATGGGATGATTGATGTTACCTTCACCCGATTCATTAACAATGCTCCTATAGTTAAACCAGAGTGTAGACACAAAATCACACACTTTGAGTAATTATCTAGTCCTAATTACATACTATTATTCATATGATTCCGAAGTAAGAATGGTACTAATTAACCCATGTCTTTAGCAAAATTTCTTTTCTTTCTATTGTTAATTTTAGTCATACACCCTTACTTTCTCGATCTGCCTTTTCTGTCTTCACCATTTTTCATCTTAGACACCAATGCCTAGACCAAGAAGCCGGCGTCGGGCGCCCTCATCCAATCTAGGTGACCACTGTTCTCTTCGTACTTTCCTCACACTTTTTGGGTCCTTCCTAGCCATTTGAGCATCTTATCTTTTTGGTAGTCAGCCTTTTCAAGGTTAATTATGAATTTCAAACAAGGGATTCATATAAATATAAAGTTATGCGATCATAATAAGGGACCAAGCACTACACATCTACTATCTCCATCTAAGGTTGCATCCATTAAAGGAAGTTAAGAGCTCTATCGCATCCATCTAGCTCCATCATAAGGGACACAAGGGATAGTTTTTGCATACACTTCATAGGAGGGAAGTTCATTCAATTCCATGCACACATTTACTACATTTATTTACATATAGCTTCTTGTTTTCTATCCAAGTGCGATTGGCACAAGAGCACCCTAGGGCACAATTCTACACACGCATGCACACACAGAGAACTACATTGGGTCTGAGATGTAGTACAATGCTTAGTTGTAAGTCCACCATTGTGGTAGTTGAGGACGGTCTGACCCTTCATTCTACATATTTCTTTTTTGGGATTTGATGTCTATTTGAGGGTTTGAAGGTTCATTCTTCATTGCAAGTTTATCAGTGACCTCGACAATCTTTGGGCAAATCCATAGTGATAAAAGATGAGCATCAGGAAACATCTTAAAACCCGAAAATTTAGGTTTATGATAATTTCCATATATCCAGTGCCCCGGTCCCAAATTTATCTATCCAAATCTTCATTTTTTTGTGCTCCAAGATCGACATTCAATGCTTTGGCTTTCTCCAGCTTCTAGTCTTGTACACCTTTGACAACATTGTGAATCAGCTTAATGCAGCCTAGAATTTACCAAGAATAACCTAGGCACACTAGCACATCACTCAGCCTAGACTGAGTGCTCACCCGAAGTGTGTAAAGGTACCAGGACCCTCCTTAGAGTTGTTTGTGCAAGATGCAAACATGATGAAGGGTTAATGCATTTAGATCCATAAACAATATAACTTCCCTCACATCATATCCTAGATCTAGATATTAAAGGATCATGAATCAAACAAAAACATAATGAAATTATCCATGCAATAACTAGTTACAGTCACATTTGACACCATTATTCATCCAATAGACTCCATTATATTAAAACACAATGAACACATAATCTTCTTACAATAATTAGTACCATAAGTTCATGCGTGCATCAGTTTTGGTAGCATAAATCCACAATAGCTCATACATAGTCCTCTCTTAACCTACGTAGATTACTACATATTTATAAGGGTGGGGAATTTCCCTTCACCACTTACATAATTCCCAAAATAGGTCGCATGCTGAAAATAGCCATGCGCCTTTACAATAATAGACACACATGCAAGTGCACTAATAATAGATCTCTTCTAGTTAACTAGCAGTGGTAATCCTATTATTAACTCGAACTCATGCAAAGTGCTTAGTAGACGTTCTTCCAAAAATAACATTTGTGTGTCACGCAAGTTTCCATCTAGTTGTGTGCCCCTACACTATCTCCAAAAATAGCCCATAACCATGAAAATGGCTAAGTCCAAATTCATTTTATCTTTCACGCGTGCTTCCTTCCCTATCCTTCTACGCCTTCAAATTTGTCTTACTACCCCGCCAAATCTTCTATGCACCTTCTTCTTAGTGTCATACTTTTTCTGCTCAACATTACCCCACACTAAACTACATTGCCACCCGACAATGGTTGCCTTTTGATACTTTAAAGAATAAAGAATGGGAATGAAAGGAAATTAAAGAATTATTGTACAAAGAATGAAATTTTCACCCTATAACATCCTCTGTTTCAACTGGAAGAATTAACTCGGATATTCTTCTTTGATTTCAACCTCTAAGGTTTTCCAATCACTTAGCGTAGCTTCTGCCTTTTCTGGAATATCTGATGCAATAGAATCTAACTCCTCTTACACAATCTCTTCCTTCTCATTCTATAATACTAGAACAATGTTGGACATTGCAGTCACCCTTCCTTCTAGAAGATCCATCTTCTACGCTATAAGCTTTCCAATTTCATCCACCTTTCTTTATGTGGGTCTTGGGCTGCTACAAGGGCCTCACACTTTTGCTTGACTAGTGTTAATCTCTTTACACGCCCCAAAGTCTCATCCTTCATCACCTTCAGGACTTCATTGTCTTCTACCATCGTCCTGATTCTGATTACTACTTCTGGAGCTACACAAATATTCAATTCCTGGTCTACTTTCTTCAGCTCTTCCTGCAAAGTCTGGAGCAAGGCTTCATAAGATGAAATATTTCTAACTACTGAGGCCCTTGCTCTCTTCACTTCCTGTTTAGGGTCCTTTGGCGCTGGCATCTGAATCATTCCATCCTCAAGCACCAAATCAACTAAGGTACACACATAATGCATAGTTGAAGGGAACCTCTTAGGTACCTTGGACTCCAAGTGTGGTCTTGCCTTCAGGACATGATCGTTGATCTCCTCTGCCATGTTGATGAGGACCCCATTCTTCTTTTTCTCTAGGTCCTTCTCTCCTTTTAGACGTGCTATTTCGGCATCTTTGGCCTTGTTTTCTTCTTGTAGCACTCTAATAGTGGCAGCCTTATCTATGTTCCTCTACGCCACCTCTATAGATACTTTTACCAAGGCATTACTTACCTGCTCATTAGACATGAGAGTGGGCTTTATAGTTATATGCATGTTCTACAATGCCTTCTTCTTTCTTCTTGACACACAGGACTCTTTACATACAATGAAAATTAGGCTCATCCACGTGAGTTTGCATGGACCAGGAAAATTGTTTCCTTATGCGTGTGGTTGCCATGTCTGGGTCCATCAACTCCCATCCATACAACTCCTTGAGGCCCACTGTATTCTGGAATTAGGCATGGAAAATTTTACATGTGTCCTTGTCATAGTGCGCCTGTTCTTGGCCCATATGGGAAACATTATATTCCTCACTTGTGCGCTGCATGTTCTTTCGCCCCTTTATATCTTCATCCCTGGGTTCTTCCACTTCTTCTGGTTATATAAGGGATCCAGGCACGCTCTCTGTAGACTCCTCCACCTCCTCATTCAGCTTCAACTTCCTCCTTTTCCTCTCAGTTGTCTCTTTTTGAGGAGAGAGTCATGGTGACCTCCTAATAGACTAAGGATTT
The DNA here is from genome assembly GCA_018340775.1 of Taxus wallichiana var. yunnanensis. NCBI lineage: Eukaryota > Viridiplantae > Streptophyta > Pinopsida > Cupressales > Taxaceae > Taxus > Taxus wallichiana. Next base: position 19,099,886 of record CM031244.1, read on the forward strand.
CCCATGCCTTGTGTTCTTGTTCTTCTGAACACCCTCTTGAAATGATGCTCTCCTTGGACTGCTTCCAAGTCCTCTTCTTCTTTTGTACCTGAGGTGGGGTACTTGTGCACTCAGTCTCTATTCTATCTGTGGGATGCCTCCACCTCTATGTTCTAAGCCGCCACTATCCTCATCTTCCTCCTCATCATCTACCTCTATAGCTTCTGTGGGATTTGGGGCTGACACGTTCTCCATTGTATGTTTTCCCTTAGGTGGCCCTAGGAGTGTGAACTCATTCTCCACATATTTGTTATTCTCTAGCTTGGGCTTAAGCTTGAAGGTATACGAGCATTCCTCCAATGTCCCCAATTGCCAAGCTTACGGCTTCATGCTTATAACGTCTGAAATGAGCCTCTCAACATAGGAAGTCCGAGCCTGGAAATACATATGTCTTCCTTAGAGTGTGGTAGTCACATTCTACCTTGTCTGATAATAAAATTCAGGTGGTGCGCATTAATAAAATGGTGGATTGATGCCTGGAAGTAGCACATTGTGAAGGCATATGGTAGTTTGCACCATGGGCTCCATGTCCCATCCCTCATAGTGAACCACACAATGCAGAAGTGTTGGTACACTGTGAACTGTACTGCCTTACCAACTACTATAGGTAGCTCCTTGGGGATGCGCCACTCCTCTTCAAATGTCATGCGGATTCGATCATACCACATCTCCACCCTTTGTTTAAATGGCCCACTCATGGACCCTTCACATAAATACTTGTCAAATCTTTCTGTTAGGGACTTGTTTTCCATGGGATATTCCCAAATCTTGTTCTTTGGCCCATCGGGCACTCCAATTTCCATAAATACTAAAGAAATTAAGATAGCGCCAAAATTGATCTTATCACCTATGTGTGCTTCTTCGATGATGGTTTCTGCAATGTAGCCTACTATGTTATAGACTACTCCCTGAGACATCTTCCTCGTGACATGGAGCCACATTGTATTCACTTGCGACCATCTCTCCTAATCATTCAACTTGGTCACTAGATGTGCAGCTACTTGTACCATTGGGTACTTCTTCAATTTATCAATGTCCATTCCATGTGGACCCTTTGTGTACCCCAACTCCTTCCGTGTCTCCATGATTGCTACTTTATCAGTCAGGTCACTAGCCAGGTCTACCCCTATGCCTTTTAATCTTGTCAATGTCAAAATCAGGGTTGTTGTAATCCTTACCCTTTGTCGAAAAATAGAAGAAGTCCTCATGGACTCTGCTCATAAGCCACTGGTATAGAGGTTCATACTTGCCAAAATACGGAGCTCATATAATTGATAGACTCCCACCTATTTTAATAGTTTCTCCCCAACATCATCATATACCAACATATCTTTCGTCGTGTGCTTGTTGGTCTTTGTACTCAACAACATCCAATTCTTTCTTGTTATCAAAAGTGTGGTGGTTGTAATCACTCACCTTTACAGTTGCAGATATGGGAATCCCATTCTTTCCCAATTATCACACCTTCTAGATACTACATTTCTAAGAAATTACTCTCGAGAGAAATTTCAACTTCTATTTCTACTTTCTTCTTTCCTTTGGCTCCTGTGTGTGTGCTTTCTTTGGTGCCATATGAAAATCTCAAATTTATGTCCTCTGTAGTGAGCAAGTCAAAACCCTAGCTTGAATCTATGTTCCCTAGTTTGAAACCACATGCCCTAGCTCTTTCTCAATGCGTCTGCTTCACTCAAACCCTTCACCAATGGGGATGCAAGCTTCTTCTGTGCACAAATCCACTCTCCATGTTTGGTTTCACACTCTTCGCACCTCAATACTCTTCACTTAGCTCATTCAGCACTTAGCTCATTCAAATTCTTGTGATCACAATGATAAAAATGAACTCGCATCATGTCCTTATATAAATTTTCAAAAAGTTAGTGCATTTATTGCTCCTCCACCTACCAACAATCCTCTCATTAATTGACCATTTTCACACTTTCCGTGGTGTACATCTTCTTACAAATCTATAACCTTCTAGCGCACCTTCCTACCTTGTAGTCAGCAGACTTCTCTTTAGCGCACTTCCATGCACCCGAGTACCTCACCACTGTGCCTTCCCTTGGTAGTCTCCATGGCCTCTGCTTACCTCGTGTTATACTTGTTCCTTCATTTATCTCCATCTATGGTCCTTGTTTGGAAGCAATCTTCTTTCCAACAACTCTCCAAACTTGAATAACACCTAGAGCAATTTGTTCATGTATGTGTACCCATTTTTCAATAGCCACCCCACACAAATGGTATGTGCAGTCCTCTGCACATAAAAATTCTTCAAATGGTAATTAGCTTCTAGCGCACAAACACGCTTATTACACAAAACACTAACTAAAATGAAAAAGCATAGCGATGAAGAAGGAAATACATTAAGGGAATACATAAATGAAAACCTACTCTAAATGGCAACACTACCTTATTACAAACACCAAGAAGAATTATTTATAGTAGGGCTTCAACCTACTCCCATTGAAATAATCGGTAACCGTATCCCATCAAGTGCCTCTAACTGGAAAGTGCATGTTTCAAGTATGTGAGTGATAACATACGGTCCCAACCAATGCACTTTAAGTTTTCCTAGATGGCACATAAACTTAGAGTCATAAAGAAGCACCATCTGTCCTATCTCAAGATTTTTGTCCCTGATGTGCCTGTCATGCCATGCTTTCTGCCTGGCCTTTTCTTGCTTCTGACTCCATCGTGCTATTGCTCATCACTCATCTAGCTTGATCAAATTTCCAATTCATTCTTCTAATGCTTTCTCATCAACTAGACCTCCATCACGCATGTGCAATACGTAAAGAAGGTAACATGAATTCCATAGGAAGAACTACTTTTGCGCCAAACACCAATTGAAAGGGTGTGGCCTTGTTTAACCACTTTTATGTTGTTCTATACACCAAAACACGACATAAACTTTATCATCCCAATCTTTTCTTCCAACATCACAATTTTTGTCAATTTCTAGCTCAAAATTTTGTTGAAAGCTTCAGTAGTCCCATTTTCCTAAGGATGATATGGTGTAGTCTTATGGTGTGCAATCATGAACTCATCCAATAGAATCTGATTGTCTCATTCAAAAAGTATGTGCCCCTATCATTGGTCAAACTCAACGGGCATCCATACCTTGTAAGAACATTTTCCCATAAGAAATTGGTTGTTGTAGTTGTTGTACAATCCTTGGTAGGTGTTGCTTCTACCCACCTTGTAAGATAATCATGCAAGTGATGATGTAGTGTGATCCAGTTCTACGCGCTAGTGAAATAGGACCCACAAAATCTATAGCCCATTTTTCAAATGGTTCTGCACTAGGAATAGGTCGTAAAGGCATTTCATCTCTTTTCCTTGGTTTTCCAAGGCACTGACAGTGATCACAGGCCTTGCAATACACCTTATAATCCTTATACATGGTCTCCCACCACAATCCAACGAGTAGAATTTTATGCGCAGTGGCATCACTTGCATAGTGCCCACCTACTAATACCACCATGAGCCTCTTCCATGATATCTGTGCGCTCATGCTCTAATACACATCGGCACAATACTTCATCTTGGCCTAACTTGTATAGGTCACCACTAATCAACATAAAAGGTGTTGCATGAAATTACAAGTTGTTTCTTCTCTAAGGATTTTAGTCCTTTTGGCACCACACCTATGTGTAGAAAAACAACAATATCCTCCAAGTCTAAAGGCACGCGATGTAACCTATATAACTATGCATCTAGCATTGTATCTTTAATTGTTTGTGTGTCTTCCCCTATCGTATCCTTGATAAATGGTTTGGGCTAAAATTAATTTTCCCTGGTTTTACCACAACTATAAAATCAAATTCTTGGAATAAGAGCACCCATCGACATATGCACCCTTGTAAAATTGGCTTATTTACCAAGTATTTCAATGCCATGTGATCAATATAGAATACAAATGGTGTTGCTAGCAGGTATTGTCTAAATTTATGTAGCACATAGATCATTGACAAAGCTTTACACTCTGTAGTTGTATAATTTTGCTCTACATGAGTCAACTTTCTACTAGCAAAATAGATAGGATGATCTATAATACCTTCTTCATGATGAGCTTACATTGTGCCAATGGTCGTGCTGTAAGGCATCCACATGTACATGAAATGGTTGGTCCCATGAGGGAAAGCACATAATAGGTGATGTAGTAAGTTTCTCCTTCAATGTCTCGAATGCGCGTTCTGCTACGGTTCCCCCCAATAGAATGTCCCTTTTCCTTTTAGTAACTCCTCTAAGGGTGCGGCAACCTTAGCATATCCTTTGATAAATTTTCTATAATACCCAGTGTGACCCAAAAATCCACGCACCTCACTCTGACTGGTAGGTTCTTTTAGGCCGACAATAACTACAATTTTAGTTGGATCTACCAACAAACCTTCCTTGCAGATAATATGCCCTAACAGAGTGCCAAAAGGTGTAGCAAACACACACTTTTTGATGTTCAAAGAGATGCTTAACTATCTACATCTTTCAAACATTAAGCACAAATTGTCACAATGATCCTTAACAAGCCCATATACCATCCAATCATCCAAGTAAACTTGCAAGAAAAGATGAATAAAATCTTGGAATGCTTGAACAACAAAGAGTTTAGCATTTTCCTATCCTATCTTACATCACAATATATGCAAAACTTCCCCATTCAGTGGTGAAAGTAGTCTTTTCCTGATCCTCCTGTAATCCTAACCTGATGATACCCAAAGAATCCATCTGTAAAGGAATAGACTTCACGCCCTGCAATGCCTTCTAATATTTCCTCTGTGAATGGCATAGGAAAGGATCAGTCACACATGCAACATTCAGCTCCCTGTAGTCCACACAGATCCTAATCCGACCATCTTTCTTGATACTGATCACCATTGGGCTAACCCATTCTGACTCATCTAGGGGCTTGATGATTCCAAACTTTAACATTTTGTCAATTTCTTCCTTGACCTTTTCGCACAAGTTGGGGTTCATCTTGTAGGGTCTCTTCCTGACCTAGATGTACCTTCCTTAAGATTTATCTTCATTTCTCCTAATGATGCATGCACTCCTTTCAATTCATGGTAGCCCCTAGGAAATAAATCTTGAAAATCATGGAGCAACTCCACTATTTTTGCTACTTCAGATTCAGACCAATAATCTCCAATTATTACCTCTTTAGGCTCAACATCTATACCAATATTCACTTTCTTGGTCCTCATAGGTTCATGATAGGCACATGTGTTTTTATCTGCACTGTCCAAGACCTCACATGCACATGTTGAATGATCTATATCTAGTTCTTCTACTTCTTCATCATCCACTATGTAGACCATCTTCCCTTTTTCTTTCTCAAAGCAAGCGTGCTTAAGTAGTGTGGCATCTGTCTCTATTTCGTAGAAAAACGTGCTCTTGAGTCATTTCCATCAAATAAATCTTGAATGAGTTCTTCTACCTTTGAATTGTCTTCCATAGTTAACCACTTTATAACCCTTAATGTCTCTTCTATTAGAGGTTTAGTAGAGAAGTAGTCAAAATTCTAGACCATACCTATAATCAAATCCTGTCAATTTCCACTTTCTGTATGTAGCTCTGCATATACATACCAAGCACATGCACAACCTTATAAAGTAGAATAACATTTGTGCACCCATAGTGAAGCCAGTAAAGCTTCTTGCCCCTCTCGTCCCGAGCCTCTCACACCGCTGATGTGGTGTTGAACAAAGTTGATTAGTGTAGGAAGGGATCAATAAACTATGATATGTGTAGATTCAAGTTAGTGCATTGCTCTTGGAAAACTGAGTTGTAAGAGAAATCCTGACTTCATTCCATTCTACAAGATTATCCCTATGAACCACCCACTAGCGCATTGTTGTCTCGTGCAGGGTATATGCTAGCATACTTCTTCTCTCCAACTGGCCTATGTATTGTTCCTCCATGGCACGCAGAATACCATAGGGTCCCCTTCCCCAGTGTACCAAGGTTCAGGGTTATTACCTATTCTCCTGACGCAACAAGGTTTACTATTCCATGCAAATGTGCTCCTTACTTCGCGCCTACCAACTCATAAGTACCATGAGCCCAATTATCACAAGCAATACTTGTAGTATCGCTAATAGATTCATGCATCTTCTGCATGTAAGGATTCCTTCTTTAGATGGATCAAGCACTTTTGGGTCCCAGATGGCGCATACATAAATCCTATTCAGATCTTCCTCACTCAAAGGCTCAACATAGGGCACAAATTTTCCATCTGTTAAAGGGATAATAACTCTTTCCTCCTTGTTTTCAAAACTGATATATCCCTTGTTGAATCAAGATCAAAATTATTTACATAACACCAAGGGCATCCAAGCAAAGCTGGGAAACTATCTACTCTATCAAAGCACTAACACCTCAAAATCCCCAGTGAACTTGGCCCTCTATATAGTAATGGATGCAGCTTTTAAAACTTCGATAGGAGTGGCCTTAGTTCAATTAGCCATAAATAATACATTAGAAGATGGTTGCAATGTAGGTCTCCCCATCTATACCCATGCATCTAAAGTAAGCACATTGAATTTTGTGCCTGTATCAATCAATATATTGCTCAAAAGCCATCCATCCACAACAACATTTAGAGTGATTTCCTTTTTATGGTCTAAGCTATGGGGAGATTTACATACAGGATCTGTCACACATTCTCAGTATTAGCGCGTAGAGTGTTTCCCTTCACCAACTCCCTAGTAATGGAATAATATTCTCCTAGTGTAACATTTTGCATACCTATGGTTGTTCCCCTTCATCAAGAGTTAATACTTCTTATTCACCGCCACTTCGCTCAAACCCCCACTCGATTCTACTCCTCCCCCTGCTCCATCCCTCCCCTTCCCGATAGGAAACTTGATATTACTACCACTAGCGAGGAAAAGGAAAGAGATGAAAACTAAGGTCCCCTGTACAAAGGGTTCTTAGAAGTCATAAAGACACTCGGGTTTGCTTTTGCGAATTTCTTTACATTAGTAATCCATCTGGAGGAGCCTAAAGATGAGGACTTGTTGGTTAGAGTTGGAAATATGGAAAAGGAGATTCTTCCTAAAGAGTGCTATTAGGGATATGGATAAAATTAAGGGCAAAAGGAAACTACAAAATGATGAAGATGATGATATCATTGCTGAAGTTTTCAAGAAGCTTCTATCTCTGGATTCCGTCTTGCAATGCAAAGGGACGTAATGACTATATCCTCTAAGCTCTTAAAATCATCTACATTTTATCGAAAGAAAGATATGCGTAGTATTTCTGATCTCAGCGGTATTACCGAGGATATTTGGGGCTCCAAGGAGAATAGAGATCTTGCAATTGCCCAGCGGATTTGAAAGACCCTTCCTAGGCCATTGCCATTGCATTCTTCATCTCGCTCCAAACAATTAAAGCCAAGATTGACCAAGATATGGTTAAGTGATGCGAGCTCTGTTGCTTGTTTATTGGCGGTGAAGTTATTCTTTGATTTGGCATTTTTGGTGTGATTTTTGGTAAAGACCAAAGTGGTGGTTATCTCTTGTTCGTATTTTGTCTCTTCTGCTTTTATTTGGATCACTATCTGTCTTGATCCTATTTTGTTACTATATTGTATTATCTGGCTATTGAGCCCCGTGATGTTGGATGTTTTGCATTTTTAGAGTCGACACCCCTCTTTTGGTATCTGGATTTTGAGCCTTTTTGTACATCGGTGGTATAGTCCCTTCAAAACTATTTACCCATAATAAAAAACATTTTGCATACCTCCTTCAAGTCATCAATATCTGACTGGATTGTCTCTACCTCCTTCTTTAGTTCCATCTTCCGTGATTGCTCCTTTAAACATTATATTTCACCTTGAATATTTCTAAGGACCTCCATGGTCTCTTGATAAACCTCCTTCTGATGGGTGGGATCTGGGTATTGGGCATGTAAAACCTCCTCTTTAGTGATAGTAGGCTTCTTTTGTAACACCTCTCTAGCGTGCGCAACTTTAGTGGGTAGTGATCTTTATAGGCAATACCTCGGATTCCGGTTCCAACTTGGGCATCCACTGATTTTCCACAGCGCGTTGTATCCTAACCATCCATGTGCCTTTGTTTTCTTGTTTATGCTACTTACTAATATGCTCATATAAGTTTTGGGCATTCCTCATAACTATGATTCTTTCCACGAAAGAACATGTAATATTCTAAGACATATGTTCATGTAGTGGTTAGGTGATCCGCATGTAAAGCATGTTCCACGAGGGAATTCACCTCATCCACCACCATGGCCTTAACCTCCGAATTTGCCATGGTATCCTCAACCTCTACCACGTCCTCCATCATAGCTCCCTCATTCAGATCATAACGTGCTTGATTGTGATCCCAATCTTGATGCTCACCTTTACCCTTAGAGTTATTTAATACTCTTGTCTGTCACACACCAATATCTATAGCATCATGGATCTGACCAATCAACCTGCAGTCCTTTGTATCATGAGTCATGGACTAGAAAATCTTACAATAATATGATACATTCTTCCTTATCACACGTTGTAATAATGGGCAATGGCTGACGTCATGGTTCAGGTGACATATCTCATAGTCTATCAGTAATAAATGAACTTATCTACAGGGACAATTTTCCTTGGTGTAACCTTCCACTTCACAATCTGTACACCAAATCCCAATGCATGTCTCATGTGTCGAATTGCCGATAGTTTCTCTAATTTCTTCGCCATATCTAAAATTTGTACCTCCAAGTATGGGCTGACTCTAATGTCTCTACTCCCGATCGCCTTAGCATGCAACGCTACTTCAAGAGCTTCACGTGGATCAGTGTATGTCTTATATGACAAATCCCTTCTAAAAGGTGTGATCAGACCTCTAATGAACCATTGTGCATGCTAGATTGCGTGAATATCATAAGAAATCTTAGATAAAAGTGTTTTAAAATAGGCATCATACTCCCGGACACTTTCAGTAGTGCCTTGTTTAATATCCTTGAGCACGCTTATACTCTTCTACTCAAACTCAGGGATATAGAGCTCTTTAAGGAATGCATCTTTAAACACTGCATAATCTACAAAAAGTTTGATCAAGGTCAAACTTCTTGTACCAACTGTGTGTGCGTCCTTGTAATGTAGTTGCAAATTGACTTGCCTTGCGCTCAAAATTCATGATCCCTTTTACGCACCACAATATTTCACACATGTGCACATGCTCAACAACATTTTCTATGCCCCTATACTCTAGAAGACGAAGAGACATCTCCATGTAAATATTATGGGTTGGTGCGGACCTTGCCCACCTAATCCAAAACCCCCTGTGTTGCCTCTACCTCCAGAACCACCAGATCCACAAGAACTAGAACCACCTACACCCCCGATCCTCCACCCATAGCCTGGAAGTGGACCAAAAGATGTACTTCCATGTGTCCCAATAGTAGTATTGTACTGAACTCCTATAGTCTACGTGGTGGTACTAATCCCAGAGCACGTGAGTCCCAAATTCTACACAAATGATGCACCTAAAAAGGTACCTCCAAATAATAATGAAGACGTTTTCCCTGCCATTGATGTACTTTCTATGTGACTTACTCCTACTTCCTACTACCCAAATTAGCTTGCTGACTATTTGATGTACTAATTACTAGAAAACCAAGCACAAGGGCTAGGTTACTAGGTAGATTCAGATGCGCACCTGTGGTCCAGGTCATCTTTGGTGGTGCACTCCTATGTGAGGCTGAAGAGGGTTCCCTTTCATGTTTTCCCAAATGGGGAGTTCCTGATGCTCTGGCTCCACGCCTTCTATGTGAGCTCCAAATACTTCACAAGCCATCTCTCTCCTCAAATCCATCTACTCTGCAATGTTAAGTTGCTTCTCTTATCTCCCTCTCACATGCCTCATTGTACTTAAGCCGCCTTTCTTCTCTTTGCCTCTCTGCCGCTAGGTCCACCATCTTTCACCAAACCTACTCCTGCCCTTGCGTGTGGTGGGGTTTAGTTAGCCATCGGTTTGCTTTCTAAGTTCATGGTTACCATTAAGATCTTAATTGCCAATGGAATGTCTTGCAAGTAAGTTCCCCTGGGATACCATAAAAATGGAATTTTGCTACCTTTTGGCAAGAATAAGTGGAAATTGAGTACTCCATAATATAGTTGTTCAGAACACCACGAAACCAAGTATCCACAATGCATGTCCAAATCAGATCAGCATCATCAAGGCCTCAAATTCTTCCTGCATCCAGATAAGTGCACGACACCTCTAATTCTTTTAGATGCATAAGCAACCAGCCACTCATACAGTTCTACTAGAAAAATAGAGAAGAAGCTATCATACAAACTATCATACATATTTTGTTCCACCCACGCGCATGCGTCAAACTCAAATCCAATGTTAAACCTTTGTGCGTACTCTTCTTCTAGATCTTTTATCCACTCCTCAACACTTGCTAAGGTCAACTAAATGCGTCTTCATCGTGAACCATCATGAAAACAATTGAAAAAGAGGTCCGGCAACGGAACCAATGATGTAGCCTAGAATTTACCAAGAATATCCTGCATTGGCACATCACTCATCCTTGATCGAGTGCTCACTTGAAGCGCACAAAGGTACTGTGCCCTCTTTAGAGTTGGTTGTGTAGGATGTGAACATGATGAAGGGTTAATGCATTTAGATCCAAAAACAATATAACTTCCCACGAGCATATCTTAGATCTAGATCTTAAAGAATCATGAATCAAATGGTAAACATAATGAAATTATCCATGCAATAACTAGTTACAATCACATTTAACACCATTATTAATCCAATAGACTCCATTATATTAAACACAATGAACACAGAAGCTTCTTACAATAAGTACTACCATAAGTTCATGTGCGCATCACTCTGCAACATAAATCCACAATAGCTCAGACATAGTCCTCTCTTAACCTACATAGATTACTACATACTTATAAGGGTGGGGACTTGCCTATAAACACCTATAATTACGCTCGAGCAATTTAAATACTTAAATTGTGCTAATTATCTCCTTTCCTACAAATTGGCGACATATCATCAAAAGCGCTCATCTTCTCTCCTATCATCATTAATTAATTACACTACACTAATTAATTAAGTCACCTATCCAACAAATACCCTAATTAACGACCTTCTATTAATTAATCATTCCTTCTATCTAGACTAATTAATTATTATTAATTAATTAGCTTCCCCTTTCATTAAACCAATAAATCAATATTTAATTGATTTAATCCCCTTCTATAGTCTAAATCATGCTAATATTCCTCTAAAATCTTTTATAAGCTTGCACATCTATTAATTAATCATCTTGATTAATTAATAAGCTCCCTTTATCCACATGGGTCACTAAAGGACAAGCTAAACCCTCCTAAAGTTAACTCAACCCTATCTAAACCCCCTTATCCACAACTAACTCAAAGCATCTTTATTATCCCACATGCGAAAGGAATGTAGTGATTCCTTTAACCATTGGGCTATATAAAGAGCCATCCTCCTACCTTTACACTTACACCTAATTCCTTGAGAAGACAAAATAAAAGCATATAGCAAACACATTATAAGCCTTTTGTTATTCTTGAGAAATTCACCATTTGAAGAGCTAAGCCTCATTTCTTGTATTTTCTAGCCAAGTGCTTGGGTCATATGGGAATAGTCAAAGGGTCTTGTAGCCAAGCTTTGATGAGCTCCCATTCCTAGGTTCTTGAAGATCAAAACAATCAATTTGATTGTCATGGAGTCTACATAGGTCCATTTTCTTTTGTTGGTAATCTAAAGAAGTAAAGGTTTGAATACTTTAGCATGTTAATTTGATCTTGGTTCAAAGTTAATGCATTATGCTTAGTGTTGATCTTGTTTATCTCTCATCTTGATGGTGCCTATATTTTGACTTAGCTTTGTTATAGAACTATTTAGGTGGTAGTTCTTATTCATCTAACTTAGCTTAAGCAAAAATACACGCACACATTACTACATACTTATAAGGGTGGTGACTTACCCTTCACCACTTACATAATTCCCAAAATAGGTTGCATGCTGAAAATAGCCATGCACCTTTACAATAATAGACACACATGCAAGTGCGCTAATAATATATCTCTTCTAGTTAACTGGCAGTGGTAATCCTATTATTAAATTGAACTCATGCAAAGTGCTTAGTAGACACTCTTCCAAAAATAGCATTTGTGTACCATGCAAGTTTCCATCTGGTTGTGTGCCCCGCACACTATCTCCAAAATTGCCCATAACCATGAAAATGGCTAAGTCCAGATTCATTTTGTCTTTCACACGTGCTTCCTTCCCTATCCTTCCACACCTTCAAATTTGTCTTGCTACCTGCGTGAATCTTCTGTGCACCTTCTTCTTAGTGTCATACTTTGTTTTCTCAACATCAGCTAAGGCATCTTACCCTTCTTTGCACATTAGGGTTTCATTATTTATTACTTAGTTTGCTTTGGTATATTTATGTATTTTCATTATTGCATTTATTTACTGCTACTATAGCATCATATTAGGCTTGTGTATTTACATTTTAGCTTAATCATTTTGGTGAACCTAACTTGATCTACATGTTATTAGGATCTTTATTGTTTTATCATCATGAGTATCTCAATTAATGACTTCTTGCTTGTCAATCCTGAATTAAGACATAGATTCCAACATCTCCTCACTACTACTTGCATTCCTACTGATATGCATCCAGATTTAGTCTATCACTCATTTGTCGATGCATTTTCCCAACATATAGCTTTCCCATCTAATCCTCATGTTGATCTTTCTATTTTTGACAATGATCCACCTTTGCATATCATGATTTGCATTTACAATATGGGTATCAAACGTACTTTAATTGATAATGGATTTAAACTCAATCTATGTCCTATGTCATTCCTAAAAAGATAGGTCTTTCTGCTACTAATGTTAGTCCATCGTCTCTTTCTCTTCGTGCATATGATGGTTTTGTTCGTCCATGCGTAGGTCACATTGTTTTACCTATCACTGTAGGGCAAAAAAATCTCTCAACACAGTCTTCTTTTTCATTGAATTTATGGTTTCACACAACTATTTACTTGGTAGGCCATGACTCCATGCCATGCAAGTTGTTACCTCTACAATGTGCATCATTGTGTCAAATTTTTACATGAGGGTGTCAAGTATACTATTCTTTATGACCGTCATCCATACAAATATTGTAACCATGATCCAAATACTACACTTCCTATTCCAAGAACTGACACTACTGATGACCCACAACCCATAGATGAGCTACCACATTTACCACCACTTGAAGGTGCCATTTGCATAGTAGATTCTGGTCCCAAATACATCTCTACCTCCCCCTACTACTACTATTGTTATGGTTCTTTATCAGGGGCATGTTCCTACATCGAACATCATACCACCTTCTATACCTTCTCATACACAATCAATGTCTACACCACCTCCCTTTACATGTACACTTTTCATGAATGATTATTATTAGAACATTCCATTTGATCCTACTTGTGATGTCACTATATGTTCACATGATGGTTTGACTCAGCTAGGCTTTGCTTTCAGGATCTTTATCCTCTAACTCATGATCCTCATCTCTATTATGGATTCATCACTATCATTGTTGCTTATGGTCTATGTGTCTTCCGTCTCACCATCTACCTTGTGCGAGCCCCTCACTCTTCTCAACTTACATTAGGACAATCTTGGCTTGCTTACATCATCGGGGCACGTTAGACCCTGATCACACTGATATATCATTTCTTATGTCATTTGGTCATGTTTTCATTTGCAATGATTCATTCCTTGGTTATTCATCTAATATGACTCAGTGGTATGCACATGGGTGTCCACCTACTTTCATTGACGAGGAATATGCTATGGGCATGTACAAATTACGCTCAGACGATGTTTTACCCGACCAACCCGACACTATAGCTTATCAGGTCTCAGATGCCTCACCATACGATTTTGACCATGACAATGATGACCTTTTAGATGACTTCACTTGATCACCTTTACTATTACACGCTTAGGGGCATCACACTCCCCCACCCCCCCCACACATTTTTCTCCTTATCAACTACCATACATCTTACACACATCACATCTAGTCTTTTACATTCATCCTGCATATCTGCATACATTTGCATCGACATTACCCTATGATGCACTCTCGTGCTTTGGTTCACACTTGATTGTTGAGGGCATATTATACACATGAACCTCACACACTGCACATTAGACGCTACTACATCTTGCATGCTAAACACTACATTATACATCATTCTATTTCTCATACATATTCATCACTACACTATTATACATTTTACATTATCCTCATCTTCGACATCATATGTGCATCGTGTATCCACACTTCCACACTCTCCACATATTGCATTGTACATTACACATTACACACTACACACTCTACACTACACACTACACATTCTCACACACTTGACACCTTCGTAGCACATCACTTCACCACATTACACATTTTACACTTAGGCACATTTACAACCACATCCTTCTAGCATTTCTTAGTCACACTACACATTACACATTACATACCTCACACAACACATTATACACATAAGAAATCTTCTCATGACCACATCTACCACACATATTACACATTTTTTTATGCACTATACCCACTACCCGATGACGCACTTTAGTCCCTCACCCATCCATACTCATTGCTACGAGGGTTTATCAATCAAATACACCTCCTCACTATCACATGTTTGATCAACAAATCTTCTTATCATACCATGCGACATCCACACCTTTCATGATATACGCTTTAGGATACATCATCATGCGTATCTAGAATTTTTTCTCACACGTTTAGTTATATACGCTTTAGGCTAAATCATCACACATTCTACCACCTCATCAATTTTACTTTGTCGCATTCAATCCTACACATCACATGACAACTTACAATCACCATCTTTCTTCTACACATTTTAGACCATTTCCTGATGACGCACTCTCATTTGTGGTTCATTATTGATTGCTAAGGGGGCATAAATAAATGAACCTCATTACATACATACACATCCACTTGGGGGCATGTTTTTCCTATCATTCACATTGCATTCCATTCCGCCCCATCCATAACATACTGCATATCTTGGTTGCATTTACTCTTGCTTACTTATGTTGTTACATGTTCATCTTATTACACATGCTAGATAGATATCTTGTATGTCATTATCTTTATCATACACACATGCACATTCACTTTCCTTTCTAGTTGTGATCACAGATTATATAGATCCATTACACGCAACATGGATGTTTGGTGTAATACCTAATACCAATCCCACAGAGGCTCTGGGGGAATCCACTTTCATACACTATAGGTGTTATTATTTCATTTTATACTTAGCACTTTACATTATCAGATTATACACATTTTGACATACTTTTTATCTTTCTAACATGCTAATGGGTGCTTCATGTGCATCATTTTTATACAGGGCTACTTGCTTCCATGATTATTTGTTACATTGTTTTCCATTGTTTGTCATTATATGCTCTTGTTTGTGGGCTTTTCCCTTTGTCTTGTGTTCACATTTGTCTTTTTACATGCATTATGACTTTTCTTGTCTTGCGACATCATTATTTATGTACCATGTTTGCAACCCACTTTTCATGGTCTACATTGTCTTCTTGCGTGTTTACACATTGTCTACATAGCTTACATTTCATCTTATACATGAGTGTTTATCTTTGCTCATACTAATATTTGTTTTTCTAGCCACCTATTTGCGCATGTCTTGGTTTCTACCAAGCACATTCCCTTCCCCCTACAAGGCATAATTTCAACACAACGAATGGTCCTCTTTTGGGATGTATACTCCTTTTACGACATCACATGCACCCCAAATAAGGGGGCATCATATGGGTGAATCAGTCACCCCATACAGAGTTACACACAACACGATACCGATGCAACATATAGTTTTAGTTTCAGATGAGGCTCATAATCAGACTCGGGTTCTTAGTACACAACAATATTCCCTAGGTGCTAGTAACATGGGGCAATTACATAGTTCTTCGACATGTCACAAAGGCTTTTGACAGGCATAGAGTCCTTTAGCACTGGGCATTTACATAGTGGCTTTTACAAGACAGAGAGTCCTTAACACATGTACACCATCTGCAGTGGTGTTTTTACACAATGGAAGCAGTTAAAGGTTGGAGGATGACACCAGATAGTTCTCCCTACACTTCTTCCATTACATTGGTGTGAGATTGCCCGAAAAAATCACACGTTGACTTCATCTTCAGAATCCTTTCTACACCCTTTTTTTCATCCCTTATCAGTGCACATGTTCCTTTTTCACACTTTACATACTTTCCTTACACAATTTTTACATATTTTGATCATATACATGTGTATTTGACTACTTGTCGACTTCTCTTTTGTAGGTCCGTTCGTATGGGAAGTGGTAGTCAACATCACCACAACAAAATCACACTCATCAAAATCAACAATAGGTATATCATAATAGCAACACATGTGTTCTTTGCCCTAGGTTCATTTTCATCACTTTTTGCACTTTCTCCTCCTTAGCATCCATGCTTCACATTTTTATCACTCCACGCTTTGTCTAGTCCCTCGACACATTTTCTACATCAATCTACATGGATATCAGGTACGCATCTCTATCTACTTTATGTTACCGAGCTTTTCACTCATTTTAGCTTAATCAAGAGAGGCATACATGAGCATGAACTTGTTTGTTTCAAATATAGGAAGCACAAGAAACACCGGGTTACCTTCTCCTTCACCAACATAAAGTGGGGGCAAATATAGACACAAAATCATGCACTTTAGGTAATTATCTAGTCCTAATTACATACTACTATTCATATCATTCCTAAGTAAGAATGATACTAATTAAACCATGTCTTTGGCCAACTTTCTTTGCTTTCTATTGTTACTTTCAGTCTTACACCCTTACTATCTCAGTTTTCCTTTTTAGTATTTGGCATGTATCATCCTGACACTAGC
The DNA here is from genome assembly GCA_018340775.1 of Taxus wallichiana var. yunnanensis. NCBI lineage: Eukaryota > Viridiplantae > Streptophyta > Pinopsida > Cupressales > Taxaceae > Taxus > Taxus wallichiana. The sequence goes on from CM031244.1 coordinate 19,116,935, forward strand.
GCCCAAATAAGGATGCCAACATTAGGCACCCTCGTCCAATATGGGTGCCCCGCCTCTTTGTATGTTACTCACACTTTTTGGGTCTTTTCTAGCCATTTGAACATCTTAAATTTTTACCTTCAAGTCGTGTCGTGCCAACTCATTGTCTCCTATTTCAACTTGACATGTGCATACCAAGCTTGTGCACATCCACAAAAAGTACAATAAAATTTGTGTACCCAAAGATATAGTGGCAATGCATATTTCCCTTGCATCCAATTCCTTTCACAACTTTGAACATGTAACATGGGAGAATTATTCCCATCATAATCCTATACCAAAGAAGGAAGATTACTGTGAAGAAATATTGTTAAAAATGCCACCCCGATCTCACACCACCCAAGTAAATTATCTTTGTGTGTCACCCACCAATGCGTCATAGTCCCATGTAATGTGTATACCATCATATTTCTCCTGTCACCTTCATTACGACAATGTTCTTCTTACTGACCTTAGTACACGCAAGAATGACTCAAGCTTTTCGTCCCTCGTATACTTCGACAAGTTGATTTTACCTAATCGCCTAACACATCGTGGCCTAACCATCCTTTTTACTCTTCCACGTACCTTACGACCAACCATTTTGTAAGTGTCATGGGACCAATTGTCACAAGCCATACTAGTGGTATCACTGATGGACTGCACATCTTCCCAATGAAGCATGCCCTCCTTCAATCACTCCACATTCTCGTGGTTGTGCACCATATGTGCATGGATCCAATTAAGATCCTCCTAATTGATAGTCTCTTCCCGATGAAGCTCATATATGGCACAACCTTCATATCATCCAAGGGAATTACAACTCACTCGACCTTGTTCTCAAAACTAATATACCTCTTGTTAAAGCACAAGTCTCCATTATTAGTATAACACCAAGGTTGTCAAAGCAATGCAGGGGAAGTTGTCTCGCTTCTCATTAGCTCCAATACCTCAAAATCACCTATAAATTTAGCTCCCTAAATAGTGATGGTAGCATCCTTTAATACCCCAATGGGCATGACCCTTGTCTTGTTAGCCATATACAACACATTTGAGGATGGATGTAATGACGAAATTCCCATTTGGTTCTAGGCATCAAGGTTGAGAACATTGACTTCCACACATGTATCAATTAGAATGTTACTTACCTACAATCCATTTATCACCACATCCAACATGATCTCTTTATCATATTCATGATCCCGAGGTGGAAAATTAGAATGAAGGATATGACACCCGTGTGTGACATCTTATCACGTAGCCACTCCCCAAAAGAGGTATTATGTTATCCGGCTTGAGAATTTTGCATTCACATTCACGCACCTACTCATTTAAATACTAAATTTCCCCTTGTAGATCCCTTATTACTCCCATGGTATCCTAATAAACTTCCTTCTATTGGGATACATCTGGAAACTTCACATGTAAAACTTCCTCCTTCGATGAGTGGCTTCCTTTCCTTCTTGAGCGCCACACTGCCTTCTACGCACGTAGTGACTAATAAAGGTTGAAGTTTAGGTTTAACCATCTTCTTAGGTGTCCATTATCCTTACTTAATGTATTCCACCTTAATCATAGCGACACCTTTATCCTTTTTATTATTCTTACACATGTGTGCATACAAGTCCAAGTCTTCCACCTTGTGCGCCTTTCCACAATACGTGCATACCTAGTTCTTCATATACTCGCTACCGATAATGATCAAGCGATCCACATGTATAACATATCCCTTGCACAAACCTTCCATGACCACCATGACCTCTTCTTCTCGAAACTCCTCAAAATCCTCTAGTCTCATTATTACGCGCTTCACGCTGGTTTGTCCTTCTTGAGCCTACTAGCCACATTTCACACTTGTTTGGCGCAGTCCTATTTCACATGCTTTGTGGATCTCGATCAATTAGATAACAATTGGTTGTGTCATGAGTGTGCATGTCACAAATCTTGCAATACACAGAGATGTTCTTCTAAGTCACGCTACTACAAGAGTGGAAAATTATAAACATTATGATTTCTATGGAAAATCTCACAAGTTGTTATCAACACACACACATTCCTGTGTGGACAACTATCCTTTGTATGTCCTTCCACCTCGCAATCAGTACACCATAATCCAATGTGTGTCTCGTGGGTTGAATTGGTAGATAATTTCTCCAACTGGGTAGCCATTATTGTAATTTGAGCTTCAAGGAATGGACTCACTCCATTGTGTACACTTTCAACTACTTCAGTGCACAGTGTTGTTTCCAGGCCTCGTGTGAATCAGTAAATGTTTTGTGTGATAGCGCTCCCCGAAAAGGAGTTACTAAACCTCCAACAAACCACCGCGCATATTGATCTCGATGGATATCATGGGAGAGATTGGACAACAAATTCTTAAAATGTGTGTCATATTTCCTAACACTCTTAGACAATCCTCGCTTGATATCCTTCAACGCGCTAATGTTTTGTTGCTCAAATCCTGGTATATAAAACTCAACAAAAAAGGTGGTGCACAATGCATCATAATCCACCATTATGCTCCGGTGTGGATCATAATTTCTATACCAACTGTAAGTGAACCCTTGAAGTGTGGTTAAAAATTGACATGCCTTTCGATTAGAAATTGTTATGCCCTTGGATCTCCACAATAACTCACTTATGCACAAGATCTGTTGTATCTTCCACACCTCTGCTGAGGTTGTTGTAATGGTTACTATGGCCCTTTGTCCCGGAGTGGGCCTCGGATCCCTAAATTGATCCTCCACTAGGATTACCTCCGTCATATGGAGGTCCCGAACCTCTTGAGCTTCCTGTAATGACCTAGGGAACTATAGAAGAACCGCCTTGCATCCATGTGGTAGTGTTGAACTACACACCAACCATCTATCCTATAACTCCACTAATAGTACTACTTCCAATGGGTAGTGCACTATTACTTTGTCCTGACGACTTGCCTACCAAACTGGTTCCAAATTAACTTTTTCCAAACATGGGCACTTGTTGCACTCGCTATATGTGCGTCCTTAATTTGTTGCACCTCTTGAGATGATATTAATACGTGCTACCTATATCTCCAACCCAATGTGGTGATACTTGATTACCTTCCTGCTCACCTTCACTATGATGATATTCTACAACAACTTCTCGGATTCCAAGCACCATGTACAAGGGCTAGGTGTCCAGGATGGGTCAAATATGCGCCAATGGTTCTCAATCTCTCCTCGACTCTCTCTCATCTGATGCCAAAGGGGTCCTTCTACTGCGCTTTCCCAATACTGGTAAGACATGATCCTGCGGTCCCTTACCTTCTACATGGTTCTCATCACTTTCGCCAATCATCATTCCCCTTAGTCTCAATGCCTCTTCAATTTCCCTCTCTCACGCATCATTATACCCGAGTTGTTTTCCCACTCTTTCCCTTCCTTCTGCATAGACTCGACACTATCTTTCCCAAACTCGCTTCATGCCTTTATGCATGGTGGGGCTTCAACATACCATCGTAAGTTCTTCATCCCAAGCTTAATCATCAAGATCTTTGTTGCTAAAGGTAGCACGCATAAGTATGATCCTCTAGGTTCACGTAAAAACCATAACTTTGCTTCTTCCGGGCACGAGTATGTCGAAATTGTGTACTCCAAGGTATAAATATGTATCAAACCTTCACACTAATGATCTATAGCTCTTGTCCACAATTTATCTAAATCAACAAATGCTTGATAGTTCTCCTCGCTCCAAACTTACTTTCTTCCTATCCGACACCCCGTTATATGCGTAAGTCACTAGCCACCGGTACAATTCTACTGGAAATAAGTTGAAGAATGTCTTTTACAAGCAATCATAGAGGTTATCTTCTACCCACTTACACAGCATTAAAATTTGGTCTAGTGTTGTATCTCTAATGAAATGTGTCATGGCCGACATACACGAAATGACATGTGTACACCACATCTTGAGAGCATAATGAAAAGAGGTCCCGACAACGAAACCAAAATGTAGTCTTTTTATTTACTAGTACTTAGTTGGGCACATTGGCACTTCATCCATACAAGTCTGAACGCTCACCCAAAGCACGCGCAACCACTAGGTCCCTCCTTTGTTCACTTAACAAGATGTGGTTAGAGCATACATGTTCATCATATCCAATTAAAACCCAATATAAAAGCAAATACAACATCATAATTTGGCAATACATATAATAAGGAAGTTAATCAACATATATAATCATTAACAATACTTGAATTCCAAAATACCATACTCATATATAGTCACCTTTGTTACCCAAACACAATTATCCATTACAAACATAATTGATTACATAACAAAACGTGTTGATTACATCCATGAATCCATTACATCTATGCACTAGACCATGCGCTCATACAAAACTCTCTTATGAACTTTAGCATCGACTCACACCAATATGAACTCTTTCCTACATGTCCTCCTTTTACAATGATCACATCTATTTTTACATGTCGGGACTTGCCTTTCACTGCTCACATGCATTTTTTCCTAAATATAGGCAAGCTATTCTTAACTCCGCATGCTTTTTACAACTTTCCTTAACTATAGATTGATCTATATACAGCATTTCAACTTTATCCTGCTTTAAATCCTATAAATAGATGTCTCATTACATGTGATTTTACTGATTTGATCACCTATTCTGGACCTTACGTGTGCCTCACGTTAACTTTTTTTCTTTCTATTTTTAGCCCTTTCTCCAAAATCAGCTAAGTCCTAAACTCGGTGTCGTGCGCACCCTCGCGCACTATCATATCTCTTCTCCTTGCTCTTGTTGCACGAATGCTTTCACGCGTTGACCTATGATAAATTTCTTTCTTACATGTGCTCCTTCTCAGTACTTTGCATAATTCCTTATTGCCCTTCGCACACCTTCTTGCATGCAATTCTTCTTGCATGACTAATACTTAGCCATTTTCCCACTCCTATAGTTCTTTCCTTACACAACTCGATTTTTTTTATCACATTGACTAAGTGAACCCTCCATATGGCTTAACATAGATGCAATACAATGTTATTCTTAAGCTCACTACTATTTTTGATATAGTCACTCATGTTACTCAATACTTATTTCATCATGTCCCACACTTGTTCCATAGATCAATAGGAATGTTGATGAGGGGAAACCCTAATCAATATCTTATTAGCTAAAAAGAAACCATACATCAAAGCATAAAGGATAGATAAAAAATTTCAGATGTTGTTGTTGCAAATGCTTTGGTCGACATGTATGCACAATGTCAAACCTTACATAAGGCACATGAACCATTTTACCAATTCTTTGACATCTTCAATCTGTTTGACCGATCGCTGACATCTTGTGCTTAAAAATAATTCCAAAGGATTGACGCCAGAGAAATAAATAAATAGGGGATTCCATAATGGTTTGTTCTAGATGTGATCCTGAATCTTAGCAGATTTAGTTTTTTCCTTTTCCTTATTTATTATGACAACATTCTTAGCCACAAACTGACCAAATCCAAAGGCAGGAATGTGTCGTTTAAAACTTGCTTCACAAAAGGGCTTGGAAGTCGTTTAGTAGATGTTACTATTAGGCTTTTCCTAGATGGGCATGACTTTATAAGTGTTGGTTTTTGCCATGTGGCATCTGTCCACATTTTGTGACTTCAAAGTGGCATTTTAAAATGTTTAAGATAACACCATTGTAATTGTCGGTCAAACTTCCCATTCTGAAAGTGTGGAAGGTTTTGGAATATCTTGATTTTCACACTAAAGTTTTATATATTAAAACTCTTTGGGCATTAGTTGTGTTTGTTTTTCCATGTTGTTCATAACATATCAAAGTCTCATAAGACCCCATTATTAGATTCAAGTGCCTAAAATAAAATCTTGTAACTTTTAATTATATTGACCACACTAACAAAAGTTGAGCATCTGAGAATCGACCTATGAGCCATTCATTTGCCTCATCATTCCCACAAACACTTATATGACTAATTGATGGAGGACATAACTTCTCGCTTGTTTACTTCCAATTAATTGAGTTTAAAATTGAAAAGTGTGGGTGCAAAGTGTGACAAGAAGTTAACATTATGGTATATTTTCCCTATATTTTTTTGTCTTTTTTAAGGGTGATTTGCATTCATGTAAATAATGTAAGTGAAATTGAGATGATAAATTACAACACAATATGCAAACATTTTTAGGTGGGAACAATCTAAACCATGAAATAGATGCGTGGTATTTCATTGCGCATTTTTATCTCCAACTTTTCATTCATGTCTTTGTCTTATGTAACAATTTAAACGCCATCAAATCTAAAACTTTGACAGGATAAGAAACAAAACAAAATAATAGCAAAGCCCATTTTCCCCATATTTTTCAAAATATTTTATTATTTTTGTAGTGTTCGTGTCAGTTGTTAGTGCCCTACAATTGACGTGCAAGTTTATTACACTCGACCGAGTGGACCCTCTATATGGATTAACATAGACATAAGTGTCTGATGTTATTCTTAAGCTCACTACTATTTTTGATATAGTCGACTCATGTGACTCAATACTTATTTCATCATGCCCCACACTTGTTCCATAGATCAATAGGAATGTTGATGAGGGGAAACCCTAATCACTATCTTATTATCTAAAAAGAAAACCTAAACACAAATGTGCATGAAATTGACGACATAAGAAACCCAAAATGCAATGCTTTTAACCTTGTCACCTATTAGATTTTTCCTCTTTTATATTTTGGCCCCTTTAAGCAAAAATTGCATTCACCTAAATAATGCAACCGAGATTGAGATGATACAATGGAACACATATAACAAATATTATTTGGGTGGGAACAATCTGAGTTGTGGAATAGGTGTGGGACACACAAGAATTTAATTCCCATAGTTTTTATTTCCAACTTTCCATTCATGTTTTTCAGCTTATCTAACATATTAAATGTCGTCTAATAAAAAAGTTAACACTTTAAAAGATAAAATAAAATAATAGCAAAGCCCCCTTTTCCATTTTTTCTTTCAAAATATTCCATTGCATTTAGTTATGTACGACCAGGTTTATGATAGTGCCATACAACTTATGGACAAGTTAATGACACTGACTAAGTGACCCCTCCATATGGCTTAAAATTAACACAATACACCGCTATTCATAAGGTCGATATTATTTTCTATTTTGTTGACTCATGATACTCAATACTTCTTTCATCATGTCCCACACCTATTCCATGACTCAATAGGAATGTTTATGAGGGGGAACCTTATTCGCATAAAAGCTAAAGAAAAACCATAATCATAAATGAGCATGAAATCGACAACATAATGAACCCTCAATGCAAAATTGCAGTTTTTAACATATGTTGACTTCGAGATTAAAACAAAAATGCAAGTTTTCCTTTGAAATATTCATTGACAACACCTTGCTTTCTAAGATATCTCTGACTATATTGCCATGATGCCCTGCACACCATATCCCCTTTCTCTTTCGAATAATTGACAAAAAATACACATGTTACATATGTGCCTCATCATAAGAAAGATGACTTCCACAAAATGGTTCCACCCAATATTATCCTCTCTCGATTGCTTCTCCTCCCTCTCTTTTCCTCCTTTAATGTTTTTCTCCTCAAAATCAACCTCATCTTAGTTTGTCCTTTTGGCGTTAACATCACACACTTTATGTGCGATTGCTAGCATTAACTACTATAAAAATGGAAATTGAAGAGTTAGAAGGGTATACTAGCAAATTTCACCATAATATCATTTTGTACTATGCCCGTGTTTTCTTCATCATAACCCAAGAAGGGTCCAAATGTGGTGTTTTCTTGTGTCTTGTTTTGTGTTAGTTGAGTGTATGTGTGTTTGTGTATATATGTTTGTGTGTATGTATTGTTCGCGTGTGCATTTTTGTGTATATATTTTGTTATTTGCTGTGAAGTGAATTTAAGGTGGAGGTCAGATTTGAGAAATTATTCAGAGATGAGATTGTAGGTAATTTATGTTTTTTTCTTTTAGGTGAAGTCTTTATTTTATTCACTTATCAAGATTAAACACAAACCCCCAAATGATAATATGGTATTCATATGTTTAATTAATGATCTTTTATGTTATTTACAGAGAAAATGCGAGCATTTGCAATTCTTTTAATGTACAAAGTTTCTTGACGTAGTTTAATTGTGGATCCCTATTTAGATTTTCTATCAAGCAAGGGATTTGAACCCAACATTTTAGATATACATGAAATATAATCCATGCATTGTTTACATTAGCGCATACTCCATTTTTGCAGCATAGATATCACAATATTTTGATTATCGACTTTTAGGTATTGGATTATTACTAGATCAGTAAATTACCCGTAATTAGGCATTGCATTGTCGGTGTTGGTGTTGATTCACTTGTTCATATCCTTATTTTATCAAATAATCTCATTCATTTGATTGAGGGTGTTTCCATGAGACAATTTTGAAATTAAGTGTTTTTCATAATTATGCAGAGATTTTTGGCCAAGAGGCCTTTCCAAAGTAAATTTTCATTGCAAATCCCATATTCAATGTCTTTTTCATCCAAAAATATTTTTAATCTTATTTTTAAAATGAAAACCATTAAATTTCACACAAAGACTAGGTGGCAATACAAGGGTCTCCTTCTTTTCTAACAAATATGAGGGGGAAGAGGAATTTAGGTCTCTCTCTCTCCTTCATAATTTTCATGTTAGCCTCCGTATTTAATAAAAAGTGACACAAAGGCTATCAGTAAGTGAGAAATCTTTTTATAAGGATCTTCAATGGAAGCAATTTTGGATTTTGAAACAACTAATCAACTATTATGTTAGTAAGAAGGCACTTCCATTGTGATGTATCCCTTATTGGTATAAAGATCTCATGATATATATTGGCACTTGAGGCATATATTATTTTGGATAATACGGAAAATATTTAGAAACAATTGTACATGGTATTTACTTAGTAATATTGGCCATCTCCATTGTGGATGTCACCCCAATCAACATAAAGACCACAATATATTGAAGTTTATATGTTACCACAAACAATATAAACTCTAATATAATTCCTTATATGGCCTCACAAAAGGTTTATGGTTAACGTTGCAGTCGTAAATGATCAATAAGATGTTCACATTTTTAATTCCTTAGATATTTAAATCAAGAGATCCATTACATCGACACAACGATTTAATAATATTGCTAGATTTGATCATGATGAAGATGAATCCTTTATCTATTTTTACTAACTCAAGGTATTTGAATGACAAAAATGGAGAGCTAATTTAGCTACATATCCCAAAGAATCATACACGAATCACTAAGATATTAAAAAATAGTTACACAATGATTTTTGTTTCCTCTTCTTATTTTAGTCAAAGCATTAACATGCATCACATACTTTTAGAAAGATAAAAGTTGAAATTGGGAAAGGTGATTCATGTGGTTTATGGAAACAACAATGATCATATGATGATATGTTGAGAATGTTCTTGGTGAACAAACTAGGGTTTGAATAGATAATTAGAGGTAATACATAATTTTTAGGTTATTCCTTTTCTATATTAATTATTTTAAATTTTAAATGAAATCATTCTTTTTGCGTTCACTTCAAGCAAATTCATAATAGTTAAGTAGTTGGGATTCTTTGGATCTTTCACTAATAGAATCTTGGTTTGCATTGTTTAAAGCATCAATTGTTTCTTAATTATTAAATAAACAACTATTTGTCATCTTGATGGATAATCGAGCTATATTTTGTCCTTAATGTCATAATAAATTTGTATTTTTGCTAAATTTTTGTTTTCTTAGATAATACTTTACAATACAATAATGTTAAATTGAAAACAAATGTATAAATCCTACTTCAATACAATTATGTAGAATTTTGTTTATTGTAAATAAAATAAAATAAAATTGAACTCTTAAAGAGCAACATTTTAAATTATTTTAAACAACATAAAATCTATACTATCTATGCCTATCAGCGTTTCACAAGCACCCATGGATGCTTTTTGCTAGTATTAACTACTACAAAAATGGAAATTGCAGAGTTAGAAGGGCATAGTAGCAAATTTCACACTTCGAAGTAAAAATTCAGGTTTAATGGCACTACAGAGATGAAGCCAAGGGCGTGAAGAGCTCCCATAGTTTTAGAGGGGTTTCATTCGAGATTTCGTCCTTCTGGTTTGTAATTTGAGATTCTACATGTGTTGTGACGTTATTAGTTTGGTCAGCGGAGATTTGTTGTTTGTACTTCGTAGGGTGCACCGCTGGTTCCTTCGTAATGAAAATCCGCATTTGCATGAATTTATCCATTATTTTGTCCATGGCAATTTATACGTGGAGGCAAAATACGGATTGTCACGTAATGAAAATTTCGCCATTCCATTTCTATTTCTATTTTTATGGTATTCCGAGCGTCTGTAGTTTTTTCTTCACCTTCTGCTATCGAATTTTTCTTTGAAATTTCCCCCTTCTCATTCGGAGTTTCTTATTATTTGGTAGGGTTGTATACGACTTCGCTTTGAAAATTTTAATTTGAAATAAAACTAATACATGGTGCGCGAATCAGGTTAACAAAAATGGTGAGGGAAGTATCGGAGAGCTGTGTGGAGAGTTTGACAATGGAGATGGTGACTGCTTACTGTGGGAGGTTTTATGGCAATAAGCAAGAGCTTGCTGCCAGGCGGATCGAAGCCATTGGTTACCAAGTTGGCCTCCAACTTGCTGAGAGGTACCCATTTCTATTTCCTCTTTTGTTTTAATGCCATGATTCTATTTTTTCCTTAATACGTTGTTTTCATTAATTTTGGCTTCATCTTAGATCTTAGATCGACATCAATAATACAGTCCTTGTCTGCTTGAGGATTTCAATGGTGTTTTAAAAATTAATTGAACCTATTTTATGTTGAATCCAAAGATCCAATCACAGCCAATTGAAAATAATGCTCCCCCACCTCAAAAAAGGAAAATAGACTCCTGGTCCGGATGGCTTTTCTATTGAATTGTATCAAGAATTCTGGGATACAGTTAAGGATGAACTTTTAGAGGTGGTGGAAGAGGCTCGCATAGCCAAGTTCATTCTTAAAGACATCAACAAAACTTTCATTTCCCTGATTCCCAAATCCCACGAAGTTGATGATATTTTTGGCTTCCGACCCATAGCGCTTTGCAATGTTCTATACAAAATCATTACTAAACTTATGGCTGACAGGCTTAAACCTTTGTTGCATAAAATTATTTCACCTGAACAAGGGGGTTTTGTGGAAGGTAGACAAATCCTGGATGAAATAGTGCTGGCTCAAGAAGCTCTTCATTCAATGCAGGCTCAAAAGATTTCCTCTATGTTTATCAAATTGGATTTATCTAAAGTCTATGATAGGGTAGATTGGCATTTCCTCCTCAAGGTCTTATATAAGTTTGGGTTTGTAGTCGATTGGGTGGATTGGATCAAGGAATGCTTGTCTATTGTTTCCTTTTCGGTCCTTATTGATGGCTTCTAAACTCATTTGGTTTAAGCCTCTTGCGGGATAAGACAAGGTGATCCCCTCTCCCCTTATCTCTTCATCATTTTGGCTGAAAGTCTTGGGGAAATTTTTTGAAGACACAAATGATAAGATTTTGGAGGGTATTACCATTTCTCGAGGGGCTAAACCGATTACTCATTTGCAATTTGTTGATGATTCTACTTTAATGGGGCAAGCTAAGGTTACAGAGGCTAGTAGATTTCAAAAGATCCTCAACACTTTTACTAAAGCTACAGGTCAACTAGTGAATGAAAATAAATCCAGAATTATTTTCTTTCATTGCTCTCAAAGGCAAGAGAATTTAATCATGGAGAAGTTCCATTTTATCAAAGCTTCTCTCCCGCTTACTTATCTTGGTATCCCCTTACACTAATAAGTGTTAGAAGGATTGGTCTTGGTTGATTTAGTGAGTTTGAGATAAACTATCAAAATGGACTAATAGGTGGTTATCTACTAGAGGTAGAATTATTTTGGTTAAATCGGTTTTACAAGCTCTCCCAATTTATGTCTCTTTAGTGTTGCATATTCCTGCAGTAGTTTTGAAGGTACTTGACTAGTTTAGTTATAGATTCCTATGGAATGGTTCTCAATAGAAATGGAAATGGGCTTTGGTGAAATGGGATACTTTATGCCATTCTAAAGCAAAAGGGGTCTTGGTTTCAGATTTGCAATGAAGAATGCTAAGGTTATTTAGGCCAACTCTATTGGTGGCTTCTACAACGGCTAAATGAATTACGGGCCTATAATCTTTGGGCTAAATATGCGGAAGGCAAGCCTCCTAAGGAGATTATCTGTCGTCATTTTCCTAATAGAGGTTTTCCTATTCTTTCAACTTTAAGGGTTGGTGGGGATATGCTTAAGAAGCATCTCTATTAGATTCTTAAGAATGGTCAGAGAGCTAATTTTTGTTTTGATTCTTGGGATGGTCATCCTTCGCTTGTTGTGTAGTTCCCTCTTTGGAGACCTATTATGGGGTCTCTTCATTCCAAGAATTGGATTAAAGTAACACATTATTGTAGACATTTGAATAATATGGCGCGGTAGGTAGAAGTTGGATTCATCCAATGATTGGGCCATTAGTCATGCGTGACAATCAACTACAAGAAATCTTTCATGTAATTCAAAGTAGGTCACTCTCTTGTTCGCAAGAAGAAGATAGTATTGGTTGGCGTATTAGGGTGCTTTACACTATAACTGGAGACTATGATGCTCTTTGTATTGCCAATCCTAATCCCTTAAATATATCTTTAAACCTCTTTGGTCTCAAAACCTTTGGCCCCAATTCTGCTTCTTCATCTCGCTATTGCTACATCCAAGAATCCTCAAACGTGAGCACTTGATGAAGCGAGGATTTCATGGTCCCATTAGATGTGAAATGTGTTGGGGTAAGGAAGAATCTACCGATCATCTCTTTAAAGACTATCCGATCACAATCAACCTTTGGCATAGCCTGGCTAATTTGTTGGATACTCGTTGGTAGGGATTGGAAATTTGAACCAAATTTGGAGGGATTGGATCAATTAGGATCAACCCGACAATTATGTCTATCAAATTATGTGGATCAACCCATCTCTTCTCCTCGTGGAATATTTGGAAGGGGAGAAATTAGAGAATCTTCAACCAGAATACAGGGACAACTAACTTATTTGGGACGAGAACTTAGGTGAATATCGAGACTCAGTTCGTTATTTAATACCACACCCTCAAACACCTACTCGTAGATGAGCTAGTATTTTATTTAGGCTTCAAATCTAGTCGGTGTAGGTTATTGGCAAAACAGAGCTACGCAGACTATCAAGTGCAATTGTCTCCTCCTTTTGGGGTAGGTAAAGTTAAAACTAATGGAGCTTCTAGAGGCAATCCTAGCAAAGCTTGTAGATGGGAGTAGGGAGGTTGCATGATGGTGGTCCAACTTTTCTGCTTTGTGGAAAATTTAGAGTTTCGTCTACTAATACTATAGAAGGATATGCTATTTTGAGAGGACTCGTGGAGGCTATGAAGGTAGGTTGGTAGAGTATCATAAAGGAGTCGATTCTCAAGTTCGGATATCCAACAACACTTTCGGACAATAGACTTCGGGTATATCCCAAGGAATCAAATTAAGGTGGTTAATACCTCGGCTATTTGGGTGTTAGACAAATTAGATATAGTTTGTTATGGTCTTCCCCCGCATTGGTGGTCATCACAGACTAGGAATGCTATCCACTTTCTTCTTTCTTTAGATGATTTCAAAGTTTGGAATTTGTAATTGCTTGAAATATATGTATATGTGGATACTAGTCCATTTGCTACTATGTTGTAACTAGAATGCTAGAGCTCAACACTACGCCTTTGAGGCTTAGTATTGGGTTTGTAGTGTGTATGCCTAGAAATCGACAATGTAAGTTTGTCTTCTACTCTCGAATAAAATTAGTTCCTTCATAAAAGGAAAACTGAAGACAATATGAGGATTTTGGGTCTCTTGTTTTAAGCTCTTATGCCCAATTGGATGGGAAAAATCTCTTGCTGCATAGGCAAAGATGGAACTATTGGTCTTTTATTGTTTAACAAAGCTGGTGAGATTCATCCTAATATGTGTTTAGTGTAATAATCCTCTAGCCATTAGGATTGCTTACTTTGTAGTTGGACAATTCTCCACAACTATGCTTTGGACGTTTGGTGTCCGAATGAGTGTAAGGTAGCATTTGAACTTCACCGGATCAAGATAAAAATGCCATTAGGAAGGTCATATGATTTAGACTTAGTGAAAACATAAGATCATGATCACTTCACAAAGATATCATTTTTGTGGTTTCTTCAAGAGTACAATAGAGATCAAAAAGTTTCTTTGCGCATCACATGAAAAACTTTGTTGCCTTGACAAGGAACACTCAAAAATAGGTATCAGGGCTTGTGTGTTGAGAAGCCCCAAATTTCATAGATGTTAGGGTCCGCAACACAGGGGACCGTGCCTCAAATTTATTAAAAAATACAAACAAGAAGATAAATATGAATTGCAAATATTTAATCAGCCATATGAAAACGTGAAAAAATAGTGATTTTTTAGATTTATGAAAAAATATATGTTCATTAAAAAAGCCCTTAGAAAGTTGATGCCAGATAAATATACAATTGATTTACCATATCTTCGACATTTTTTTAATCTATATGAAAACGCTAAAAAGTGATGTTTTTTAGATTTATGAAAAATATAATCTAAGCTAATTAAAAAGGCTTCAAAAAAATCGATGCCAACGAATACACAATTGTTTGGTAAGGTGCTTCTGGATTTTCCACAAATATTTTTAATTCCGACATTTCAAGTCCCATGTTGGACCTGTCATTAGGGAGAAGCATATGCTTGATTTACAATTGATTTACCATATGTTTGCGATTTTTTAATCGATCATATGAAAACGCCAAAAAGTGATGTTTTTAGATTTATGAAAAATATAATAGAAGTTAATTAAAAAAGCATTCAAAAGCTAATGCCAAACAAATATACAATTCATTATTCCCACCTAGAAGTTCTCTATGGCGACACTATTTAAATTTCTTCCTTTAAAACTTGTGGACTTCCCAAGGAATATGGGATAGTTCTAGAGAACATGTTTTTTATAACAAAGATTAGTTTAATTGTAGAATTTTCTCTGCTTGTTTTAAAATCATCATAAATTATCAATTATTAAAAATATGTAATATACGATTGTTTTTTCCATACTTTTCATACTTTTTCAATGGGCCATTTATTTTTCCACATTTGAAGTTTATTCTATAAATCCCTCCTCAACGCATAAGTTGATACCGTAGTTCATACTAAGTCGAAGGAAATACAATGTAGATCATTCATATGTTGAGTTTTTTAGAAAATGCTTCTTTACTGATGTCAATATTTTTGTTCTACTTTTGTTTGTTGGTGCCCCAAATAATTTTTTTCTTTTTGTTTTGAGCCATAGTAATAGGGAGATGTGTCTTCGAGTACCTAGGGTACGAAGATGCATCTTGAGATGCGAGATGTGGTCGGTGACTTCCCCCGAGTCTTGAGACCTCATGTAAGGTTTCCCACATCTCCTCCCAAAGTTCCATAGAAAATACACGTCTCCTCTCGAAGTCTCTTGAAAAACGTCCACTACCCGAAGCCTTGTATGATAGGTGTAAAAATAATGACCCGATTGAGGGGTGGTACATCCATGACATTAAAACACTTGAATTGCAATCATTTACAATACAGTTACTCCAACAAGTAGGTAATTCTTCCTCATATGACAAGGATTCGGTGTAGTTATGGCTTGGGCCATTCATTCGAAGAGATACAAACTTGGATCAAAGAAGGCATGGAACCTAGTCTACATTTATATCACGTTTGGATTTTGTCTCATAAAGACTTAAGGCACTAGGATGGTCCTTCAAAAATGGACCAAACTCCATCCGTTAGAGACAAGTTGCATTTGAGGATGTGATGGTTGAAATGAATGGTATTAATAATGTACCCATAGTTCGATTGCTTATAGAGGAGTTGGAATTCGAGAGTGATGACTATTTGGAGAGAATCCTAACAAAAGACTTGGAGATGGGGAAGGGAGTCCTCAAGAAGTTGATTTGATCCCACTTTAGGATTTGACATCTTCTTAAAAATGCAAAACACACCATTTGGGCCACTAGAGGTATTTGTAAAGAAACACATTTAAATATTTTTGGTTTTCAATTTTGCTTGAGTTGGGTATTACTTTCCACCTCCTTGTTATCTCCTATGTCTCAAGGGTGGCGGGGTATGCACCAACTTTTGGGGATGTATGGGATATGTGAGGCATTCCCACTTCCAAGGATGCACCTGTGGTAGCCGTTGGAGCTGAAATTCGCACCTTGATGAAATTGGGTTCGGTGATTTCAATGCAACATGGAATGATCTCTCAATGTGGGACTTGACTGCATGAGATCATCTTTCGGAGAAGGCCAGCTTCCTCAGATGAAAGGGTTGGTTCCTTTCGTCCCATTTCGCCGCAACTATCAGAACCAACTCCTACTCTATCACTAAACTAAGAAACTCCAAGGAGATAGGGTGAGAGAGGGAAAGAACTAAAATAAAAGGAGGTGATGCACCAAACTAGAAAATGGATCAATTCTGGCTCTAAAAGACACATATGTAAACATGCAAATGAAGATTTAAAAGATGTACACAACTTGGGAGGAAATAAAATGGAAAAGAGTGAAGGCACGCAAGAAGATAGGAGTGTTCGCATTAAATGTGGAGCATTCAAAGGAAAGGGGTCGCACTTACATTAATATCAACATTTAACCATTTACGATTACATGTAGGGCCGAGGCAAGAAAACTTCATATGCAAATTACAGAGGCCGCAGCAAGAGTTTCATGAGCTCATAAGGAGGAGCTTCCAATTCAATGAAAGAACCCGTATAATGTGCCAAAGCACTTACATTTATAGCATTTGAGAGATAGGGAGGGGAGACGAGGCCGATCACATCCAACTATTAATGAACTCAACCGCTTGCCACCACCAAGGACCACTTGCAGGCCAAGAATAGGTGCTTGACATTGCCCCAAGCACACGCCATCGATTTACAGGGACGAGGTCACCTATACTTTATTAATTTCGTTGTTGAGGTGGTTGGGTGTCTGGTCTAGAAACATGTGCCTAGCGGACTCTCTCGATCCATGGTTTCCACATGCACCTTCTACATTCCTTGAATGATGAGCGGAGTTATTTCGATCTCCGCAATGTAATGGACCACTCATGTTTGCCTTCCGTCATCTCAAGGGGTTTTTATATTTCCCAAAGATTTTCCTTTGTTTTGTGGCTTGTGAGATCCACGAAACATTATACTTAGAAAACCCGTGGAACACTATGTGAGTGTTTCGTGACTTTTAACCTTTGTTGCTTTTAAACCTACTTGCCTTTGTTGCATGATGATGGCTTGCGACACTTTTCCTCGTATCGCTTTCCTGCTCCGAGTGGGCTACATGCTTTGTTGTGTGGAATTAACCAACTCCGTGGAATTTCATATTTTCCAAGTCCGCATAACACTCGTATTCCCAAGTCGTGAAGCACTATCATTTCACATATGTTCTCGCTTCCGCGGATCTTGTCCTTAGCCGATTTTCCAACTTGATTTCATACTTTGCGGTCTCTTGTGGCTTGTAAATTCCACGGTTCTCTGACCTTGCCCCACCGCCGAAGGACCGATATCATTAAAATTCACCTAGGTTCTGAGCTCAAGCTCCTTTGTTTAGCAGGTTAGGAGAACCTGTGGAACACTACATTTACGCACTCCGCGAAAGACTTAGTGTTCCGCGGCTTTTGAGCAAAAAGTGTCTAAGTCCCAACTTAGATGAGTTGTTAAAAATTGCATGGGGTGCAATTTTGGGCAATAGTTTGGCGATCCATAGGGGACATCTGCTTGCTAGATGTCAAGATCAATAGCCTTGGAGCATCCATTGGGCATGGAGTCAAGCTCGAAACTTGTATCTGATCTTTAAAACCTTATAATTTTCCCTGAATCCGCACAAACTCAACATTGACTTAGAACTTTCCTCAAGCCGATGTTTTGGATTTTTAAATAAAGTTTGAGAACTGTCCCAAAATCTTCCGATTTCTCCCATGGAGGGAAGAAATTGAAATAGCTGTGTATGACTGCAATGGACTTCCAAAACCTATGTACAAAAGAAGAACAACATACATGCTTCAAGTGAAACATGCAAAGTGTGCACAAGCACTTATTACAAACAAGGATGATCACCACAAAAATTGAAGAAAAGGCATTCAATCGGTGATCAACACACAACAAAAGGAGGGAACCTCCAACAAAACAAGGAAAGGAAACAAAACAATAGCTATGTACAAGATGCAAAACCAACTCAAAGAGAAGGTTTGAGATAAATCCCATTAACTGGGATTTGAAGTGCCTCCCCATCAAGTTTGGAAAACTCAAAAGATTTGGCTTGTTTACATGCAATGATAATGTATGGTCCACTCCAAAGTGCATCAAACTTGGAGTGTCGCCTGGTTTAGCTCTGTTTGCATCCCATTTGAGGACTAGATCTCCTGCTTTGAAAGCTCGAGCCTTGGCTTTCTTGTCAAACCATTGCTTACTTGACCTCCGATGCTCGCCTAATTTGATCAAAGCAGATTGCCTTAATTCCTCAAGCTCAACCAATTTTGCCATTCTGATTTCTCTTTGATCTTCACCCTCAAATTCTAATTGTTAGGCCAACTCTAATGAAGGCAACTCTAGAGATAAGGGAAGCTTGGCCTCTCTACCATAGACTAGGGTAAAAGGAGAATTGCCAATTGCTTTCTTTGATGTGATTCTATCACCCACAGAGCATTTTTTTACCTTGTGCCATTGCCTTTGATTGATCTCCATTGTTCTCTTCATAATTCTGATTAGGTTCTTATTAGTAGATTTTGCCAAACTATTACCCTGAGGGTAATAATTGGAAGAGGTCTTCAAGTATATTCCAAGTTTAAGAGCCCAATCAGAAATTTTAGAGCCTAGGAAGGCTTTTTGCATTATCGAAATAATTAATAATGGTTTGGGAACCCCAAACCTTGTCACAATGTCTTCAAGAAAATCAAGGATGGTTGACTCAATAGCTTCCTTGAGTGCCACAACTTCTGTCCACTGGTAAAGTAGTTAATCGCTATCAAAGACCCATTTATGACCTGCACTTGATGGAGGATTAATCATGCCTATAAAGTCAAGTCCCCATTAAGAAAAGGGTTCATCCGCTTGAATGGGATGAAGTGGGAGGGCTGCCATCTTCTTTTTACTAGTGAAGAAAGCACATTCTTTACATTTTTTGACCCATTGATGAGCATCCATGAACAATGTGGGCCAAGTATCCTGCCTTTATGATTTTCATGCTGTGGCTTTGTGAGCAGAGAAACCGTTGTGAAATTTTGCCAGAGAAACCATTGTGAAATTTCGCCAAGACTTTGTTCACTTGCTTGCCCTCAATGCACCTTAACAACACTCATCGAGGTTCCTTTTGAATCCCGCCAATCAATGCGTAAGGAACTGATTGCAACCTTAGATGCCGCCTTTTTGCTTTCCTAAAGCCAGGAGGATATACGTTGGTGGATAGAAATATAGCCATGTCATCCATCCATATGTGGCCGCTATGTTGATTTCCTCTATTTTGCATGGATCATCTGTTGCATGGGAATTTGATGCTCCGTGGCTCTTCTACGCTATGCGGATATTCATCATCCCACGGATTTGTAATACTCCACGAATCTTTGTCTTGAGGATCCTCCAAGTTCCGTGGATCCTCTCGTGGTTTGTTCTTGCTCTTCCTCTACGAAGAACTTCTTGATTATCCTGAGCATCCAAGGCTAGCTGTTCATAAAGTGCTTTGCCTCTTACCAATTTTGTAGCCTTGATGGTCACATCATACTCCATAATCTTGGTCACCCATCTAGCTCATTTTTCACTGATTTCTGCTCCCATGATGAAATCTCTCACACTAGGGTGTGAGACTAAAAATTTGATGTGGTTAGCGGTAAGCATGCTCTTGAACTTCTTGAGAGCTCTCATGATGGCAAAGACCCGCTTCTCTATATGACTATATTTTAGCTCATAATCCTTCAGTGTTTGACTGAAGAAAGCCACTGGTTGCTTTCTAGACCCTTATCGTTTTGTTGTGTCAAAACCGTGACAATACTGGCCTCAGTTCCATATGCATAAAGTATGAATTTTTTTGAATAGTCGGGGTTAATAAGCGTGGGAGCTTGAGCAATTGCCTATTTGATCTTGGTGAAGCTTTCTTTTCCTTTTGCGGTCCATTTAAAAGCCGCATCCTTCTTGAGCATCAGAGTGATCGGCTTAACCAGTCTTGCAAAATTAGGAATAAACTTCCTAACAAAGTATTTCTTGCCCACGAAAGACTACAACGCCTTCTTGTGAGTTGGCAATGAGAGAAAAGAATGACAGAGATTCTTTTAGTGTCAATGGCAATACCATCCTTAAAAACAATGTGACCAATAGCTTACCCTGCGGAACTACAAAAATACACTTCTTGGGGTTAAGAGATACCCCAAACTCCTTGCATCTTTTAAAGATTTTCTCAAGATGATTGATATGGTCTTTACTTTCCTTTGAGAAAATAATGATATCATCCAAGTAGATGAGGATGAAATCATTTATATATCCTTTAAAAGCAATATCCATTGCTCTTTGAAATGTGGCACCCACATTTGACAAACCAAAGGGCATTTTCTCATATGCATATGTTCCCCACTTGGTTGTAAACGCGTCTTAAATTGATCCTTTTCTCTAACTTTGATCTAATTGAAACTTGAGTAACCATCAAGCATAGAAAATCTTTTCTCTCCTGCTTTCCTCACTGTCTTTTAGAAAAAATTTGTTCTATAGAGGGTAGAGGATAATGATCCTTTAATGAGGCCCTGTTCAAGTCCTTGAAATCCACACATAGCTTGATTTCTCCATTTTTCTTCCTAACATGGACCAAGTTAGCCACCCAAGAGTACTTGATGGGAATATAATTTTTGCCTCAATGAGTTTGGTTAACTATTTTCTCATGAGGGGCTCAACTTTGGGATTGATAGGCCTTTGCTTCTGTTTGGTTGGCTTGGCATTGGGATCAAGATCTATAGTGTGTTGAGCAATGTTGGGGTCAAAACCTTAAGATCTTCATAATTCCATGAGAAGACATCATTATATTTTTGACATAAGGAGATAAAATCTTGCTTTTCAGCTTCATCACATACCTTTCCAAGTAATAGCTCCTTGTCTTGTGCAATAGTGATTGGTTGGCAGTCCTCTTATTTTGCCGTCATATTCTTTTTCTCCTTTGAAATCATCATCGTAACTGAAAGTGATAGGCCTTTGCTTCGTTTGGTTGGCTTGGCATTGGGATCAAGATCTATAGTGTGTTGAGCAATGTTGGGGTCAAAAACCTTAAGATCTTCATAATTCCATAAGAAGACATCATTATATTTCTGACATAAGGAGATAAAATCTTGCTTTTCAGCTTCATCACATACCTTTCCAAGTAGTAGCTCCTTGTCTTGTGCAATAGTGATTGGTTGATAGTCCTCTTATTTTGCCGTCATATTCTTTTCTTCTCCTCTGAACTCATCATCAGGACTGAAAATGTGTTCAAGAGTGACCAACCCTTTGGGCAATTTGTTTGTCCTTAGCTAAATGACTTGATCACCATAGCCATCATGCAAATTAGATTGCAATTTTGAGGAGAACTCAACTTCATTTTGGATAAATTGAACAATTTGTTCATCACTATCAAATATCTGCCTAACTGACTTCATTATCTGGAATTGATGGTCTTATAATCATCTTAACATGTTGTTGATTGCCTTGATGAGATTTTCAGCTGGAGAGAATTGTGATCCAATAGCCACCATCTGATCTGCTTCTTTGTTTAACTTCCTCGGCACTACCTGCAGGTTAACAACATCAAAACCTTCCAAAAGATCCCAGACTCAATGCTTATAAGCTTTCAAAAGCTTATTCTTGGCGGCACATTTCCTTCTGACTTGGTGGATGACCAATTCTGTATCCCAAAAATCTGCAAGGCCTTGATTTGTCTCTTTTCTACAATGAGCAAACCATGAACCAATGCCTCATATTCCACTACATTGTTAGAACACATGAATTGTAGCCTATGAGCAAAAGAATAATTTCTCATCCATTGGAGAAATCAGAACTACATCCACCTCACTCCATTTTTGCTTCTAAAACCATCAAAGAACATTTTCCATAATCCATAAGCATGCTTTTCTTCTTTGTGCGGCATGGGGTAGTGAAATTCTCCTCGTGAATGCAAAGTAGTGTGCTAGACCAGTTTCCACAACTGTATCATAAGGGTCAAACTCATAATGTTCCTTGCCCATTCATCTAACAAAGGTCGGGGACTGAATTAGGATGTGTGGGCTGCTATATAATCAAGCTGACTTGTACTCTTCATCTTCATGTATCATGCAATTAGATTGGAGAGGAGTAGGGTCATAAGAATCAACATGATAAGAAAAGATTGGCTCAACTTTGATGGTAAATCTAGTACCATATCTAGTTCTTAGGAGCATGTGAGACCAATTTGAGGACAAATAACCACCCACCTTGGCTGTAAAATCTCTTGATAGACAAATGGAAAACAAAGGAGGCAAATCAATAACTGAGACATCTTGAGTTATGGTTAGACTTGGACAAGTATGAAGGGTTAACTCAAGATCTTTGATCACTCCTAAAATGTTTGACAATTGAGCCATCAAGTTGCAGACACCTTTAGAAACTAGATTGTACTCAAGGCCTAGAATATCAACAATTTTCTTAGGCATTACAAAGGTGCTAGCACTTGAGTCAATCATGCAATTATGCACAAGTGTTTGCCTACAATTAGAGACATGTAAAAGGGTGGGGTTTTCTTAGCCTTGCTTACTTGTTCCTCCTTTGGTTGGCACAGGTTTGATCATGGAAAGTTTCTTTGCACAAATGGTTTAGATTGGGGAAGTTGCTTTAGAGCTTCATGTAGGAGATCCCTTTGAGATGGAATGGATAGGGCATCCCACATTGTCACATTCAAATTTGTCTTTTTCATTTGCTTGACAATGTTGAAGGGGATACCTGCAAATTTGTGCATTAGAGGTGCGGCATTCTCCTTTCTTGTTTGCTCCATCCATGGAGGCTCTTTGATTAAAGAACTTTGCATGTTCCACAGACCTATAGTGTTATGCTGAAACTTTACGTTATGCGGATATTATTTGTTCTGCGTGGCTATTGAATGTTCTGCGGATTGACTAGATGAAGCCGAATTTTTGCCTAAGTCCGTGAATTGATTGTCTCTAAGATGTAGACTTAGTGGTGGAGGAGACAAAGTGTTCATCTCAATCTGCCTTCGCTTTAACCTTGTGTGATCCGCCACATGGAGTTGGCATACTTGCGTTATTTGCGGCTTGGTTAACCGCATAAAAGTCATCAAACCCAAAAAACATAAAGTTAGGCTTAGGGGCAGCCTTGACGTTTCATCAACATTAGAATTTGGTGCTTCCATTAATGGTTCATGCTGATTGGAAGAATTTTGAACCATAAAGGCTTGAACTTGTAAGCCATTTGCACAATTATTCTAGTTATGTTTGACTACATGAAAAACACCACTCTACTTCTTGTATTACATTATTTTGCACTGGAACAAGTTCTTTGCTTAAGTTGGAGGCATGAAACGACTGTGTAGGAACAACTGTTTGAAGGGGGAGATGCGGGTTTTGTCCTTGTAATCTATCAATTTGATGATTTTGGCCATATATCTGATTTGGATATTGGGTTCTATGTGGTTGATGACCTTGATTAAAATTTTGGCCTGAAGATTGTCCTTGGTTATTTTTGGGTAACTTCTATAGGATTGAGTTTGTTACCTCTTCAGAGAGTCTGTTTCGTTGGACAAGTTCTTAACTAGGGTTCTAAGGTCATCATCATCATTCTGTTTTTGGGAAGGATAGGAAGTGGAGGCAGTAGATGGGGCATTTGGCTCAGGAATGGGAGCAAAAGAAGGTTGGGTAGCTTGAGGTAATTCAGAAATAATGGCATATGCAATCTAGGGGCTATTTTCCTAGCTTGTATCAAACAATTTTCAGCCCTAATGGCTATTGGGTATGCATCAAGTAATTGGATAACACCCATAGATTGTATCATTACAACTATATCAAAATTCAAAGCTCTTAAGAAATAAAGGAAAACACCTTGAGGAGTTGGTCTCAAAAGAACTGGAATTTTGTCCCGTCTTCTAAAATCTGAAGTTGAAATCTACCATAAGCTCATTAGGGGCCCTTTTGATAGTGTTAGTTGTTCTAACAGGGATATGTTGTCTACTTTCTCATCAAATTGTTGACAAAGCGTTGTGCCAAGCTCATCCCATGTGTGAATGGAAGCAGGTCTCAAAATTCTATACCATTGAAGTGCTTTTCCTTTAAGTGAAGAAGCAAGAAGCCTAACTGCAACATCATCTTCAGTAATCAGATGAACTGAACACACATTAGCAACATCATGGATATGATCTGCAGGGGTAGTAAGGTTTTCACCAATGAAGAAAGGAATATTTTTCAGGGCTGACATTGGTATATCATTTTGGGCATTTAGAGCCAAGGGACTACCACCATTAAAGATGACAAAGGGTAAATTTCTTTGATGCGCCATGAAGGGAATAAACCTTAAGTTCTTGATGGGAAAAGAGAAGGGTCTAACAGGGGAGGAGTGGAAAGACTTCTATTTGAAGGTGTTGGAGATCTCTGCAATGATCTTTCTCTTTTCCTTCTTGGTGAGAGTTGTAGATACTCAAAAGGTTCACCTCTGGATACACTTTGTCTTGTTTGTATCCTTCTCATGAAAGTGGGCACTAGACTGCTTAATCATTTGATTTAAGCTTGGGAGTCGCCAAATGTGTTCAAAGATGCATCCAAAGGTAGGAATTTAGTAAGACACATCAATTTTAGTGAAGATGTTGTAAAGCTCATCGAATGGTCCCACCGGCGTGCCAAAATTGTTGGAGCTGAAATTCACACCCTGTTGAAATTGGGTTCAACAATTTCAGTGTAACATGGGATGATCTCTCAATGTGGAACTTGACTGCATGAGATCATCCTCCGGAGATGACTCGACTTCCTCAGATGAAAGGGATGGTTCCTTTCATCCCAGTTCGCTGCAACTACTGTAACCAACTCTTACTCTATCACTAAACTAAGAAACTCCAAGGAGACATGGTGAGAGGGAAAGAACTAAAATATAGGGAGGTGATGCACCAAATTGGAAAATGGATCAATTCTGGATCTAAAAGACACAAATGTAAACATGCAAATGAAGATTTAAAAGATGCACATAACTTGAGAGAAAATAAAATGGAAAAAGTGAAGGCATGCAAAAAGATATGAGTGTTTGCATTAAAGGCGGAGCATTCAAAGGAACAAGATCTCACCTGCATTAATATCAACATTTAACCATTTACAGATATAGGGCTGAGGCAAGAAAACTTCACATGCAAATTACAGAGGCCACGAGCAAGAGTTTCACAAGCTCATAAGGAGGAGCTTCCAATTCAACAGAAAAGAACCCGTATAATGTGCCAAAGCACTTACATTTATAGCATTTGAGAGAGAGGGAGGGAAGAAGAGGCCGATCACATCTAGTGATTAATGAACTCAACCACCTACCACCAACAAGGACCACTCGCAAGCCAGGAATGGGTGCTTGGCATTGCCCCAAGCACACACCATTAGATTCATAGGATGAGGACGACGACGCCTATACTTTATTAATTTCTAGTTGTTGAGGTGGTTAGGTGTCTAGTTCTAGAAACAAGCACGACTTTCATGTGCCTCACGGACTCTCTCCGATCCATGGTTTCCCGTGGCTTTCTACATTCCTTGAATGTTGAGCGGAGTCATTTCTGACCTCCACAATGCATTGGTCCACTTGGGTCTGCCTTCTGTCATCTGCGGAGTTTTAATAATTCACAACATTTTCCTTAGTTCTGTAGCCTGTGAGATCCGTGGAACATTATGCTTAGAAACCCTGTGAAACATTATGTGAGTGTTTCGTGTCTTTTAACCTTTGTCGCTTTTAAACCTGCTTGCCTTTGCCGCATGATTTGCGGCACTTTTCCTTGCATTGCTACTTCTGCTGAGCAGGCTACAAGCTTTGTTGCAGAATTAACCAACTCTGCAGAATTTCATATTTTCCAAGTCCGCATAACACTGTTTTCCCCAAGCTGCAAAGCACTATCATTTCACATATGCTCTTGTTTCGCGGATCCTATCCTAAGGCAATTTTCCAACTTGATATCATACTTTGCTGCCTCTCGCGACATGTAAATTAAACAGTGCTTTGACCTTGCCTAGCTGCCACAAAGGACTGATATCATTAAAATCCGCCTAGGTCTTGAGCTCGAGCTCCTTTGTTCAACGGGTTAGGAGAACTCGTAGAACACTACATTTACGCACTCCGCGAATGACTAACTTAATGTTCCGCAACTTTTGAGCAAAAGGTGTCTAAGTCCTAACTTAGATGAGTCGTTCAAAATTGCATGGGGTGCAATTTTGGACAACAATAGTATTGATAAAGCTAGATGAAATCATAGCTGATAGGGCAGATTCATCTTTTTATGACAGTCAATGAGTCAGACTCATTGCATTGGCCATTATGGTATAGACGCTAGCATGGGAAAGTGATGCTGTCAAGATTGGGGTTTCCAATGAAGGAACACCTTAACCTTGCAGCAATATCAAACTCTACAACTTGCTCTTCCAAAATAAACTCTTGAGCTACCAACTTGTCTGAGATCAATTGCATATGACCATTACAAATATGATAAGGTCTAGAGTAGATGCTTCCGGATAAACCTGTGTGAGCAAGCATCTACTCTAAACCTTATGGACTGTGGGAACACTCTCTCTATTATGGATAAGGTCTTTGGTACATCTAAACGAATGATAAATGCTATTAAAACTCTTTTATAGTCATCCCACCAGTTGGATAGTGAAGACACAACATTATGGCATTTTGTTAAACACTTAGGCTAAACATTGACGATTAAAATCTCATAAACAAAGAAGAGAGTTGCCCAAAACTTGTTGGATTCTTCAATGGCACCAATAACCCATTTGTAAAATTTTCTTTTCTTCCTCTATAGAGAGCCTGAAGTTTCTAACCTCTAGACTCCCAAAATGGCCCTGTTGTGGGTGCTTTTGATCTGGACACAGCCAAGAAGATTTTTTCATACACGTTCTGCATGATTAGACCAGTAGGGAGATGCCTTTAGTTTGATCTAAAACACATCTAGAGCTTCTAACATTGACTAACTTTCGCAAAGAGAAATGTTTTCCCCTTCATGTAAAATGTCGTTCTCTTCATTACATGTATTGGGCCTAGCTCTCAGGTTTGGATCGTCTTCATGGATCCATGACAGCCATCCGTTGCTGTTCACACCTTCTTGTAACCTGTTTTGAACTCTCTACGACCACACCACCCCCAAAAATAATGTTTTTCCATTTTTCTATGTAAAAATGCTCTCCTCTTTGCTGTTCAGGTATGGGCTGCATTTTTTGTGTTTAATCATCATTATTAATGGTTGAGTGACGTTTTTCATTGTTCCTTCACCTCCTTGTGCCTCTTCAAATTTTTATTATTCCTGCTGAATGCAGGTTATATAGTATCCAGTGAATGCAATAATTTCAAGTTTTTAACCAATCATATGTTAGTATTTACAAATGTCCTAATCATTCCAAAGTTTGACAAAATGGAATATTCCTTGAGAGTGTTATTCCAAAATATTCCATTCATCATGTCAAAACTTTACAATATTAACACTCAAATAATCTAATATAAAGTAATTAACTAGCTCCATACGAACAACATTATTATCTTGCTGAAGGGTATATTGCCTTCAATTTTCAATTAATCCTCCCTTTTATCCAATCAAATCATCCTATTTGCACGTTCTAATGTTTGGGCAAATATTTTTTGAATAATATGCATATCTTATATTTAGCTAAAATTGGCATTTATCTTACATATCATGGGTTTGTTGATTTTTCCCTTTATTCTTCACTCAAAATGAGGTGAATTGGGTTTCATAATTACAAAGTACACATCCTCTCGTATCCATCACATTAGAGAAAATGGGGCACACAATAACACAGTTTAATAATTATTCCAAAGTTTTGAACGTAAGAGCGTCTTGTTAGCCCCTACATCTGCAAACATGTGGAAGTTTGTTTGTCCTTGTCCACTGTAGTGGCCACGACCTTTTTCACGTGGCCATTCATTAGGGGCTGGGCCATCTTATACATATAGATAATGCATTAGGGACTGTGCCACTTGGCATTCCATAGAAGAAACTATTTCTATTTTTGGAGAAACTGATGTGTTTTAAGAAACTTCCTCAAGATGAAAAACAAAGCAATTTTCCTCAAGATTGTTATTTTGCTTTGAGATTGACATGCGTTGAGCCATGATGGCTGTTCAATAGTCCCGCACCAATAAAAGAATTAATAAAATACTCTTTACAACTAACTGATCACATACCCATAATAAAATACTCTTAACAAAACTGATCACATACCAATAATAAAATCACAAAAATACAATCATACCACTACAGTTAACTAATCTGATACGAATATTAAAAATAATTAATAAACACACAAATACACCAATACCATAACAATGAACTAATCTCATACTCATTTAAAAACACAAATACACTAGTACCATAACAATCAATGAATCTATACAAATAATAAAAACATAAATAAATTAATACTGTTGTAATTAACTAGTTGTATACCAATAGAATAGTTAGTAAATGTGTTGATGCATGTGGAACACACGCATTCAGGGAGAACGACAGGCTCTTCCTCCTTGTTTTAGAGTAAAAAGATGACTCAGTGCACGAGCTGCAGGTATGCGGCCTTATAAATGACCAATGAGGGGTGTTTGTTGGACTTTGTATAATCCTTCTAGCGCCATTCTCTGTACCTCCTCACCAAATTTGTATCTAAATTATTCCTAAGTCTAATCTAACTAATGGATGTTACTCAAAAGAAAACCAAAAGGGAGATAGGGCAGAGAGAAAAGAAAATTCTGCAGAGACCAGATTTCATGAGACTGATATTGCATAAGTTGAACAATGTGTGCTTAAAATAATCAGGCACACTCAATTTAGCTTACACTCAAATTGACAAGCTATTGGTACAAAGATTTAAAGGATATTAGAACCGTGATTGTAATAAACTAGTTGCAAATTGAACAAACCATCCAGATTGCTGAATGCACATCTACTATAATTTGTCAAATTACAAATAATGCTACACTTTCATTAAACTTGCATAAGCACAATTATACCATATGTGCCCTTAAAATATTCCTAGTTCATTCACTTTCTTGTTTTAAATAGAAAATGAGATGCTGACAAGGCATTGAGCTAGTGATTGAATTGTTTATGCCTTAGAACTGAAATTTGAGGGTCTCTAAAGAGAAATGAATTAAAAATCACACACACATACGCCAAGGATTTTATCCTACGCCGAGGATTTGTATCTCACGGAAACCTCCAAAGGAGGAAAACTAGTCGGAAGGGCAAACAACTCTTTCTTCCCTTTTTATTTTATTGGCCAATTCAAAATATAAGAGATACAAACTTTACAATAAGTGAGAAAGGAAATTGACAATGTCTCACACTTCCTCCCAACTACTTGACTTTCTCTTGTTCTCAAACTCTTTCTTCTACAAACTCAATTCCAAACTTTAGAACTCTTGCACTTACTCCCATGAAGTCTCTTACTTCCGATGATCCATTCCTTTGTTCCTCCCAAGTATTTATAGCCTTCCCCATGTCCTCCCGCACTGGAGAATGGGAAAGGTCATGGTAGGGAAGGGACAAAGTCGGACGCTCCAAATTTGTGTCCATTCACGCTCCATTTTATTTTCTGTCCAAAAGTGATAGGACCACCGCCCAACGCAGACCGACGGTCATAGACCACCGCCACCATGGTGGCGGCGGTTACAGGATCGCCGCCAGGTTAGTGGGTGGTATTTGTAACCGCCGCTCTGCACAGCAGCGATGTTATGTTATAATGCAAACAAAACCTCCATTTCTTCATTTTCCTTCTTTGTGTTGGTTGATCTGATGAAGTAGAGTTATTTTGGATCCCTATGGATCACACCTCCCCTGCTTAGGAGGATTTTGGTCCCACAAAAGCTTAGTGGGGAGTAGATGAGGAAATAATTCCCTCACTTGCTCCTTCGAGTACCACCGGGCCTGCCTTGGTGTCTTTCCTTTCAGTCCAACCTGCCAAGACTCCTGCGGACCTCTCCTAGTCTCTCGACCTTCTATTTGCTACAACACTACATCCTCCTCCAATTCACCTCGTGAGTCCAAGACGCAATCCTCAATGGAAGGTAGCAACTGTAATCCTTCATCTTCATCTAGCATGGATGGCTCATATAGGTGCAAGTTCTCACAGTTTACTACTGAGTACATCCTCATAAATGGTGGCAAATCAAGTCGAAAGGCATTTTCTCCAACTTGCTCCAATATGGTGAAGGGTCCATATCGTAGTGGCTTGAGCTTCCGTGCTTGACCTTGTAGTCTCTCCTTGCTCAAGTAAAGCCAAACTCTATCTCCAACATGAAGCTTATGCTCTCTCTGTGTTGATCATGTGTCTAGCCTTGTACTTGGCTTGAGATTTCTCTAATTGTTCTTTGACTTTGAGATGGATTTTCCGGATCCTCTCAATGAATTTGTTTTCTAGTCACCTCTGTGTCTCGTGTCTCCTCCTCATCCTGCTGCCCAACTACTATGTCCAGTGGATTTGTAGGTAGATATCCCAAGCATGCTTCAAATGGTGACTTCATAGTGGATGTGTGTACTTCCCGGTTGTAGGAATGTTGAATGTAGGCTAAGGACTCATCCCAAGTCCTTGGGTATTTGCTATTATACCCTCTGATCAACTGTACCAAAGTCCTGTTCACCACCTCTTGTCTCATCCATCTATTTGTGGATGGAAATTCATGCTCCTCTGTAACTTGGTATCCATCTTGTCCCACAAAGTAGTCCAAAACTTCCCAAGAACCTGAATCCTTCAAAACAATAGACTTTGGCAAGCCAAAATGCACCCATACATTAGCAAAGAAAAATATCTGTTGCCTCATGTGCTTTTACTGTCTTTTTACATGCCATAAGAATACACATCTTACTGAATCTATCAACAACAACATAGAGATAGTCATGGCCATGTTTAGACATAGGTAATCCTCCTACAAAGTCCATAGAAATGTCCTCCCACGGACGAGTAGGTACTTGACAAAGGCATATACAAACCCTCCTTCCTAGTCTTAGGCTTGTTGGTACAACAAAGTTTACATCCACGTATAAATTTTGATACTTCTTCTTGCATATTAGGCCAATACACGTACCTTTGCAAGTGGGCTAGGGTCTTACCAACACCAAATGTCCCGCTACTTTTGAGGTATGTGCTTCCCTCATCAACAAAAGTCTTTCTTCTTTAGGCACACAAAGCTTCCCCCATCGGTAGAGCAGCCCGTCCTTGAGATAACAATCTTCAATCCCCATCCTTTTAGCCCCTTGGGACTGCAACTGCTGAAATGTCACCCCAAAGTCTCTGTCTGGGCATATGCCTCTCCGTAAGCTTCCTTCGTGAAGGGCTCGATCTGAGAGATAGTGGCCAAGAGGATATTTTCTCCTATGTAGGCGGCCTAGACAACATGTCTACCACCAAGTTTGTACTACCCTTCTTGTATTTGATCACCAGATGGAACTACTGAAGGAATCCCATCCATTTGTAGTGCCTTGCTTGCTATAAATTTAGACTATGCTTGCAAATACTGGAGAGGTTTGTGGTCAGTGTGCACAATAGTTTCTTTACCCAACAAATAATGCTTCCATTTTTAATTTCTTGAACTAGTGCATACATTTCCTTATCATATATTGAATATCCTTTAACTGCTGAAGTAAAAGTTTTAGAATGATAGCATATGGGTTTACCTCCCTGAAGCAACATTGCGCCCATAACATAATCACTGGCATTTGTCTCTACTTCAAAGGGTTGCTGCAAATTAGGAAGAGCAAGTATTGGAGCATGACTAATCTTGTATTTTAATAACTCAAAGGATTTATCTTGTTCCTTACCCCAATCAAAACCCTTACTCTTTGCACCACTACTGTGTGTAGAGGTGTTGCAATCGTGGAGAAGCCCAAATGAACTTCCACATGTACTTGTACTACTCCCACAAAACTCCTAGTCTCTGTGGCTCCTGTTGGTGTTGGCTAGTTGGTGATGGCTTCCACCTTCTTCGGATCCACTCATAGCTCTCCTCCTCCAACCACGTGCCCAAGATAGACAAGTGACTGTTTGGAAAATTCACATTTCTTCATATTACAAAGCAATTTGTTTCTCCTTGAGAACTTGCAAGACTTGCTTGCAAATGAGTTAGATGTTCCTCCCATGTGGCACTAAAAATCAAGATATCATCCAGATAAACAATGACACATGAATCTATGAAATCCCACAATACATCATTCATCAATCTCATAAATGTAGCGGGTGCATTACATAAACCAAATGGAAGTACTAACCACTCATACAAACCCTATTTTTTCTTGAAGGCAAGTCTCTTCCATATATCCTCCTCCTTCATTCTGACTTGGTGATAACCTGACTTGAGATCCAACTTCGTGAAGAATTTGGCATGTTGAAGCTGGTCCAAGAGATCATCTATGCGGGGAAGTGGATATTTGTTCTTTATGGTGATCTTGTTCAAAGCGCGTGGTAGTCGATGCACATTCTCCAAGAACCATCCTTCTTCGGCACCATCACAATAGGTAAAACATGGTGAGGTGCTCGGACGTATCACACCCTAGTCTAGCAGTTCTTGGAGTTGTTTCTTTACTTCAATACTCTCCAACAAGGATTGCCTATACAACCCGATGTTCGGTAGAGGGGACTCTGCAAAACAACTGAATCTCATGCTCTACTTCCCATTTTGGTGGTAACCCATTGGGAGCCTGAAAAAACTTCCTAAAAAGACTAAATAATACTATCCAAATCCTATTTTCCCTAGGTTAGAAATCTCTGAAACTTCTACCCCATCTTGTTTATCCTTTAACAAAAGTAAACAAAACTGATTATGATTTGCTTGAATAAGTCATTTTTTTCTTGGTTAGCACTCACCATAGTAACCCGTGTTTTACGTTGGTGTGCCCGATGTTGTAGCTGATCCCATCCTTGACCCATCTGATATCGGTTCTCCCTTCTCATGAATATAACATCCCTGATATACAAGTAAGGACTCCCAAAAACAACATCAAATGCATCAAGTGGAATAACATCAGCCTCCAATACATCAATATACTTGGGAATTTATCCCAAACTTGACCTTACATCTTTTTGTTACCTAAATTTCAACACCTTTCTTCACCCAACCCAAAGGATAAGGGTGTGGATGCTCGTAAGTCTCAAGACCAAGCTTCTTTACAACTACTTTAGAAATCAAGTTAGATTGAGAACCGTATCAACCAAAGCATTTACCTTAGTTCTCTTGATCTGGATTTTGATCTGGAATAGTCTACTCATCTCCTCTTCTGGCTGTCCATGTTGGTGGCCGTGCATCCAAGCCTCTCATCTACATCAGAGTCATCTTTGATTTCCACCTCCCCTTCTATCTTTACAACTATGTCATGGACTTCTTTGAGTCCTTGGTTCGGTTCTTCGATGTAACTCCGATGCAACTTCCAACATGTAGCGTCAAGTATGACCATTGATATCACAGTTCTTGCAAAAATTCTTGGGATCTTTACAAGTATTTAAAGTAGTGGCAGCTTGTTTACCTTTTCCTTTCCACTTACCTTTGTTACTTGTTTGCCCATGTTCTTTCTTCTACTGATTTGTTTGACTACTTTTCCCTTGGCTCTGCTTCTCCTTGCTTCTTTTCATCATCTATATAGTATGCCTGCACACACATGCCTCGTTGAGATCTTTGGGCTTCGTGGAGATGACTTTTCTTCAAGGTGAGTGTGAAGTCCTCCCAAGTACTTAGTCAAATATCCTCATCCTCCAAGTCCATGTTCAACAACATGGCTCCTCTGAAACTCCGTATAGTATAGTCCTACACACTTTGACCATTGCCTTGTCTAAAATACTGCCATTTAATCATTTGGTCAATTGTGGCCAATAGGATAGAAGTTAGCTCTAAGTAATTCTTTAAATTCTTGCCAAGATTTCACAATAGGACGTTTCTTCTTTTCACAAGTGGCTAGATGGGTTTCCCACCAAACCAGAGCATGTCCCTCCATTTTGAGACGTGCAAAGGTGATCCTCTGTGCCTCAGTGACATTATGGACGCTAAAGTAGACTTCCAATTGTTTTAACCATTTATCAAGCAATTCTGCATCTACTTGTCCTTCAAAGCTTTTAATTTCAACTTTCGTTTCAACTTTAAAAGGAGCATGATCAGATTTTACCTTCTCTCTTGCATTTGAAGTCTCTTCTTCACACTCTTCCCCATATTCTTCCTCATCGTGGCTCCTCCCTATGCCAAATTTTTCGGCTAAGCCTCAAACCACTGAGTCCATGGAGTCTTGTTTAACAAAAGTCCGTCTTCTTGAAAATCTGCAAGTTCTTCTTGTCTTCTAAACATCCTATCCATCATGGTCTCCAACATCTCGATTCTATGGACCAAGTTTTCTTCCTCCATTTGTCCCCAAATTCTCTGTTTCCACTTCCTTGTAGAAATATCTGGATCACAAGGTAAAGCCTCTTTGCCTTTAGATCTCGTCACTGTCATACAAATCCAAGAACGAATACCACAAGTCTTGGATACTTGTTAGCTCTGATACCAAAATGATCTGTAAACTATCTACTTTGGAATTCGTTCACAAAATCACAATTATATTGTTGTTCTACTTTCAAATAGAAAATGATAGTTGAGCTAGTGATTGAATTGTTTATGCCTTAGAACTGAAATTTGCAAAGAGAAATGAATTAATACACACACATACGCCAAGGATTTTTATCCTGAAACCTCCAAAGGAGGAAAACCAGTCGGGAAGGGAAAACAACTCTTTCTTCCCTTTTTATCTTATTGGCCAATTCAAATAAAGAGATACAAACTTTACAATAAGTGAGAAAGGAAATTGACAATGTCTCCCACTTCCTCCCAACTACTTGACTTGCTCTGTTCTCAAACTCTTTCTTCTACAAACTCAATTCCAGCACTTTAGAACTCTTGCACTTACTCCCATGAAGTCTCTTGCTTCCGATGATCCATTCCTTTGTTCTCCCCAAGTATTTATAGCCTTCCCCATGTCCTCCCGTGCACTGGAGAATGGGAAAGGTCATGGTAGGGAAGGGACAAAGTCGAACACTCCAAATTCGCGTCCATTCACGCAGATACCAATTCAATGACCTTTGAGGCTTTTGCTTCGTTTGCCTCTTTGATATTTCTGTGGAAATAGGTCATGAATTGCTTGAGATATCCTGTAAATTCATCCATAGGCACTACCTCTTGGTTTTTTGTGAAGACCTTGGGTATGGTTCTCTGTAAATATTTGGTTGCCCCTTGAAATAACATCATCTAACTGTGGGGGTAACCGGTCCGACTGTTCATCCCAGTCCCCCAATGCAGCCTTAGTGTAATTGACATATGTTTGACATAGGTCCATGTCCTTTGTTGTGAGCACCGTGGGATCTTTGGATACCTTTTCATCAACTGCCCTTTCTATTACCTTAAGTATCTGTTGGAGGACATGCATTGGATTAACAATAGTGCAAGCCTTTCTAGAGAAGGCCCGTCCCTTCTTCTTTGCCTAAATACATTCTCTCATTATATCAAACAGAGACAACAAAGCTTGTTCTACTTTGTTGGCAAGATCTTCAGGAACAGTGGCTTTCCCTTGTGCCTCTAATGTCTGTTTTCTGGTCTGTATTCCCGGACCGTTTGTACTGCAACTTCTACTGAGGCCTGGATGAAGGACACCGGGTCTTCATGATATTCAACCACATGTAACCCTTTAGCTTTTCTCTTTTTGGTTAGAGAAAATAAGTCCTCAAAAGTTTCATGCCATATGAGGGCCTGATTTGTGGACATCCTCTTTCTTGTTACCCTTTTCATGGTACCTCTTTTTGGATTGAACTCAATCTTAATCCGAGGATCCTTCTGGACAGTCAAGTCAGGTTGCTCTCTTTATGCTATTAAGGTCTGTTCTATCTAGCCTTGTCTGAGTTCTTGAGGAGGTGTGCTGTTAGATGTTGTTTGTTCTTGTCCTTCCTGTACTTGTTCCACCTCTTTAATTACTTCTACTGCAGTTTCTTGAGTGGTTTCGTTGGGGGCTCTCCTTCCTCATCTGAAGAGGATACACCATAAGCAACCAATGAAGTATGTGTGACTGGTTCAGGAGTAACTTCCTGAACTTCTGCAACAGCTT
Source organism: Taxus wallichiana var. yunnanensis (assembly GCA_018340775.1). NCBI lineage: Eukaryota > Viridiplantae > Streptophyta > Pinopsida > Cupressales > Taxaceae > Taxus > Taxus wallichiana. Next base: position 19,153,428 of record CM031244.1, read on the forward strand.
CTGGTTCAGTTGTCCTTGGGGAAGGAGTGGGAGAACTATGACTTTGGGGCTGTCTTGGTGGCTCCATATATGCGGGTGCCCCTCTCCTTGTGAATTCTCTTCTAATTGTCCCTCTTGGTGGGGGAACTGCTTCTGTGGTCTTCATATTTTGTTGGATGAGCTTGTCATCCTCTTTGGGTGACCCACACACAGACATTTACATCTGCATCATGGGCATATGTGACATTAAGCTGGATTTTATTGATTCCAAATGTTTGGCCACTCTCTTCCTTGGTTCATATCTTCTTGCAGGATGCTCTGGTAGGTTGAAGGCAAGAACCTTAAGATCTGACCGTCTTTTAAACTCTCTACATCCAACCGTCAAAGGCAATGAAGGATGGGTCCTTAGTTTCTTTTCCTTACACTTATTGGCAATACCATTGCTAATTTGGAAAGCAATCTCTTGCTCGGCCAACTTATCTGGTACATAGTAAGGTAGTTGCAATGGTGGAGTTAATAATCCTTCAATCATGATTACTGTGTATTTTGGGTAGAAGAAGGCATTTCCCATTTGTCTGATGGATTTTAGCACTTCTGCAGAAATCCTTGGCATTGGTGTTTCCATGATCAGCCTGTACACTTTGGGGTAGAAGGAAATGCAAATGTCTTCAATGTGAGCCCTAAATTGATGGGCATATAGGTCTGAATATTCTTCATTTACCTCTTGAGGGCATTTGGGTTCCCAAGGAGGGCAAAATTCAGGGCACACCAGGATTCCACATATTGCATCTAACAAATAAGAGGCCATGAAAAATGATTTCTTGTTTATAACATAAACATCCCTTTGTGAAATCAAATTGGTTGAGACTACGTGCCCTAAGGCAGGGATTTTCCCTTCATCAATGATCATGGATAGGAGAGGGATCCAGGAAACATCTAGCTTAGTGATGGAGGAGTTGCCATACAAGTGGTTCATTAAGGCCATGCCAATTCTCACCCCAGGTCTGAATCTTTGGATGAGTATGTTGTTTAGACCATCATCCATATTGTCAATTGGGTCCTTTGCCCAATTTTGTAAAATGGTCCTTATTTGGCATGTGGCCATCCATGATTCAATGGTGGTGGAGTTATAGACAATATTTTCCTCGGGCAACTTATAATAGACCTTAAAAGCATAACCAACAATAAAAGCTATCTTATTCTCTTCATTTCGGGAGCGTAACATCCAATCTTTTGCCTAGTACAAAAATAGAATAGGAGAGAGTAGATCTGGGCATGGAATTACCCTCTGATTTTGCTGCAATTTTGGTGTATCCTGGTCTTCTTTATTGCCCTAACATTAACGGCCCTCTGAGATTGATCAGTAGACATCTCTGCTTCATCAATGCCGTCCACTGAAGCTCTCTACCGTTGGATTGTTGAAAAGATAGCAGAATAGTGGGGAAATTCGTGATCCAGTGACGCAGGGCCAAAAACTGTATCTCTTACTACTCTTTGGTCTGTGTATGAGTAAAGGAAAGCATCCACGTTTGAATGCCCTGATTCACCTGCTATTGTTTTAGGAATTAGCTTTTATAGTTGTAAATCTTCATAAAACTTGGCTCTCTTCAAATAAACTTTGGAAATTCGACTTCTACAAATCACCTATGAAATTTGGTACTTGGTGAATGGCTTTGATTAATGTATCTGTTTCAGATTGAGCAATCTTTCAACTCAAATTGGCGTGCTCTGCATTAATGGCACATAATGCATGACTTGATTTTTTCGTCTAGGGAACGTTGATTTTTGAAATGTTTAGCCTTTTGAATGTGAGCCATACACCTGTACATGTCCAAACTTAATCATAACCGTCAACTTTAATTAGCCACTTGATTTTTGGGTGCTGCATATATGCCATGCAATGAACTGCATGTAATACTGTGATTGGATCGCTATTCTCCGGTTGCTGAAGTGTCTTTGACTATCTTTTTCTCGTATCTGCGAAGTGCGAGTCCTCACGACTATGAAGTGCGAGGTGCGAGCTTTGGATTTTAGTCTCTCGCATTTGCGAGTCTTGAGTTTTGAATTCTTGCATCCTTGAGTGTGACCTTTTATACCCTCGCATCCATGAAGTGCGAGTTTTGAACACTCGCATCTGCGAGATGTGACTTTTAAATTCTTGCTTTCTTGAAGTGTGATTCTTCGCTCCGTTGGCTGCGAGGAAAAGTCAAACTTGAAGTCATTGAAATGCTAATAACAAATTCTCGCAGATTTGAAGTGCGAGTTATTATTTTGGGATCTGTGAGTCAAAGAAAGCACGAGTATTAAAGAAATCGTAAGTGTGAACACACAAAATAAATTCACAATGCGAGCAATTGAACAAGTTCGAGAATCTAAAATCTTCCAAAGTGTGAATAATGCACAAGTTCTATGTGCAATGCAAACTTTGAAGCGGAGTGCGAGGATCAAAAATAAGAAAGTGCGAGCTCTCGTAATATGAAGTGCGAGGACCAAAATTTTCAAGGTGCGAGTACTAAATAAATCCTAAGTATAAAAACTTAGTCTAATTAATGCGAGTACTAAGCAACTTCAAAAATGAGGGTACTAAAGCAAGGACTTAGGCAAAATAAGGAACATTTTTAAAGATAAAAGGTAAGTACCTAAGTATTACCATCTGTTTTTTAAAGCAAAGAGGGTCCCTATTTTTAAAATGTAACCATTTTGAAAATGGGGGTGTTAAGCAGTAACAATTGGCAACTCAATGGGGAAAATACTACTAAGTATTTAGAACCTAAAATCTCTGGTTTTGAAAGTTCCAACGAAAGATTATGAATTTAAGACTGATTATTGTCAAATCAAGTAAACATTTTTGAAACCAAACACTTAATCATACTCAGTGACATACTAAGTTCAGACATCAAAAGAAAATGAGTTTTGTGTGTGCTATGCATTCATTAACCTTGTTCTTTTTGAAGCATGATGTTATTGCCAGATAAAAAGCTCATTTGATAGTTCATTGCCTTGTTTATTTTTCATACTTCATTTTCCTTTGGGATGGCTCGAGGAGGGGAGTGCTTGGGCATTGCTTTGCTTCCAGCTAGGCGTCCGTAGCTCTGACAGATATGCCTTTGGTTCCTATCATGGTCTTGCTCCACTGTCGATTAGGCATCCATAGCCCTGGTGGAGATTACCAGAATCACCTTTTTAGGAAAGGCCTTTTATTTTCACTTATTTGAATATTTTATTCACATTCCTCTAGAAACCAAGCTAGCAGGGTTGAAGGCTTTGTCAAATAAACTTATTTGGGCACTCCTCTTTGGCAACAATCATGATCAAGCAAAACAATTTTGATGTGTTTTAAGTGTAACTCAATTATTCTAGATGACCAGAACTGTTCCAAAAGCCACTTTGTACTTGGGCAATTCGATGTCTTAATGCAAACTTCACTCAAAATACTGAATCTTACTTTCATATTCTTTCACTAATGTTTCCTACCAGTTATTTCAAGGATCACATATAGCAAATCTTCTTGTAGAAGCAACCACTTTGTTTTCACTAGACTTTTAATGCAAGGCAGCTTCAAACTGAAACAATCAAAACACAACAAAAACAAAAAAAGAAACAAACAAACTAATCTAGGAACGCAGGAGCGTGCAGAAAGAGAAACTAATATATGAAGAACAAAAAAAATGTAGAAAGAAACTATTCTAAGAAGGCAGGAAATTGCATAAAAGAAACTAAACTACTTCCTTGTTGAAGTTATTTTGTTGGGATTTGAGATGGAGCAGTAGAGAAATAATGCTTCAGGAACTGTCCGTTAACTGGTAGCATCATCTCTTTCCCTTGCAAATCCTTCTATCTGAAGACGTTATGGCCCAGTATCTTAGCAATTTGATAAGGTCCAATCTATAGTGGCGCAAATTTGCTGTGTTGACCCGTCTTTTCATGGGCTTTGTCCCATAGCAGCACAAAATCTGAAATTCTGAATGTTTTCACTTTGGCTCTCTTGTCAAACCATCTTTTGACAATGTCTTAGTGCTTGCTGAAGTTTTGTAATGCCATGTCTCTTGCATCCTCCATTTGGAGAATGTCCAGGATTCTAGCCTCAACTTTGTTATCTCCTTCCATGTATTCTTGCATAAACTCATAAGTAGGCAACTTGAGGGTGATTGGGAGTACTGGCTGCTGTCCATAAACCAATAGGAATGGAGAGGCTTTCAAAGCTTGTTTATATCTGGTTCTATCAGCCCATAGAGCATATTTTAATAGAGAATGCCATTCTCTTGGCTTCTTGTTTGCTGATTTTTGATGGCATTGATGAGATTCTTGTTGGTAGATTCAACCACACCATTTCCTTGGGGTTAGTGGTTAGATGAAAACTTGATAATTTTCTTGTTATACGCCCATTTTGTGAATTCAACAGAAGCAAAGGCTGTTCCATTATCACATATGAGAGAAAATGGGTAGCCAAATCTGGCAATGATATTTTCTTCCAAGAATTGAATGACATAAGTTGTCCTGCATTTTTTGGTGGCTATTGCTTTGGTCCACCTTGTGCAATAATCAATGATAATTAGCAAAAATGTATGCCTTATTGATGAGTTTGGGTTGATGACTCCAATGAAATCAAAACCCCATTGTGCAAAAGGCCTACTCTCAATTACCAGTTGGAGTGGTATAGCTGGGCATGTTTCCCTGTTGGCAAAAGTTTGACATTGGTGATAGCTTCTTACATGAGCATGTGCATCTTTGAAGATTGTCGGCCAATAATAACCAACTTTTAGAATCTTGTGGGCAGTTGCTCTTCCTGATGGATGACCATTTTCCAACTTCTCATGAAAGTTGTGAACTATGTCAGCAACTTCTTCTATGGAGACACATCTTAAGTAAATGCCTTCGTAATTCTTTCTATACAGGATTCCTCTTTTGATCATAAAGTGGGAGGCCTTCAATCTCAGTGTTCTCCTTTGTTCTCTTTTCAATTCGGTGGGCATGTGCCATATAACAAGTAACGAACAATCTGATCACACCATTCATTTCTTTGAATATCCTTATCATCAACTTGCAAGATGTCAATCCTTGGGTTCGCATTTGCTATAAGTTGCATTAAGCCTTGGCCTCGACCAACTTGACAGGCTTAATTTCCAGATCAAACAGCTGCAACTTAGTCATGCATTTTCCTCTTCGTTCTCCCAACATTAGTTTTATGGCTAGATCTCGTAACAATGGCATAAACTTTATTCCCGAAGATATAATGCCCGAACTTCTTAATTGCTTTGATCAAAGGTGCAAAAGCTTGCTTGTCCATCATGGGAAAATTGAGTTGTGCATCCTCCGGGTTGATGCTCATGAAGGCAATAGGATGCTCATTATCTTCAATTTTCTAAGGTGAGCACAACCTGCAATGGTATGTTCAAAAGCACATGAGTCTATGTAAAAGTCCTTTGTAAAATCAGGGCTCACGAGCACTTGGTGCTTGGGCTATTGCTTCTTTGATATCTTGGAAAGATTTCTTGGCATCAATAGTCCATTCAACTTTGGCATCCTTCTTCAACATGGCATTTAAAGGTCTAACAATCTCTGCAAAACCAGAAATGAACTTTCTTACAAAATTGATCTTGCCAAAGAAAGATTTTAATTCCTTTTTACTATTTGGGGACCAATCTTTGAAATACTATCTATTCTATCAAGATCAATAGATATACCTTCTTTTGTGAGCACATGACCAAACAATTTACCTTCTGTCACGCAAAATATACTCTTTTTTGGGTTCAAAGAGATGCCATACCTTCTACATCGTTTAAAGATCTTTTGCAAATGTCCTACATGATCTGACCTGTCTTTAAAAACATAGTTAGGTCATCCATATAAATGATTATACATTTATTGGAAAACATGATCCATGGCTCTTTGGAAAGTTGCCCCAACGTTGATTAAGCCAAATGGCATCCTCTTGTAGGCAAATGATCTCCACTTTGTAGTGAAGGCAGTCTTCATCCTGTCATCCTTGTCTATCAACACCTGATTGTATCCAAAAAATTCATCAAGAAAAGACACCATCTCAAAACCACTCACTATCTGTATAACCTCATCTAAAGACGGGAGGATAATTATCCTTTTTGGAGGCTCTGTTCAAGTTCCTAAAGTCTGCACATACCTGATTTCTCCATTCCTTTTTCGAACAGAACTAAGTTAGCCACCTAAGTTGAGTGTCTAATGGGGAAGATTATCCCGGCAACAAGCAATTTTTGCACTTCTCTATGAATTAGAGGTTCTAAAATTGGGTTCATTGGTCTTTGCCTTTGTCTCGAAAGGTTTGTGGTTTTCCAATAGTGGTACGGTATGAGTGCTGACTCTGGGATCAAACATCTTCAATCACAATCTTTTTGAGAAGATCTCGAACATCAACACTATAATGCCCCTTTTTGGGGGGACTTAGGAATGACCAAAAGCTCACAAATCAAATTATTGAGCTGCTGTTATAAACCTGTAAACCTACAAATAAAACCCTGTTCTAGGGCAGCGACTTGTTTGGGGTTTCAACCCCACCTTCGTGCCTTCAAAACCCTTTCAATCAGCTCCACTTAAGTCTCTAAAATTATGATATATCAACAACAATCATATAATGCAAGAAATCTGATTTTAATACCCTAGATATGGAGATATGAATTTCAACGAAACCCTTGTCTGCAGCGTTACTTTAAAAATTCACAACTCAACTTAGAAAGCTCCAAAATTCATGAAACTCAAGATATTGGCCTTATAAATTATGAAGAACAAGCTAGTAATTTCAGATTTACCAAATTAGCATCACACATACCCAAATTCCACTCCAAGGTAGGTCGCTCCACTCTAAACAAATATAATATTGCACCAAAGAGATCACACATGCAAGAGAAATATACTTTATTGCTCTTCAAATCAAGTTGCACACCAAAAACCTCATGAAGGGTTTCCGTCCTAACAAGTTTCCCAACCAAGGGTTTTCATTCTTGGATGAGGTTCTCAACCCAAAGGGTTTCGTCCTTGAGAGAGAGAGTAAAAGGGCTACACTAGCCAACTTTCACCAAGATAAGAATAATCACCAAAACATGTCCTAAACTAATGCCAACAACCTCTATTTATAATAAGAGGGTGGCGCCAAGTCTTGGGGCTCTCAAATGAGGCCAACCACAATTAGACTTGCTTTATTATTATTTTCTTTTTACTTTTTGGAGCCTACATGCTCACCAATCTCTTTTTATTTTTAATTTATTGTTGGGCGCTAGGCTCACCAACAAATACAATGCCAATTAAAGAAATAAACACAAAATTAAGCACATGATGACATTGTTGGCTTCCTCTAGCTTGTTCGCTTGGACCCATGAGGAAGAAAAATGAATCAAGGTCTTCAAATGGAATTGTCTCGAAAAAGGACATGACAGTCCTCCCCTCTCGAAATTGCTTGTCCCCAAGCAATTGCAAGTACTGGATCCCAAATAAATCTCAGCTGCTCCTTCTTTGTATTTGCACATAAAACAAACTTATTCAAGAAAAAATGATCTTTTGTCCATCCTCCCTCATGCCTTTTAGGCATGATGATCAACTTCCTCTTGTGCCTATCAAACCTCTTGTCCTCTCTGTTTGGATGATATGCATCCATACTATCATTAACATAACTGTCACTCCTCAATTTTCCTTTAGGAAGGGAATATATGATGTCTGAAGTAAAATATAGTAGAGCTGGGAAAAAATTAGTCATGCATTTTTTGACTTTCTTTCCATATGTTACCATGATGTTGCTTGCTTGCCCAACTTAAGTTTGCAAACTCAGCCATTAACTGCTTTTCTGGGACTGTTGGTAAGGGGTAGAGTTCATTCCCTTTGCTTAACCTTGTCAAATTTCACCATTATGATCAACAACTTAAATTCTTCCGTTATAAATTTATTTGGTGGCTGAATTGTGCATGCGTAGCTGCAATTATGTTCTTTCCATGAACTGATATATGAAAAAGAGAACAATAATGAAATTCCCTTGCTTTGCTATCATGAACTCCAAAAACTGAATCCATTGCATCCCACAAACAAATGTAACTTCAGCTGGCTTAATTTCAAGGAAAACATCACATACCTTGCACCTTCCTATGAGATTGGACAGTTGTACTATATTCTTTTTGTAAGGCATGAAATTATTATTGACATTGGTGATCATGCTCAGCCCATGCTTAACTGTAAGTTCTCCACTGATGAATTTATGAGTGGTGCCATTAACTACGAGCATTACTACTCCATGGTCAAATAAGAAACCAATTATCCGGAAAAGTTGGTATGTATGAGTGTTAAACCAAGATGCAAAGGTGTGGGTCACTCCCGAACACTCAAGGTTGAGATTACCAATCATATTGATCATACAATCAGACCTTCTTTCCCTTTTGAAGCCCACAATGGTACCAATTCCACATATGCTAAAACAACTTTGGCATTGTACCCAAGCATCCATGCACCTTTTGCTATACCATTCACTACTTATCTTCTCTACACTTGGCGCAAACTGATCACGAGGATAAAAATACAGCAGTATCATGGAGTGGAGCAATGCAACATAGACATCATACTTGACCGATTGTGCATGGTGAAGACCAAACTGTACGGGCATGCTGGTAGGCAATGAAATTGAATCTTTTTGGACCATGAGCTGTCCTAACCTTCTTACAACTCAGAATTTCTGAGTTAGAATCAACCCTCCAAAAATATATCAAATGCACCTTACCTCCATGGATTCCTTGCAAACCTGATTTATCTTGCGGATTGTGGAGGTGAAAACATGGTAGCGTCATAGGAAAGAGTACATAGTTATCATTCCTTCCCAGCTGATCATGATATCCATAATTTTGACATGGTACAATGATAGGCAATAAATCTGAGTTATCTCTAGGTTCGGGCTGCTTACCTTCACTGTATCATTTAGCTTCTTCAAGGTGGTGATGGCACTCATGCACGGGACTTTATTATGGCTGAATATGTTGGTAATTCTCCCATGTTTGACTGCTGTTGATAACAGTCCAGCAACCTCATCAGTTGGTCCTTCATGGAGAACTTCTTTCAATCTTCTTGCCCTCATAAGACTTGTTGAGATGTCATCAACACAAGCATCATTGTGACCCCAATTTCTTCCCTCAAACATATGTATATCAGATGGATTACAAACCAAACGGAAAGAGGAAGTAGTTACCTTTGCACACATACCGTGAACCTTGGGAAGAGGGCTACTTCTTATCAATCCAATTTCAGTCCTTGTGCATAAAGCGACCTTTGTCTTGATGCATGCATAATCCGGAGGTTTCCTGAAAGGGTGTGAGTATCCCTTACTACTCAAAATGCTCTCCATTCTGCCCATATTTGTATCAAATTGATTATGATGATTAGCTCCATGAAATGGCGAACCAGGAGCAATAAATCTGAGACATGTTTGTTCCTTGGACTTTCAACAAGATATTCATTTCCTTTTGCCTTTGCTTTGCTCCTATAATTGGTGCTTTCCCTTTTGCACTACCTCCATACCTTGTTCACATGTGCTTGGGATGTCTTTGTGGCTCTTACCCAAGTCTAATTCTTCATCATTTTGCTCTTTATTGACTGCTGTTATAAACAGACCAGCAAGCTTACTGTTATCATGTCTATTTGGGAAATGGGTTCCAACCATCCCTTTTGCTTCCCCTTCTTGCTCATCACCCTTCTTTTCAGCCCTGGATTCATCACATGCTAAAATATCATCAACATTAACCAAACAATGATCATTAATTACCTCATAATGTTGACTCTCCGGACAACAATGGGTGTTAGCACCATGGCCTTAGATCTCTTGACCACCAAATCTTCTTTCTCAACGACTCCATCTTCTATTGTCATATGAGAATTGCTTGAGCTATTCACTTCATCCTCTTGTTCCTCAAGCTTCCCCTCATCCTTTTGCTCATGCTCCCAAGTTCCCTTAGTATTTTTCCACATGCAACCATTAGAATTCAAGGGAATATTATTAACAATTAAAAATTCTTTACCTTCCATTTTTCTTGGTTCTTGCTTAGCCATTTCTTCCTCCTCTTGTGCTTTCATAGGGCTGTAAGGAAAATCAGTCAAGGGTTCACCTTTGGCAATGGTGGTGGGTGCTTCTAGGGCTCCCAAAGGCTGATCCATCACCCCAAACAGCTGCTGCAATGGTTCTTCCTCCTTAACATGGTGGATATCTTCCTCTTTTGTCCCCTTAGAAGGGTGGCTATAAAAGAAAGCTGCATCTTCGATCTTCATCATGACTTCTCCACCTTGTAGTTGATCCGCCACATGCTCTTCGACTTGCTTCTTCACAATGGAGGGTTTTCTTCCCTCAATGGCTGAGACCTTTCTGCCACGGTCCTTTGATGAGGTTCGGGCATTATGCCTTGTGCCAATTCCCACTCTATGATTTTCTATTTCCACAAAATCCTCAAAGGAAAGGGCATCACCATCTTTTCCGGAAGAGCTCGATATGCTGTTGTCAAGTTGTCAATCCTTGAAACCCTTTCTTTCTTGAGCGAACCACCACCTTGCATATTTTGGATGGCTAGGGCAAGCCTATCTAGTATATCCGCTATCCTTCCTTGTGACTTGTTCTCCATGCTTCACAGGTGGATGATGCTCTGATACCATTGTAATGTCCCTTTTAGGGGACTTGGGAAATGACCAAAAGCTCACAAATCAAATTATTGAGTTGCTGTTATAAACTTGTAAACCTGCAAATAAAACCCTTTTCTAGGGCAGCGACCTGTTTGGGGGTTTCAACCCCACCTTCGTGCCTTCAAAACCCTTCCAATCAGCTCCACTTAAGTCTCTAAAATTATGATATATCAACAACAATCATATAATGCAAGAAATCTGATTTTTAATACCCTAGATATGGAGATATGAATTTCAATGAAACCCTTGTTTGCGCATTACTTTAAAAATTCACAACTCAACTTAGAAAGCTCTAAAATTCATGAAACTCAAGATATTGGCCTTATAAATTATGAAGAAAAAGCTAGTAATTTCATATTTACCAAATTAGCATTACACATACCCAAATTCCACTCCAAGGTAGGTCACTCCACTTTAAACAAATATAATATTGCACCAAAAAGATCACACATGCAAGAGAAAGATACCTTATTACTCTTCAAATCAGCTTGCACACCAAAAACCTCATGAAGGGTTTTCGTCCTTCACAAGTTTCCCAACCAAGGGTTTTCATCCTTGGATGAGGTCCTCAACTCAAGGGGTTTTATCCTTGAGAGAGTAAAAGGGCTACACTAGCCAACTTTCACCAAGATAAGAATAATCACCAAAACATGTCCTAAACTAATGCCAACAACCTCTATTTATAATAAGAGGGTGGCGCCAAGTCTTGGGGCTCTCAAATGAGGCCGACCACAATTAGACTTGCTTTATTATTATTATTTTCTTTTTACTTTTGGAGCCTACATGCTCACCAATATCTTTTATTTTAATTTATTGTTGGGCGCTAGGCTCACCAACAAATACAATGCCAATTAAAGAAATAAACACAAAATTAAGCACATGATGACATTGTTGGCTTCCTCTAGCTTGTTCCCTTGGACCCATGAGGAAGAAAAATGGGTCAAGGTCTTCAAATGGAATTATCTCGAAAAAGGGACATGACAAACACCTTTACAGCTGCATATGCGAGAAGCAATCCAAATAGATGAACAAATGCACTCTCAAGGATATTTTGCCTTTTCTTTTCGGAATCCAAATCTGAACCAATTTTCTCAAATTGGTAAATCCCATATAGACATCAATCTTGATTTCTTTGTCAATTAGTTATGTAACCCCAAATCAACAACGAGGATTTGTCAACCCTACGCCCTTTGTTGCTCCACAAGTAAATGACAGGTCAAGCTTTGGTCCCACTGTTAGTAATCCCAATCCCCAATTTGGCTAATCAAGAAACTGCAAAGGGAGAACTGTATTCTTTCCAAAGGGTGGTATGAAAATTGGGTGATGACTTCTTGAATTTGCAAAGACAAGTAGGAAATCTTTGAGAGGAAACTCAAATAGAAATTACACCTACCGAGGTACAATGACAAACCCTTCAAAATAACAACAATCAGTGCAGTCTTCCAAAACAAGATGCCAAAGATAAATGTTTGTGAAATTGCATTACCTAATTGGTGTAGAGTGCATAATACAGCTAAACATGGTGAGTTAGATTGTGTTGAGTTTTGTCATGTTTTTGAAGTCCTTCATAATGAACTAGATAATTATGAGATAGTTCGAAATACTAATGATATTGCTAGTTCATCTAACCCATTTGATAACACAAAGCCACCTAGCACTTTGCTTTGATGGTGAACACCTATTGTTTTCTTTCGCAAGAGGATGCTAATTCAATGACCGTTGAGGCTTCGTTTTTAGTTTGGGTGTGTGACTTTTACGTGGAAATAGGTCATGAATTGCTTGAGATATCCTCAAATTCATCCATAGGCACCCCCTCTTGGTTTTCTCGTGAAGACGTTGGGGATGGAGTGGGAGAACTATGACTTTGGCGTTGTCTTGGTGGTTCCATTTATGCGAGATGTCCCTCTCCTTGTGAATTCTCTTCTAATTGTCCCTCTTGGTGCAGGAACTGCCCCAGTGGTCTTCATATTTTGTTGGATGAGCTTTTCATCCTCTTGGGTGACCCACATGCAGTCATTTACATCTGCATCATGGGCATATTTGAGATTAAGATGCCCTTTTAATGATTCCAAATGTTTGGCCACTCTCTTCATTGGGTCATATCCTCTCGAAGGATGCTCTGGTTGGTTGAAGGAGTAACTGTGGGCAGCAATAGCCTTAAGATCCAACCATCTTTTAAACTCCCTCATCCAACTGTCAAAGGCAATGAAAGATGGGTCCTTAGTTTCTTTTCCTTACACTTATTGACAATACCATTGCTAATTTGGAAAGCAATCTCTTACTCGGCCAACTTATTTGGTACATAGTAAGGTAGTTACAATGGTGGAGCTAATAATCCTTCAACTCTCTTTCCTTGACTCTATTGTCAGCTGTCTCCTTAGCATGAAACTTTCCTTTATCAACTTGTTTGTGTTTTACATGGTTTTATAACTCCACTCCTCTCTCTTCTTAGGTTCTTTTTCTTGTTGGTCTATTAATATCTTTACTTTTAGATTATATTTTTTTGTTGTCACAACACTTTTGGCATTCCGATTTGCTATTATAACTTGTTCTAGCTGTAGGAGTTAGGAAAACTCTCATATTGCCGGATCACTCTAGAAGTCCATTACCACAACCACACAACCATTTCACACATAGAACAAGAGAACACACAATGAAGTCTCTCGTATTGATTATACAAGTTCTGCACTCATTAATTTTATAAAGGAAGCCCCAAATTAAATATCTGGAATAGATTGTTACACAAAACAATATAGTTGTTTTGTGAACAAACTATTAGTTAGGAAAACTCCCTAAAATCATGCATCAAACAAATTGCACGTACATGTGAGGAAATAATCCAACGACTTAAAACTAACTTCCTAATTCAAGTTTACCTTTTTGGTGGGTGTGAACATGGCTCAAACCTAGCCAGTTAGGAAATATCCTTTAACTACTTTCCAATGTAAAGGCGAACACTCCAACACTCTCCCTTCGGCGCAAAATGGGGAGCGAGAAGAAGGAACACATGTAGACTAATGAGTCTTGGCAACTAGGCTTGATTAGGTATCCATGTACAAATGCACGGTGAAATACTAAATGTCCCTATGGTAACTAGTCCATCTTATCGGAATACATGGATGTCAAGTTACAGAATCGCCAAGTCAAATAGGAACTGCTACTTTGTAAGAGGCTCACTCGAAGAAAATGCCGATCACAAAATTGGGAAAAAGAATTACCACTGGGTGAAATGTGTCACTGCAAGATATTAAAAAAGCAATAAAAACAATAGTAAAAGTGGAGAGAGCTATCTCTTGTTACAAGACGTCCCAAGAAACACAACTAAAAACTCATACACAAGGTGAAGAAGATGTACTTGAAAGTCTCAAGATCTCGTGAAGTGGTTTAAAGTTTCTATTGAAGAGCTAATAATGTTGGGGATGCCAAACTTACAAACACTTTGCCAAGTCCGAATCCACTTTCTCTTTAATGAAGATTTGCAGCTTCTACGAACCAAAAGATGTTTGGTAGATGTCAGTGTCACTTAAACTCATTTTGCACTTTGGTGTGCCAACTGTAAAAGGGCAAGCTTGCCGAAGCAAGGGACACGACATGCGAATAAGCGGGATCAACACAATACCTCCCCATATTGCTGAATGGGTGGAGTGACATTACAAATCTACATGAGTGGACGAAGCGAACTACTCGAACATTGACATTGGGCTTCATTTGACTAGTTACATTTCAAAAGGAGAACTAACTCCACTACAAAGATGAAGGAGATTGTCAACATGCTTGAAAAGTGCCGAAGATATAGATGAAATATACCTCTCAAGAAGATGGCCCAGTGGTGATGGCATAGTCACACAATTGAAGTAGGAGAAGAAAGTGCTCAAAATGGAGCATACATGCATGAAGAGAAATTAAGTTGAAGTAATAAACACTCCATGGCTTTTTAGACTCAATGCAAGTGCAAAATGATTGCAAAAAAACCTCACCAAGTGACGCGCATAGAAAGTTATAGAATGTAGTCAATCTCTAAAGGATGCCATCTAAAAGCAAGAGTTTCTCTATAATTGCCAAAAGATAGAGCTCAATCAACAAAACAAGGTGCAAAAGGCAGGAGGAGTGGCAAGCGGATTGAGAAGCTGAAAAATGGAGGAGCCATGCTTGTAGTGCCTTCTCAATGAATGCTTACTTTGCTGCCACAAGTGATCAGAGATCCATCCCAAATGAATATGGATGGTAGAGGAAGATGCCTGCATATGATTCAATGCAAAGGGCACAATTGAAGCATGTGAGGAAACATTTGAATGTGTGCCAGGCTGATCATATTTGGCAGCTGAAATCTTAGGGTTCTTCATAGTTACCATGTTCTTATGAACTTAGTGAAAATTCTGTTTGAACCGTACTTTTTGGTCTGACCGAACTTACCGAACAAGTTCGGTCGAACATTATTATTATTGTTATTATTTTTAATTAAAAATTAAAGCGTTTAAATTAAAAGAACTTCAACACAACAAAAACGAAACAAGAAACACTAATACCTAAGCATGTAAAGGAAAAACTCCGTAGATAATATATTTATTTATTATTATGTGTAATTGGTTTTTCTTTTCAAATATCATCATATATGCATAATATTTATTACTTATATATATTTTTAATATTTGTAAATTTTCTAAAACAAACCAAACCAAACCAAACCAAACCTATTGAATTGTTTTGAACTTCCAAACTTTTTCCCCTCTTGAACTATCTGAACTTTTCGAACATGGTAACTATGGGGTTCTTAGGCCTGAGTGAAGGTGCAGATTTCATGTGTTGCCCAAGATTCTTACGAAGAGTGGAGCGAACAAAAGGTGGAGCTCTAACATCAAGTGATCCCAATGAAGTACTTGCGTCAAAACCAATACTTTGTGGCGAGAATTCCAATGAACAAGTTGGATAGGAGAAGCAATACTCTATTAATGTCTGCCAAAACCTCCGGGAAGAAAACCCCATGGAATGGAGCACACGAGAACCAAAAGTAGTAGTATGCTTCTCGAAAGAGCCATGCAAATAAGTAGGAGGATCAAAAGTGAGATTAACAGAATGTGCCATTGCAATAGGCACAAATTTAGAAGTGAAAGGTGTAGCTACACGAGCAACAGATACTAGTAGAAGTTGCAATAGGAGCATCGGGTGCAAGAGCAGGCTCAGATACTGACATCTAGGTTAATAGGTGTGGGAGCAGTGACTGAATGTGGAGTAGGAGCAAGATTATGTAGGTCCATGGTAGTAAACTGATGTCGAGGTAGAAAGTTTCTTCTGTAGGGAGCATTTGAGGGCATCCTTGCCTTGAATGAGGGAGTGTAGAAGAGAGTTTTGCCTTTTGTATGAGCACCAAGTTGTTGTTAGGGGAGCTTACCGAGGTGGGTTGAATCCACAAAGTATGAAGCTGAGTTGAATGATGTTTGTGTTGAGTCCAGATCTCAAGAGGCGAGTTGAATAGTGAGTTTTGGGACCAAGTTGTATACACGGGAGCTCGGGATCTTGCTAGGAGTCATTGAGTTAGGTCCGAGTTGCCCAATGCAACTCTTTGAAAAAAATTCCTTTCAATGTAAATTTTTCAGATTTTGCAATAATGTTTTTTTGAAAATTCTGTAACTCAACACATGAGATTTTTTATTTTTATTTTTGCAAATTTCAATGCAAATATTTTCCTCTTCAGTGGAATACACTACAATAAATGAATATCCTCAACTTTGCTCGTCAATTAGAACAACAATGTAGTTAGGTTTTACAGATCTGATTTGACCAATGGATGCAACTAGGCTAGGCAACAGCTGTTAGAGACAACTCTGATACCATGTAGGAGTTAGGAAAGCTCTCATGCTGCAGGATCACTCCAGCAGTTCGTTACCACAACTACACAACCATTTCACACTCAACACATGATATTGCACAGCAAAGTCTCTTGTATTGATTGTACAGGATCTACACTTGTTAAATTTACAAAGGTAGCCGCAGATTAAATAATTAGGATAGTTTGTTACACAAAACAAAATAGTTGTTTTGTGAACAGAGTATTAGTTAGGAAAATTCCTTAAAATCATGCATCAAACAAATTGCACGTACATGTGAGGAATCAATCCGACAAATTAAAATGAACTTCCTAATTCAAGCTTACCTTTTTGGTGAGTGTGAACATGGCTTAAACCTAGCCGGTTAGGAAATATCCTTTCCAGTGTGAATGTCAACACTCCAACACTAGCTTGCAGTCCCTTTGACCTACTTTGGTCATTTGCAGACATTAATATAATTTATTTCTTTCTAATTTTTTTCCCAAAGGATTTTTTTACTGTACACTAAAAACTTTGTTCTATTGGCTATAAAATCACTAAGTAATTCTTATGCCTTTTTTAATTTCATATGTGCCACTGCAATAAATGGATCAACCATGGCCATTCTAAATTGTTTGATCTAAATTCCATACCACAAGCTTAATGATTTTGGAATATAGTTGCAGAGTGTCATTATATAAAGATTCAGATATTATTAGAATCCTGAAAACACGGGCCAAACAAGGAAGTAATTCCATTTTTTACTGTATACTAAAAACTTTGTTCTATTGGCTGTAAAATCATGAAGTAATTCTTATGCCTTTTTTAATTTCATATGTCCCACTGCAATAATGGATCAACCAAGGCCATTTTAAATTGTTTGATCTAAATTCCATACCACAAGCTTAATTATTTTGGAATATAGTTGCAGAGTGTCATTATATCTTGCCTGGACTTCTACATAAAGATTCAGATAATATTAGAATCCTGAAAACACAGGCCAAACAAGGCCGTACTATGCTATAATCTAAATGCCTCTGAACTATGATCAGAGGAAGATATGATCTATTATCAAGAACTACTGCGATATAATTTTGCAAGGTGAAGCATTGTCTATTGACAAATTGTTTTCATGATCTAACGTTCTGCTATTCAGGTTTCACACTAGATTCCAATGCCTTTAAGGCAGACTTTGTTTGCATCTAAGATATGCATCAATTCATGGGTCATAAAACACTGATGTTTATGAGGGTTTGAATTGCACCATGATTTATTGAATGATTTAAAACTTTTTATGCTGTATGAGCAGATTTATTTGGGAATCCAAATATGTAGCTTAGTTTTTCCGACAAGTGTTATTTCATAGAAATTCATCATGTGAGCACTAATGGTATTTCTACTTGCATCTACATGGTTTAACAGAATTTTCCAACAAGGGTTTGATTTCATGCTTTACAAGCAGACCTAGAAAAAGTTTCCAAGAACATTTGCTAATCCCATAAGGTAGTCCAGAGGACTGAAAATCTTCTAAATTTGTCCTACGATGTTCCATAATGAAAGGGTTATTACAATTGCTATAATAAGCTGAAGCTCAGATAGTGCGTACAAATTGTAGTTTCTAGTGTTCAACACCTGCCACTGTGTTATTTGACAAACAAAATCTACTTGGTTGAGATGCTCTTGAAAGTTATTTATTCGAAAAGGTCTTCTTATATTGAATTGTAAAACAATAATATTGCATCAGAGACTGGAACATGCACCTACTTTATGACCATACTTGGACACTCTCCCAGCATGGGGAAGAAGGGCCAGTGTGCCCATGAAAGTTGTACAAGCTCGTGTTCCCCCGTTTCAAAAATTCATCATTTGTTGAGTGCTGGAGTTGCAATGCATCGATTCTACGTATTTGTCTTTTATCTATTACTACTGCATTGATGCTCCAAATGTAGTGCTGATGTTATTTCATTTGATTTGCCTCAGATATACGATGGAACGACCTAGGTTTGGAGACCATTTGGAGGCGATCAAGTTTATTTGCAAGGATTTTTGGTCAGAGCTATTCAAAAAACAAATCGACAACTTGAAGACAAATCATCGAGTGAGTTTGTATTTTTATTTTTTAAAGCTGGTCATATGCCAAAGCAGTGGTCACTCCTGAGCTATTTGCATGACAAAAATAGAGCTTATAGAAATAGAAAATGTTCCCTAGATGGGGAATGTGACTAAATACTACATAAGGAGAGATCATATATATATATATATATTTTCCAGAGGGTGGTGCAGGCGGATAAAATTTTATCACAATTTACAGTTTTATATGGAGATGATTTTCAGGTGCTTCACGTGCTTTTCTGTGCAGGGTACATTCGTACTGCAGGATAGTTGTTTTCGATGGCTTACACATATATCTCTTGATGCCCCATCACCAAGTACAGATGGCTCGCAAACAGAGGCTTCTACAGCATCAAATGATGCAAGAGCTGCACAAGCTGCGGGCATGTACCTTTATTTTCCTTGTGGAATAATACGTGGAGCACTAACAAATCTAGGAGTTCCTTGTGCAGTTTCTGCAGAGGTGGCAAATCTTCCTGCGTGTAAGTTATGTTTAGTCAAAAGCGATTGCTTTATTGTAATAACTAACCAGTTAATGTTGCTAAGGGAAGTAACTGAGTAAATATTTATTTGTACTTTCATATGCAGGTTCCTTTATTGTTCGCATCAAAGTTTGAAACTTCGGGCTTACAAGTACTATGATGTTTCAATGTAGTGGGAGGATGTGGTTCATTTTCTGTCATAAATCAAGGGCTCAGTGTAGAAACTTTTGAGGTTTTTGTGATGAGATACATGGTTGTAAGGATAACAGCTCTCGAACATTGATTGATCTGGTCAAATTATTCGATCTTTATGAGGCTTGTTACGGGTTTTAAAGAGAGCAGTGGTCACGCTTTTTGTGGATTACATGTCTAGTTTCATGCTTATTGCTTCCTAATCAATCCATTTTACAGCATTTGCACGTGCTACCTTCTAGAAATGGAGATTGAACTGTAATGGTAGATAATAATCCTGTAGCTTGCAAATGTTGTAAATTGCATTTACAGAATTCCTATTTGTACATTTGTCATGTTGTTTGTGTTTAAACCTCAGTTTCAAAAAGAATACACAGACTAACCATCTAGAATATACGTAGATTCAATAAGGTGTAGTAACTGTAATTTTTGCTCACTCTTAGCATTTTGAAATAGTTCCTTCACCCAAGGAACTTCCTCAAAAGTTTGTCTCTTGTATTTGAGCGCATTCTATTTTAGAAGAGAAATTGTTAAAAATGGTATCAAATGGGAGATTAATTGAGAAAAATGAAGTTATCACACTCGCTGGAGTAGTACTTCATATTGATTGAATTCTTTTCTAGTTCTTGAATATGGAGTAATTATTATTTATCCTTGTATATATTATTTCAAATTAGAAGCACGTGACTTTGGAAAAAGGTCAAAAATACTTTTAACAACAAAGAGTCCTGCGTGAAGCCTAAGTGACGCGAAAGCCTAATCACCCTATTGGCAGCCGCTGCTATCACAACCTCTTGTTACCTACTCCAGCAAACTGCACTTGACTGCAATGATGGCTGCTGCCCATTCCTACTCTGCCATTTTGCGTCTTGTTTCCGACAATCAGTCTAGAACCAAAGGTTTTAGTCGAGCTTGGTACCCATGCCAACAATGCGAGGAACGAAAGCCTTGGATGAAATCAGGGTGCATTAAAGCTGCTGACGAAGAACCGATTATCACCTTTGAACACGATAAAATTGAACAAGAAATGACTGCCCTCACAAATCAGGGTTTAATTTTTAAGTTTGTGGGTCAAGGGCCTTGTGAAAAGGAGTTACAATCGAAGGTAATAGAGCAGTGGAAGGTGAAAGAACATATAGATACTCGCATTGGCCTAGGAGGCTTCTTCATTGCCTTTTTTTAGTCGGAGGAAAAAGCTATTGTATTTGGACATGGACCTTGGTTTTTTGGTAGAGCATGGTTATACATGACGTCGTGGAACCTGAGCTTTGATTTCTCACAAGAAGATCCAACTGTTGCTCCAATTTGGGTAAGACTTTTTAGCCTCCCATGAATTTGCGGGTGGAAGCTATTTTGTCATGGATTGAAAACTCCTTTGGAGATTTGATTTGTAGTTCTTTCGAACTCGTAGTAAAAAACATATTGCTTATGCCAAAATTTATGTTCAAATGAATGTGAGCAGGCCTCTTGTTAAAAGAATATGGTCAAAACAACCCAAGGGAGATTTTGTTTGAACCCCCTTCTGGAATGCAAAAGCTTCCCTTTTTGGTGTATGTTATGCCACAACCATGGGCATTTAGCTCGGAACTGTCCCTTGGCTGCTTCTGTTGAAAAACATTGGGCTGCTACTACTGAAATATAGAGGGAAGAGAAGGAATTTCAGTTTTTGACAGAAAAGGGAAGTAAAACCCTCATCCTGACTTCAAAGAGAGATAAAATTCGAAAGGAATAAGGGCCACCAATCCACAGCTATATCTAATCTCCAACTCCTGCGATTTTAGACTCAAAGCTGGACAACCTATAGTCAATAAAGACTTTGGAATCTTTAGAGGTCTCAAAGGAAATTGTGGCATTGACTCAAGATAATGTTTCAATTGATGCTTGTGTTAAAATCCCTTTATTTTTCTTTGGCACCAAAGTGCCCAAAGCTCCTGATTGTAGGTATAAACACATTCTTCATTCTTGAAAGAAACATCAATGTTTTTGCTTTTTCGTAGCGTTCTCTCTTGTTTGTGTCGCCAATCGTGAACTAACATTTTTTTTTCGCTTTTCGGGCCATCAAGACCAATTGGGCACCTTTTATTGTGAATATTGTGAACTATGAATTTTGTTAATGAATATGATATATTGATGAGTCTGAATAAATTATAAGCACGTGCCTTCTCTTTGTAGTAAAAAATGATTAACAATTTAATTTGTAAATTATTGTCATTTGATATTTGTTGCTCTGAATCCATCCCCCTAGGTTTTGCGAACTTAACTTTGTGAGGCCTCTAGAGGCAACCCGGGTAAATCGGGGTGGGGTGTCTTGTGAGAAATGAGAATGGAGATATTACTGTGGTGGGCTCCTTCCCACTCAAAGAGGGCACCTATAACTTAGTAGAAGCTCAAGCTCTTTTGGAAGGAGTCAAATTAGTTGTTACCAGGGGTTGTGATTCACTTCTGGTAGAAGGTGACTAACAAATTATTGTCCATGCAATTGCTAAGGGATCAACACACTCATGGCACCTTAATTTTTACATTTCCAATATTCTATTTTGGTTAGGCAAATTAAATCATTGTAGTATCAATTATGCTTTTCGAGAAGCAAATAGTGTTGCCGATTTCTTGCTAATGCCACCATAGATGAGCCGTGCGTCGTCGAATTTCAAGTAACTGAATGACCGGATAGGCTTACGATATCGTTTCGCACGAAGGAAGAGTTGGCTTACATCAACATAATTAATGGTGCTCCGTGCGTCTTGGTTTTAAAACTTTCCGTTGGGTCTTTCTTCTCTACCTTCCTTCTTTGCTTATGCAGGGTTGACTCTAATGGCATTCCCGGCTTTTCCATTCATCACCCTTCGTGGAGAACAGTTGGAGATGGCTCTCACCTCGGCTATTTCCCATCATCGTCTTTATGATATCTTTAGTTACTCCTCAACCCGGAAGGCTGAAGCCATAGAGAACATTACAGGCGAGACCTACATGCATGACACGTGAAGCGCACGAGCCAACTCGAAATTGTGGCTGCCTTTGTTTCTTTCTGCCTCCTCATCCATCCCGTTCTTGTCGATGTTGAGTTAAATAAGCTTTTGACATCATTTACATAGTTCACAGAGGTGGACTTCATCTTCTCGACCCCTTATTATGGGTTGAGGAAGTAGGTGAACTAGCAATTGGTCCAGGGAGGGGAATTCAGTGGCTTGGTGAGCAATACAGAGATTTACTCCATTATGTAGAAAATGTGGATACCATTTTTGTGCACGGCTGATCGGACCCTCGCCTTCTTCCTCCCTTGGATATATCTGAAGCTCGCTTCCCTCTACACTATGCCATTGACAACCTTAATGAATTGAGGGATCGCGTCGGGGTTGATTTTAGTTTCTTGTTTAGTGAAGCTTCGCGGCGAGTGGTGGCTTGCGAGTGGAGTGGCTCGTGTCGGGGCTTGAAATGGGTGTGTGGCAACGGATGTTCCCCCTTTTTGGCATGTTCTGTTCGTTATTGTCGATTGGATATGGCTCGTCTCTTTGGCTCTTTTGGACGTTTTGGATTCTTTTCCTAGGTCCATCTTGGCTTGGTTGGCTTTCTGGATCTTGTTCTCTTCTCGGTGTTTCCTCGTTTTTGTATTCATATCTGTCTATCATTTGATTTTCGTGCCCTTTGTTTTTGTATTGTATGGGTGGAGTCCCTAACCCTTTGGTTTATAGCTCTAGTCAAAAACACACACACACACACACACACACACACACACACACACATATATCTTATTGTCATTTAATATTTGTTTCTTTGATTGTCATTTAGTTGTTGCTCTTATTGTTACAAGTTTGGCTATATCAATTTGGGTAGACATCTCTATGAGGGCTTGTAGGGTGTTTCATGAACCATGGCAACCAACTTATTAATGGACCACTATCACATTTCCCATATTTGAAGTTAGATGTAAGATGGGTTTTAAGTCAGCTTTAAGCTAAATTTATGTTAATCGGCAGATAGGTCTTTAATGGTTAATATTCTTGAAAACTGTTATTGCAATCATCTTAATTGTTGTACATTTTTGTTAACTCTTTGTCTTTGTATCCCAAATATTAATATTTATTTATATTTCTGAAATCTGGTAATACAAACAAGTTAGCTCCCTCACATTTCCCTGCTATGAAGATTAGATTTCGACTCCTCATAGATCTACAGAAAGAAAGCAGCCTCCCACTCCAGTGGACTCCGTTGCATATCACATTGTTCAATGGTTACGGGAGAAATCCATTGAACCATGTTTGGCTCGCTCTTTCTTCCAATATAATCACCTCACCGGCAGTACATACAACTACATTACTGCATATATATGTGAGTTCCTTTAAAACTGTCGTCCTCGTATAGCGTAATAGCTTGTATTGGTATTACGAGAACGTTAGCCATAGTTATTGTGTTGGTATTGGAGCATGTTGAACTATAACTCTGCCTGACACTATTACGTGCATGAGCGAATTTTTCATAAAAATATTTGTGAAAAAACAAACAAATTATGGCAAAAATCCCTTAAAATTATTGAGCGGGTTTCCAATTGTGTAAGCTCAGACAATCGTGGGAAACAACCCATTATCTCTGAAGTTCAAATTTGCTTCATTAATAGGTTCACGATTCGACTTTGATCGTTACGGTTTGGTACCAAGATCTAGTCCTAGACAAGCCGACCTCCTTATAACAGCTGGAACTGTGACCATGAAAATGGCTCCTTCTTTAGTGAGATTATATGAACAAATGCCCGAACCAAAAAAAAAGGGTTCTTTTTTTGAATTCGTTTCTAGTGCTATTAATGTTGGGGCCATTAGAATGTAGTTGAATGGGTGTAATTAATAAAACATTGGAAGTTGTGTGCGTTTGCGTGCGCAAGTGTGCGTGCGTGCGTGTGCATGTGTGTGTGAGTGTACGTGCGAGCATGTGTGTGTGAGCTAGTGTGTGCATGCGCGCGCACGAACGTGTGCGAGCTAGTGTGTACATGTGCGTGCATGCTTGCGTGTGCGTGAGCATGTGTGTGTCAAGTGTGTGATCGCAAGTGTGTGCGTATGTGCTTGTGCATGCGTGTGAATTAATTTGCATAAAAAATCTTGTGCCTATTGGCCTTCCACAAGCACCTATGAATCTTTGTTGTATGACTATAAACTAGGTTTATGATGTCGGTTTGTTAAATCGTTGTATATTTGTTAATAAGACACAAAATTGTATTTTGCTTATTATTAATAAAAAACTTTAGGGATTGTTGAGCCGATTTGGAACAAACACGATTCTTTTACACATTGAGCAAAGAAAAAAATAATTTACGTTACTTCAAATATATTTAATTACTAATTAAAAGTAATTGATGACATAATAATAAATGGTTAAAAAAAAATGGGTCAATGGGTCAATTATTCAATTATTGTTGAATTACTAATCAATTATTGTTAAGTTAATACATAAGATTGTGTTCTCTAAAAATATTAATTTTTATTTTCCGTTAAAAGGTGTACATAGATAATGTTTATATATCGGTGAATAAGAGGAGTAGACATGTGAAGAAGAATGGAGGAGCAAGGGAGAAAATAAGGAAGATAGTGTAAGCAACAAAAATCCAATGAACAACCTAAAGAAAGAGTTTCTAGAAAAATATGGAGTGTAAAATCTTATGATATTCTCACTTGTTATCTGCGCTTTGGACGAGATACCGGTGGTAACATTTGAGGATAAAGACATTCAACACTTCAAAGAGAATGCCCTAATTTACTAATTTATAGGGTAATGGCCAAGTGCCATAAATCTTTGAAAATGGCTTACGCAACATTAGAGCATGCATTATAAACTATATAAAACTTTTGTCTTGTTGTTTTTAAATTATCTTTCAAATCTGCAAAAGCTAAGGGACAATGCTTACAAAAAGCCCCATAGTTTATGGGATTAGCTAGTTCGAATGAGGTCGTGGGAAAGGGTTTTGACCCAAAGATTGAAGATTTATTCACTGCCCCTGATAAACAAGAATATACAAACTTTCCAATGGAATTTTGGAAGGGCGAATTTTTAATCAAGTTGGAAATATGCAAGGGATTACATATGCAAGATCAAATATCTAGAAGTTAGGTTGTTATTAGTTTATGAAAGAATTTATGGAAAATGGCTAAAAGGAGATATGAATACAACTTTCTTCCACATATCGACAATGATGAGAAGAAACATAGATGAAATCATTAAGATCACGAATGCGAATGTCATAAATATTTCATAAATTAGGATATTAAGGCTGAAGCAATCAATTATTTTGAGAAGATGCTTTCGAAGACTACGTTGATAGAGATGAAGCCAATCTTCAAATTCTAGTCTTTTATAGAACTAATCACAACAAAAGATAATTCCTTCCTCACTTTGGCCATCCATTTGAAGTTGTTACAAATGTTCAATCTTTCCTAAGAGATAAGTTCCGAGGCCCAAATGGTTTCCTTTTGGCCTATTCCAAGAGTACATAAATTCTCGTAGTAGTGTGCAAGAAACCCCCTCATGTTAATCATCTCATGAAATGTGAGAAGTTTACATGCCCCTCACATGCGTAAGTTGCTAAATTAACGCATCCGTGATAAGAAGCTTGCCATTGTATTGTTATAAGAAATAAAGAAGCCACAAGTTTTATTCGGTGAAAGAATGAAGGGATGTGGATAAATAACAATTTCCTAGCTATTAATGTAATTGTTGCATCAAGGGGACTAAATTTTATATTGAACCCCTTTTTATTTCAAGATTTATGCTTGAAGACTTTTAATTGGAAAGCAATTAGGATAGCTGAAATGTAATTAGATGGAAGCTTCATTTGCATCAATACTTGCGACAAAACTCCCAACAAGGAAGAGAGTTATGTTGGCTATCAATTTGAGGATTGAGAGTGTCCTATCCAAATATAAAATTGCTATTAGGAGGCAACTTTAATGCTATCCTCATTCCCTTGAAAAATATGAAGATTGAGGTACAACTTTGTAGCATAATGATTAAATAGATTTATTCTTAGTACAAACTGGAACAAAATGAGCATGGTCTTGGAGTTCGAAATTTTACATCAAGAAGATTTTGATAACTAAGTAATAAGCCTCCTCATACATGATGAAGTAAAACCTTAAATTGACCCTTTAAATTTAAGCTAATTTGGACAAAGGAAGATTCCTTGAGACAAAAGATAAACCTGTAGTTAAAATCAACAATCTCTAGATAAAAAATGTTTGTACTTGCACAAAACTTGAATTGGTTAAGGATAAAATGAAAGAAAAATTAATTTTTTAAAGAAGCTATAAAAAAGAAGGATGTCATTCAAAAGGAACTCGCTTCAAATTCATAGAGAAAATTCAATTTGATAGACATGCACAATCTCAAGGTGAAAGAGGATTTTTTTGATGAATTGAATAAAGCATACTACAAAATGAAATTTATTATAAACACAAATATCGAGTAAAAGTGCTAAAAGGAGATTTGAATACAACCTTCTTCCACAATCAATAGTGATGAGAAGAAACTTCAATGAAATCATTAAGATCACCACGTGAATGTCAAGAATATTTCAAAAATTAGATATCAAGGCCGAAGAAGTCAATTATTTTGAGAAGAGATTTCCAAAGAGGTAAGTCTCCGGCCTAGACGATTTCCTTGAAGGTTTTTTTAGGAGTATATGGATGTCGCTGAAAAATATGTAGTTTTTCCATCCAGGAATCAAGTAAAAGTAAGTGTATCTTAAAATCATTAAATTCATCGTTTATTTCTCTTATCACAAAAGAGAAAATGCAAGTTATTTAGACTCTTATAGACCAACATATCTTTACAACATGGCCCTACGATATTATCTAAAAATAATGGAAAACAAACCAAAGGCGATTCTTCCTAAAATTATCTCTCATGAGTGTCGAGAAAAATATGGGATATTTCTACAACATATGGGACCAAGTCCCTCTTATATTCTAAGGTGAGTTTCCCTTTATTGAAAACTAAATTACATAAAGAAATATATGTTTCAAATTAGCATGAGAGATTTTATATGTGGAAAAAAAGAATAAGATAACAAAAAGTTACATGTGATGTTGAATAAACGCGTCGAGCTTAGTACACATTAAAAGTATCTTATGAAAGTTATGATATAAAAATTAAATGTAACACACTTGTTAGGACAACCATGATGATAACAAAATGATCATAAACAAGATAAACACAAATTTCAAATCTTCTTTAATATTTCTCCTAAAATATTGGAATACAAAGTTTCTAAAGTATGATAATTCACATCAAAAATTATGTTAATGATCAAAACACCAAGTCCCTGAAGTATAAAAAGTAGTTGAAATAATAGTTTTTACCTTAAACTAATAAAGCCACTTTTGAAACTTTTAAATATCACAACATATGAAATATCATAACATAAGGATTTAAAAATGCAACAAGCCTATATAGTGACCCCACTTTAATTAAACAATACTTTTCATTGACAAGTCACTTTTTGAAGGGCATAATTCATCATCAACCACTTTGATTGGCTTTTTAATTTACGCTTCTATGATTCTATCCTTAATTTATATTCTCTGAACTTTTTAATTGGCTTGCTCATCATTGCTTCTTCATGAGAATTCATATACTTGGATTAAACCATCTACACAATTCACATCAAAATTCTTCTTTAGTATGCATCCATGTTTAACTTGCACATATTTAGTTTCATCAAGATCAATTATTTAAA
This sequence comes from Taxus wallichiana var. yunnanensis, assembly GCA_018340775.1. Lineage (NCBI taxonomy): Eukaryota > Viridiplantae > Streptophyta > Pinopsida > Cupressales > Taxaceae > Taxus > Taxus wallichiana. Next base: position 19,181,381 of record CM031244.1, read on the forward strand.
TTAGCTACACTATTGAAACCTTTGGATGTGGAAAGTTCATTCTTTATCAAATTTGATAATTGCTCCTTTGATTTCTTTTGAAGATCTTTCTTGATTTTGGTCGTGAGAAGGTTACACTTGTATTTTCTCCATGAAATCTTGAGTTTCGACATTACATTGGAATTTATGCTTTGGATATGCTTGAAGACTATTAGTCCAACTTGTGGCATTTCCATTTTCCAACCGATTGCTTCCTACCATTCATTTGATGAATCATCTTCAACATCATTGAAAACTCCTTGAAAAACAACATTCACATTTATTGTGTAATTTCATTTAGATTATGGATTATATTTCCTTGTGCCTTAAATTTTTCCTTCAAAATTCTTGATCTCTTCATCGATTACATATTCAATAGATACTTCATCATGATTTTAAAAATTTTCATCAATTACTCTCAAACCTTGGATCAACACACTTTCAATCTAAGATTCGATAGTTTGGACAATTTTTTCTAATTTACTTGTTGAAAAGACCAAATCTTTATCTATGTCGAGAATTCACATTGGAAAAGTATAAGAGCCATAACACCATCAATAGAATTGACCAAATGTTAAATACAAAGTCCCATTTGGTGAATCCTTTATTTTAATTCTTCTTTAGATTCCCATAATTTTATATCCTACTAAAAACTGCTTTCACATCATCATGCAAGTTATCAATTTCACGAGTGTCTCATGGGTTTTTGAGTGGGACATTCAACAATTTATAATTCTTATAGCCATTTCATTTTCATTGTTATCTCCAAAGGGGTTGTTACCATTGATCAAATTTGATTTGATCCAAATTTCAATGTTAAGGGCATATATTCGACCACCCTTTCCATGATGAAAAGTAATATAAATATTTACACTTCACTTGACAAATCTAGTGCACATGTCCTAAAAATAAGAACAATTTTTTAAATGAGTGATTATATTAGAGCAAAAAATATTTTGGGCTAGGGTATTGTTTCCGAAAGCAATTGCATGATATGTTATACAATAATTCTATACCTCTCTCAAATATTTCAAGCATATTCCATACTAAGAGATTTAAATAATAAATATACTAGTTTACATCAAACATGTATAAGAAGATTAACTCCACCTAAAATGTAACAATTTCCATTTCATGTGCACCTTGAAAAAAATGCATATGCACATTCACTCATGTGTGGATTCCCCTAAACTTAAAAATTAAATCCCCTTATTAACATTGGAGTTTACGTAACCATCTGTAAATACAATAACTTTCGTTAGAATGTGACAAATTATAAATTCAACATCTATAATATACCCAAAACCACGACAATACAACAAGAGTATTTTACTAGTATTTATTTCACTAATAATGCCATAAATAAGGTCAAAAGTACCATTAATGAACTGAGACTTAGTAAGTTGGTAGTTATGATGATAAAGTTTTCCAACTTCAAGATCAATGTAAAAGGGTTTGAGATTCCACAACAAGATATGTGAGATGCGGTATGAAGACATAAAATATCAAATAATGGTGATAAGATTTTCGTTAGAAAAATCGCTTCTTGGCAAGATGTCTATTCTAATATCACGTAGGCAGAATGAGACAAAATGTCCTTAACGAAATGAAGCATGTTCCACATGTTTATGTGGCTATTTGCATCAATGTGAAGAATAATGATTTTTACACTTGTAAGTAGGCAAGTGCACGGAAAATGTGACAAATCTTGTACAAAAATATAAAATCAAGTAATGCGTACATGCTAAGAAATAACACATACACACTTACGTTTGGTATTTATCAATCCTACAAGAATACACGCTATAATACATACATGTTTTAAGGAACGAGTCAACACTATAAGACACATGAGTTTTGTAGTCGATAAAATTTTGAAGTGCACAAAAGGAAGGTAAGAAATTATACTCTAGTTAATAAAATAAATGTTTATAAATTCAATATATACCTTTATATTACATTCATATCTTATACTTTAAAATTTTAAATTCAATTTAATATAAGGATTAGGGGTCACCAAAGAATTCTAGAAATGGTTTCGAGTTCTAGGAGTCACCATTAAGAATATAGTTTTTCAAAATCTAATTAGGCCAGTATTTAGTCATTTTTAGGATTTTGATATTGACTTAACATTATTTCAAAGGTGTACCTTTTTCACCTAGTGTTTGTTTTGGGAAACCAAAGGTAATATTTAATGGGTTTTTGGGCCTTCTAGATTGATTACTTGATGTTTATAGGAGCTCTAGGTACACAAAAATTAAAAAATTAAACACTAATATGAAAGGTTAGATGATATTAATATATAAATATAGTGAGATATGAGAGGATAATGAGATAGGTCATCTTTAATAAAATAAAAAATTAGGTCATCTTTACTAAAGTCCCAAATATATATGTAACCCCTTGAAACCAATTACGACCCCCTAAACATAAATACAACACCCTAAACATAAATGTGCCACCCTAAACACATATGTAACACCCGAAACATAAATATGACACCGTAGACACCAATTCAACAATATAAACACATATACACCACTCTAAGCAATACCAAGACAACTTAAACAAAAACCTAACAAACTAAAAAGTGAAACATCATATACATCTATGTGACACTCTAAACACAAATATGAAACCTTAAACAACATAGGTTGTTGAGTATGATGCTAATATGGGTCTAATTAATTACTATTATAATTAGTTTTAGTTGTGCTTATCAATTGTAGGAGATTTATTTGATTCATTTATGTGAGATTTTTTGGTTAAAAAAATCTATTTTTAGACATCTATTTTTAGGCTGGAAGTGCTAGTTAGAATGTAGTTCACTAGATGTGCACTTAATTGAGGTCAAATCATTATCCATTCATCTCCAAGAGGCGGTGCACCATTTCTAAGTATAAATGACTAAATTTAGTCTTATTTTAGGCCATTTCTATTTTTAGGAGAGTTTGGGGTGCCTAGTTTGACTAGTGTGCATGATGGTTGTACATGTGTCACTTAAACTAATAATGACTTCTTACATGTTGACCATATCTTATTAGTGGATGATACTTGTCATCTTGAGTCTATTTTTAGTCGTATTTAGTTGACTTTAGTTAACTTAGGAGTTGTAGATGTTATTAGTCTTTAACTTGTCATGCATAAATAGACAAGTTCAATAATAATGACTATATTATCCTTGTTTGTTAATTAATTCAATAAGAAATAATGGGGCAAATTTTTGCATTGAATTTATCTCTGATTTTATTGCAGGTATTTACAAAGAAAGCCAAGAATATTTCGATTCATTACTTGAAGTTATTCGGTGCTAATTTTTCCATCAATCTCACTTACAACAATACTAATTTAATAGTTAGTTATTATGGGCAATATTGGGTGATCATTATCTTCATTTAAAAGGATATTTCGTATTTGATTCATAGTCCATACACACATTAAAAACCTTAAAAATATGATCCAAAAACACATATATAAAACCCTAAACACAAATGTGAACTCCCAAACACATATGTGACACCATAAACACAAGTGCGACGACCTAAACACATTACACCACCGTAAAAAAAAAATCGACCATAAAAACTCAAATGAGACACTCTAAACACCAATGTGATAACAAAAACACCAACGTCACAATGTAAACAAAAATATGACCCCTAAACACAAATGTAACACATTAAACACATGCGACACCGTAAGCAACTTAAATACGACTCCTTGAAATCATATGCAATACCATAAACACATGATATTCCATGTTGGGCCCCTAAAATATTGACTAAGTACAAGAAGTCGCGTGGGCGCGCAAGAGGAGATAATGCACATGATAGGGTTTTAGGAGGGTTTTGATAGAACCAATGGCGCACACACACAGGCGAGCAAAGGTTTTGGGACTTAGCCATATTTGGCGTATCAGTCAAAACATGAGAAAAGCGTGACTCGACTGTGAATGCGGAGTGGATAAGGTGCCAACTTGGCAATAGGGTGGCTTAGGAAGGAATATACCTTGCGATGGAGGATTCTAGAAGGCCATCATTGCAAAGAGTGGAGAGCTCAAGTCTGGAAGAAGCATGCTCCCAAGAAGGACCACCTCGGACACTTGACAATGGATCTGCGAACTCCCGCGAAGGCTTTAAGGTGTTGAGAAAGGCTATAAATACAAGTGCCCAAAAAAGGAAAAGGAGGAGATTAGAGAGAGCAGACGAGAGGCGAAGCCACTGAAGAAATACATGGAGAGCTTTATGGGTTGGGCTAGGAGATATGTAGGAAGAATGATGTATCGAGGATGTGTACATGTTTTCTTTTGCATTGTAAGGGATGTAAGTCCAGTCTTGCTACATGGTTCTAACTTGCACTATCATTTTGGTCTGTAATGACCCTGATAGATGTAATGTGATTATTGGACATGTTTAAATATGAATATATGTGGTTTGCGGCTCATACATATATCTTTTTGTTATGTTTAGTGTGTTTCATATGAATGAGTATAATCATTATGCATCCTTTTTCCCCTCATGGTTCAGATCTATCTTTTTCAATATGCTTCTTGTCTGAATGAATATATTAGTGTAACATTTACTCGAAGTTCTTAGTTGAATAAGGAGTTTCTTCTATCTTTCTATTACACATCTATGCTACATTCTTGCACAACTCACATAAAAGAGGGGCTCGGTGTCTACGCGTGCCTTGGGTGAGCACTCAGCGTCCGTTAGGTGATAGGTTGATGCGCATGGGATTTTCCTTATTTGTTAAGGGGTATAAAAATTGACTACATCTTGGTTCCGTTGCGAGACCTCTTTTTGAAGTTGTTGTAAGAAATGGCATGCATCTTTGTATCTGTACTGTGTGATGACAAAGCGTTTAACCTTGGAAAGTGTTGAAACATGGTTCAAGAGCACGAGAGGATGAATTTTCTTAGAGATTCAACACTGGACCTGAGTTTGATGCACGTAGATGGGTAGAAGAGAACCTCTACCATGAGTTGTATGAAACTTTCTTCTGTTGCTTCCCAGTAGAGCTATACGAATGGCTCTCAACATATGCATCTAGATCAAGTTGGTACTATAGAGCGCACATGGACCCAAGATGATTACTAGAGGTTGCAAGATGCAGATCTGACGTGGACTCATGCTATGGATCATTGGTGGAAGGGAGTGCTAGCTAGCTACACTCTAGAATATGCCATTTCTACGTACTCTTGTCCGAAAGTTTCGAGTTTGAGTTTCTGAGGGAGCCCAGAGGATCATTTCTACGTGTTATTCCTTTGGCGATGAAGATCTTGATCGTTACCTTGAGTTTAGAGGCATTTCCAATGGCTAGCTAAACCCTTTTGAGTGTTGGGCGAGGAAGCTAGGGTGGAGGAGGATGTCAACCATTGTGAATTGAGAAAAAAAGGGAGGAGAGATGACTCAAGTATAGTGAAGCACGTGAAAGGGAGATTGCTAGACAACATGAGGTTTCAAGTGTGATGGATCTATGTAGGCATATGTTGTGGAAATGAGTTGAGGTTCATGCAGAGAGGACTTGGAACTCCGAGCAGCGATCTGTCTTTACCCCATCTTGGAAAATATGGGAGAGAGACCCCTTCGGATTTTGATGAGAGTTCATCGCGTGGAGAAAGAAGAGTTGTTGGCATGCATTTGAACCCACCTAGTGACCGGACCTTAGCACTTGGTTTTCCAGATCAAGGGAGAAGTATTGTTAACCCAGTTTGTATTGGTGGAAGTGATCGATCTGTGCCCAGGAGATATAATTTCTTGTTTGGGACTTCTATGGCTGCACATACCATTCTAGTGTTTGGAGGAATTTTTGGGCAAGGGAAAATACACAAGGTTTGGGCAACACGTTGGGGAGTGGCGCAAGACACACATCGGCAGTGGAATGATCTTGCAGACCATTGGCGCACGCTTCAACGAGAATGTTGGGGACACTAGGCGTGACCACTTTAGGCCCATTACTGGCCACGGGAGGATCTGGAGGTGGAACTGGTGGATTTGGTGGCACAAGACCTAGTGGATCCAGTGGGTCCAGTGGAGGAGGAAACACCGAGGAAACCAAGGATCTGGATCAGGAGGACAGGGGCCTCAACCCCCTCCTCAGGTAATCTTTGAAATGTCTTTACACTTGCCAGATTACCAGGGTATAGAGGATGTTGCAGAACATGTGCACAAGTGTGAATTGCTATGGCACGCGAAGGGGATCACAACCCTAGAATGGAAGGCCAGTCAATTTGCAATGATGTTGCAAGGGCCCGCGCATAACTGGTATAGGAAGTATTACCTCCATTAGATGGTGATAGATTACACCGCGTTGAAAAATGCCTTCCTAGAAGAATTCCACATACCTGAGTTTGAGCAAAAGAGCATCAGCACTTTGAAGGAGATCCAACAGGGAATGGCAGAGAGTGTGCGAGAGTATGATGCATGGTTTAAGACTCTCTTGTCAAAATTTTCATATGACATTCACCCTTCACAACATGCTCAATGGTTTGTTGGAGGGTTGATCACTCCATTTAGGAGGGAATTGTCCCATAAAACATTTACTTGACATGCGCAAGGCTCTAGATGTTGCCTTACACATTGAAGCAGTTGGGAACGTTGATATTGGTGTGAGCCCTTTCCTAGAGGCTCAAATCACTGTCATGACCAAATAATTAGAGAAGTTTGTCTACAAACTCTGCACATGAGACTCATAGTGGTCTTTGGTGCATGGATTGTGAAGTAGAGGGGCATGCTAAGGATAGTTGCCCCCAGAAGACAGTATGCACCATAGTAGTAGATTATGAGATTTGTCACGGGGACCATGATGTGAGTAGATGTCCCTTGTTGTAGTGCGCAATTCGGAAGAATGTGTCTTTCTACCGTGAGATCTGCACCTCTATGACCCATGATACTAAGGATTGTAGGCTTATTGACCAGATCCATGAGGCCATTGATCATGGTGTGTGCCATACCAGCCTTGCCAGTGGTTCCAAAGAAGATGATCACCGTTATGAAGGACACGTGGATGGAGGGGCGCGTGGGAGAGGTTCTCGCGGAGGATTCCATGGTCACAGTAACTGCGGAGGAAGAAGTGAATTCCCATGAGGAACCTATTTCAATTATGGATCTACAGAACACTATAAGTGCGAGTGCCTAGAGTTATTGCAGTGCTTGTGGTGTGGGAAAAAGCATAAGTATGAGGAGTGCCCTGAGTTGTTTGAGCACATGAGCCAACAACACCGGAAAGAAAAGGGCATCACGATGGTGAGTATAAAGAGGTATGTGACACAGTGGATGCCTAGAGTGGTGCGTGAGTTAGGGTTAGAACCTGTTCTGGTGACAACATGAGTAGAGGTTGCACGTGCTAAAGAAGTACCAAGGAAAAGACTCTAGTATCAAGAGAAGAAGTGGTACACGGAAGTATCCGGACCCTACCCACTAGAAGGAGGTGTATCAAGAGACAATGGATGTCATTCGGAGTTTACAGGGAGAAATCCAGTGTCTAAAGGAGTAGTCTAGGAAACAAGAGCAAAGAAGGAATGTTGAGGCTCTGCAGAAGGACCTGGATGAGGTCAAGGAAGTATGTAAAATGTTAAGGCAAGAGAATATTATTCCCTTGCTAGGAGAATGGCTATGGGAGAAGATGTCATGCATCGGAGCGGAGTGCAAAAGGTAGGTGTTGCATGCAAACCTCCCTCCCCATAGCCTTGATTATGACAAAGAAATCACATTGAACAGCATTGTGGATGGTTGGCTTCTAAGCAACATATTGATTGACATGGGAGCATAAGTCAATGTTCTTACATTGGATGCCTAACATCAAATGGGAAGGCCCACATTGCAGCCATCTTTGAATGTGTTGTATATGGAAAAAAAAACTAAGGCAATGCCCATTAAAGTATTAAAGGATGCAATGATTACCATTTAAGGGGCCAAGTTTATTGGAGACTTCAAATTCTTGGTGCTCGCCAAGGCAGACAATTTTCTAGCATTGCTTGGGTGCCCATGGTGCTATAAGAACAATGTTGACCTTCGAGTTCAACAAAGGATATATCAGTTTTGAGAACAAGGAAGAACGGGTCATCATCCCTTTGACGGATGGGAAGTCGACACCTTACACTAAACCTTTGGGAGAAGAGGTCCTTGATAGAATTTATGTGCACTCCATCAGAGACTTGAAGATAATTCACCCTACAAAAGGAGTTATCCAATTTGAGGATGCCTAGTCTATGAGTGATACCACAAGCATGACGTGTGACAATTGGGTGCATGGGACCTATGAGTTAATTGGGTGATAGCTGAGGGGTCTATAATAAAAGTGACCAAGGCACGCTCACTCAAGTGCCTAGGAGGGAAGAAGTTACCAAGTTACTCTGGAGGGGCATACCCTGAAACTTTCTTACGGGACATGGAAGCTCAATGGAAAAATGATTACGAAAGAAGATGGATGCTCGATTCTGACCTACTTGGGATTGCAGCATCTTTGGTGGGCTACACATCGGGAGAGCCTCATGGAGTGGCACAAGGTAAGAATCACTTTCTCTGTAAGGTTTTCCAAAAGTAATGTGCCCACGGTCATTCAAGACTACCATGGTAAAGAGATCACTTCATTCCATATCCAAGCATGTGAGAAGGCTTAGATAGGAGGCGCAAAAGCCTTGCCACCTTCATTATGGGTTCACAAGTTGTATTCCACCCTACAAGGTTGTGCATGCGCATGGTATATGCACTCGAGATGCATCATCAAACTGGTAATTGGAAAGAACTAACGGCTGATCTCATTCAAACGTTCGAGTATCAAAGTACAAATCCATCAGTGGATAAGGTGTTACAATTTTTCAAGCACCTTATAATAGGGGATAGTGCTATGGCGGAGGATAGAATACAAGAGTTGTTAGGAGAACCTAGCTTGGAGGCGTGATTTGAGGAAGAAGAATTAGAAGTAATAAAACTTGAGCGTGCTTGCATGGATAAAGAAAAGGGGAAGATGGTGTATTTAATTGATGGGGAGGAGGTGGAAATATTGGATGTTAACCATTCTGTAGGGATGCGTGAAGTGATAGATAGTCTTTGATGAACGGGCGCACACCTATCATGAAATCTGTTAAAGACAATAAAGGTTAACATTGGTAAAAAGAGGAACCTAAGGAGGCCATCATTGGGGATTATTGGTCGGAGAAGGAGGTCTCTAAGATCATTGATCTATTATGTGAGTTCTAGGATTTATTCCCTCGTGGGTATCATGAACTCAAAGGAATTCACCATTCCTTAGGGGAAATGAGGATCAAGTTGAAGGAGGGTGTGCACTCGATTTGGAAGAGACCATAATGAATGAATCCTAATTTGCGTGTGAAGGTCAAGGAAGAAATAGATAAGATGATAATGTCGGGTATCATTGAAGCTATTGAAGAGTCAGAGTGGGTAAGTCCAATGGTCATTAGTATAAAAAGGATGGAAGGATAAGGATCTGTGTAGACTATAGGGAGTTGAATGCAGTTTGTGTCATCGATCCTTTTCCAACCCCCTTCACTGAAGAAATTTTGGAAGGAGTGGCCGGGCGCAAGTCTACTCCTCCACGAGATGGGTTTTCGTGGTACCACCAGTTCGGATCACAAAGGAGGACTAGGAGAAGATAAATTTCGCCACTAAGTGGGGAAGTTTTACCTATACGATCATGCCTTTTGGATTGAAGAATGTGCTGCTTGTGTTCTCACACATCGTGGTGCAAGTATTTCAGGAGTTTATCTACAAATTTCTTCAAATCTATTTGGATGATTGGACAATGTATGGGATAGTGAAGGACCACTATGATAACTTAAGATTAATGTTTGAGAGATGTCGGGAGTTGAGGATATCCCTCAACATTAAGAAATGTGTCTTTGCTACCCCATTTGGAACCTTATTGGGACATATCATATGCAGGGAAGGCTTACTAGTAGATCCCGCCAAGGTTGCAATCATTATGGGTTTAGGGGAACCTACTAGCCAAAGCGCTATGCATGATTCCTTGGGCATACAGGTTACTATAGGAAGTTCATCAAGGGATATGCCAAGATCACCACACCCTTGGAGGAATTGCTTAGACACAAGAGTGCCTTTCATTGGGGAGAGGCGCAGCAGAGGGCATTTGACACTTTGAAGGGTAAAATGTGCTCACACATTATGTACCCAATATAGTTCTCAAACCCGATGCAAAACCCATTATGTAAAAGTTGCGTAAAATGTGCTCACACATCACACTACTTATCAAATATTATCTACATAAATTTATAAATGTAGGTTTCATATAACCTATCGATTATCCGAATGGATGGTCCCCGCATGATGAAATAAAATTGAGGGTATACACATTTGTACTAACCTTAGGGATTTCAATAAGTCTTATCCCAAAGATGAACCCCCTTATCCAATATCAATACAATCATTGATATAAATGATATTCACGAGATGTTTTCATTCTTGGATGGTTTTTTTGCATATAATCAAATCAAAATAAGACTGGAAGATCAATAGAAACCAACCTTTACCACACCTTAGGGGACCTTTTGTTATAAGGTTATGACCTTTGGTATTCAAAATTCTAGTGCTACTTATCAACGCGTTATGACCTATGTATTCCATGATTACATCTAGGACTTCGTAGAAGACTACATTGACGACCTACTTGCAAAATCCAAAATTTAGGATGACCACATAGGATTACACCTAAGATATTTGTGTTCCTTATTAAATAAAAAATACAAATCAATCTTAAAAAATGTGTTTTTAGGGTTACATACATAAAATTAATTGTTTTCATAGTCTCACATCATGGTATTGGGTGGAACTGTCTAAGGTCAAGGTAATTATAGACATGCCCCTTCCTAAGAACTTTAAACAATTATGCAATCTCCAAGGAAAAATGAAATACATTCACCACTTCATGGTAAACATTTATAACTATTGTCGGCCATTTAATCACATTCTTAGGAAGGGTGTCACCTTTGATTGGGGGAAGTGTGTCATACCATGTTTAACCATCTCAAATAATATCTCCTCACATCCCTTGTGCTTTCACCACCACATATGGATTTTCCATTCCACTTATACATAACTCGATACTATATACATTAAATTATGTACTTATTATTATTACATCACACCTCTAATATGTCATTATATGCATGATTCCTAAACAATAAAACTAAACATTAACAACACTTGTTTTTCTTTACATTTTTGGTTGTTTTATACTTTTATCCTTTACTTTTATGGAACTACACCATTTACTTTTTGAAATTGCACAACATGTAACCTAGCTCAAGTATTTTTTGTTTTATCCTTCGATACTTTTAACAATGCACCTAGTAGGGACAGGAAGGCCCACTCGCTACTATCCCTTTGATACCGATGTCCTCTATACCTCATCTCTTATGTTTTAGAATGCCACATTGATCATTATATTTTCTAAAACTTATATTATCATTTACTTACCATTGTAAGGGGATAATTTGTTTTGGATAGTACTTCCTATCTACTACTTGGGAAATAACAACACTTAAGGAATGTATTTTGGCTGCATCATTCACTACATAAGAAGGAAAATTTCTAAATTCCATCACATACAATCATCTTGGGGGAAAATTAGTTTTAGCTTGTTATCTTGGTATGACTATCACAAGGTAAACCTAGCTTTGAGGGAAACAATTATATAAAACACACACATCGAACTACATCAATTCTAAAATGTATTGTAGTGCTCAGTGACAATTAAATTGGAGTGACTACCAAGGTCAATTTGACTCAAGCATATGCATATTTTATTTCATCTAATGTGTGCTTGAGTCTTGTGCAGGTAGCTAGGGTTTTTTTACAGGTTCATATGCGATAGTGAAACCCTATAGTAAATTCGAGAAAAAAGAACAAAGTGAAGGAGATCTTATCAAACCCTAAAAATATCAAATCTAGAATTACTGCTAGGACACTAGCACCAAATTCACACACTAGTTCTTGAGGCGATTCTTGTCCTCTTACGGCGTTTCTATCCGAGAAGACTTACAGATCTCTATTTTCTATATGAAGAGTATAAAAATTATATCCATCCCGTTCCATTAAAATTCCAGCCCGATCTAGTACGCATAATGATTTATCATCTAAGTCACCTTCATCCTCTCATTACTTACACTTACTTTCCATTTAGATGTTATATCTTGTATGTTTATGATGTTATCTATTTGATCTCATTCCTTTGATTAAGATTTAAATTTCATTAAATCATCTACTAAATTTTCTCTGGGAAGTGTGTTTTCTCAATGCAACATGGCCAATCGAGATTATGTTATCTATTATATTAGTCATACACTTGTCACTTACAAGCTCAACTATGCACATATTTAGATTCTTTGTTTAACCATCATGTTATCTATGTAGAAACTACAACATTTCATGATAATCAACTTATATTATGGAAAAATTATATCTATTCAACTATATGATGAGAAAAAACATACCACAATAGTTGTACATCCAAATGGATTATTTTTCTCACCGAATTTGATCTCGAGTTATGTCTCCTAAAAGGAAATTGTTTTCATGGACCAGTTGAGATATGGAAAAAATTTGAAATTTTGAATAATGGGTAGGCCCTTTTCATTTTTTACATCTTTTCCCAATGTTAAGTTAGTCTTGATGCAAGGGAATAAAAAAGAGTTAGTCATTTTTCTATGTTTTTGAGGGACAAATCAGCTAAGTCACATCATTGAGGAATAGGAGGAATTGTTCCATTGTTCCTCCTTTTCCCCAATCTCCTGCCATCTATGCTCCATTGGATTAATTAGATGATTCGGGTAATTGTGTAACCCTAGCCTTGTTCTATAGTACCTTACATTCACCACATCACTGAATTCCCTTCTCCCCATCCATGTCGGCTATGTCAAGCTCGACAAGAAACTTGGGAACTTGTTCCCATCTTTTTCCCATTCCCCACCAAGATGATTTTCCAGAATCTTTGGTTAATTCACACCTGGTGAGAACTAGAGGAAATTTTTCCCACATTCCCTATGTGCTCTACATCCTCGCTTCTCCCGCATCTCCATTAAATTAGATAAATAGGGTGTTTATGCTCTGTGTGGAATTGTTCCTTCGGGCCTCCTACGAGTTGATTCACCACCTTAACAATGTTTGGGGGAATGCATTAAAGTCTATGTCATTCCATGAGTTATATATACCTTGGTCTAGCCATTTTATCTCACATCTACAAATGAGAGCTCATCCCACCCTATCAATTTCTGTGCCTTGAAAGAGGTTTTCGGTCATTTATCCTCCATTTTCGTGTCATTTTCAATAATTCAAGGTGTATAGTGATCATTATAAGGTTACCTTATTTTTATCCAACCAATAAGATTTTCCATCATGGTTTGGCCTATTTTCACAACATTTTCTTGTTTTGGTGACCTTCCTCTCTAGTTCATCAAGTTTTCCTATAAGAGCCTATCATTCCCTTTATGAGTGTCCAATTTGAGCAAGATGAAATTCAAGTATGCTGGGTATGAACCCATTTCCTCCCTTGAGACTTAAGTACCTGAAATTGGGAACAGTGATATTAAACATATGGACTTGAATGAATTTTGGGAAAGAATAAGTGATACTAATCCAACCCTATTGGCTCAAGCAATACTAAGCGTTAATGGTCCGGACCATGATGGTAGATTTCCTAACTATGCACGAAAGTGTATTGACACCATCATGGAATGTGATTATTGATTTGATCCCCAAACCAAATAATTTAAATACCCACAAGGGTAGCTGATTCCTCACTTGATGCATAAAATATTAACTTGACCCTTGACATTCCCTCTTTTGACGACTTGAAAATCTTAACTATGGCTGATGTGTAGAAGGAATTTGACCTGACCCCAAATAAATATAATTAAATGATTTCCATGTCCTAGTTGAAAGTAAATAATAGAGGACCATCTAAGTTACCTAAGACTCTCTAGCGAAGTGAAATTTTCAAGGAGTTGTCGATATCATCACACTCCTTGCAATGGTAATGGTTCTTCCTTGACCAAAGAGTTTTAGGACTGGATGTGCATCTTTATCAACTTAATTTGTGAAGGTAAGAAAAATATCAATTGGGGGGAGATTATTTGTGAGAACTTGAACCAAAAACTTACCCATGTCCACCAAACCAGATCCTTTCATATGAATTCCTACTTAATCTATACCATTTCTAGGTATAAGATTTCAATTGGCCTATCAAGTTAGGGTAGCTAAAAAATACCACTATTTTTGTTTTTATACCCAACTAACCTATGAAAACAAAAAGAGTCATTATAAAAGAGTCAATTATGCCTTCACAATGTTTCTATTCAGTTACTAGAAGGAAATATTAACAAAGTAGGGTTTCTCAGTGGCTAAACAACTGATAGTTGTTTATGGAAGTCTATTTATTCAATTCCAATTTTTTTCATATATAAAGAAAAATGGGTACTTGTTGGTTGAAAAATATGTCATTGAAGACACAATCAATATTTTAGGGGACAACAATCCCTCCTCTTTAATGGGGAGGTTCCCTTATTAATCCAAAACTTGGAACTCTAAAATATTTACAAATTTATAGACTAATAATATTTAATGAGGATATTGGTGTGAATGAATAATCCCATGATTTTTAATATAGAAGATAGATTAAGAACTTGAAAGGCATAAGAAAACGTCATCAAGGGTATGATAAGATAGACTAATTAGAGAAACACACTTCTAACTAACTCATCGATCAAGGATATGCAAGGTTCCTTCTTGGTTTCACAAGATTGCCACATGCATGAATAAATGGGAGGGAGAAATAACAACACTTTCAGATAAGAAGATTGCATATCTTATCATAATCTTGCGTATAAATGAAATTTAAGAACATACATGCATGCATAAATGAAATTTTCATTGTAAACAAGATACAAATAAAATAAAAGTTCAACAAATCTTGGCCCATGAATAAGAATACAAATATTTAGATTCCAGATAAAGAAAATAATATACCAACTGAAACATGAACAAGAAAAGAATATAGGAAGAATAATAATGGAGATAAGAGAGGTTCTTATTTTTTATTTCAAATAAAAATGCACCAATATCCAACCCCTTTTACAAAGAGAATGAAGCCTTATATAGGAAAAAGGGAGAGGATAACTACCCAAACTAACTAGTTATCTTAATTAAGTGTTAAAACACTTAATTAATTGAATTAAATTAAAATGAATTTATGTTAAAAATTTGATTTTATACAATAAATTAAATAAAAAATAGAATAACTAGTGAGGTCATGAGTGAGAGAAGAAGGAATAGAAGAGACAATGATGAGAGGACTTTAAGCTTCAAAACATGCATCTAGAATTTGGTAATTGTAGTTGATATCTTTGAATATTGGGTATAATTGTATTGGAGATATTTTTTAACCAACTCCCAAGAGAGGATTCCATTTCCTTCACTGCTCATTACGCATATCTTGAACAAGTCCTTTTGTTGTTTCTACGATGTAATTGTTAAGCTCTGACAATTCCTCCATTTTTTCCTTGTTAACTAATTCTACTTTGAAAAAATTCTCCTTAATGAGTGAATAAAAACCTCCTTTGATTTGATCAACATAATTAATATTATCCATTTTTGTACCCCTACAAAATGGATAACTTAACAGGTCAGGCGTTGGCGGTGATTGAGGCATGCTTTGCAATTTATAGGGGAGCTCGTGGTTCAGGGTTGGACCAGAGTTGGTCTCCATGTGCGGTGAGATGGAGAGCCACGATGAAGGGCTGAGATGGTGTAAGATTGGTGAGTTGTAAAAATTGTGGGTTTTAATACCCATCGGTAACATTAGTAAATGCTACCATCTGGTAGAAATCAAGATGCTACTTGGTTGGTAGTAGTAGTAAGTAGGTCTTAGGCGAAAAGGCGTAGAGGCGCCAAGAAGCATCCTTAGATGCTACCGACCGGTAACACTTTAAATTATACTTGACCGATAACATGTATGGATGCTAGTGGCTGGTAGTAGGGATGAAAATTGGACATAAGGCGAACCGATGGATGGTTGTGGAGGAAGAACACACCAGGTAGCATTTTAAGTGTTACTGGATGGTAGCCTAAAGGCAAGAATAAGGAGTAGTTGGGTGACAATAGGGGTTTTGGTATAATTTGTATGAAATATACCAAATGAAAGCGGATTTTGTGCTATCATTTGGTAGCAAAATATGATTTTTACCCCATGATGAATTAAGGCGCTTGTAATGGGAAAACATGTTACCTGGTCGGTTGAATTTATGAAACCGGTCGACAATAGGGAAAAAATGGAAATAATGCTATCGGCTGGTAGGAAAATACATGCTCCCAACTGGCACTAGAGGCATTATGCGGTTTGTCAACAAGATGGGAAATGCTACCATCTCGGGAGCAAAAATGCATGCAACCGGCTGATTGTAAGAACAAACTAGGAATTAATAGAAGTAGTACAATTTTTTTCAACCACTAGTTTAATGAGGTATGACACCCATGACTGCCCATGCAAGAAAAGGACTAATTTTTATGGCTTCCCATACCTCTTTAATGAAATTTGTCGGTTGGTGAGGCAATTTCGAGGATCTTCATCTATATATTGTAAAATTTGCCTCATTTTGAAGAGAGACATTCTGGAATGTAAAGGAACTCTGTCAAAATTGTTCCAAAACTTTTGTGAGTTGTAGGCCTCAAATTTGGGCATTTTTATTTAGGATTCTTGCCTTGTGCCTATATTATAATGGATTGTGCATCATTTTAAGCAATAAAATCGATAGTTTATGGATTTTTTCACCCTAGCTCGTGTTGTATTGCATTCTTTTCCTTCATTACATTTGTAGGTATATTATGTATATTGTGTTCTTTTGCAAGATTCAAATTCATTGTGCTCCACGAAATTGGAGGTTTGAATGTGTTCTTTAGACTGTGGCACTTCTATCTTCCCTCTTCCACCTCATTTTTCTCCACTTTCACTCACTAGGAATCTCTCCAAATCATGTTCTTGGTGCTATTGCTTCACTTAGTTTAGGATTTTGATTTTATGTATCTCTCTCTCTCTTCCCTCGTCCCTTGGAATTGATAGGTTAGGAGTATTTATTTTTATTTCCCTTTCCAGGGAGTAGCTTTCAACATTAGGAATAAGTGGAGGAACCAACCTTCTCTGGAGGTCCATCTCAAGTAGCAAGTCCCACAACTTGAGAGATGGTCCAATGTTAGCAAATTACACCAATCACTTCATACACACATGAAATCAAATCGAAGGGTGCTATAATTTTGTACTAAAAATTCCTTTCCAATGAATTGTATTTGAAAAAATGACAATGAAGAGCTTGCAAATTTGTAAACATAAAGAACCTTCAAAGAATCTCCTTTCAACCACATTCCTTAATTCATCAAGGATTCTTCAAGAACCCTTATCCTCCATTCTACGCTGAAAGTCCATTTTCATGACATATTTATTTTGGAGTCATTAAAAATATTCTCAGAGAGAAGAATTTTCTCTTTGGTGAGATACATAATATGAAGATATTGAATGGCATTAACCCATAATTTAGTTTCCTTATAAACATTGTCAATTCCTGAGTTGATTTGTTTTTGAGATAAAATGATATTATCATAGGTTTTTTAGGCTTCATAAATAAATTCCAAACATGTAACAAGGAGTCTCTCCACCAATGCCTTTGATGTTTTTCTAGGAGTGGTATGTTTATGAATTTATGTTATTGATTTTAGATAAATATCAACAAAGATAGCATTAGTTGGTGGAAGCAAAAATAGAGGGGTTGGATCCAAGGGAGCCTTTTCGGATGAGAGGAAACACTTGATGAAACCCGATAATATTTGTATCTATTCTTCTAACTATTCTTGAGTTTGTTTTCCTTTTTCAAATATCTCAATAAGCTTAGACATAATTTATCTAAGGTTGTGCACTTCACCCTTGGGGGTTAATTCTCCCAAAGAGATTATAGTTATTTGGAAATATGATATTTAAATATCCTTCTCATTATTATCTTCTATGGGCCTAAAAATTTATAGAAATTGTTTTCCTATAAAGTCAAAGACAAGATAAGATGTAGTCTTGGATTTCTTAGGAGGAAGAGGAGAAGTGCCAAGAAGGGCAGCCACTACATCAAACTTTGGAACCTCAATCCTAGATTAAGCCTTTCTCTTTTTGTTGTCAACCACGGGTTAAACCTAGGTGAATGAATCTCTTGACGATGTTTCCAGAGGAGGAAATGCAAGGGAAATATAAGAATTGGGGGTATTGGAGATTGAAACATATACAATGGAAGTCACAATAGAATAATATGGTCTCCTCACATCCATCTTGGTTCTTGAAGTAGTTGTTTTTCCTAGATCAAGGGTATCTACTTCAACTACATCTTCTTCTTCATCACTTTCCCCACTTTCCTCTTCTTCCCCCTCTTCAACTTGTTTCTTATCACCTACCTCTTCTTCATCTTATTGTGTTTATTCAGGAGTTATTCCACCTCATGAATCTTATTTTTCTTCTTGATCACCACCTTATATAAGTTTTTCTACCTTCTTCTCTCTCTCTTTAGCCTTATACTTCTTAGTATAAAGTTTGGTTCTAGAATTAATAGGGGAGGAAGAAGGAGTTTTCCCAGTAGGAGTATCCTTTTGTGAAGAATATTCCCCATGAGAAGACTATTATTTATGAGTCATTGAATTATTTAACCTTTTTGTTCAACCAATGTTTTGACCTCAAGAGAATAAGGGTGTTCAAATCATCTGGATTGTCCTTCTCCATTTGTGAATAATAAATGGTGGGAAGAGGAATGTTCTACACTACATAAAATTAATGAATTTTGTAGTGAACATGTCTGAACCATCATCAATCATTCCTTATGGTACTACACATAACTTAAAATCCTGAATCTATTGTAAGGATAATCTGCCATAAGATCTCTTTTTGACCTCATAATCTTCAATGCATTCCTCTCAATAGTATTCAAATGATGGAAGATATTATTTCCAATAAAATTATTTATATCAAAATAATTCCTCATTTGGTATGGATGCGAATTTAATGGGGAGATATTCGTTTCAACATTCTATGCATGTAGGGCTGACCTTCATATGTAAGTTCCCAAAGTTATAGGAAATTATATGCCAAATATTTTCTTGTCTTTGTAGTACCTATGAAGAAGATCTAACTATATGCAAAGCTCAACTAGAATGATTTTATCACTGCAATAAATTGGAAGCTTTTATGGAGCTCCCTCAAACCCAACTATTCAGATGTAAAAAAACTTCCTGAATTGTGTGAATAAATTGCCATAGATCAAAATCAATTTCCTTTCCTATTGGGATACCTTGATTGTTATATTTTCCTCTAGTAACCTCACCAAAAACATTATGAAATCATCATTGAACCTCCTATGGTGGATCTTTTTGTTCTCATAAGTGAGTTGTGTATATAAATCATAGATATCCAAATTTTGTCTGTTCTCCTGGCTCGATAAACCATTCCATATTATGTATCCAGCTATGGTATACATAAAATAAGAGGTCATATAGAATGTATTGGTTTGATGCACATGGGTATGTTGTTGAGTTAATTTCTCACGAGATAATTTCTCCCCAATTCAATGGTTACAAGCCTTCAAAATCCAAGTTAATATAGATACTCATCCAATTTTGAAACTCTTGAGTTGAGGGAAAACCCATTACCCTTGCAAATAATGTTATCATATCTAATAATTCCTCCAAGAATTCAATTATGTAGAGAGTCTTAGGCAATTTAGATGGCCCTTTCCTTTTAACTCTTAGCCAAGATTTGGAAATCATTTTCTTGGTACTTGATAGGAGTGAATCATACTCCCTTTGGGCATCAATCTTGGTTAAAAATTTGGAACCTTTAAAAGTTGGAATTCCCAGATCTAGGTTAATATGATGAGAATCCAATTGTGCGATAACATACCCTTTATGATATTTCAACTCCTTAGTTTGAGGATTAAAACTAGAGGCACATGATAGGACTATATCGATAATGGAATGATGTAGGAAAACTTGCTGAGCTAGCTAACCCACTATTTAATGGGTTTGGGTTGTCATCTTTCACTCTAGCCCAAAAATTATCTAAATTCATGTGTTTTACATCATTGTATCCTATTTTAGGGACAAAGGTTTCAAGTGAGGAGATATGCTCATATCGAGTATACTAAAACTTCATTTTGGAAAGTTGGGTAGAATTTGTTGAAAGAATATGGTTTTACAATGGGGTTTTTAGAGGATTTGAGGAGAAGAGAAAAAAATACAAGCAACTACCAAAGTGGATGAAAAAAGGATAAAAATACTCACCTCTTGAATGTAGATGAAGGTGGTCGCTTAATGTTATCAACATAATTGGAAGTTTTGAATTTGGTTGGGAAAAGAGGGAGATACAAAAAAAAACTTTTTATGTGGGAGGAGGGAGAGGGCACAACATGACAATAGAGGAGTTTAACGAAAATGTGAGAAAAGGTTGAGTGGGATAAATGTTATATAAGACTTGAGGTAAGGAAGTCCACCATTTCCCTCCATAGTGCTAAAACAATGAGTCATGTGTGATGAGGCCTGATGGAAATCTCTCATAAAACTAACTCCCTCAATTTTACATTTTTAAAGGAAGATATGTCGGTATTGGGAGGATGGATGGAACATATTTTTCACTACTCCCATTTCTCATTTTGTGTGGGAAAATCGAGTCATGGAGAACTAAGGGAAATGAGGAATAATTCCTTGGGTTCCCAAATTTACCAAACTATCCGACACACCCAAAAGGTAAGAGAGGATTCAAGAGGTGTGGGTGGTCGGAAAACCAAATGCCTAGAGGAACAGGGTCAAAGGTTCTCATAGTGCACGATTTACTCGATTTTTCGATATGAAGCGATGAGGCGGGGATGTCGACTAGGTGGGGAATGACAAGGAGTAGGGAATGATACTACCTATAACAAAAGTAATCGATATTCTCGAATTACTTGACAAAATTAAAGAAGGTAGAAAATTTGTAATGCGGGGAATGAGAGGAACAAGGGAATAGTTCCTCTTATTCCTCAAATGACCGATTTACCTAACCAAGTCCAAAACAACCCAAAAATGAATAACTCTTGAACTTTCTTCCTCAAACTTGACACATACAAGACAAATGCAGCCAAAAGGGGTAAGATACTTAGCCACATTTTCATTTTTTTGAAAATTTCACATTTCAGTCTCATGACAACAGTATAAAGGAATTCCATATAAGCTTCCCATTTATTGTAGTGATAAGATTATCCTTATTGAACTTTATAGATAATTTGACATTCTCCATAGAACTTGCTGAGATAAGAAAGTATTTGGAATCTAGTTTCCCATATCCTTGGGAAATTATACTTGTAAATTTTCTCTTGATGCTCAAAACATTGAGAGAACTATCTCTCCATTTCACATGCATCCTTTTCATAAGATGGCATCATTTTTAGCAAGAAATTCATCAACAACAATATTCATATCTACAACCTACACATTCCTACAATTGAGGATTACTAGAAAGATTGTTATGATGATTTTGAGGTTAGGAAAGAGTGTATGAAAATATGCCTCTTTGGAAAATATGATGCTTCAAAATGCATAAGGTGTCAAAAGGAATGGTTGACGATAGTTATGATTGTTTGCTTCAGAATTTGTTAATTAAATTCAATTCTCTCCTCTCCCAACTATTGATTGGTCTCAAAAGGATAAGGATAATCTATATGATCTCAATGCTCATATTCTATTGAGAACCAAACAATGGTTTAACAAGAAATTTTTGGAATTTAACACCTCTCAAAAAGAAACTTCTCTCCAACAAATAACTCCTTATCACTAGGATTCTCCATCTTCTTCTCAACAAGACCTTGGTACTAAGGTATATGAAAAGAAAGATAAAGCTAAAGAAAGTGAGAAGAAGATTGAAACATCAAGAAAAGAAGATGAGAAGAAGGATGAAACACAAGGAGCAAGGGGAAGTTGTTGTTGCTAAAAAATTAGATGAAGAGAAACAAGAAGTTGAATACAAATAAAGTGAGAAGGAAGGAGGTGATAAAGAAGAAGTATAAGAAAGAGATGAGGAGGTATGTGAGGAAGATGATGAAGAGGAAGAAGATGTTTTTGAAGTAACAACTATGGATCTAGGGAAGAATAGTACTTCAAGAACCAAGATAGATGTGAGAAGACATTCTTCCTCCCCTGTGGTAACTAATGTGCTAGTTTCTTCTTCTCAACCTCTTCATCCACCACTTATACTTACATTGAATTACTTAGGTACATCTCTAGGATAATCTTTCTCTTGGGTGGATCCTATGATCGATAATAAGAAAAGGAAAGATCAATCCAAAATTAAAGTTCCTACCTATGATGCTATGGATGTATTCCTTGGTACTTATCCCCATCATAAGAAGGAAAATACCACTTCTCTTTTAGTTTCAGATTCCTTAGAAAAATAATTACTTGAAATTACTAAGCCCAAAGGAGACAAGAGTGAACAAGAGGTTTCTGTAGCATATTTTGAGTTGACCAAAATATCTATGGGAGAATATACCCTTGAAGATGATGTAAAAATCTCAAAGATATAGTTTCAAAAGTGATTGAGAGGGTTGAGAAGGGAAAAAAACTTAGGAACAACTTGAAGAGAAGGTTTGTGTTATATATATATATATATTCATTAAATCCTTCCTCGCATCTCGATAGCACTCTATTGGATCTAACTCCATTGTATTATCTTCCACCATCCGCTTGAATAGTTGATTTGAAAATAATTATTAATATACATCATCATGCAACTCAAGGAAAGAAATCACATGCATAAGTAGAGAAGATCCTTATCATAGGGTTGGAATTCATTGAGGAGAACTGCAAAACCTATGATAACATCATTTCAAAATAGAAACAAATCAGCTAAGGAGTTGAAAGTATTGCTAAAGAGGTGAAAATATGGGAAGATGTAATTCATGATATCTATATCATGACCCTTATTGATGAGAAATTGTTCTTTCAAAGAATATTTTTGATGATTCAAAAAATAATCTGTCTCATACTTGGTCCTTTAGTATAGAAGGGAGAATGAAATTTCTCGAATAATATTCTAATGAATTAGAAAATGTTATCCAAAAGGGAGATTATATGAAGAATGAGATATTTTTAGATCTATGAGCCCTCCATTGTGATATATTTAAAGATAATTCATATAAAGAGAAATCAATGGATTAGATCAAAAAACACTTCAAGAAGCTTATCAAAGAGAACCTGTAAAAAATAGAAAATGTTAATAAGGATAAGATGGAGGAGTTGTCTCAGTTAAATAATGTGATAGTGGAAGCTAAAAAAGGTTTATCTCAATATGGAGGAACAAATTTTGAGAGAGAAAATTATCTAGGAGCCTGGATGATTAACCTTGCTAACACCATTATGCTCAAGAAGAAACAAAATTTTTAGATACATTCACAAAATTGCATGCATGTGTAAAAATTGAAAGTTCCACTTCTTATGTTTCATCCCTTCCTTATTCTAGGTAAATTGTTATATTTTGATGTTGAATTTATTTTTTTAAATGGAATATTTAATGTAAAGTCATATTAAATGTAACTTGACTAATTAAGTGACTATTCACTTAATTAACAATTAGTTAGTTTGGGTAGTTATTCCTCCCCTCTTGCCTATATAAGGATTCTATTTCAATTTTAAAGGGGTTGGATTATGGTAACTTTGATATAAGAAGATATTAATTTTGAATACGTAAGAACTTATCCCTTCCTTCTGGTTTAGTCTATCTTTCCAACATTTCTCTATATGTTCTTTGCACCATATACATGTTTTGGATGATGAAAATTTGAATTCATCCTTGATTGCAAAGAATAATTGAAAATTGATTCAATTTATCTATGGTTTATTACGGTGGTTTTCCTTTATATGTTGATGTGCTTTTTTTTTTTTGAGTTTCACTAACATGCAAAAGTTAAATAAGGTATTTTCCTTATTATTTTAAAATGTTGTTATTATCTCTCCTTCTTATACCTAAGCTTGTTCTTTTTCATCCTTATTTGCTAATAATAATTGAATTTGATTCACTGTTTCTTGTAGTGGTTTTCCTTTATATGTAGATGTGTGTTTTCTTGGGTTTCACTAACATGTAGAAGTTAAATAAGCTATTTTTCCTTCTTATTTTAAAATATTGTTATTATCTCTCCTTCTTATACCTAAGATTGTTATTTTCTTAATATTTTTCCCTATGTATTCAAAATTATGGAATTACTTGATGAAACTAGCATCCTCAACAATATTCAATAGAATGTATATTTATAAATATTTAGGAATTTTTTTGGTTTGAATAAGGGAACCACCCCATGAAAGAGGAGGGACTATTATCCCTAAACCATTGAATGCATGCATACCTACAAATTTCTCGTGCAATAGTTTTTGACACCCACCGTAGGGCACATTTGTGATTTTGAGTAGTACCCACTACACAATTTTACCACAATAGACAACTAAACATTCGAGAGGGATTTTCAAAATTGGAAAAATGCAGATATACCAAAGGCATGAGAACACAAAGAGTTGATGATCCCGACTCCAATCTTCGCAAAAACATTCATTTAAGTTATCTCTAGAAAGAAAAGGAAAAGGAAAGAGGTCAGTGAGCACACATCCAATTGAAATAAAGTCTGGATGTCATTATCAAGTGATTACTACCAAATCTCTAATCTTATCGAGGATTACTCTTCCATTACATATTATTTTATCTAGAATAGATGCACAAGTCTCCTAGGGGTATAATATTGGGCTTTTGGCTTTAGCCAAACCTCTCCATTATTCACCTAAATAAGTTGAAAAAATTCCCAATGTTTAGAGGAAATGGTAAGGTTCATCATGATAAACATATAACAACATTTTATGTTGCCTGTGGGGTTCTTGGGGTTGCTCATAAAGATGTATCGGTTAGGATTTTTTTCGATAGTTTACAAGACAATGTAGAAGAATGGTTATATCATTTTCTCACCAAGAGTATTACTGATTGATAGAAAATGAAAACCAAGTTCAAGGCTAGGTTCAAACCAAAAAAATATTATCATGCTCTTTTAGCACAACTTTATCAATTAAAGAAAGAACCATATAAAACCATGAGGGAATTTGTTACAAATTTTAACATGATTTTTGATAAAAATCTAGCCTTTTCTCAACCTACTATAGAAAACTTAAAATTTTTCTTCATTAATGCCCAACTTCCTGAGGTAAGTTTCTCCTTGCGAAGAGCTAGATTACTAGACTTGGTTGTTGATCAAGAGTTGGCTATAAGTGTTGAAGATGATTTGATTATGTATGGAAAATTAAAGAAAGAACCTACCAAATATAAAGCTTCTACTTTAGGACCAACTAATTATGAAAAATTAGTTTAGAAATTGGATAATGATTTGATTTCTCTAAAGAAACAACTTTCTCAAAACATTATTTATAAAGACATTCATAGGAATAATTTTCCACCTAGGAATCATCTACTTGATACTCAGCCAAAGCTAGCTATTGAATCCCCTCCCGTAAATCCCCGGTCACTACACAACTTGTGAGGCTCGGAAGAAGATGATGAAGTGAATGCCAAAGAGGTTAAAGAAGAAGCCGAGGAAACCAACGAAGCTATTAAAGATTCAAAATTGGCTTTGCCACTTATGAGTCTAAATAAGATGACTATAAAGAAGAAGTAGTTGATATAAATAGTGATTATTATGCAAAGTAATGAATAGATACCAACTAATTAAGGAGAAAATATTTTCCAACCAAAAGAAAAGAAATATCGAAGGAGGTTCCTAAAGTTATCCATGTGGTTGCAAAAAGAGGATCTCTAGTTCCTAATACTAAGGAGGTAAATACTTATGAATCTACAACACCCATGTCTAAAACTTCTACAACTACCAAAGTGGACAATCCTAAGGTCCCTGTCATACCTAGTCAAGAAAATTTGTCTTCAAGATACATTGATATAATCGACCATATCAAGAAGACCAACATTCATATTTCTGAATCAAAATATTACTAAACCCATCTAGAATATTTTTCCCAAGTTGCCAAATTTGTTAATACTAAGTCATCCCAAGTTTCTTCCTCTTCTAAAGGAATTATACACACTCCTAAATCCATATCTTGATTTTTTTTTAGCTTCCACTCCCTCTACCATATAGAAGATTGAGTCTTTTTATGTATCCTTGTTGATAACAGGGCATAAATTAAGTAATTATATCATTGACTATGGTGCATATGATAATGTTATGCCTGCACAAGTATCTCATGCATTAGGTCTTAGTATTACCTAAGATTTTGGTTCATGTTATTATATGGAAACTAAATAAATTCCTCTAGTAGGATGAATAAAGGATGCTCAAGTAGCTTTTATAACTATCCCATAAAAAGAGTCAAAACTACCATCCTTGTTGCTTTGACATACCAACTTCCTATGGAATGCTTCTGAGCAAAACCTTTTGTCGAGATGTGGGAGGGGAAATTCAAATGAACTGGTCTCATGCATTGATTCTAGTGAAAGGATAAATGAAGAAACTAATGCCTAAAATCCAATAAAAGTATATTGTCTAAAAAATAGATGACCCCAAAGAACAAGTGTTATATAAAGATATTGGTCCTGGGAACTACATAATTATGTTTGATTCGGGATGGATATCCCGAAAATCATTCAAAATGATTCAAATGATATTTGGACTCTTGAATTTCATAGTAGTTATTATTCCTATGGTTAAGGAACATGGGTAGTGCTTGTTTCACCTTCTAGAAAAACTCACCCATTTTCATATAAACTACAATTTGATAATATCAACAACAACTCTTGAGTATGAATCCCTACTCCTTAGTTTTATTGCAATAAAAAAGAGAATTAAGAAAATTCAAGTGCAAGGTGATGCAAAAATCATATTGAAGTGGGTAAAAGCCTTTTCAAAGTTAAAAATGAAAGACTAAAGCATTATTGAAATAAGGTATGGGACTTAATTGAGTTCTTTAAATATTTATCAATTAATGTTGTGTCAAGAGAATGTAATTTGAGAGTAGATGACTTGGTGGTTTTAGGATCCTTGTTAGTTCCTCACCCTAAATTTTATCAAGATAAATACACAATTGAAATTATTTTCAAACCCAGTGTTCCGGATAGTGTAGACAACTGATGAGTTTTTAATGATGATCAACATCTAGTTTCCATTCTTGAGTTGAGAGATAACTTTAATCAACTATATTTTGAAGGAAGTGAATATGGCTACATGGAACCAGTTTCATTCATTATTGAAGAAGGTATTGAATATGAGGATTATCAAGATGGATGCATTAAATTGAAATGAAACAAAATAACCAAAGGTTTGGTTAGTTTGGAATATCTCTTTGACAAACACGACCGATTTATCAAAAGAAAATTATCACAAAACATTGACCAATCATTTTAATGCGAAAAGATAAATTTGGGGAGTGATGAAGATCCTAAATTTGTTAATATTGGTAAATGTTTTTGTGGAAGAAAAGAGGAAGTTTGTGAAAATTTTGTAAAATTACATTGATGTGTTGGCATACTCCTATGAAGATCTGAAAACTTTCAAACTAAGAGACATGCAACACTATATTCCTCTTAAGCCCGAAATTCAACCTTTTAGGTAGAAGCAAAGGCAATATAAACCCAAAATTGCAAAGAAAATTTATTAAGAAATTTAAAAGTTGTTACAAGATTAAATCATTTTTCCCGTCCACTATTATGTTTGGGTTGTAAAAATTGTTCAGATGAAGGAAGACGAGTGGGGAGATAAGGATCTGTGTTGACTTCCATAACTTGAACCAAGATTTCATTAAATATAAATATCCTCTTCCAATCATGGATCAGATCCTGTAGGCGTAATTGGTTCAGAAATGATGTCAATTCTCAATGATTTTTTAGGATACAATCAGATTTTGGTAGATATTTAGGTAAAAACAAACTTTCTTAACTCTATAGAAAATTTTTACTTACAAGATAATGCCTTTTGGGCTCATCAATGCTGGAGCCACATTCCAAAAGGAAATGGATTTGAATTTTGGAGATAGTAAGAGTAAATGTATTTTGGTTTACCTTGATGGGCTCACAATATTATCCAAGCACAAGGAAGATCATTTTTAATACCTTAGACTTGTTCTTCAAATATGTAGAGATCATGGTATATCTCTCAATCCAAAAATTCTATGTTCAGAGTAATGGAAGGGAAGCTTATTGGTCACATCATTTAAAAATATGGGATCAAGATTGATCTAGGAAGAGTGCAAGAAATTAATAAGATATCTCTTTCAACTAGTAATAAAGGTGTCCATTCTTTCTTCGGTAAAAATAACTTCCTTTGGCACTTCAACCCATAATTTGTTGAGTTAACCCAACATATAGCTGAAATGATGAAGGGAAAGAAATATTTTCATTGGAATTTTGAAGGGAAGAAATATTTTGATGAAATAAAGGAAGTAATTGCAAAAACCTATTCTTATTTATCTATATTTTGATAAAGACTTCATCATTTATTACTATGCATCTAAATACAATCTCTCTGCCATTCTAGTCTAGAAGAACACCAATAAAGTTGAAGCACCCATTGAATTAATGAACTATGTCATGAAGCCTCATGAACTAAAATATTATCAAATGGGAAAGCATGCATTTTCTCGTAGTTAAGGTAGTAAAACAATTTAGGTTTTCTATTCTTGGATCTCACTATACCATTTTTTTCCCGATCTTTGTTGTTAAATCTATCCGACACAATAAGAGTTTGGTTCTAAAAGAGGCAATTGGATTTCCAAAATTTAGGAATATGCTATTGAAATGAAACCCACTAAAATTATGTGAGGATGGGGTCCATGTACCAGCTGATTGTAGAAGGTTTGGGTGAAGATTCAAGTAATGATGGACATGTGGAAATGCCAATTGTTTTTTTTCTCAACTCTATTGCTGAGTGGTATTCCAATATTACTCATTTTCTCACATATGGTGAATTTCCTTCATATATCGAGCTTAAAAAAAGAGGATAGTTAAACTCGAGCATAAAAGTATGCATTACGGGATAATTCTCTTTTGAAAGGGATTGATGGTTGTTTTCTCGAGATGTGTAGATAAAGAACAAAAAAGAGGCTATTGAAATCTTAGCATAATCAATATTTTTGTGGGAATTTCTCTTCTCATGTGTCTTCTTATAAGATCCTTACTTTGGGGTTACTATTGTTCAACTCTTTTTAAAGATGTAACTCAGTTGGTTTCCAAGTGTGAGGCATGGTAGACATTTTTTGGAAGGCCCAAATTGTAGAATTTACCACTAAAACCTACTATAATTGAAGAACCATTTCAGCAGTGGGGAATTGAATTTATCGAGACTCTTAATAAAAATTACATGCATTCAGACACACCCATGTTTTGACAACAACATACTATTTTACAAAGTGGGTAGAAGTGATTCCTGAAAATAACAACTTCTAAAGTTGTTTGTGATTTCATCAAGGAGAACATATTAGTTCATTTTGGAGTGCCTCACAAGATTGTGATAGATAATGCTCCAACATTTTCATCTTCCTCAACTCATTGAATTTTTTTATGGGTAAGCAATTTTTCATTCCCACTCTTTTGATTAATATCCATAGGGAAAAATAAAAAAATCAAATAATAATAACTTGGTGACTATAGTAAGGAAGTTGGTTGATTAATAAAAAAGAAAATGGCACAAGAAGTTATATGATGCCTTACGAGGTGATTGTATTACACCTTAAAGATAGATTAGAATGTCCTTATTTTAATTGGTATATGGAATGGATGCTTAGTTGCTAGAAACACTCAAACCGCCTACCTTTCATCTTACCAAAACCATTGAAAATGGTCAATTCAAGAATGCATTCGAAAAAGGATCGGTACTTCTAGAAATTTAAAGAAGAAAGAGTACATGCGGTGGATCATATTTTAGCTCATATGCGTAAAGTAAAGTATCTATTTAATAAGAAGACCAGGTTTCATGATTTCTAATTTGAAGATCTTTTTCCACTTTGGGACAAGAGATTGGTGCCTCGGGAAGTCATGGTAATTTATACTCCTTTTGAATCGGTCATTTTCATAATCGACACTTCTACGGAGAAAATTCATATTACTTGGCCTATACTGGATGGGACCTCCTCACATTTCCATATAGAAGGAAATATCTCAAGTTGTATAAGTGTTGAGTGGGTGTCTATCCTTTTTGCATACGATTTATTTTTAGATTTATTTTGGTTGTGTTTGTTTTTCTTTCCTTTATTCTAGTTCTCTTCTATATATTCTTTTGTCTTCTTTCCCAATGGATAAGGCATTATTCTTGTAAACCTTGAGATTCTAGAGTTCAAATATTTGTCTTGTTTGTACTTTGTTTAATTCAAACCAAGCCCCAAAAAAATCTGTTGTCATGGACCAGTTGAAATATGGAAAAAATTGGAATTTTGAATCATGGGTAGGCCCTTTGCATTTTATTGGGGTTAGCATTGTACATATAATATATTAGATCTAAACATACATGCAATGAAAGTGGATATTCCACCGTAAGAATTATACAAAACAAGAGATATAAATCAACACCATATTTAACGTGGTTCACCTAGTGTGGGTTACATCCACAAGAAATAAACCAATCTATTATCCAAAGCTTTGACAAGATATAAAATTGAAGATTTATAATCTTCCACACCTCTCAAATGTACAATACTTTCTTTCACCCAAGCTTTTGCTTCTTCTCCAAGAATTCTCTCTCTCACAATTATTCTCACAATAATCATCAAAATTTTAAGTTCTTCTTAATTCTTACTTCTAAACCCTATATTTCATGCTTATATAGGCGTATACAAACTTAGGGAACTTAGCCATGCAATTACAATCAATAGATCTACTTTAATACTAAAAATAGATCTAATTCCCATGAGTTAATTAAAACACCCACACACAGGTAACCGATGCGTTAGCCCTAACCAATGTCGGTTCCTCCTTTCCTGACCGATGTCGGTCATAGGTGATTGATGTCGGTCCCTCCATAACCGATGTTGGTTACTATGTTTTCCAAAGAAAGTTTCATATTACATGCTAATCCAAAGTAATTGAGCTCCACAACTCAACAATATCCCACTTGGAGATTAATTACTACACCATACCTATACAACGTCATTCTTGGATCCTTCCTTAGCTTTGTTTCTTCCTCTTCAAGTCTCAAACTCAAAGACCAAAAAAAGTGGAGTGTAGCTCCAACTTCTCCTTTGCTAATGGATTTCGTTAGCATATCCACAGGGTTCTCACTCATATGAATATTTTCCAGATTCAACTTCCCATCCTCTAATACCTTCCATATGAAGTGATACCTCAACTGAATGTGTTTCATTCTCGAATGAAATGCTGAGTTCTTTTCCAAATGAATTACACTCTGACTATCACAAACAATAGTTTACAATCATCTTGCTCCTTTCCCAACTCTTTCATGAACCTACTCATCCATATCATCTCCTTACTAGCCTCTGTAGCTGCAACATACTCTCCTCTGTAGTAGAAAAAGCCACAACCTTCTACAATCTTGAAATCTAACTAACTAGTCATCCCACCTACTATGAAAATATATCCAGTAGTGCTCCTCCTACCATCCAGATCTCCATCCATATCCGAATCAACATAGCCACATAATGAAATATTTGAACCTCCATAGCATAACTACATGCTAGATGTCCCTTTCAAATACTCTGAGTATCCATTGACTACTTTCCAATGTTCTTTACCTGGATTAGCCATATATCTACTCACAACTCCCACTACCTGTGTAATGTCTGGTCTGGTACAAACCATAACATACATGAGACTCCCAACTGCTGAAGCATATGGCACTCATGTCATGTATTTGACCTCCTCATGTGATGAAGGACACTGATCTTTTCTCAATTTGAAGTGTCCAACCATAGGTGTACTAACAGGTTTTACATTCTACATCTTGAACCTTTCTAACACCCTATAGATATAATCCTCCTGAGACAAATACAATTTCTTGTTCTTCTGTCTCTATGTATTTACATGCCAAGGATTCTTTTTGCAGCTCCTAAATCCTTCATAGAAAATGTGTGAGCTAACTTTCCTTAAGCTCACCAATGTCCTACATACTAGATCCTATAATAAGCATATCATCCACATACAATAACAAAATAATATAGCTCCCATTTTCAAGCTTCTTGAAATAAACACAATGGTCAGATTCACATCTCAAGTAACCATGCTCATGCATAAAACTATCAAACCTCATGTACCATTGCCTTGAGAGCTTTTGAGCCCATATAGGCTCTTTTTCAACCTACACACTAATTTCTCCTTACCCTTGACTTCATACCCAAGCGGTTGCTTTGCATATAAATCTCTTCATCCAAATCACCATGAAGAAAATCCATCTTCACATCTAATTTCTCTAAATGCAAATCATGTACTACAACTAAACTCAATACAATATGAATATAAGTCATCTTTACAACATAGAGAAAATATTTCACCAAAGTCAATACCTACTTTCTGTGTAAATCCCTTTACTACAAGCCTTTCCTTGTACCTTTTCTATCCACCCTCTTCTTCCTTGATCCTATAAACCCACTTGTTCTACAATGTCCTCTTACTTGCTTGGTAAACTTAACCAAATCCCAAGTCTGGTTTTATTCCAAGGAGTCCATCTCCTCATCCATGCCATGCTCCCACTAGATGTGGGTCTCATCCTACATTGCTTCTTCAAAAATTCTAGTTCACCATTATCATTCAATAATAAATAAAATAGAGAAGGTGTAAATATTTCTGGAGGTTTACTTACCCTTTGTGACCTTCTCACAAGAGTTTGGGGTACCAGGCTCATTCTGGACCTCCTGACATTTGTATCCAAATCATCAATGACCGACGCCGGTCACCTGTAATCGACATCGGTTCTGCTAACCGATGCTGATTTGACTCTTCTGTAACCGATACCGGTTCTGCTGACCGATGTCGATCAGGGGTCAACGACACTAGTTACTATGTGTAACCATGTCGGTATTACTTTTAAATCTGAGAGTTCATTTTCATTCACAAACTTCTCAACCGGTTCATCCTTGGGTACCAAAATTTGATCCTTATACATTCTCTTTTCATTCCATTCAATATCATGACTCCTAATAATTTTAGAATTCTCTAAATCCCAAAAACAAAATCCAAATCACTAGATCCATAACCAATGAAAGTGCATCTCTTGGATTTTGCATCCAACTTTTTCCTATTTTCCTTATCAATATGCACAAAAGCTTCTAAACCAAAAACTTTAAGAAAAGAAAGATCTACCTCTTTTCCGGTCCAAGCTTCCTCTGGTATTCCTCCATCTAGTGAACTTGAAGGCCCATGGTTAATCAAATAAACCATGTTATATCAATTGCTTCTTCCCAAAACTACAAAGGCAATCCAGAATGTATTCTCATACTTCTAGCACATTCCATGATTGTCTTGTTCATTCTTTCTACAACACCATTCTCTGTGGTGTTCTTGGAACCATTCTTTCTCTACGTATCCCATTCACTGAACAATAATCATTGAAATCCTTGCTACAATATTCACCACCATTGTCAGATCTAAGGCACTTTAACTTTGAATTTGATTCATTCTCAACAAGGGCTTTCCATCTTTTAAAAGTCTCAAAAACATCAGATTTACGTTTAATACAATAAACCCATACCTTTCTTGTAGCATCATCAATGAAAGTAACATAATACTTGGGATCCTCCATGAGAAGCTACTGAGGAGCTGGTCCCCACACATCTGAGTGTACAAGCTCCAATTTCTGCTCTTCTTAGTTGCCCCAACTTTGAGAAATCTCACTCTCTTTTGCTTTCCAAAGACACAATGCTCACAGAAATCAAGATCTAAATATTTCAAATCTGATAACTTACCCTTAGCCTTTAAGATTTGCATTCCTTTTTGACTCATATGGCCCAACCGATTATGCCACATGCATGCATCTGAATCTGAAGTAGATAATGCAGAAAAAGGAATCAATAACACATGTAGATAAATATAATGTTCCTACCTTCTTACCTCTTTCCACAACAAAAGCACCCTTGGTGACTTTCCAAGAGTCTCCTTGTAAAAGTAACCATGCAACCAGATTCACCTAGTTTCCCTGCAGAAATAAGATTCCTCTTGAGGCTTGGCACATGCCTCACATCTTTCAATACCCATGTATTTCCATTCTGTAATTTTAGATGAACTTCCCCTTTACCAATAATACTACAAGGTTCATCATCACCCAAATAAACATGCCCAAAATTTCCCTGGACATAATTTCTAAAATAACCCTTATTAGGGGTTGTATGGAAAGAAGCTCCTGAATCTAAAACCCATGATTCAATTCTATTATCTAAAGAAAGAATAAGAGCATCTTGCATTACCTCTACTGCAACAAGATTTTCTTCTTTACCTTTGTCTGTTTTTGGTTCTCTTTATCCTTTGACCAACAATCTTTCTTTGCATGTCCTTTCTTTCCACATTTCCAACAAGTAATTCCCTTACCTTTGGATTTAGATCTGCTATCCCTTGACTTTGATTTCCCATTACTCTTACTCTTGGATCTCTCCTTCTACCTACCCCTGCTTTCTACATTCAAAGCATTCCCAGATGATTCCTTTGTACTTTTCCTATGAATTTATTCATTCAAGATTATACTAACCACATCATCAAACTTCAAAATATTATTAGTAGATGTTGTATTACTAACAACCATTACCAAGTTATCCCAACTATCAGGAAAAGAACATAAGAATAAAAGTTCTTTCACTTCATCATCAAATGAAATATCAACCGATTTTAACTGATTTACAATAGATCAGAAATCATTCAAATGACTAGATGTAGATCCACCTTCATGCATCTTAGAACTAAATAGTTTCTTCATCAAATAAACTTTATTTGAAGCACTAGGTTTTTCATATAAATTAGCAAGAGATTTCATTAACCCTACCGTAGAAGTCACTTCTATAATATTGGAAGCCACAGATGCTGCCAGGCTCAATCTTATAGATCCCAAAGCCTTTCTATCAAGAATATTCCATTCTTCATCAGTCATCTTCATAGGTCTAGACTTCTCATCCAATGGTAAATACAAATCTCTTTGATACAGATAATCCTCAATCTACATCTTCCATAATTGATAATTTCATGCCATCAAACTTCTCTACCTTGTATTTGTTTTCTTCTGCCATTGTTGTAGCTCCCACTCAATCAAAAAACCCTCTGTGAGTAAATTTGTCAACACATAAAACCCTCAAACAAATCTCTGATACCAGTTGTTGGGGTTAGCACAAGGTTGTATAAATAATATATCAGATCTAAACATACATGCAATGAAAGTGGATATTCTACCAGAAGAATTATACAAAACAAGAGATATAAATCAACACTAGATTTAACATGGTTCACCCAGTGTGGATACATCCACCAAGAAACAAGCCAATCTATTATCCAAAGCTTTGACAAGATATACAATTGAAGATTTATAATCTTCCACACCTCTTAGATGTACAATATTTCTTTCACCCAAGATTTTGCTTCTTCTCCAAGAATTCTCTCTCTCACAATTATTCTCACAATAATCATCAAATTTTGCAAATTTTACTTCTAAACCCTAGATTTCATGCTTATATAGGCGTATACAAACTTAGGGCACATAGCTATGTAATTACACTTCTTTAATACTAAAAATAGATCTAATTCCCGTAAATTAAAACCCTACACACATTTCATGCTTATATAACCGATGTCGTTCCTCCTTATACAAATGTTAGGTGACCGATGCGAGTCCCTCCATAACTGATTTTGGTTCTTGTGTTTTCCATAAATTTTCATATTACATGCTAATATGAAGTAATTGAGTTCCACAAATCAACACATTTTTTTCATCTTTTCCAAATGTTAAGTCAGTTTATGCCTCATGTGGAATTTTTCATTCGAGCCTTCCATGAGATGATTCACCATATTAACCACATTTGGGGGTGAATTCAATAAAGTATAAGACATTCCATGAGTGATATATACCTTGCTCTTCCCATTTTATCTCACATTTGGAAATGTGAGATCATTTTCCCCTGTAAATTTCGCATTCCCTGAAAGAGGTTTTCTGGTCACTTCTCCATTTTCAGGTCATTTTATCCAACTAGTAAGAGGTTACCTTAAATTTACCTTAATTTGATCATTGAGAGGTTAGCTTAATTTTTATCCAACTAGTAAGATATTTCATCATGGGTTGACCTATTTTCACAACATTTTATTATTTTGGTGTCCATCATCTCTAGTTGATCAAGTTTTCTTATAAGATCCTATCCTTACCTATACGAGTGTCTAATTTGAGAAAGATGAAATTCTATATGATGGGTATGAACCCATTTCCTCCTTGATACTTCAACACCTAAAATTAAGAATAATGATATTAAACATATAGACCTAAATGAGTTACGTGTAAGAATGAGAGATGCTAATCCAACCCCATTTACTCAAACAATACTAAGTAGTTGTTTGGTCCATGTTGGGGGATTTTGTAACTCTGTGCCATGTCTGGCACACACCGTTTTGGCCTTTTCTTCTTGATTTGATCCCTAAACCAAAGAATTTTAATACCCATTTGGCCCATGTTGGGGGCTTTTATAACTCGTGCCATGTATGTACGAACACCGTTTTGGCCTTTGCTTCTTGATTTGATCCCTAAACCAAAGACTTTAAATACCAAAAATGGCAGATGATTGCTCAACTTAATGCACATTATATTAACTTGGCCCTTGAAATTACCTCTTTTTACAAATCCAAAATCCTAAGTATGGATGATGCATAAAATAAATTTGACCTAACCGTAAATAAGTGTTAGCAAATGATTACCAATACATGGTCAAAATTAAATAAGAGAGGACCATCTAAGTTACCTAAGGCTCTCTACCAAAGTGACTTAATCGAAGAGTTGTATCTATCATCACACTCCTTGCAAGAGTAATGGGTATTACCTCGACTAAAGAGTTTCAGGATTGGATGTGCATATTTATCAACTTGATTTGTGAAGGTAAGAATACTCATAATTGGGGGATTTATTTGTGAGAAATTTACCCAACAACTTACCTATATACACAAAACTAGATCCTTTCATATTAATTCCTACTTAATCTATACCATTCACGGGTACTAGATTTGGATTGACCTATCAAGTCAAGGTAGCTGACATAATCTCCCTATTTATGAGCTTTATACCTAGTTAAACTATGAAAATAATAAGAGTCATTATAAAAGAGTTAATTATGCCTTCACAATGTTTCTATTCAGGTTATTAGAAGGAAATGTTACCAATAGGGTTTCTTAAGAGGATAAAAACCTGATGTCTACTTATGGAAGTTTGTTTATCCAATTCCAATTTTTTTCATATATAAGGACACCTAGGTATGAAGGAATTTCATATAAGATTCCCATTTACTACAGTGATAAATTCATCTTGACTGAACTTTGCAGATAATTAGACATTCTCCATAGAACATGTAGAGATAATAAAGTATCTAGGATATAGTTTCCCATATCCTTGGGAAATTATACTTGTAAATATGATCTTAATGCTCAAAACATCGAGAGAATTATCTCTCCATTTGACATGTGTCTTTTTTAGAAGAGAGAATATTTTGATAGAAATAAATTCATTAGAAATAATATTCGTCTCTCCTACCTACATGTGCCTACAATTGAGGATTACTGGGCAGATTGTGATGATGATTTTTTGGTTAGGAAGAGAGTTTATGGTAGGATGTGTCTTCAAAAAATCTGATACTTCAAATTGTACAAGGTGCCAAAGGCCATGGTTGATGATACCTATGATTTTCTTGCTCCACAATTTATTAATTAAGTTCAATTATATTCTATCCCAACTATTATTTGGTCTCAAAAGGAGAAGGATAATCTAGATGATCTTAATGATCCTATTCTATTAAGAGCTAAACAATGGTTCAACAAGAAATTCTTGGAATTTAACACTTATCAATAAGAAAATTCTCCCTAACAAGAAACACCTCATTAGGTAAATCATTCTCCACAAGATTATCCCTATTCTTCTCAGCAATAAATTGGTACTAATGTATATTAAAAGAAAGATTAAAAAAATAAAAAATGAAAAGAGGATTAAAAATCAAGAAAATAAGATGAGAAGAAGGATGAAGCACAAGGAACATGGGGAAATTTCATTTGCTGAATAAGTAGAGGAAGAGAAAAAGAAGTTAAACAATAAGAAAGTGAGGAAGAAGGAGGTGAGAAATAAGAAAAAGAAGGAGATGAGGAGGAAGTGAGGAAGATGATGAAGAGGAAGAATATGTAGTTGAAGTAACAACTCTAGATCTAGGAAGACTAGTACTTACAGCACCCAAGATAGACGTGAGAAGACCTTCTTCCTCCCCCATGGTAAATACTATGATAATTTATAATTCTCAACCTCTTCCTCTACCACTTTCACTCACATTTAATCCTTTAGGTACATCTTCAAAAGACTATTTCTTGTTGGTGCAATCTATGATTGATAATAAGAAAAGGAAAGCTCAATCCAAAATTGAATTTCCTAACTATTATGATGTGGCTAAACCCCTTGGTACTTATCCCACTCATATGAAGGCCAAGACCAATTCTTGTATAGTTTGAGATGCCTCACAACAATAATTCCTTGAAATTTCTAATCCCAAAGGAGACAAGAATGAACAAGAGGTTTTTGCAGCAAATTTTGAGCTAACAAGAATATCCATGGGAGAATCAACCCCTGAAGGTGATGTACACAATCTTAGAGAGACAATTTCAAAAGTGATTGAGAGGGTTGAGAAGGGAAAGAAAACTCAAGAATAACTTGAAGAGAAGGTTCAAGTTTTATCTAACTTCATAAAATCCTTCCTCTCATCTGATATCACTTTTTTGGATCCAACTCCCTTATCTTCTCTTCCACTCATCTGCACATAAGAACTAATATTTATTTGAAAATAATTACTGAGATAAAAAAGCATGGAACTCAAGGAAAGGAAACAAAAACATGGGTAGATAAGATTGTTATCATAGGGTTGGAATTAATTGAAGAGGCCTGCAAAACCTATGATAACATAATTTCGAGGATAGAAACAGATCTACTCAAGAGTTGAAAGTATTGATAAAGGGGTGAAAATATGGGAAGATGTAATTCAAGATCTACATATCATGGACCTTACTGATGATAAAATTCTTCTTTCGTAGAGAATATTTTTAATGATTCTAAAAGCAATCTATCTTGTACTAGGTCCTTTAATGCGAGAATGGATAATGAAAGTTCTTGAAGAAGATTATAAAGGGAGAATCTCTAAAGTCCGATATATTTGCAGATCTACAAACCCTCCATTTTTGAATTGGTATGTTTTGATGACTATATTTTTGTAAAAGGAATATTTAACGTAAAGTCATTTTAAATGTAACTTTAATAATTAAGTGATTATTTATGTGGGTATTTATTCCTCCCCTCTTTCCTATATAATGATTTAGTTTCAATTGTAAAGGGGTTGGATGCTGGTAACTTTGATGTAAAAGATATTAATTTTGAATACATAAGAGAACT
Organism: Taxus wallichiana var. yunnanensis; assembly: GCA_018340775.1. Lineage (NCBI taxonomy): Eukaryota > Viridiplantae > Streptophyta > Pinopsida > Cupressales > Taxaceae > Taxus > Taxus wallichiana. Next base: position 19,221,054 of record CM031244.1, read on the forward strand.
TATCCCTTCCCTCTAGTTCAATCTATCTTTCCACCATTTCTCTATCTATTATTTGCACCATATACATGTTTTGGATAATGAAACTTTGAGTTCATCCTTGTTTTCCAAGAATCATTGAACTTTGATTCAATTTATCTTTGGTTTACAACAATGGTTTTCCTTTATATGTAGATGTGTGTTTTCTTGGGTTTCACTGACATGCAAAAGTAGAATAAGATTTGTTTCCTTCTTATTTGAAAGTGTTGTTATTATCTCTCCTTCTTACACCTAAGCTTGTTCTTTTCTTAACCTTTTCCCTTTGTATTCAAAATTATGGAATTACTTAATGAAACTAGCATCCTCAACAAGATTCAATAGAATGTATATTTGTAAATATTCTAGAACAATTTTGGTTTGAATAAGGAAACCTTTTCATCAAAGAGGAGGGATTTTTGTCCCTAAATTGTTGACTGCATGCATACCTACAAATTTTTCAGCCAACAAACATAAAGGGACATGTAATCACTAACCATATTGTTAAAGCACCACTCATAGATTCAAGAGCCCTCAATTTTGACCTTTTAGTATATTTGTCCTTTTAATCAATGGAAATTTGATATTCTTGGTAAGGTTTCTCCTTTATCATTTGATGGACATACATTTATCATTATTGGTGCTGAGTATTTTTGAAATGGGTTGAGGATAAAACTATCGCATGCACAAAACGCCTTCAAATTTTTAATTTTTTCATACAAAACATTATTTTCCACTTTGGCATCTCAACCAAGATCATCTATGATAATGATGGATCATTCAAAAATAAAAACATGAAAGTGTTGAGAGATAAATACAAGATTCAATATAATTTTTCCACACCATCCTATCCATAGGGAAATGGATAAACAAAGTCCTCAAACAAAACAATCGAGAAAATACTTCAAAATTTCATTAATGCCTCCCATAGAGATTGATATACACAATTTCGTATGCCCTTGGGGTATCATACTAGAATATACACACCTATAAGAACCACACCTATTTATCTCATTTACATGGCTGATGTTTTCATGACCCTTGAGTTTTAGATCCCTCCACTAAGAGTCATGATCCAATAATTTATCACCGACAATGAATATCATCATGAGAGCCTTAATTAAATTTAATTTATAAATGAGAGACATGTTAATGCTTTAGATAACCTCTACGTGTACCACAATTGTATCAAGTAAGCTTATAAAAAATAGGTTCATATTTGTGAATTCAAGGTAGGTGATCTTATGATCAAAGAAATACGGTGAAATTATTCCCAAGAATCTAACAAACATGAAATTTTTTCTACTAATTGGTTTGGACCCTACGTTATTGTCCAAAATATGGGTATACCATTTATAAACTGGCTGATCTTGATGGTAAAAGATAGAGTTGTTAAATGATATGCATTTATGGCATTTTATGCTCAAAAACTTCTAAAAACAATACAAAATTTCTAAAAATCAAATAAACAAGTATAAAATTTCAAAATTGCAAAAATTACAAAATTTTCAAAAGATAAAAACAATAGAAAAGTTCAAAACACAAAAATTAAGTTTGTACCTATCCATGTACACTATCAATTCCATTCAGCTCCCATATACATATAAATACCTCTATATGCTTAGCCATTAATTATTTTGTTGTTCAATTTACTTAGGTGTAGGATATATTATAGTTGATTTAAAAATCTAATAAAGATGATACAATATAAGAATTAATTTAGATTTATAACTCGATCATAAAGGAAGAATTTTCTTATGGCAATAATACTAACATGTAATTGAAAGCACAAAAAAGAGGTATATAATCACTTAACTGATTTCAAATGATTTGTATAGGATTTTGGGAGTGTGCAACAATGAATAAGGGAGATATGAAACTAAGAAACCTTTACAACATGGACTATAAATGTAATTGTAACTTTACCAAGGTCAATACCATACCATTAGGTAAGGAACATACCATATGGTAAAACACCTTCTATATGGTCTTGGACATCTTTGAATCTACCTTTGTAACTTTTTGGGTTACTCTCCTTCTTGGATTTGTTTTTTTCTTTTAAACCCTAGTTGTCACACATGCAAAGGTGAAGTTCCTTTAAATGAAAAACAAATCACCTCAAAACCCTATCCATGGATGAAGCATCTTGTAAAAAAATATTAGAAGGTTTGTGGGAAACCTATGCACCATTGATGTTCACACTACTATGAAGAGGCCAAAAATTGCATGAGGTTCTCCACCTAGTATGTGATATCTAGATAGCTCAATCAGATTTGGCGCTTGATTTTGACCATTCTTGTTTTGAATCGATCTTGCTAAAATACTTGGATAAAGGATTATCATATGCTTGTAGATGAGAGAGATGGCTACCTTGATCTAGTTTTTAGATTTAGACCTAATGTGGGTGTTTCGTAATAACTATAGATGTGAAATTTACGAATCAAGGAGCTTTGGATGCCTTTTGTAAGTGTATGAAGTGAGTGCTATAGTGTGTTGCATTAGAGTTACGTATTAGCAAATGAGGTAGTGTTTAATTTCTTATATAGGGTTTTGTTTATGATTTATATAATAAAGGATGACTCGGATGAAGTATAAGAGCCAAAAAAATATGTCAATCTGAAAGTGTAGTTAGAGAACATGTCACCAAGACTGTGCAAAGAGGTCAAGATCATATGGTACAACCATGGAAAGGAGAAAAAACATGCAAAATGAAGTTTGGATATGATAGGAAAATGTTTCTTTATGCATTTTGAGCATTGCATTCTCACAATTTATTCACATTTTAGTGTGCAAGGACAAACAAGATAAGAAATGGACCTCTGAAAGTGTTAAGTGAGAATGGAGAAGTAACATTTATCATAGCAAGAGTGCATAGTCAAATCAAGGGTTTCTAAAGTACAAATTACCAAATTTGAGTGTCTACACTATAATTAAATTTCCTCCACCTCTATTTATATAGGTGTTTATATTCTTATAGGCCTCTTACACTTGGTTTGGTCACATGTGTGTTAATATATACATGACTAACTCTAATTTTTAAGAATGGCCTTCAATGCTTAAAATATTAAAAATGACTTCATCTTCTCGAGAGATCCATGCATACATACATCTCATTAGTGTAGGATATTTATTTTCCTTGTATTTATTTATTTACTTGGAGCTTTCCTACACTCATGGGATATGCTTTCTTAGTTGTAGCAGTTGTGTTGAGTTAGCTTACCAGTTAGGTTGAGTTAGCTTACCAGTTGTGTTTAGTTAGCTCACTAGTTGTGTGGAGTCAACTCTACTTCTAGTATCAATTAGTGAGAGTTATTCCCCATTGATCTAGGAGGAGGTTGCACATTCACCACCTATATGTATTTGACTTGCATCATTCTATTACATGGTGAATATGGAACATGGAACATTGAGTTGATTTGGATCCATTATTGCCTTTGTGAGTTTTGATCATATTGCATCTTATTGTTAGTTATTTTGATTTATGTAATTGCTCATGCATTCGTTTTTCATCAGAGATCCAGAAACTCTAATATGGTATCAGAGTGGTTCTAGTGAAATGTTTGTCATTATGGATTTATTTATATTTTTTGAATACTTCATCTGTGATACTAACAATTCATGTGAAAATAGATTTGACTCCTTGATTTAGTGCATGCGTGAGTTTGGTGTAAAGGGTTTACCAAATTTAAAAATAAATAAAAAATTAGGGGTCATAAGAGGTTATTCCCTATGCCACAATGCCCCGGTTCGCTCATGTCTCTACATAGGCTTGAAATGAACTTGAAGATGGATGGATGTGATTGAAATGGATGTTTTTTGGGCCCACATGACCTGTATTGCTTGGATCTAACTGGATTGGGCATTTTTCATATGTCCAAGGCATTTTTTTGCAGGGTTGAGGCATTTTTTTGGCTTGCAAAGGGCATTTTTGCTAACTTTATGGGTGTTTTAGATCCCTAAGGAGTTGTGCAGGCCCCCATGGCACGTTTCAAACCTTTGGAGCAGTAACACAGCCCATACAGAGCATTTTCAAACCCTTGGAAAGTGTTTGGCGCCCCAAACTATGTGCAGGGTCCTGAGGTGGTTTTGGATGGCACATATAGTCATTTGCTGGTTTGAAAAGGCCTTCTAAAGAAATTTCCATTTTACTACACACCCTGGTTTCTCCTTATTGTATTTTCCGTGGATGGCGGTGTTCAAAAATAACAAACAACATCAAAACATAATTTGTTTTTAGGTTTCCTTCTCAAACCTGAAAGAACTCTTTGTTCCTCTTTCCACGTGGACTCCACTTTCAAGGAGTTTATTGCATTAATTTTATTAGTTTGAATTTGCCTTAATTTTATATTAGCATTTGATGCTTTTGGAAAACAAGTCATTTAAAAAAATTGCATTAGGGAGAATTAAGTGGTTCTTTAAACCTTGTATTTTCGCCTGACGAAGACGAAGGGTGAGGCCGGGTTGGTAGGAGGCCAATTCCCCTCACAAATTAAACCATTTTATTCTTCATTCTATCCTGGCTCTAAAATTATACACACAACCCCATTTCCCTAATTTCGCAAATTTTTAATCAATTTACAAAATTTTAATTAAATAAGCCATTATTTGCGGGAAATTGTTTTTGTTATAACTTTTGATCGGTAGCTTGGTTTTAGCACTATTTTGGTCAAAAGTGCATGTTTTCTCGTTCTCTACATGATGGAATCATTTATTTTTATAAATGCACTAATTTATAAAGTGTTACATTTTGGGGGGTTCTAGCAAAACTCACTGGGGACTTGTAATTTTTGCACTAAGTTATAAAGTGCCATCTGGGATAATTTTTGGGGTTTATCTACATTATGGAGTTTCAATTTCATCATTCTGTTGTTATGCTTGAAATTAAGACCTTTATATCTTTGAAGGCATGCATTATCAATAATTGCATTATGCATGATTTATTGCCCTACCTCCATGGTCTTGTTCCTGAGCCTAATGAGCCTCTACAAAAGTATGAGTGGTTTAAACACAATGATGAGGTCTATGGACTTCTCGGTATTTCTGTTTTTAGGGATACATTATGTTTATTCGAGTACACTGAGTTCCCTTTCACTACTTGGACCATTATCCGATAGTTGTATGGCAACCTTGTTTCACCATCCAAGAGAGACGCTTCCCTGGACCACTCTAGTGCCTTCATAGATTCTCCCCCTCTCACATCCATTTCATTTTTGAGTGTTCCTCTACACCTATTTCTACTCATGAGTCCCATGTTCACCATTTGCCATAGGATATTTCTATTGAGCACACTCTCCCTATTGTTGCCTCCACAGAGCTCATTGTTGCCCATGTTCATGCTTCCATTCACTCTTCGCAATAGTGTTCTATTGGAAAACCTTCCTCTGAGACAAATGTGACCATTGCCTCTTGTGCTCCATTACATCTTGATTTCTCAGATGATGACATTCCACATACACAAGTTACTACCCTTGAGTGCAGTATTGCTTCATCTTGGACTTCCAGTAGCTCTTTATAGCAATCTTCTCCTCCTACTTCATGTTGTGATGTTTATACATTCTTGTTAGACATTTCTCTCATTGAGCAACCCCATTGGGATGAGTATATTCCTGACCCGAGTTGTCTATTTGCAGATTCCACTTGTGTTGCATTACAAGAATATGCTCCGATTGAGCCATCACACATTCTGGAGGACCCATTCATCTCTCTCATTGGGAGTGCCCACCTTGGGAAATTTGTCACTTCCACTATTTCAAAGATGTTTCATGATCCACCTCTTCTTATGGATCCCTTTGTGAGGGTTATTGGGCCCCCACCATCTTCTCTCTCTGACATGTATATTGCAGTGGCATTACCATTATATTTTGTGCACATGTTTTTCAGACTTATGCCACCTTTAAGATACGTGACTAGATGCAGGGATCGAGTACTACATGCTTCTTCTTCCTTTGTGGAGTGGGCTGAATTTTAGTGTTCATTTTCTCATCTGTCACAAGGGAAGAAATGTTGTTCGGTGTAGACAGATTCTCTTTAGTCTTTACACAGAGGACCACATCATTGAATCTCTTCTTTGGGGACCTTCTTTCCTCACTTCTTTCTCTCTATACTCTGGAGGATGATCATTGTACATGGTTACATCATCAGGCTAAGTTACTAGGACCCACTACTACTTCTTCTCCAATTTTCTTGAGTGAGTTTCATGTATCTCTTTTGGGGGGGAGTTTTTCTCCCACTGGGTTTTCTTCCTTTCTCCACTTTATGAGAGATTTGAATTATACGTGGGTACCTCATTAGGCCATGTTGTTGGGACCCACTTTCCTATTTCACTTCCCACCTAAGTTATGTTTATGGGGGTGTTAGTGTAGGATATTTATTTTCCTTGTATTTGTTTATTTACTTGGAACTTTCCTACACTCATGGGATATGCTTTCTTAGTTGTAGCAGTTGTGTTGAGTTATCTTACTAGTTAGGTTGAGTTAGCTTACCAATTGTGTTCAGTCGGCTCACTAGTTGTGTGGAGTCAACTCTACTTCTAGTATCAATTAGTGAGAGTTATTCCCCATTGATCTAGGAGGAGGTTGCACATTCACCACCTATATGTACTTGACTTGCATCATTCTATTACATGGTGAATATGGAGCATGGAGCATTGAGTTGATTTGGAGCCATTCTTACCTTTGTGAGTTTTGATCATATTGCATCTTATTGTTAGTTATTTTGATTTCTGCAATTTCTCGTGCATTCATTTTTCATCAGAGATCCACAAACTCTAATAACATCTAAAATATTTTTGTGTTGTCATGAAAATGTGCAACAAGGAAATTGATAATTTCCAAGCATGAAAACTATACCCATGTGTTATTTTTTTCAATTTTTACCCTTCCAAGGTACCCTAGATCTTCCCAGTTAGTCTGAGTGACCTCCTAATCGATATTATCTCATCCCCCTATGTGATTTTAGGAGCTCATTGAAAAATGAAAACTTCGGGTGGTTGTGGGAAGGGCTATCACTGGCCTTCCTAGGACTGGAGCAACCCCATGGAGTGGAACATAAAATATAAAACAGACACATAGGTGAATCAAAGGCCTAGGAACATCATGGAATTTATTTAGGAAGATTCAAGAAGGATCCAGAGAAGTTGGGAAAGTTTCATTGAAATTAGGGTTCACAGGCCTAAGTAGTGCATAGGCCAAAACAACTACTGAGCTTCCGAAGGTGATTCTAGGAGCTCTAGATGGAGTTAGGAGAAAGAAAAAACACCTTCAAAAATATAATTCCAATACCTATAAGATGGTGAAATTATGTTTTTCAAATAACTTTTGTGCAATGGGTCTATAAGTAGTTTTACTCATGCATATGTGGAGTACCAAATAAAAATATTATTTTTTAGGGAACAAATGGACAAATCAATACCTTATAACCCTACCATTGTATTCAAAATTAAATTTATAGTCAAGATCATATAAAATTTCATCAAAAATGTCCATCAGAGCTCAAGTTATCACCGTTTCAAGTTGCCCTCTTGGAGCGAGTTTGGGAGTTAGTCAAATTTTGGAAGGACATGTGTCAACTCCAGGAGCCTGGTGGGATTTTTTGTCCCTCACATCCCTCAAGGTCAAGGAAATCAAGGTTGGAAAAATGATCCCAGCCCCTAAGGAGACTTTTGGTCACCCATGTGACCAGCTTCCAGCCCCTTAGTGCTTTAAAGCTACTTTTTTGGCTTTAATCCCCTATCATTGGATCTCCGCCACATGTCAAGATGAGGTGCACTGTGAAAATTGATGTCCCTCACGTCCCCTTGAGGTGAGGGATCTCAGGAAATGAAAATGTGCCCAAATTAAACTCAAAAATTTGAAAGTTTTTCTAATTGTTTTCCGCTTCTTGCTGCTTCTCACTGCTAGAAGAAAAGTTGCAGAGAACACCTCAGTCCACCATTGTTGCTCCAAACCAGCTCCACCATGGAAAAAAACCTTCCAATCCATGAATATGCATATGTTTCAAAGAATAGATTGATTGAAAGATCTAGAGGAAGGAAGAACGAAAGAGAAGACTGAAGGAATTCTTCAGAAACCTCCATTTCCGTGAGACAAAGATTTGAACATATCTTGCAAGCCAGTGCATGAAATGAAGAATCATTTGTTTCTAAGTTCTTCACTCCATGAAGAATAAATTTCAATTTCCTATCAAACTGGTAACCGGATTGAAGAGAAATTTCACCAGTGAGATAAGAAGCAAAAACCTATCACAATGGAGTTTATTTCATTGTAAATGGAGACCAAAACTAGACCTACAAATTTTAAGCTCCATTAATGGATCCTCTGACACAGTAGAGGAAAAAAATAGTGAGCTACCTCTCCACTTATGAGGGTTCCAGTGGGTGAAATCACACGAAAATTGGAGGGAATGATTGTTGAAAAATCTAGTTTCGCGTGAACTAGTTTTTGTGTCATGAAGTCCCTATTTTTAGGGATATGGAGGAATTATTTTTCATCAAAGTTCTACCATGTCACATGAATAAAAATAATGAAAAAGGTAGCAAGCTACCTCTTCACTTCTCGGGGTTTAGGTGGGTGAATTCGTGTGAAATTGGAGGGAATGATCGTTGAAAAATCTAGTTTCGTGTGAACTAGATTACATGCCATGAAGTCCCTATTTTTAGGGATAGGGAGTATTGTTTTTTTCATTTTATAACTTTTTCAGATGAAGGAAATGCTCAAAATTCAAAACATAGAACCATCGAATAAAACCCATAGTTTAAAGACTTGTTTTGTTGTAATCGACATCCGCGGTGCACTTACTAAAAATAGCATACATTCCTACATAGGGGTATCTTAATTTGGGTAAGCCACCATTTTAAGATGCTAAAAAGAAGGTGGTGAACACAGAGGGAGTATGAAAGGAAACTTCATCAAAAAGGTCATCTCAGCTCATGCAATCGACACTTACTAAAAATAGCCAGTTGGTCTAAAAGGCGAGAGGAACACAGTAAGAAGAAATAATTCAAGATACCATAGCTAGTTGAGGTTGGGAAAAGATAACGACAACAATTACTAAAAATATTAAGTTTTCCCATGTGTACTTACTAAAAATAGCAGGTTGTTCTCAAAGGGCAAGTTTGGCACAATGAGACATTGAGGGATAATCATTCAGGTCAATATCACCATTTGGGGTCCAGAAAGGCAAACTATGAAACTTACTAAAGATAGTAAGTTGTCCCTTCCAAATATAGTAAGTGTCAAGGAAACATGAATTTCAAGTGCACAAGTTGGTCTAGTTTCTCAGGTGTAATCAATCATGAAGAGATGGCGGTTTTTCATGGTTTGGAACGATCATCTCATATTACAAAGCAAGGCATCACAAGGAACATCATGTGAATTCATCTTCATCACTTAAAGATCCGAGTGATTCAAAGAGAGTTGATCAGAACGATTTCAATGAGTCAAGGAGTTCATCAACCAATTTTCAAGGAGGGTCTCCATTAATGTGTTCTTGCAAGTGGTAAAAACCTCGAACAATTTATCTAAACACTCATTCTATGGTCCAGGAGTTTGCAATCATCACTAGATTGGGAAAATGATTCAAAGTTATTCAAGGGAGCAATCTTCATCAGTGTAGAAGATCACCAATGGTAGAAATCTTCGCTCAAAGTTCATGATTGCATCAAGGCATTCAAAGCATTTCATCACGAGGAGTGTTTTCCCTTCATTCCTTCCTTCTTCCTCTCTTTCCCTCTCTTCTTTCTCTCTCCATTCTAATTCTTCATTATGTGTCATTATTGTATTTCATCTTATTCACTTAAGTGACCTATTTTAAATTTGTAAAAAGTATTTTCTCAAAATTATAAGAGAAATACTTAATTCATGGAAAATGAAAGGTCATGAGTGGAATATGGAAATGAAGAGTCATGTGAGGGAGGTGAAAGGACAATTCATATTGCTATAAATTGGGATGGCCTCTCCATTCCAAAGGGATTCTAGATTTTGGAAGAACTCTTACTATGTAGCATTGTGATAGCTTGGTTGAAGCTTTGTATTCATCACTACACATGGAATAAAAACTACACTTCTTCTATTTCCCTTTCTTGTTTTCCCTCTATTTCTCTCTTTCATGCACTTTGCAAGCATATTTGATCCTGTATGGAATTGGAGAGGAACTTTGTGTCTTTGATAGATGAATTTAAAAACTTCATGTCTTAATTCATTGGTCTTGCTATCTTCATTTTGCTTTCCTCTATGTTGAAGGTTGTACTACTCTGGTTACTAGGGGTGAGCTCTAAAATCTACTCATGGTAGTAATCTTCCTGGCATAATTTCCCCCTCTTTACCTTTATCGCTGTAATTTCCTCCCTTGTACCCCTGTACAAGAAATTTTCCATAGGTTTAGTGGAGTGTCCTTGTGTGTTCTTTAACTAATTTACTTTCAATAATGGGAGCTGTACCATTTAATGTAGAGGGGCATAGCCCCATGAATGTTGGTTGAGACATCTGATTTATCTACTAGACAAATTTTCTCGCCAATAGTTTTTGGCGACTCCAATGGGGAGAGATTTTCCTAAGTGTGCCCAAAAAAGATCTCTACCCAAAATATCAAAAAATAAAAAAAAAAATTATATATTCAAAAAATAAAAAATAAAATCACATTTGATAGTAAAATCATTCTTGAAGGTGACTCTATCAAGGAATGAAATCTGGTCATGTTCATTCCCCGAACCATGAATAAATTTCCACATTGGATTGAAGTACCAATGAGTGATAGTGAAGAAGAAGAAGAAGATGTCTACCGGAAAAAGAAGATCGTAGATTAACCATGGTTCCAGACTAGTCTTGAAAAAGGAAATAAGAAAGAACCTGTCACCGATGAAGAGGAATGGATTCAAAGGATACATAAGATAAGGTGTGAAGCTCGATCATAATCCCAATTCTTACACGAGATGAATGAGCAACTTGAAGCAGCCCATAACAAGGAACAAGAAGAATAGATTTTTCTTATAGAGTAAGATTATGAAGATCATTCATACCATAGGATTTTCATACCCGAAAGGTTCTTGAATGCCACTAAAGAAAATCCTATCCTTGAGCCTTCTGATGAAGATAAAATCAACATTCAAGAAGATGATGAAAGATAAGATGGTGCAAGATCCACTGAAGAATATTTTTTCAACCTCGTGCATCTCACTACAAAATTGAGAACATTATCTTTCTTCCACCACTCAATAGATGAATTCCTCACATATGGTGATGAAGAAATGAACATGTTGAAAAGAGAATATGTGGAAAAATTTAGAGCATAATAAAAGGAAATTATGACCCCAAAGTCTTTGATGAAATTTGGAGGTATGCTTTATCTCTATAGATAAGATATGAATATCTTGAGGCACTACATCAAATAGAGGAAGAAGACAAGATGCGCCCTATGGAGGAAGACCTTGATGGATTCTCGTATTATGAGGTTTTCATTCGCGTAATATTCTTGGATGCTTCTAAAGAATATCTTATCATGGAACCTTCTGATGAAAGCCAAAACAACGTCATGGAGGAAGAAGTAGAAGATATGAAGATAGAATCACCATTCAACAATTCCATTTGGCTCATGTCACAACCAATAGGGGAATAATATATTCAATAAAGGAATATCCTTACTGCATAATGGATGATCCAATGCTCTCCAAAGACTCCACCAATGATGAAGAAGATGTCCAATTAAAAGTAATCATGGATGATCTATTTTCAAGTTTTGATCTTTCAATTAATGATGAAATGGAGAGATGTGAAGAAGCGTAAGAAATTCACTCAACATTATGGTTCTAATATGATGAATTAAAGATGGTTATAGATAATATTCCCTCCTATTTTTATTCTTCATGTGATTTAGAAATGTTCCATGAAGAAATGGATGAAGTCAAAGAATCAAACTCTCTTCCTGATGCAATCATGAATAATCGAATGGAATAAGCCCACTCTCTTTTCAAATCCAAGGAGAAAAAAATTTAAACACAACCTCTACTCACTCAAGGAGAAAAATAATCATCATGGTGAAAAAAATCCTTTCATCTTTCACCTGAGCAAGAAGATTCAATAATGGATGGTCAAGATGTAGCTGAAAATTCTTCTCATACTGCTGCCCTAACATGGTTCTCTTCTTCTTACAAAGAAGAAGATGATATGGATTTTGAGCTTGAAGGAGTGCCCTTCCCATGAAGCTTGGACATCTTCTCCTTGTTAGTAGGTTTCATGAATCAAGTATGCCTGTGTTTGCAAGAAAGTGAATCTTTGGCAACGTAAATCATGGAAGAGGTGAACGAGAATGTTTAAAATGAATCATGGGCCCATATGGATCATATTTTTAACCATCTCCTTGAGGCACAACAAGAATATTATTCCAATGAAGATAAAAATGAGCTTGTGGAAATTTTAGAATAACTATATGTATAATATATCTTAAAGGCTATGGAAGAAACTGAAGATCCTTAACTTAGCCTTGAAATCTTAACCTAGGCTATGGAGATACAAGACATGTATGAATCAATTTGTGCTTCCTATTTTGATGCACCAATTTTTGATGTTGATATGGAGTAGTTAGATAAGATTGATGACTTATCTAATACTTTGGTCGACAAGATTGAACATGAAAACATGTCTTTTTCTTCCACATCGTGCGAAGAAGTTCATGAGTGTAAAACAAGAAAGGGTCTCATATATCCTTTGGAATTCCTCAATCTTGAAGATAAAATATATGTTGTGGGAAATAATAACATGGAAAATATTGAGCTTATTTGTACCAAAGAAATCCATTCAAAAACAAAATCTGCGAGAACATTGGGAGTGTGATCAAAACCAACTTGTTCCTATCATTTCAAAATGGTCCATCAATGAAAAGAAAGAATTCATATGGAAAAATCAAATGAACGGTGAGGAATGCTTATATGGCCAAAACAAAATTTGGAATTTTGAAAATGATATCAAGATGCACTCCGAACGAATGCATATTGGTGACAATTTCTCTAGACAACAAAGCAAGAGTATGCATGATTCTTGCCAAATGATCCAAAATCAGATTACACTCACCATCCTCCAAGCTTTGATTCATCTTGAACATGTTCCCATGCTGCAACAATATCTTAAGGATGATGAAGATCTCTGGCTCAATGATTTAACCTCCATGTCCGAAAACACTTGCTCAGAGAAACAAAGTGGGATGTTTGGGGAAGTTCTTGAATGGGAAGAAAATCAGTTTGTTCTCACTCCTTCCAAGTGTTTTGCTAATATAAGAGACAATTTGAAGTTGAAATTTAAAGAAGATGAATGTTTTCATGATAGGAGAAATTTTCCCACTCTTGAAGACATGGAAGAATGGTGTCACATGGTCACAAGACGTAAAGTGGGAGCATCAAGGTACAAGAGTTTTGAGAAAGTGATGAAGTGTTCATTGGATGCAAGAATTTTTCTATGTAGTATGAGTACAAAGATGGAATTATGGTCATCCTTCTTCTTCTCAAGCCATGAAAATCCATCACCAAAGCATGGTTTGATCAAATAATAGTTTTTGTGCTTTAAAGGTCATACTTCAATCTGCTATTTCATGATGGCGTGTACTTTTCTCAACCCGTTGTCGGGTATGTGTATATCCTTTTCCCACCTTTGTAAATATTTCTCTACATGTACATAATTTCCCTGTAATTTTGTGTGTTATTTCCCCACAGTGTGTTTCCCTTACGTATTTTTGTTTGTGTGTGGGTGTGTTCAATAAAGAAAGTTATGTAGCCTATTTTTCTAGTGACTCACAGGGCCCAATGGATAAGGTACTGGTCAATGGATTATATGGTCCAAAGTTGAGATTTTGGATTCTCCATATCACTTCTTCATTGCAATCAGTCCATTTCATGTCCCCAAGATAGAGCCACTATTGTCATGCAAATTTGTAACAAGGAAATTGACAATTTCCAAGCATGACAACTATACCCCTATGTTAAATTTTTTTAAGTTTTAACCTTCAAATGCACCCCAGTCTCCCGGTTAGTCCAAGAGACCTCATAATTAATGTTATCTCATCCCCTAGGTTATTTAGGAAATTCTAATCATTCCCGCTAGGTGATTTTAGGAGTTCATTGAAAAATGCAAACTTCGAGCGGTTGTGGGAAGGGCTATCACTGGCCTTCCTAGGATTGGAGCAACCCCATGGAGTGGAAAGAAAAGATAAACTAGACATAGAGGTGAATAAAATGCCTAGGAACATCATGGAATTGATTTAGGAAGATTCAGAAGGATCCAGAGAAGTTGGGATAGTTTCACTAAAATCAGGGTTCACAGGCCTAGGCAGTGCACATGCCAAAACAATTACTGAGCTTCAAGGTGATTCTGGATATCTGGATGGTGTTAGGAGATTTTTTTTTCAAAAAGGGAATTCCAAGCCCTATAAGATGGTGAAATTATTTTTTTCATAACACTTTGGAGAAATGGGTCTGCAAGCATTTTTTCTCATGCACAATGTGGAGTACCAAATCAAAAATATGATTTTTTAGGGATCAAATGAAGGAATAAATAAATGATACCCCCACCATTGGATTAATAAGGAAATTTACAGTCATGATCATATAAATATTCATCAAAAAACTCCACCAAGAGATCAAATTATTGTCGCTTTCAAGTTGCCCTCTTGGATCGAGTTCGGGAGTTAGTCAAATTTTGGAAGGACACGTGTCAGCTCTAGGATCCTGGTGGGATTTTGTGTCCCTCAATTCCCTCAAGGTTAGGTAAATAAAGGTTGGAAAAATGTGCCTAGCCCCTAAGGAGACTTCTAGTTACCCATGTGACCACTTCAGCCCCAAAGGTTCGGTGCTTTAAAGTAACTTTTTTGGCTTTAATCCCCTATCGCGAGATCTCCCCACGTTTCAAGCCGAGGCGTCTTTGTGAAAATGATTTCCCTCACATCCCTTTGAGGTTAGGGACATCAGGGACATGAAATTCACCTAACTCAAACTCAAAAATTTGAATTTTTTTCTAACTATTTGGTGTTTCTCACTACTAGAAGAAAAATTACAGAGAACACCTCAGTCCACCATTGTTGCTCCGAACCAGCTCCACCATGGAAACCAAACCTTCCAATCCATGAATATGCATAAGTTTCAAATAATATATTGATTGAAAGATCCAGAGGAATGAAGAATGAAAGAGAAGAGTGAAGGAATTCTTCATAAACCTCCATTGTTGTGAATCAAATATTTGAGCATATCTTACCAAAGGCACTGCAAATCGAAGAACCATCTATAACTGATTTCTTCAATATTGAAGGAAATTAAAAACTCACCTTCAAACCTCCCATTCATAGAAAATAATGCTCACAGTGAATAAATTTCACTTCCGGCTCCATGAAGAAGAAAGTTGAATTTCTTGCCAAATCGGCAACCATATCAAAGAGAAATTTCACTAGTGAGACAAGAAGCAAAAACCTATCACAATGGAGTTGATTTCATCGAGAAAAGAGAAAAAACCATACCTAAAAATTTCAAGCTCCATTAATGGCTGCAATGACACAAGAGTGGAAAAAATCAGCAAGTTATCTCTCCACTTCTCGAGTTCCAAAGGGAAAAATCGCATGAAAATCGAGGGAATGGTCGTTGAAAATCTAGTTTTGTGTGAACTAGTTTTTGTGCCATGAAGTACCTATTTTTTAGGGATATGGAGGAATGATTTTTCATTATATTTTTTCCCTATCACATGAAGAACAACTGTGAAAAAGGTAGTGAGCTACCTCTTCACTTCTTAGCGTCCCAAAGGTGAAATCACGCGAAAATATGAGGGAATGATCATTGAAAAATATAGTTTCGTGTGAACTAGTTTTTGCACCATGAAGTCCCTATTTTTAGGGATATAGAGGACTATGCTTTTTTTTTCATTTTCTTCCAACTTGTCCAGATGAAGGAATTGCTCAAAATTCGGAGCGTAGAACCCCGAAATAAAACCTAGAGTTTTAAGACCTATTTTGTTGCAATCTAACATTTGTGGTGCACTTACTAAAAATAGTATGCCTTCCTACACAGGGGTCTGTTACTTTGGGTAATCCACCATTTGAAGAGGCTATGAAGAAGGTAGTGAACATAGAGGGAGTATCGCATGTAAAGTCATAAAAGAGGTCATCTCGGCTCGTAATTGACACTTACTAAAAATAGTAAGTGGTTCCACAAGCCCCTGTTATAAATAGCCAGTTAGTCCAAAAGGTGAGAGGAACATAGTAAGAAGAAATAATTCAAGATCCCATAGCCATTTGAGGTTGGGAAAATCTAACTATGACACTTACTAAAAATAGTAAGTTTCCCCATGTGTACTTACTAAAAATAGTCAGGTTGTTCTCAAAGGGAAAGTTTGGCACAACAGACATTGAGGGATAATCATTCAAGTTGATATCACCATTTGGGGTCTAGAAAGGAAAACTATGAAACTTACTAAAGATAGTAAGTTGTCCCTTCCAAATATAGTAAGTTTCAAGGAAACATGAATTTCAAGTGCACAGTTAGTCTAGTTTCTCAGGTGTAATCAATCATGAAGAGATGGCATTTTTTCGTGGTTTAGAAAGATCATCTCATATTACAAAGCAGGGCATCACAAGGCACATCATGTGAATTCATATTCATCACTTAAAGATCCAAGTGATTCAAAGAGAGTTGATCAGAATGATTTCAATGAGTCAAGGAGTTCATCAACCAAGTTTCAAGGAGGGTCATCGTGGGCATTATATGTGTTCATCTCGAGCTTGCAGCGGTAAACCTTAGAACAATGTTTCGAACACTCATTCTATGGTCCAAGAGTTTTCGGTCATCACTAGATTGGGAAAATGATTCCAAGTTATTCAAGGGAGCAATCTTCATTAGTGTAGAAGATCACCAATGGCAGAAATATTCGCTCAAAGTTCATGACTGCATCAAGGCATTCAAAGCATTTCATCACGAGGAGTGTTTTCCCTTCATTCCTTCCTTCTTCCTCTCTTTCCCTCTCTTCTTTCTCTCTCCATTCTAATTCTTCGTTATGTGTCATTATTGTATTTCATCCTATTCACTTAAGTGACCTATTTTAAATTTGTAAAAAGTATTTTCTCAAAATTATAAGAGAAATACTTAATTCATGGAAAACGAAAAAAAGAGTCATGTGAGGGAGATGAAAGGAAAATTCATATTTATATAAATTGGGATGGCCTCTCCATTCCAAAGGGATTCCAAATTTTGGAAGAGTAGAATTGTGATAGATTGGTTAAAGCTTTGTACTCATCACTACACATGGAATAAAAACTACACTTCTTCTATTTCCCTTTCTTTTTTTTCCTTTATTTCTCTCTTTCATGCACTTTGTAAGCATAGTTGATCCTGTATGGAATTGGAGAGGAAATTGGTGTCCTCGATAGATGAATTAAAAAAATTAGTGTCTTAATTCATTGGTCCCACTAGATTCATTGTGCTTTCCTCTATATTGAAGGTTGAACTACTCTGGTTATTGGGTGTGAGCTCTGTAATCTACTCATGGTAGTAATATTCTTGGCATAATTTCCCCTTCTTTACCTTAATCGATGTAATTTCCTCCCTTATACCCCGTAAAAGCACTTTTCCAATGGTTTAGTGAAGTGTCCTTGTGTGATCCTTGACTAATTTGGCCACCCACAACATTTAAATAGGATTAGAATTAGTTTAATTTCAATAATGGGAGCTGTACCATTCAATGCAGAGGGCGTAGCCTCGTGAACACAAGTGGAGACACCTGATTTGTCAACCCAAAATTTTTTCTCACCAACATGTTGCAAAGACCATAAGGCCTTATTTTTGCATGTTAGCCAATGACATATAAATTTTCACTCCCATCTCTTCTATATAGATATAATAGTTCTATAAAAAATAAGGAGATATAAATATCATGTCAAAAAAATAAAAAGTATAAAAATATTAATAAATTCAAAAGTTCAAACAATATACAAATATATCTTGAGGGGGTATTTATAGTATCTCTATGAGGGATATGGATGCCTTAATGACATTGGAGAAATTATGTGACTAGAATAAAATGTATCTTCATCAAGGATATATATTTCTAGCTAGTAGTGAAGCAATGTAACGCTTAAACTTAAATTCTATTGATGAAAATACACAAATGATGTTTCAATGGCATACCCATACATTGGCTTGTGTGTATTCATTTATTGCTTCTTAATGGTTTTCCCTCAAATGGTAACTTAATTATACAAACACACACTAGATCCCAATAGAACAAGGAGCTAATATGTAACCTCATAGTTTACTATACTTTGTTTAAATTTCCATTTTTTCCTTGTTAGTTTCAAACATGCTTGTGTACTTACTTGGGTTTGTAATGTTCCTATAAGTATTGTATCACATTCACATCGCATAACTAAACATGTTTATATTCATCATTCCATATTTCACATCCCATGACATTCCACATTTATAATCACACGACTCTCTAAAAAACAAAATATTTTTTAATATATATTATATATATCCATTTCACATTAAAAACAAAAACATACACATAAAAAAGAGAATAAAAATGAATCATGTTGTGACAAAAGGGGTGAGACTAATATATCATATATATCCATTGATTTATACATGGAAAATTATGGTTATATACTAATACAATTATGAAATAGGGCCTACATAAGGCCTTAGTCTACTATCACCAATGTATGATCCACTCCTAGAAGGACCCATGTTGGTCCTATGTGGATGAGACATCTAAGTTGATGATCTCAAAAATGGTTGTACTAATACATTCAAGGAATATTTTTGTAATAGTGCCTCATAATAGCCTACAATTTCCCCTCCCTTGTTATATCTTGAATAATGTGTGATGATGTATCCTTCAAATGCTTCCAATGCCATGAATCATGATCATGCTCTACCATGAATCCCTACAAATAACCAGACTTCTCATGATATTGATTTTTCTAAGACACTATCACATATAAGTCATAAAAACACCTCATAGAGTCTAGATGAACTATCATATACCCTTACAACTCGTCAATATGGGCCTGATCTAACTATCAACCCATATATAAATTATCTACCTCTATCTACATCCTATCACACTCCACTTTCACCTCATTCAAGGATGCCAATACTATTCCCACCACACTTTGTTTGCATATCGATCTCTATCTCGAACATACTCATCTCATTGATTCTCACTTCATACTACTCTCCCCAACTCTGCATATGTGATGCAAGAGAATCCAAGGTCTATGTAAATACTACACAACTTTGGCTAAGTGTAGGTGTGCAAAAGGTTAGAGAGTATATAAAAAGAAGAGAAGTGTTAAGTAATCAAGTGGAATTTTCCTATAAATACTTTACGTAGTAATTATCAATGAGGAGTGCAGTGCCTGAGAGATGAGAGAGAGTGTAAGTAGTGCACTTAAGGGCTTGAAGAGTAGAGTAGATGTGGAGGAATAATACATGGTAGTTCCATATGATTTTTGTATTAGTATATTTTTGGATTGGATTGACAAATTAAAGTCAGTGCATATATTATGAGGGAGTTATGTGAAATGGTAGAGTGTGTAGAGGGTGCACAATGATAAAATAAGAATTTCACAATAGACGAGGTTGTAGATGAAACATGTAGATTTTTTTGAGAAGGCCCATAAACCTAGAGACAATGTGTAAAAGGAGTTGAAGGTGAGACTTAATCATATAAGTGTGTAAGAAAATAAGACAAAGGTGTGGTAGATGAGTGCAAGAAAGGATTGCACAAAATAATGGATAGTGAATGGAAAATACATGGATTTTTTAATATTTCTTACATGGATATTGATAGAATTCAATGGTTAGAGGAGACCAATGACTAGATCATGTGGCATAATCAAAGGAACTTAAATATAAACTTCAAAATGAGAAGGAAAGACAAGAAGCATCTAACCCACCTAAGTAAAATTCAAGTTAGGAGAGATAAGTGAGAGTGCACAAATATAAAAGGGGACGAGGTCACCATTTTTGGGTTTTTTAAGGCCAATCAAGTTCTTTGAGAGCTGAGGAGATACTAAGAATAGGTTGTGGAACGGGTAAGTAGAAGCACAAAATTCGGGTGAGAGTGGTTAATTTTCCATAGGCCATTAAAGCTAAGTCAAATGTGTAACCATTATTAAGTTAGGTCCTTAGGGATTGCACCAAATGATTGTAAATATCAATGTAAATGATTGTAAGATCCTTTATAGAGCAATTGCATATATATATATGTCATTAAGGCCATTGAAGAAGTAAATGAAACATTAAAAATTTTCATCTTATTGCATGAATCAGAGGCTATAGGAGTACCCATATTCAACCAAGTGGTATCGAGTAGGATAATTTCTTATGAGTGGAGTAGGAAAAATTCCAAACACAATGAAACTAACATGAGAATCTTGTGTTCTCCATTGTGAAGAAAATTTTGGTAGAGGATGAAAAATAATATCTAAGATATTAACATATGGAAGAAAAGAGATGTTTCCCGGAGGAGTTGAAGCATATCCAAAGGATGATGAGAATTATGAAGGAGTGTAAACACTCAAATTTGGCAATCTATCATTTGACACTACTGATCTTGACATTATACACTTGCATAGAAAAATACAATATCCTCACTCTTTCTTAGCACACCCTAATAATCAAGTTATCCCAAATGTGCCCCCTGCTCATTTTGTGGCTAACTCCTTTACATCTTTCCTTCTCTTGTGCCTCAGTCAGAATATTTTGTTTTCCAGGCACTCAAAACCTTCTGGAAATGGCACCATTGGATAGAGCTCTCTCTCAGCTTTCCAGAAAGGTAAAGTTTTCCTCCTAACTCCTCATATTTTTCAAGTTATGGCTCGGCGGAGTTTTTGTGGGAAATTTTCCCTTAGGAGGCCCGCGGCCAATAGGAAGCTGCCATGTGGCACCTGGAGTGGCAGAGTACGGGGAAAATTTGAAAAATTTTCCAAAGACCAAATGGGTAAAAATTCAAACTTTTTGCCCGCCGATCCGATTTTGGCCTGTTTTTGCCCTAAATTTTCAAATCGCCATATCTTTCGATCCAGAGCTCGATTTTCGCATTCTTTATATCAATGGAAATTTGGTGAAATTATCTACATGATTCCGGGTCAATTTTGCATTTTGGTTCAGTTTGGAGAGATAAAATCAAGAAACATCTCTGGCACGTGGTAATGGCCAGAAATGACGTTTCAACAACCAGTTTTAATGCAAAATGGGTCGCATTCTTCTTCAGCATGGCCAAAAATGTCAGGGCATGGGTCTATAAGGATGCCCATGCTATTTTAATGCATCTTCATTCAATGGGAATGGCTCCCACGTTTTTACATGTTTTTCTCTCTCTGGGCTCGACCCATGCGTTGTAAAAGCCGGTTTGGCTCATTTTTGTTGTTGAACATTTTTTGGACAACAAGCTTCTTATTTCACCTTGAAAGAAGTGATTTTTGCAAGTATCATACCTTCTTCATGATTGTAATAGGTTTCTACCTCTTTGATGTTGCAAATGCAAGGATTTTGACAGTGAAAAATGATAGTGCAGACTCTGTGATCAATTTTCAGTCCTTTGTTTGTATTGTCTTGCTTCATTTCAGACCTCTAATTGCATCTTATCAGCCTATGTATGATGTTTCATGTTGCATTTTATGAAATTGTGTCAATTTTCATGAACAAGAAGTGTTCACCACTCCTTTGGTGTATCACCTATTAGTTTAGTTTCAATTTTTGCACTTTCTATCTCTGTCTCCTTGGAATTTAGAGTAGGATTAGGATTCAAACCTCTGCAATTGTGCAAATAACAGATCTGATCAGAGGAGTTTGAGGAACCAGCCTCTAATATGGAGATTCCTCTCTCATTTTACAAGTCCCACACTTGGAGAGAGGTTTTAATGTTGTGCAATCACACTGGATGCCTGAAACATCAACTTAGAAACCTGATTTGCATCCAGGGGTGCTGCTGATTTGCAACAATAGTTTTGGCACACCCAGGTGGGACCTTAGAGGTCTTCATCTTCATTGCAACAAAATTGATGTGCATTTGTTACAAGTTTCTTGCTTTAAAATAGCTATAAATTACACATCTGGCGACTCCAAGGAAGAAGAATCAGCTGGTTTTAGCAGTGTAGACCTGAAAACTCATGAGAAGAATCAACACAAGGTTAAGAGCTGGAGAGGAAGAGGTTTGTTTGAATATCTGCAGTTATCTCCAAGAATAAGGCAAAGTGGGAGGAGAATCCAAAGGTCTCCATCTCCACCAAACAGAACTCTCTCAACTCCTCCACCTGGTAGGCCTTTCATTCAATCAACAAGGGTTCTAAGGCCAATCAGAATGGCACAAAACAACCCCTATGTCAATTTCAATGGCAGCAGCCCACTTGCTCTCAATGTACAAAATCCAATCCCAGTTGCAACATTGAAGAACATTCCATACTTCACTGGAGAAAATCAGACCTCACCTGGTGATCATGTTAAGGATATTGCTAACATTTGTGCAATCCATGAGATCAATGAGATGCAAGTTCTTTGTCAAACTCATCGGCATCTTCATTCAAAGGGAAAGCTTTGCAATGGTTCAGGAGTCTTGCCTCAGGTTCTATTCAAAATTGGAATCAGCTATGTATAGCCCTCCATGAGCAGTTTGGGGAAAAGGGAGACAACTTGTCCCTTTTGGAGCAGCTGACAACTATCAAAAGAGCTCCTAATGAGCAACTGACTGATTTTAATTTCAGATTTCAAAGGACTTGGGAGAGAATTCCAGTGGCAGTCAGGCCAATAGTAGAAGGTGCTTTTCTTTATTACCTTAAAGCTTTAAATTCTGATATTTCTATGTTAATTCAGTCCATGGGAGGCACAACTATCCCCATTGCTTATAGCATTGCCATTAGAGCTGAAAATTGTTTGATTCAAGCTGGCAAGCTGGCTCCTAGGCCTCCAATGCCATTATTTCCAAGTTTAGAGAGCCCAAGTACTAGCCAAGTGCCTAATTTAGCTTCTATTCCCACTCCTAGAAATCAAAATTCAAGTGAAGCTTCCACTTCATCTTCTAGTGCCTCAAATGAACTTCAAGAAGTCATGAAGCAATTGCAAAATCTAGGTAATGAGCTGGTTACACTCAAAAGGCAGCAAGCTCAAGGTTTTAGACCTTCCTTCCAGCCTCAAGCTCAGCCTAACAGGCAGCCATATCAACCTCATAGACCACCCAATCCAGCTACAAATCTAAATCAAGCAAGGCCTCCTGCCAACAGACCATTTCAGCCCTATAATCCAAATGCTATATCTGCCTCTAAGGCATTGGTGCCAACACAAAACAACATTGCTCAGGAGTATGATTGGTGTTTTCCATGTAATGAACCTCACAACCAATCTATGTGTTTCAACGGTGCCTTGAATCAAGCATTAATGGTGACAACTACTGGTGTGGAGGGTGAGGGCAGTCAAGGAAACAACCAACAACAAGAAACATTCCAGCAGCAATCAGCTCCAAATGACACCACACTTGTGAACTGGCAGGCAGAGGATTTTTGTGGCATAAATCAAATAGTCTCTCAAGGTGTTGCAGCCAACACAAGGTCAAAAAGAAGGAATTTGGGTGAAGAACAACCATTAGCTCCAACCAATCCACAACCTTTTATGGCTCCACAAATGGTTGGCAAACAAAATCTAGTTGTAAATGCACAAGGGCAGCCAAGAATAGCTCCTAGACCAACTCAAATACCAGTTGTTGCTACCCACATGCAAGGGATGAATATGCAAACCAAGGGACAACAAAGAGATCCTTCATCACCATTTAGTATCATTGATCAGATGAAGAAGACAAATGTAAATATATCAATGTGGGAATCCCTATCTATCCCAGGCCAGAGAGATTTGCTACAAGCTGCCATGAAGGACTGGCCAACTTCAAATCAGCAAGTCCAAATGCAAGAGAAAGTGCTCACAAATGCTGCCCAGCCTGAAGGGAATCATGGAGGACAGCAAGGTAAAATGTTGAAGCCCCCTCCTTTTTATGTCTCATTAATCATTGGAAACCAATTGGTGCACAATTGCATGATTGATTCCGGGGCAAGTAGCTCAGTGATGCCCAAGAAAATAGTTGATCAGCTAGGACTTCAATATGAAACCATATCCAAAGGAGTAGTGCAGTTGGATGGGACAGCAGTAACAATAGTTGGGGTGATTAGAAACTTGAGTCTTACCTTGCATGCATGTCCAATTTTTTGTTTTACAATATGTATCAGTTATAGACCTTCCACCACTCTTTACCCTATGTTTGTTAAGAGATTTCACAGCCAAGATTGGAGGATATTTGTCTCATTGATTGGTCACACATGCTTTGTTGAGCGAGGTATGGAACCAAAGCTACAATCAGGTCTGAACCTATTGCAAACTTCCACATTGAGCCCTACACTCCAAGTCAGATCAATGCTAACTGTTCGACATTTGATCAAGAAGATCACCCAAGCACTGATGAAGCTGACACCAAGGTTGGAAGCATCCCAGATCTAACTCTTGATGAATGGGCAAACAAGGTACATGCTTTTGATCCTTATCAAGAAGTAGAAGAATTTGAGCTATGGGTTTATTGCATACATCAAGAAGATAATCCCATTCCTAGCATCACCAAGCTAAACCACAAGGATGACAATGAGGTATGGCAGCTATTTTTTGATGGATCAAGAAGTAGACAAGGTGCAGGAGGTGGAGCTATGCTTATTTCACCTCAAGGAGTAAAGTACTATTCAGCTTTTAGATTTCAGTTTGCATGCTCCAATAACACTGCTGAATATGAAGCCTTGGTGCAAGGGATGCATTGGGCAATAAAGAGAGGAATAAAGAACTTGCAAGTCTTCGGTGACAGTGAGTTGATTGTCAACCAGGTCAAGGGCAGCATGCTGTCAAGAATGATCTACTCAAGTGCTACAAGAACAGGGTGTGGGACCTCATTGAAGATTTTGAGGGTTTTGGCATCAAATCAATTCCTAGGAAAGAGAACCAAGCTGCTGATAGGCTTGCAGCAGTTGGGGCAGCCTTTGACGTTGTGGAGAGCATTCAAAAAGATAAGGTACAACCAAACATCCATGTGATTGTGAGGCCTTCAGTGCCGGATAACAATGTAAGTTGGCAAGTGTTTGAGAATGACCAAAAAATCATCCATTTCTTACAAGAAGAAGCTGAGTTCTCAGCTAAAAATTAGGAAAAATTGGAACAGCAGTATGGTGACCAAGTGGTACAGCTGAGAACTAACAAGCTGCCCAAGGGACTTATCACTTTGGAGTCCATTTTCAATCCCAATGATCAGTTTAGGAAAGAGAAAGCAAACATTCAGGTCAAGAGAGAAGATTCAGTATCCATCTTGGTGGAAGAGAACAAACCATTGCAAATTGGAAAGATGACAACTGAACAAGAAAGGTACGAGTTCATACAGCTGTGTCAAGAGTTCCCTGATGTGTTTTCTTGGAGCTATGAAGATTTGAAAGGTTTCAATCCCAAGTTAGCTCAGCACACCATTGAGTTGGACCCAAATACTAAGCCCATCAGGCAGAAACAAAGGCCAGTCAATCCACACATGGAACCTCTCATGAGGAAGGAATTGAACAAGTTGATTGAGTCAAGAATCATATTCCCAATCAAGCATTCTAGTTGGGTTGCCAACTTAGTTCCAGTCAGAAAGAAGAGTGGAGAGATCAGATTGTGTGTTGACTTCAGAGACTTGAATAGAGCATCTCTCAAGGACCATTACCCACTCCCTTCTATGGAGCAAATTTTGCAAGTTGTGGCTGGCTCCGAGAGGTTTTCACTACTTGATGGCTACTCGGGCTACAATCAGATTATGGTGAAGGAAGAAGATCAGTTCAAGACAGCCTTCACAACCAAATGGGGAACTTATGCATACAGGAAAATGCCATTTGGGCTGTCCAACGCTGGAGCTACCTTCCAAAGAGCAATGGACATGGCGTTCAAAGGTTTGATTAACAACGTGGTGCTGATATACCTTGATGATATCACTGTTTTTTCAAAGAATGCAGTAGACCACCTCTCTCATTTGAGACAAGTCTTCCAAAGGTGCAGGAGATTTGGAGTGTCTTTGAATCCTAAGAAGTGTATCTTCCTAGCACATGAAGGAAAGCTCCTTGGCCATATTGTCTTAGCATTGATCCGAGAAGAAGATTAGCACTACCATTGATCCGAGAGAGGGTTGAAGCCATATTGTCCCAGACTTTGCAGCCCTTGTCAAACCTATCACCAAAATGTTAAAGAAAAGCATGGATTTCAAGTGGATAGCAGAAGGCAAAGAGAGTTTTGAAGCAATCAAAGAAGCCATCTCCCAAGCACCAACTCTCATCAACTCGGATTTCTCCAAGGATTTCATCCTCTATGCATTTGGAGGTAATGATACTATTTTTTCCATTTTGGTACAGCAGAACAAGGACAATGATGAGCATCCAATTGCTTTCTTCAGCCAAAGCCTAGATGACTATGAGGTGAGATATTCTTTTATTGAGAAGCATGTACTTGCAGTAATCAGAAGCTTGAAGAAATTCAAGCATCTAGTCTCAAACAACAAGGTTCAGTTGTTGGTCTCTCATGCGGGAGTAAAGGACTTCCTCCTCAACAAGGATTTGAATGAGAAAAGGGTAGGTTGGATCACTCGTGTCATGGAGTATGACATTGAGATCAAGGTCACCAAGTTGGTAAGAGGAAAAGGATTGTGTGAGCAGCTGATTCTGGGCAAACAAAAAGGAGTATGCAATAAAGAAGAGGTTGTTTTGATAGTTCAAGATAACCATGTGCAAGGTAGCACTCAAGAAGAGGATAATGCTGTCCCCACTCCTTGCTGGACCCAAGGTATAATGCATTTCCTAAGCACAGGCCTATGCCCTCCGAGAGATGAACAAAACCCAAAGAAGACACTTGATTGCAGGCTGTCCCATATGCCATAGTGGATGGTGTTTTGTTCAAGAAAGATGTGAATGGAGTGCTGTTGAGATGCATTAGCACAAATCAGATTCATAGGGTGTTGGAAGAGTTCCATGGTGGACCAGCTGGTGGTCATTTTACACCAAGAGTGATAGCTCTAAAAATCATGAAGGCTGGTTATTATTGGCCCAAGATTTTCAATGATTGCTTTGCGTGGATCAAAAGGTGCAAGAATTGTGCATTCTTCACAGGTAAAGAGAGGCTTGCTGCCCTTCCATTGCATCTAATTTCAGTTGACCAGCCATTCATGCAATGGGGTTTGGACTTCATTGGATTCATTAATCCCAATTCAAGCCAAGGGCATAAGTGGATTTTGACAGCCATAGACTACTTCACCAAGTGGACTGAAGCAGTAGCACTCAAGGAAGCAAATGAGTCTAGCATCTTAGACTTCTATGAGGGGATAGTAACCAGATTTGGCATACCTACTACAATAATCTCAGATAATGCATTAGCATTCATTGGATCCAAGGTGATTGAGTGGGATGTCAAGAACGGGATCTACCTAAGTACTTCATCAAACTACTACCCTCAGGGTAATGGCCAGGCTGAATCTACAAACAAGAACTTGTTGAGGATCATTAGGAGGACTCTTGATGAGAATCAGAGGTCTTGGCATACCAAACTGAAATCAGCCTTATGGGCTGATAGGATAACTCCCAAGAGATCCATAGGTAACTCTCCATTCAAGCTTGTTTATGGAAGAGAGGAAATCTTGCCCATGTCACTTGAGTTGCCAACATTGGAACTCATGAAGCAGTTAGAGTTGCTAGAGTTTGGGCCCATGGAGGTGAGATATGCAGAGTTGATGGAGCTCCAAGAGATCAGAGATCAGGCATCCCAAGCAATGGAGAAGGATCAAGCTTTGATCAAGAAGACCTTTGATAGGAAGGCCAAGAGTAGATCTTTCCAAGTTGGAGATCTAGTGTTAAAATGGGATGCAGATAGAGCAAAACTAGGAAGGCATTCAAAATTTGATGCCATTTGGAGTGGCCCATACATGGTCACAAAGTGTAAGGACAACAATGCCTTCCAATTGTCTTCATTAGATGGTGAAGAACTACAGATTCCAGTCAATGGAATCTATCTAAAGCATTGCTACTAGAGGGAAATTCTCCACCTTGTAAATATTAGCTTAGGTTTTCATTCCTCCAAGTGCTTGTGCACATTGTTTTGTTGTAGGTTGTTTTGCTTTCCCTAAGTGCTTTGGCACTTACTTGTTGTTCCTGGGAATGTGTTTGCAGGCCTTGCTCCATCAGGTGATTTTCCATGTTCCTCTTTGCAACGTTCTAGTCAGTTGGGGTATTAAACAGAGAATCAAGTGACTCCATGCCCAATGGATTGCTTCAGGAAACTGGTAACTTCATCCAGCAGGCAGATGACCCCTCTGAGTCGCCAAAATTGTTATCCCAAATGTGCCCCCTGCTCATTTTGTGGCTAACTCCTTTACATCTTTCCTTCTCTTGTGCCTCAGTTAGAATATTTTTTTTCTAGGCACTCAAAACCTTCTAGAAATGGCACCATTGGATAGAGCTCTCTCTCAGCTTTCCAGAAAGGTAAAGTTTTCCTCCTAACTCCTCATATTTTTCAAGTTATGGCTCGGTGGAGTTTTTGTGGGAAATTTTCCCTTAGGAGGCCCGTGGCCAATAGGAAGCCACCACGTGGCACTTGGAGTGGCGGAGCGTGGGGAAAATTTGAAATTTTTTCTAAAGACCAAATGGGTAAAAATTCAAACTTTTTGCCCGCCGATCCGATTTTGGCCTGTTTTTGCCCTAAATTTTCAAATCACCATATCTTTCGATCCAGAGCTCAGATTTTCACGTTCTTTATATCAATGGAAAGCTGGTGAAATTATCTACATGATTTTGGGGTCAATTTTCAATTTTTGTTCAGTTTGGAGAGATAAAATCAAGAAATGTCTCTGACACGTGGTAATGGCCAGAAATGACGTTTCAACAACCAGTTTTAATTTAAAATGGGTCGCATTCTTCTTCAGCATGGCCAAAAATGTCAGGGCATGGGTCTATAAGGATGCCCATGCTATTTTAATGCATTTTCATTCAACGGGAATGGCTCCCACGTTTTTACATGTTTTTCTCTCTGGCTCGACCCATGCGTTGTAAAAGCGGATTTGGCTCATTTTTGTTGTTGAACATTTTTTTGGGACAACAAGCTTCTTATTTCACCTTCAACAAGTGATTTTTGCAAGTATCATACCTTCTTCATGATTGTAACAGGTTTCTACCTCTTTGATGTTGCAAATGCAAGGATTTTGACAGTGAAAAATGATAGTGCAGACTCTGTGATCAATTTTCAGTCCTTTGTTTGTATTGTCTTGCTTCATTTCAGACCTCTAATTACATCTTATCAGCCTATGTATGATGTTTCATGTTGCATTTTATGAAATTGTGTCAATTTTCATGAACAAGAAGTGTTCACCACTCCTTTGGTGTATCACCTATTAGTTTAGTTTCAATTTTTGCACTTTCTATCTCTGTCTCCTTGGAATTTAGAGTAGGATTAGGATTCAAACCTCTGCAATTGTGCAAATAACAGATCTGATCAGAGGAGTTTGAGGAACCAGCCTCTAATCTGGAGATTCCTCTCTCATTTTACAAGTCCCACACTTGGAGAGAGGTTTCAATGTTGTGCAATCACACTGGATGCCTGAAACATCAACTTAGAAACCTGATTTGCATCCAAGGGTGTTGCTGATTTGTAACAACAATAACACTTCACACACTTTCTTATCTTTTCACACCTCTCTATTGTTAATACCTAAATTTTAATGGTATAATAAACATATATAAAAATATATTCTTAGGCCTATGAAGTCAAAACACAATTTTTCCCTCCTTTCTAAAAACATCGGTTTCGGTCGAGATGTAGAATTGCATCTTGAACCTATTAAACAATTGTGGACTGTCATGTTTTGAACTAATTATTTCAATTCCATCACATTATCATGAAAAAATATCACCTTGGTCATATTTTCATGACATAATAACCTTTTAAAACATATATTAGTAAGTAAATCATACCTCATTTAAGGACTCAACACTTTAAGAACTCTTCATACAAAAGTAAGCACTAAAATATCTCAAAGCTTCCTAAACTATGAAACAACTCATGCAAATCTAGTAGGGTAGCATCCTATACTAGTATGAAGTGTCCTCCTAGGTCTATGTGTCTCCATAGTTATCCTACAAGAATTTTTACCCTTCCCAAGTATTTGAGAAAGTTTGAAACTCAAACATTGCTAGAGCAATATTGTTAAGTTTAATTGCACTATGATAGATATCACATGCTAGGAGAATGACATATAGTTTGAGCCCTCTTCAGAGTAGTGATGACATTGATAGTGTAGAAGGGTTCCCACAACCTACCTAACTTCATTTTGTAGGAAGTCCTTCTTGTACTATAAGGGTTTGAGGGTTGAGAAGATTTAACAGAGCCATTCTGAAGGTGAGAAAATAATATTGACACACAACAACATAAATTTCCAAGAAGGTGAATCACTTAAGAAGTTGTAGACACATATTCCAATTAGGTAGAAGATCATATATAAGGATCATGACTATACGAACATTATAAACTGATCTATATGGTTTTGACCAGTGCTCGATTTAGATTATACTTTCATTAACAAAGAACTTCCATTTCTAACACTCGGACCACCTATATTCTTCTATATACATATAGAATCAGCTAAGTGAACTCTTTCCCTTTTTTTTATAATGTCTATATTAATAGTCACTTTGAAATGCATTATGATGATTTATGAAATTAATGTTAGAAGTTAATTAAATCAAAATATACACATGTGACACCATTTCATTATTTTTTGTGTATGTTAATTAAACATTCTTAAATTAGTAAAATGGAATGAAAGATTCACCCTAAAAGGTGAAATCATTTTGTGAACCTGGCCCTCTTTAACTAAACATCGTATCCATAACCCTAGTGGCAATAGGATTTCATCGACTTTCAAGCCTAATTTGTTTACAACAACATTGTGCCTTATTGCTTTGTAGGTTTTCTCTTCTATTTTGTTTGGGTCTTGTGCTTCATTAAGCTGATTCTCGGGATCCTTACCAATACCTATATATATTTTCCACATCTTCTAATTCCCATCCCACTCTTTCTCACCCCTATGTTCAAGTCCATGATGATCAATTTGATAATACTTTTTTGACTATTAAAACAGATCACACATAAGGTGATGGTTCTAATACTAACTTTGACCACCATATACAAGACCTTCCTAAGGATGAGGTATAACATTTACAACATTTATTGCATGAACATCCTGAAAACATTGATATTATTATATATTTTGTAAGAGATCAACTCAAGCATGCATATATGGAAACATATACTATACCCACATCTATTGTTTCTACCTCCTTGGGGGCACTTAACATTCCTATGTGAATTTTTTTATGCCTATTCCTATAGCCACTATTTCTACTACACCCACTATCTATCATAATAATGGCTCACATGCATCTTCATCTAACACACATGATCTTGAATCCCTTGTTTATTCTTTGCAAGAAAAAATTTACAATTGCAAAAAAGATGTCTCTCAAAATTCTAATGCTATAGACTCTTCTCAAATATTTCATAATCCACTTGCACTTGAAGTTGTATCATATTCTTTTCCTATTGGTTTTGTTCCACCTAAGATTCCTATCTATGATGGCTAGAGTGATCACTAAGAACATCTTATATCATTCCATGTTTTTTATTTTTAATAGACATCTAATGATATATTGCTTACTAAGATATTCCCTAGGAGTTTAAAGTACTTTTCCTTGAAATGGTTTTATGATATCACCACATATATAGTGCTCTCTTTTACCACATTGGAAAATCAAATTTAGCACAATTTTCTATCAACACTAGGGATAAGATATCTTATGAAAAATACATAAACTCAAACAATTATATGATTAGCATTAAAATGATTATTTCTTACATTATAGAACACTTTGCTTACTAATATGAAAAACATCTTAGCTAAAAGTGATTTATAATACCTTTTTGTTTAAATTTTTCTTCCTCCATTACAAGAATCAATCATGTTCAATATTTTGAATATCTATGTCATACATGGAAAGAGTGTGAAGCTAAGATTTTACACATGAATGAGATAAAGTATATTGGTATCAACTCTAATACATTAAATGCCAAGTTCCAAAGAAAATCTAATTTTGAAGGAAAATCCAATGACCACGAGGTTATTTTTAAATACATTGTCAATGTTATTTATAAAACTACTACGCTACAATTAAAACTTATAAGATGATAATTTTCATGGTTATCTTGTCCTCCACACATTATTTTAAACTAATTACTTATGTGCAATCTTATGGATCTCCCTTCCCCATTTGAGGTTGATATGAGCAAGCCTCAAAGTAAGAGATTCGATGCTAATAATTATTATGATTATCATAGATGTATTGGTCACTCTACAAATAGATGTCTTAAGTTATGACACATCATTCATGATCTTATTGACTCTAATGCAATTGAATGAGATGATCCCACATAATCTTCTAAGCCTACCAATAAAAAATCTAAATTAAAAATCTTCAATGATCCACTTCCGAAGAATAATAAGGAAAATATACTTTATAAGTTCATAACATTCATCATGCAGTTCCACCATTGCCTTCTTATGATCATCTAATTGATGCTATGATTGAAACTATTAATCACACATCCTCTTCTACACTGATCATTTCTTTTGATGATTCTGATATAGATGACTCACTTATCTCTAACACATTATCTATTCTAGTCTCTATTCATTAGATTCCTATTCAGGGTGTCTTGGTTATTCCACATATAAAACATAGTGTTTTTGCATGGTTATCTCTTTTAAGATTCTTGCACTTGATTCTAATCCACATTTTTGACACATTACACTACCAATCATAGTTGTATCTATCACTACACAAACTTCATTTTTGGTTGCTAAATCTATCACTATTAGAGTATTACTTTGATGTATCCCTTGTCTATATTCTCTAAGGGATGTTCCATCTATAGTTCATCAATGTGTCAATTATGTCTTCACTATTCAAGGTATTCCTTTTAGGGATTTCTCTCCTAGTGTGCCTAGTTATTCTCAAGTTTAGTTCCATATTCTTAGTGCATCTAAGGATATGTCTATTGTTTCACATAATACTTAACATAGTTATAGGTCTCATGATAGGCCTTTAGTTACATATGTTATATCACATAATTCTAGGGCATCTAGGTCTCCTCCTAGGCCTTCCTTTGTGCATATTATCTCTAACGGTTCACACTGCTTGTCACACAATTTCACATAGATATTATAGCTTTACAACTCATGTTACCATTTCTCATAGGTCTTCTAGGAGTTATCATTCTTCTAGTCTACCCCACAAGTATATAAAACATCACACTCCTCAAGTGCTCTACTATTTTTAGTTCTCCTCATAGCCTTTTTGGCACACATCATTACCATGGTTCCGCTTGCACTTAAGTCACATTTTGTGAAAAATTTAAGGATTGAAACTCCATCATATTTGGTAATTGTTTCACCTCCTTGCAGGTTATTCTTGGGATAAGTTTCATGTTATCCCCCTCGTTTCCCGATGAAACACTCCATTTATAGGTTCAACTTGATTGTTGACGGATTAGTTCCACAACAAACCTCACTTTTCACATATAGATTTGGGGCAACATGTTTCCCATATTTACTTGCATACTCTATATTAACAATGAAATATTTTTGAAATACAATTTCTTTAAATATTTACAAAAATACAACATAATCGATAAATAAATAAATAAATGAGAAGCTATATGTAATAGAATGTTTAAGATAAACAAAAAAATGAAAATCACATACAAAATATTTATCCTAGGAAACCCTTTCAAGAAAAAACCTAACGCAGATAAATTCTCTCTTATTGCATTGAATTAACCATTTACAATAAACTAATGTACTTCAAAGTTCTGCTCTACCCTCTTTGCATGACAACCTATATGTAAACATATCAAAAGGAAACCATCAAATTAGTTTTATATTATAATAGGTACCAAAACCAAGGGATAAAAACAACATATAACATTTCCCCATAAGCCATGGGTTATGACACCACCCATATACATGTATAGATAAAAAATGTCATATCTATACTCTTAGGAAAATAGGGATCCCAAAAATTTTCTCTGGGGCTATCCCTAGACCCCTACTAATGCTCATGGAAGACATGTACAATACTTCTAAGTATACAATATGTACAATATATAAAATATTCTAACATTCTCCCACTGGGAAAATTTTCAAAAGTGGGATACATTGCCATATAGTCACCAACTCGTAGTAGCCAAGCCCATCGATTTTCTGCACCAAGAAAATTTCTCAGCACTCATAACCCTTGTTAAAGAGTCAACAACATTATCCTCTACGTCCATCTTAATTAGTAGTGTCTTCTTATCCTCCATCATTTCTCTTATAAAATGGTATTGGACATCAATATGTTTTTTTCTTGAATAGTACTTAGGGTTATTTTTAGAAAAATTACACTTTGATTGTCACAATCGATCCTTAAAACATTTTTACTAAACCCAACATTAGAGATCAGTTCTAAAGCCAAACCACTTCTTACTTTCATGAGTAGCTGCCATGTACTTATCCTCTATGGTGGATATCGCAACACTTTATTAACATTTACTCATCCAACTTTCCACTCCACCGAATAGGTTGAACATATACCCACCGGGTAGACTGCGCATATTCAAGTCTCCTCCCTAGTCTAAATCCAAAAACCATGTAGATTGAATGTTTTATTATTTATAGGTTTACCCTGATATCAAATTGCATAGTTATATGTCCCATATAGGTACTGAATATTCTCTTCACCATAATGCAATGTTCCTTTTCATGTATTTGACATGAATATGATCATTACCCTCACTTTGCATGTGTAATATCAGGTCTAGTACAAACCATTGCATACATCAAAATACCAAGTGCACTAGCATATAGCACTTGATGTATTTCATTAACTTCTTCGATTTTAGGACATTTTTCGAAAATAAATTTTGACCAACAGGAAAAGGAATATTAAAATTTTTACTTTCATGCATTTGAAATCTTTGCAATATCATCTCAAGATACTTTATTTGGTTTAACACTAGTTTCCTATTTACACAATCTCTTTTTATTTCCATGCCCAAAATAAATTTTGTAGCACCAAGATCCTTCATATCAAATTGAGATGAAAGTCAAAAGTTAACTCTAATGACTATTTAATTACTATTACCAATTAATAACATGTCATCTAAATACAATACAATGATAACATAATCTTCTCCTTCTAATTTAAAATAAACACATGAATCAAATTTACTTCTTTCAATACCAAGTCTCAAAAACATACCTGTCAAATTTATAGTTCGACACTATTGGTGATTGCTTCAAGCCATATAATGAAATTTTCTACCTACACACCAAATGTTCCTTTCCTTTAATATGAAAGGTTTATGAGATTTCCACAAGCTCACCATGTAAAAACATTGTCTTAACATCCATTTGCTCTATTTCTATATTGAAAGCAACATAAATATAGAATGTAACTTAGCAATAGGAGAACAAATCTAACCAAGTCCCTCCACCCGAGAGAATCCATTTTCTAGAAGGCAAGATTTATACTTCTCTATTTTCCAAACTACATTACACTTCTTAAAAACCCATTTAAAACCAGCTTGTTTTCTTCTAGGAGGTAATTTCACAAAGTCACGTGTATTATTATTATATAAGGACTCCATTTATTTCTCCATATAATTTTTCCAATACTTACTTTATTTTGATCCAAAATCCTCCTTCATAGTCTTGAGCTCATCTTCAGTAACAAACAAAACTGATAAAATAGAAGAAAATGGAAATCATGAGGATAATACCTCTTATGTACCCTTATCATCCGATCCGATCTTCTTAAGATAGGAGTTTTTGGTTCAACATATTCTGGTTCCTCATCTACTTCATTTGAATCATCCTCTTGTAAATCTCTTTATGGTTCATCTTTTGAATTCACATCAAATTTAGACATCAATTCACCTTCCTTAATAACATGATTTTCCTCTGGTTTTTGTTTCCTTATCTAGAATCTCCTTAAACTCTCTAAATATTACATTACGGCTAAAAATAGCCTTTTGTGTTTCTATATTCCATAGCTTGTATCCTTTTACACCATTAGAGTATCCAATAAATATACAATTAGCATATTTATTATCTAACTTGATTTTTTTCTCTTTTGGAATATACATATAAGCAATACAACCAAATACATGTAAATGTCAAATAGAGGGCACATTACCGATTCATGCTTCTTGTGGAGTTTTTTTCTTCAAATGCATATGTCAGTGATCTATTTATCAAATAACATGTAGTTTCCACTACTTCTTCCTAGATTTTTCTCATTCCAAATCAAAGGTGTCATTGAGCATACTCCTACACTTATCCATCAATGTTCTGTTCATCCTTTATGAAACCTAATTCTTTTGTGGCGTATATGGATTTTTCTTCTACCTTTATATTCCACACTCTTTGATTTTTTTCTTAAAGGTATTAGAGAAATATTCCCCACCATTGTCAGTTCTCAAAACTTTTATTTTCCTTTTTGTCTGATTTTCTACAAGAGCCTTAAACTCTTTGAATTTATTGAAAACCTCATAATTATTCCGAATAAAATATACCCTGGTTTTTCTTGAAAAATCATATGTAAAACTAACATAAAACATGGTTTTTCCTAGTGATGAAAATTTTACAGTGTCTAAACACATCAATATGTATTAAATGTATAACTCCTTCTACACTTGTAGCATTACTAGGAAACATTAATCTAGTTTTCTTTCTAAACAAACAATGCTCAAAATTTAAAGGACACTCAAATTACTTCAACCATACCTTTTACTTTTAAAGTATGAAGTCCTTTCTCTCCAATGTGTCCCATCCTTTACTTCATAACATCATCTTCATTTCAATAAATGTAGGAGTTAGATATGAATCTTTCTTATCCTCTGAAACCGCTGAGCTATTACACTCATCAATAACAATACTTTCCTCAAGCTTAAATATTGTTCCCGTATAGATGCAAATTATTAA
The DNA here is from genome assembly GCA_018340775.1 of Taxus wallichiana var. yunnanensis. Classification (NCBI taxonomy): domain Eukaryota; kingdom Viridiplantae; phylum Streptophyta; class Pinopsida; order Cupressales; family Taxaceae; genus Taxus; species Taxus wallichiana. The sequence goes on from CM031244.1 coordinate 19,258,190, forward strand.
TACCATTATACCATGAACTATATTGTAACTATTTTTACTAAATTCCACCTACACACTCGCATCATTCATCTTACTTACAAATATTAGGTTTCTGGTCAAACTTGGAATGTGTAGAACACCTGGAAGGGTTTTAATCCTTGCATCTTTAAACCTCAGATTGAATTTCCTATGACCTATGATATTTCATGTTGATTTTTCTCCCAGAAACACATCACCTCTATTGTAATTTTCATATTCACAAAACCAATCCTCTGTATGGATTCATATGAAAAGAGACACCTAATTCAATCAACCATGCACCATCACATGCATGTGAGCTAGAAGCTACCAAGAAAAAATATCCCGAGTCTTCATTAGAAGGTATTATTTATGAAGATCCAACATCTTCAAATGACTTACCTTGTTATGCCTTCTTAGATATAGTCTTTCTTGAAATGCCTCATTTTACCACAGTTCCAACATTTCCTCTTATCTTTGATTTATTTCTAAACTTTGACTGTCCTTACCTCTTCTTACTTTTCTCTTGGGTATGAACTTTGAAATACAAGGCATCCTTGGATTGATAATCCTCAATGGATTTTGCCTCATTTATTCTAATAGTAAGGCCACAACTACATCCTCAACTAATAATTTTTAATAGTATTAATAAAAGACATAACTAGATTATCCCAAAATTCAAGTAAAAAACACAACAAAGTAATACATTTATCCTCTTCTTCCATATTAATATCAATAAAAATTAACTGACTTACCATAGTATTAAATATGTTCAGATGTTCTACAACAGAGTCTCCATCATTCATTTTCAATGAATATAACTTCTTTTAGAGAAATAGTTTGTTCACCAAAGACTTTGTTTGATACAGAGTCCCCAAATTCTCCCATAACGCTTGAGCGTATTTCTCATTTGACACATTCAAAAAAATTGAATCTGAAAGACACAATCTAATTGAAATCCTTGCCTTCCTATCAATATTTTCCTAGTCATGTACATTCATACACGCAGACATGACTCCAGACACAAAAATCCACTGATCTATATCCATAAGAAGATATTCTATCTTGAGCTTCCATAACTCAAAATGTTGGCCATAAATTTTTTGATCTCGATCCTTGCACTTCCCATGATTTTCTTCTACTTGAAAAAATCACTCATTGACCTCCCACTCAAAATTTTTATCACATGTTTTAGAAACACTAACTCTTCACATAAAAGCTAATACCAAATGAAGAGAATCGATCCAATAAATAAATAAACGAGAAGCTATAATTAACAATATTTTAAAGATAAATATAGAAACAAAAGATGACATACATAAGATTCATCCTAAGAAACCCTTTTCGAACAAACCCAACGTAGTAACTTATCTCTCTTATTACATTAACTTAACCATTTACAATATAATAATGTACTTCCAAGTTCTTCTCTACCCTACTACATGTCCAACTATATGTAAGCACATTAATAAGAAACCATCAAAGTGGTTTTACAATATAATGGGTACTAAAACCATAGGCTAACAAAACAACCCATAACGGTTCCCCATAAGTCATGGGTTATGACACCACCCATATACACATATAGATTAAAAAATCACATATCTATACTCCCGAGAAAATAGGGATCCCAATTTTTTTCTCGGGGCCATCCCCCAAACCCGCGATCGGGGGCTGTTGGCCCCCAAACCCCTAGTCGGGGATAGCCTTGGACCCCCAATAACACTTGTGAAAGAGGTTTACAATACTCCTAGGTATACAATATGTAAAATATATAACATATTCTAACATGTTTGATATGTTTTTACTTGTCTTTACATTTTATGCACTTGTTCACTACTAACACATGGTTTTCTATTATTGTTATTACTATTTTGTTGCATTAACATTGTTATGGTTATCATGTTTCTTATTTTTTCTCTTAATTTGTGCCATGGTTTCTATCACTAACACGTATAGTTTCTTATTGGTGGCCACCACATCAACTTTTCGAGAGGTTATCTACAGGCTCACAACTTCTCATACATAAGTATACATATTTTATTTTGATTTGTGTGCTCAAATCATTCATGACACACATATAATAAGAGGGGGACATCTGGGGTTTGTTCTACATTTCCATTAGACACATGCATTTTTTGGGCATAAACATATATCGAGATAGGTAGAAATACCGAGAATTGGACTTAGATACAATAATTCTATAAAATATTCATATGGTTAGAAATGTACAACCTAGTTAGAATTTGTAAAAATGGTTATGATGCTAATATATAGTTTTTCCCAAGGGAATTTTCTCTAGATATTTTAACAGTCTCGGGTTTCATCACCGATACAAAATTTTCATATGGTTTTATATTTCGATTGAATCTATTTGGTCTAGATTCAGGGGGCATGAAGTATCTTATTCTCTCTTTCTCCATTGTACTCAATTTCATATTAAGTTTTAGACACATTGGAGGTATGGGTATCCTTTCTCTACTCACATATCATCATTCAATAAGTTCTAATCAATTTCTATTCAGTTGTGTGGTACATGGGAAGAGTATAGGGGCACTTATTTCTCTTTTCTACGGTGTGTCCTAATTTACAAAATTGGTCTTATATCCATCTATAAAGGCATGCTCTATGGGTTATCAAAGGTATGGAAGGGGATAAGTTCTTCATATGTATAATTTTCTATCATACCACACTTAAGGAGAAGATATTAGAGTTTGTGAATGAATTTTAAACACAATTTTCTTGATTTATGGGGTGCTTTGGATCATCATATTTTTATTTCTTCTCTTTGGCATTCATGTGTTGGGTTAGTCAACCTAAGGCATCAACCTATCATTTGAAAAAATTAGTGATTGATCACCCCTAATTATTTATTTGAGTTATAAAAATTCATAATCCTCATGGCACAAGAATGGGAGCACAAAGTCCCTCCACAAAGTAAACATGTGTATTCCTTCTATGTTTTGTATCTCTTTTGGCATTTCTTGTTACACATTTCTTTATAATTTCATTATAGTTAAATTTACTATCTTGGGAATTGAATACACTCTATGTTTTAGGTTTAATTTTGAAGCATGTAAACACCAAAAAAATGGGATACTCATATTTGTCAATCTATCATTTGAAATAATTGATCTTGACATTACACACTTGCATAGAGAAATGTACTCTCATCACTATTGCTTAACACACCACGATAGTACTTCATGCACTTGGTTATCTTCACACACCATCTCTATTATTATTTTCTAAAGTTTAATTACATAAAATACATATATAAACATCCATGCTTAGGCCCATGAAATCAAAACACACTTTTACCCTCCTTTCCAAAAATATCGGTTTCGCCGAGATGTAGAATTACATATTGACCATATTGTACGGTTTTGGAATGACATGTTTTGAACTAATTATTTCAATTACATCACATTATTATGAACAAATATCACCTTTGTTGGCCTTTCTTGACATAATAACCTTTAGAAGCACATATAAACAAGTAACTAAATCATAATTCATTTAAGGACCCAACCCTTTATGAACTCCACATGTAAAAGTAAGCACTAAAGGAGCTCAAAGCTCCATAAAATATGAAATAATGCATATAAATATATTATAGTAGCACCCTATAGTGGTATAAAGTCTCCTCCTAAGTCCAGGAGTCTCCATCTTTATCCTACAAGAAAGAAATATGACCCTTCCCAAATATTTGAATAAGTGTGCAACTCAAGCAAAGCACCGTTAAAGCACTATTGTCATGTTTAGTTACACTATAATAGATATCACATGCTAAGAGAATGAAATACGATTTGATATCTCTTTGGAGTAGTGGAAATGTTGGTAATGCACATGGGTGCCAAAACCAACCTAATTTCTTTTCGCAACAACTCCTTGTACTAAAAGGATTTGATGGTTTGAGAAGAGTTTACAAAGCCATTCTTAAGGTGAGTGAAGAAGACAAACACAAAACCACATACATTTCCAAGAAGGTGAATCACTTAGGAATTTGTAAACCTAGATTCCAATTAGGTCCAAGACCATACAGAAGGGTCAGGACCATACAAAGATTATAGACTGATTTCTATGGTTTTGACTAGGCTCAATTTCAGGTTATAGTTTCATTAATGAAGCACTTCTAGTTCTAGATATTCCTATTCCAACACTCGGACCACCTAGATTTTTCTAAATACATGTAGAATCAACTAAGTGCACTCTTTCCCTTTTGTTTTGATAGTTTCTAGATTAATAGTCACTTTGAAAATCATTATTATGATTTGTGTAATTAATGTTGGAAGTTAATTAAATAAGAATATTCACATATAACAATATTTCATTATTTTTGTGTGTGTTTTAATTAAAAATTATTAAATCACTAAAAATGAATGAATTATTCAACCTTAAAAGTGAAATCAAGGAGATAATGAGGGAAAACAAAGGTGTAAGTGCCATACTTGGAGGTAGAATATAATAAAAAATGTATTGAACCTCACAATAGAAGTGAAGAAAAAGATATTGCTATCCATTTTTACCCCCTGCTAAAAATGGACAACTTGAGAAAAATGGACTTGGGGGCACTTTACTACAAATTTTTCTAAGTCCCTATGCTTGGAAGTGTTTTTACCATTTTTATCCTACTTAACCCCATCAAAATCTAATTTTCATGATTCCAATATGAAGAGGAGGTCGAGAGATTTCCAGAAATTCCAAGATCTCAAAAAATGGAGCATTTGGTCAAAGTTATGGCCCATTACTGCTTTCCTTTATAAAGTGGTGAATTGGAATTGCTTTACTTATTTTAGGTAAAAACAATAAAGTAAAGTGAAATCACCACTTAACAAAGGAAATGGAAAATAGAGTAAAGTGGTGAATTGGAACTGCTTTACTTATTTTAAGTAAAAGTAGTAAAGTAAAGTGAAATCACCACTTAAAAAAGAAATGAAAAATAGAGTAAAGTGGTGAATTTGAACTACTTTACTTATTTTAATTAAAAGTAGTAAAGTAAAGTGAAATCACCACTTAACAAAGGAATGGAGAAAAGTAGTAAAGCAAGTTGAGATCACCACAATACAAAGGAATGGAAAATTAGAGTAATGTGGAAAAGTGAAACTACTTTACTTCCCCAAACATATAAAATAATAAAGTAAAGTGAAATCACCACAATACAAAGGAATGGAGAAAAATAGTAAAGCAGGTTGAAATCACCGCAGAACTAGAAGGTAAAACGTAGTAAAACACTTTATAGTAAATGAAAAAGAGAAGAAAATGAGAAGTAAAGCAATACAAAAAAGAAAAAATACTTTAATTCTCTTGTAAAAAACAAGAAAAGTAAAGTAGTTGGAAATGAGTGATGACAGGGGCAATAGTTGGGGGTCAGATCACCGCAATGAATAGTTGGGCAATAGTTGACGAACTTCAAACGGCCATAAATTTTTCCCGAGCTCTGTTTCACACGTTATTGGACTTTTAAGAAAGGTATAAAAGCCCTCTACACACCAGTATCTTCAAATTTCAAATTTGGTAGAGACAAATTGTAAAAAAATATCATTACTTCTGCTGTGCTCAAATGCATAGTTACAGTCAGCCATCGCCATTAATGAGTTATGGATGCCAATTCCTTCTTTTACAAGTAAAGGTACACAAGAGATGAGATTCACAAGTCACCCATGATGCCTTCACATCAGGAATTGAGTTTGGAGTGCCAATCAAGGCATGCATTTAGGTCACACATATTCTCTCTCCTCTCTTCCAAATTGCTATAAATTGTAAAGGGGATGCATTATAAAGGTTGTTGGCATTATTTATCCCCATGATCCCCCTTCCTCTCAGATCTGGGGCTTCAATCCTTCCTTCTAGACATTGTAATGGAATTTTCTTACCTCCTCTTGCTAAAGTGATGTACTTGTGCATCTTTATGGAGTAATGTAAATGGTTTTTTGTGATTCAACTTATCAATCCTTTGCATTATTTGTGTTGCTTTCACTTTCCTCTCATCATGCTTACAGGATATGTGCATATTCTTGTGTCATTGTAGGATTTAGTTATTTTGTACTTACTTGGGATGGTGAATTTCATGTGATTTGGTTTGTGGTGCATGCCCACCCTCTCCAGGTTCAATCTTCTCCATCGGCAAGCTGGGAAGATTGAATAAGAACTCCTTTTCTTGGTATCACCACTTCTAGTGTAGGTTTTATTTCATACAACCTCTCTCCCCTGTCTCCTTGGAATTTTAGAATAGGTGTATTTAGTTGATTTTATTACATTAGGAGTAGTTGTGGTAGGTAGGATTAGGATAGGAGCTAGCCTTCTCCAGAGAGTTATCTCAAGCCCACAAGTCCCGTAGCTTGAGGTATATCTCCATGTTACCAAATTAAACCGAATGCCCCATTCACATGCAATAAAGATACAAAAGTGATCCACGAAGGAATAAGAGAAGATTCGGTGACACGAGGTACACAGAGAAATTATAAGAAATGTGTAAGAGTGAAGACTTGATGGAGAGTCAACGACACAACGAGACATATTATGTAGAGGATGCATAAGTAGTGCATAAAAGAAGAGAGAAGGTTTATATAGAAATATATTGGAGAAAAGGGATTGAAATTTATTATTTAGTAGATGTTTTTATGCATGTAGAGTGAAGTGAAATTACAGTCAAATTTCTTAGAGCACGGTGAGGAGAAGGCCAATTCTATAGAAATGAGTACATAGAGAATTTAATGAAGGATAAGGGTCAAAAAAGAGTTGTGAGGAGTGTGAAAACTATGGCCAAGTGTAAAAAAAAACCAAGGTAGAGTCATGGGAGGAGAGACAAAAAAATTCCACACCATGTGTAAGACTAAGGTCAAGTGTTACCTAGTGGTGGTTTATAATGGGAACACCGAATATATCATTGTGGAGGAGATGGTGAAAAATTTGGTATTTGTGTAGATAAGGCACCCAAACCAATATAGAGTGGCCTAGTTAGTGGAATGTCAAGAGGGAATCGTACGTGAGCAATCCGAGGTAGAGATGAAGATTGTGATATTCATTGATTGAGTGATGTTAGACATCCTACCAATGGAAACATGTCATTCCCTTTTCGGATTCCATGAAAATATGACAAATAAATGATATACGGTGGAAAATAAAGTATGATGAATGTGTGTAAGGATGAGAAGACATTCCATCTATCCCTATTGAGAGAAGGTTCATAATACAAAAGTCACATGGTAGTTCATAAATGAGAAGAAGGAAAAAATGTATAGGACACCAACAAGGTGGTGAACAATAGAAATTGGAGAAGTTTGGATCAAGGTTTGAGAAAAGAGTGAAGGGATAAGATAGAATAATATGGGAGTGCATGAAGAAGAATACATGGAAATAAAAGAGATTTAAGAAAGTGCGGTTAAGTATTATGGAAGTGCATGCATACATTATGTAGGAAAATAGGGGAAGATGAAGAGAAGGAAAAATTCACGAAGAGTAAGATAACATCAAGGAGAGTCACTTAATGTCACGACTAGAGGCCATCAAAAGAGAATGGTGAAGAGTGTGTAAAGTACCATCAAAGGGATACAATGAGTGTATAAATAATGATTGCATAAATGGATAAAATCCAAGCAATAGATTGGAAGAATATGCACGAGAAGGTGTGTGTGGCAGTGGGAGCACCATTACAAAGGAATTTGAGAGAAGAAATGAAGTTTCCTAAAGGAAACAGTAGTAGAAAATCCTTACAATAAATTGATAAAGTGTGCATGGAGAAAAGTGCACCAAGGAAGAGGGAGATTGGTAGAGATATCAATGGGGAGAATGTTGAGAAGTGTATAGAAGAAGAAGAGTTCAAGGAAGAACTATGCAAAGTAAGAAAATTTTCCTTACCAATAACCAAGGAGGATCTTGAAATATTTCACGGTGAAAAAGGCACACTTGAGAAGGGATGCATAGATAGGGAAAGGCATGCCAAAAGTGTAGATATGCTACACAAGTATGTGTAAGTTTCCTTGTAGTTAGTAAATAAATAATGGGAGCACTTAAAGAGGCTCAAAATTTCGACATAATGAATAAGGCACAATATAAGAGAATAAGGAGAATTAAAGTGGTCAAGAGAAATTTACACAACAATAGGGAGAAGAGATGTGGCTCAAGCCACTTTGAAGTAGACATTGTCTTGTGTAGAAGTAAGAGTGCCACCAAAATTCAAAGTGTGGTCTAACATAGGAAAAGAGGAGAAGGAGAGAATGTACATGTGAGGATACATCAGGAAAGGAGAATAAGTTTAGATAAATAAATAATGTAAAGAAGAGTGTGTAAGGAAATAGATGTGCAATAGAGAGAAGCACCACGAAAATAAGGGAAAAGGTAGAGAAAAAGAATAAGAGATGGATGGTCCAGTAATGGGTATAAATCCATAAGTGAACAAGGAAATACATGTGAAATGGAAAGGAGGTGTGTGAGGAGAAGTACAACATGTACGTGCACAAAGGAAGGATGTGCATAGAGAAGAGGTCACAATAAGAAGGTGACACTATAGTAGAGAAGGAAGTGTGAAAGAATAGAGTGCATAATGGAAGCTTGTGAAAGGAAGAAGGTTGTAAAAGGAGATCTTATGGAAGAAATGTTGTGTGCAAATAAGATACACACAAAGAGAAGTCATGGTTAGAAGGAAACATGAGAACAAGAGAAGAAGAAAAGGAGGAGAGAAGTGCACATAAGGAAAAAAACAAAGAAATGAAGGACAAAGATGAAGTGGGCAATGGAGAAATAAATCCCTAAAGGCTTTAGGTAGAGGTGGAAAAATATTAGAAAGAGAAGAATTGAAAAGGAGGAAGTAAAGGTGAGAGGAAACTCACAAAGTAGAAGGCTCAATAAATAATCCTTAAGAGGAGGAGGATGGTTCAAGGAAAGTAGATATTTGTGAAGGAGAAGAGTGGGAAGAGAATTATAAAGGATTTAAAAGAGATATCCATTTTAAGGAGGATCTCGGGAGGTGGCGAGTTAAAGCTCGAAAAAAGTGTTAAATAGTTCAGAAAAATCGCATGAAGGTGACAAGGGACTGGAAGATACGTTGGAAGAAGTGCTGATGTGAGGAAAAATTTTAGCGGATGAAGGAAAAATAACTATTTTCCTCAATAGTTCAAAGGATGTTTCTACCACTCACTTGGTCTACTTGAGGAAGACCTTAAGTTTAAGTACCTCTAGTGTTTGATGTAGGAGCATCCAAGTTCTAGGGGAATCTTGCATAACTTTAGCTAATTTTGGGTGTGTGCAAGGTTCGATAACACATAAGAAAGGAAGGTAAGTGTAGATGAATAAAGTGGAAATTGCGGAAAAGTGCAAAAGTAATTTGTGCAGTAGTTATCAACATGGAGTACAATGCTTATATGATGAGAGAGAGATCATAAGTAGTGAGCATAAGGGCTTGAAAAGTACAATAGATGTAGAGGAATACTCCATGGTAGTGCACATAGGGTTTTAGTATTAGTAGAGTTTTAAATTGAATTATAAAATAGATGCATGTAGATATTACGAGGAGTTATGAACAATGGTAGAGAGTGCATAAAGGGTACGTGAGGATATAATAATGATTGCACAATACATGAGGTTGTGGAAGAAACACAATTTTTTTGTGGAGAAGTCCTATAAACCCAGGGGACAATTCATAAAAGGAGTTAAAGGTGATACTCAAGCATATATGTGTATACAAGAAGAATACAAAGGCATAACAGTATGAGTGCGAAAGTAGTTATTTGAAAAATGTATAGTTGGTAGAAAATAAAAGTATGTCAAAAGATGTCTCATGTGGATATTGATAAAATTCAATGATCGAGAGGATCCCAATAACTAGATGACATAGAACAAGAAAAATCACTCAAATAAAAATTTAAAACTAAGTGGGAAAGATAGGAAGCATCTATAAGAAGCCATCCCACCCAAGGTAAATTAAAATTAGGGGAGAGAAAGGGAGTCAAAAACTATAAAAGGAGATCAGTTCACTATTTTGGGGTTGTTGAATTCTAGTAAATATTTTGAGAGCTAAGGACAGGCAGAGAAGAGGTTATGGAATGTGCATGTGCGAGTGTAAAATCCAATTGAGAGTGGCTAACTATCTATCGACCATTATAGTTGAGTAGAGAGTGTAACTAGACTTAGGTTAGGTCCTTATGGAGTATGCTAAAATATTTTCAATCTCCATGTAAATGATTGTAAGATCTTTTAGAGAGAAATTGCATGTAGATCTCATTAAGGACATTGAAGAAATTGATGAAACATAAATAGTTTTCATCTTGTTGCGTGACTCTGTGGTGTGGGAAGTACCTTTCCATCATCAATGTGCCATTAGATCCTTCCCCTGTCTCCATACACATGCCATACCTACCACTCCATCTATCTCTACTAGTGTATCATTTGTCCTCTCTCCACTTCCACCCTCCCTATCCGATAGAACACCCCATACCTCTACCTCACCACCCCCTCACCACCATCCTTCTATAACCACTTTACCTTACATCACCGGATCCACACTAAAGTATCATCATCCTATGTCCCTAATATATTTGGCTCCTCCTCATCATACTATATATCACTATTATCTCATGGTTCTATAATCTTCGAGGTCATCCCTTTTGTTAAATTCCTCGGTGCATACACCTCTCACCATGTATAAAAATATTGTGTCATCCTCACATCATCCCCAACATCAAGCTCTATTTCAAGGTCATCCTCATCCCATGTGGCAACATATAATAGAATTGGCTGACCGTCCCAACTCTATTGTGAATATATGAAAGGCTTTGGAGGTACTCCTATCGTAGCCAAAATTGTCTCAACACACGACCATACTAGAATAAATTGGTCTATCATTCCCGTCATCTAATCACCCAACTAGGCCTCCATACCCTTAGTATCTATGTTGCATCCTACTAATAAAATACAAACCTAACTACCTCCCTAAATGGCCTTTGTGATCATGCTAAACTTAAGCAAAGAAATTTAAACCTAAACTAACACCAAGTAGTTTAGAGCTAAGCTAATAAATTCATCAATGAACCATCATGATCAAATCTTATGAGAATGCATAAGGAAATCTACATGAAATTAATCATCTAAACTACAAGCATTATTACTATGTTAATGATTTCTAAATAAATTGAACCTATGAAGATTACAAGCAATCAAAATTGTGTTGTTACTTCATTGATGGTGAAGAGATCTCAATAAAATGGCTACAAGGCCATGTTTATATCTTCTCTTACTAACCAAGCTTGAAGAAATGGATGCAAATGGGGATGCAAGCTATTCCAACAATGGAGTAAGGCTCTAAGATCATATGTTTTATATGAGATACTATTCAAAGTATGGTGTAAGGTGTGAAGGTAGGAGCTTGGTCCTTTTTATAGCTTTCTATTTGGAGAGAAGCTTGCAACTTGGTGCATGTGGGACAAAGCCCAAAGTAGAAATACAAAGGATAAGCTTGTTAATAAGAATTAACAAAGGATGTGCAACTCATGGGAGTTGGAAATGGTATTAATTAATCAAATAAGACTAATTAATAGGCTAGAATAAGCTTTTTAGGCTATTTGAAGTGATTGGGGTGATTTTGAATGGTTGGAAGAGGATTTTTAACCAATAAAAGGGTTTATTGATTAAATACAAGGGTAAATAGGCTTAATTGGCTAATAATAGCTAATTGTTTGATTTGAAGAGGATTATAACTAACAGAGTGTCGTTAATTGGCATCCAGAATGTGATAGGAGATGGTTAATTAATGAAGTGTCGTTAATTGACCAAAATAGAGGGAGACATTAGTCAATTAGCAAAAAAACACTAATTATAATGGAAATGGTAGAAGTAGAGGATAATTGGTACCACTTTAGCATTAAAATCATGGAAGCAGATTTTAAGTGTCTACAACCTTTGTATGATATCAGTCTAATCTAAAATAACTATTATATACCAATAGTGCTCCATCATGCCCTCATATGGTTGTGGTTTAGTAAACATGAATAATTTCATAAACCAGACTGCAATGTCTAAGACATTGTATAACCAAAAATACAATTTGGTACAACATCTTCACAACTTAAAAAAATTTAATCCAGAAAAACATAACAAACCAAACAATAATGTTTAATAATAGTATAAAAAACATAAAAAAATTAATCACATATTAACTAACTACCTAAGGTAAAGTTAAATACCTATGTAATATGAAAAATTGCCTTTACCAAAAAGTTTTACCTTACATTCCCTCCTTAATTTAGCTTCATCTCAAGTGAATAGGAGACATCTCAAATTTATCACATGCAAGTGACTTAGTGAAAATATATGCATCTTGTTTAGATGTTGGGAAAAATTGAAGCTGAATTTTGTTTCGTAAAACATACTCTCGGATGAAATGTACTTGTACCTTGATGTGCTTCATCCTCTCGTGAAACACTGGATTGTGAACAAGTTTTAGAAAACCTTCATTATAGACATACAAGATGGTATACTTCTCCTATCATATAGTCCAAGCCCCTCAAGTATATGGCATATCCATGTCACTTCATAGACAACTCCACCTGCAGATGAAATTTGGATACTATGAAAGATCAAGAAACAAATTTTTATTTCTTTCTTCCCCATGATATTAGATTAGATCCCAAAAATAATAAAAAATCCAAAAGTGGATTTCTTGTCATCAATTTTACCTACATGATCTGATTCCGAATATCCTATCAAGAAGAAATGATCATTCTTCCTATACTCTAGGACAAAATCCATAGTACCCTTGATGTATTGTAAGATCCACCTTATTATTTTCTAGTGACAAAATTTGGGTTCCTATATGAACCATGAAACTCTCGAGACTCCCGATCATCCTGTCGATAGAGAGTTGTATTTACTGTGGTGATGGATATGTATGAGACAACTGAAGTCTTGTCTCCATAGGTGTGGAAATGGGAATACAGTCCATCATTTAAAACTTCTCAAGCATAGTCTTGGCATATTTCAATTGAGAAACAAATATATGATTCTATTTCTTCCGTAATTCTAAGCCAAGACAATATTGTATCATCCTAATCTATCATGTCAAACAATTGATTAAGATCTTTCTTCATTGCATAAATCATCTTCATTGTTTTTCTAATGATGACTAGATCATCAACATAGACAAAAACAATTACAAAATCCTCCATTTGGATCATAAGGATTACTCTAGAATCCATGGTAAATGATATTCTCATCAATTTCGATATACCATGCACAGGAGCCTATTTGAGATCATATAAAGATTTGATAAGTCAACATACCTTTTCTTCTTTTCTAGGTATGAAAAAACCTTTGGGTTAAGTCATGTATACCTCTTCCTAGAAGTCTCCATTGATAAAGGAAATTTTCATGTCCATCTGATGATATTTCTATCTAAATTGTGTAGCTACAACAAAGATCATATTAATCATCTTTATCTTAGTTGTGGGAGAAAAAGTATCCTCGTAGTCAATACCTTCCTTCCGAGAATTCCCATTTTATACTACTATCACTTTGTATTTGTAAATGGTCCCATCTACTTTTTATTTGTTTTGAAAATCCATCTACATCCAATGGGATTCTTTCTTGGTGGAAGATTGATAAGCTTCCATGTGTTATTTTTCATCACAAAATGATATTCTTTATCCATGATATCTTTCCAAGGTTTGGACCGTAGGGATTATTTAACTATAGAGGGATCAAAAAATTCAACATTATTGTTTGGTTTGTTATGCTTTATGAATTACATTTTGTTTGGTTGTGAAGCTATTATACCAACTTGTATTTTAGGTTGTCTGATGTCTATAAACATTGCATCCTAGTTTATTATAATTATTCAAGTTTCTTGAATAACATTTGGTATCAAATCTCAATGGTCCCGATCTTATTGATGATGATTGAAGGTTGCGAAAGGATTAATGATTATTGTTGCATGTATAAAATGAGGAGGAGCCACAAATTACCCTATCCTCTTGAAAACCCTTACCTCTATTTCCTCATCAGCGTGTTCATTACAAAAAGTTGTAGTGTCCTTCTTAGCGATCACGGAGGTGTTACAAGGATTTGATTTAAAAAAAAAAAAAGGATCCAGGCATATATGGTCACCTAGGCATCACTCTAGCTAGATATAGTCAAAGGAAGAGCTACATCAGTTTGGAGGATACCTTAATAATACAACCCATTAATTTGCATTTATTTTCATTCTTACCTTGCATCATAGCATCGGGAGATAAATTCATCTAGGTGATATATAAACATATCCTTATATTAACTCATTACTTTTGAGATGGATACAATTCATGGTTCAATCTAGATTTGGTGGGATCTTCATGTGTAAAGGATATCAATGTTCTACCATAAACATCTATGAGCCATGCAAAGCCAATATTGATATTGAAATTCAAAACAGAATACAAAAAATTAAAAAATGAACAATGGTGATTTTGGTGTCATCTACCACACATCAAAAACAACGTTCCACATTCCATCCTAAAGAAAACATGTGGCCAAAGATAAACAAAATCATAAAGAGAAGTAGAGGTCCAACAATTTGGGAATGTGTTTTGCATCATCTAAAGCAAACACAACCAAAAAGGAAATTGTAAGGTATCCTGTGTGCTCCCATGACAACGAATCTAAACCTTTAATCGGAGAGAAGGCACAAATATCATCCTAAATACACAAAGCAACGGATTATCTGAATCCTTTCGAAATAACATTCACAAGTATTAGCTATTTGAAAAATTAGTCAAACTAAACAATAATGTTTAATAATAATATAACTGAAAGATTTGACGGATCGTGACGAAAACTGTGCACCACAATGAAGTTGCACTCAAGTTGAATCACAATGGCTCCAACGTAATCACAAGGAAGAATCGATCAACAACTGAATAACTTGCATAACAGAATAAAGCTTGCTCATAAGAAAAAGACAACGGAGTGTCTTGGCATGCTCATAAATGAATAGTAAAAGGGTACATATAGGGTGCTTGAGTAACCCTAGTGCATGACTCAAGAGTAAAACCTAAACCTAACCCATGTGAGACGACCCTCTAATATGTGAGAAGGACACATAGGATAACTCACACCAACACCCCCCTTCATTGAAGCTAGGGTAGTTGCTATGATGAGTTAGACAAAAAGAGAAGACACTCCTAAACAACTAAGAAAGATGTGTCAATGGGGTTTGGCAACTTAAGGCCTGATAAGGTGCCCATGAACAAAAAAATCTTCCTAGAAGAAGAAGAAATGGGTCTCGGCAAAAATCCTGATGAGGTACCCATGTACAAAGGGGCAATCTCTCGGAAAGATGAAAAAGAGAGAAGAAGAGGGAGATGAGATGGATGCAGAAGATGCCATGGATGGATCTGAACTCTGCAACTCTAAGAATTCTCCCAGAAGAATATCGAAGATGAGATCCTCTACCTCTAGACTGAAGAAGAGCCATCTGCACCATACTATGTGTCTACCCTTAGGAAGGACACAAAAGATGTGCTGTAAATATGCCCACTCCATGAAGGAAACTGAAGGCAGTAACATGAAGAACTCTGAGTCTGGTCCACAAAAGTGTGACATAGGTCTAGCAAGTGAGTGTGAAGGAGCCGAGGGTAATGTCACGAGTGCAGAATTGTCAGAGTATGAAGGGTGAACACCTGTAGAAAGGATTTCCAACTGATGTGAAGGCAATATAACATCCCACATGACAGAAAATGGATTAAAAAACAAGGGTGAATTAATGAAAGTCTTGAAAAGTGGAAGTGGAAAGAGTCCTAGAAGGGGCACTCCCAACAATGGAGATGATGAACTCCTTTGAAATACCTGTAGATGGATGAAGAACCTGTAGTACATCACAAGTGTACTGTATAGGAGACTGCTCAATATCTGATGAGATGTGGGATGTGTCAATACTCTCTGGAATAGTGAGAGAAGGAGGAGAAGAGTCCTCTGTAGTACTCTCAACATCAGAACTGGGTGCACAATCCTCATCATCAGAAGTAGAACCAAGTGAGTCGAAGAGGTGAAGAAAGAGTGGGGTCCAATGAAATCTGAGTGAGTATGTCTCATATCCAAAGTATCTCCAACTAAATCTCCAACACTTTGCAAAGTTTTCCTAGCCCAAAGAGGACTAGGAGAATCAAGCTCAGAGTAAGAAGATTCTTCACTCGAGTGAGAAGGGACATAGTCCTCATCATCACTACTATCAGAATTGGAAGACTCAAAAGTCTGAGAGTCATGAAGAGGAGCACGCTCAACAACATCATCATCTGAGGAGTCAGAGTTTGAATCAGAGAGCTGAAGAACCTCAGTAGGTAGAGAAGTAGAAGTCGAATAGGACTTAACACTTCTCTTAATATCAAGCACAAAAGTGGGTGTTGAATCAGAAGTAAAGTGGGAAAAGGTATACAACCGTGAACGGTGATCTACCTTTCCCTCAGCCACTATAGTGTCATCGTTAAGCTCTCGAATAATCACCGAGTTGGGACCAAATTCCACTCGCATTCCTTCACCAAGGTGAGTAATTTGGTAAAATGATAGGAGATTGGTAGAGAGATCAAGAACACTCAACACTTGGTTGAATGTTCCCCCATCTATCTCTACTGATCCACTACCAGAAACCAACAATTTTGTGTTATCACCCAACGTGATTTGGACATATCACAAGGTTCGATGTTAGATAACTCAATATGTGAAGAAGCCATGTGGTGCAAGGCACCAGAATCTATAATCCACATCAATGAAGGAGCAACTCAAGCTAAGAGGGCCTTTCCTTTCTTCTTATCAAATTTAGAACCTTTTTTAATGGAAGACTCAACCTTCGGAGCATTTTGTTTTATGGATTCAGGAACACTTATTTTATCCTTCTCAAGTAAATGAGATAAGTGATCAATCTGTTTCCAAAAATAGTGGTGCTCGTCATGACTAGACTTCTTACAATAGGAACACAAATACCTGTCTTTCTGTGCTCTAGGCTCAGAAGTTGAAGTGTTTGTGTTAATTTTAGTTTTGGTCTTGGTTTCTTTCTTAGGTTGATCCTTTTTCTCTATCTCATTATCAGTCTTCTTTTCCTTACTAGTACTTGCTACAAGGGCATGTGACTTGGACTTGAGAGACCCCATTTGAATGAGTTTGTCCTGTTCTCAAATGATTTGGGATGAAAAATCAGTCAAAGGAGGGCATATTCCAATCCTTTCCCAAGGTAGATTTTGTAGCGTAAAAATTTGACACAAAGATAGAATATTCAGGACCTAACTTAGAGAGAATCGACAAGATCAATTGAGAATCTTTCTTCTCTACTTGAAATTCCTTTAACAATGATCTAGTGTGGACAAACTTCGAGAAGAATGCTTGTAGGTTTTCAAAATCACTAGGATTTAACCCTAGTAGTTCATTTTCCAACTCATGCACTCTCATGTCATCATGTTGTCCAAACATTTCATCTAACGTTGTCCATGCAGACTTAGGTGTTTCAGACGACTCAATGTGGAAGAGCAAGTCGGAGAAATAGACATGCAAAGAAGACCTAAAGCTTCATCACTGCGGTTTAACCACTTATATTTTTCAGGTTCGTCATCTGGTTCAGTCTCAATTCCCATGGTGATGCGGAATAACCATTTACCCTTTAGTTTCATTATTATTTTTGATCTCCATTAAAAATAGTTGAATGGCGTAAGCAAAGGAATTGAAAGTGCATCCATAGTGAAGAGAGAAAGAAGAAATGCAGAAAAGAAACACAACCACCTAGGACAATATGACAACCCCTTGCTTTCGACACTTTATAGTTTAGTGCGTTGATTACAATCGGGTCCGTGTGCGCGGTTGAAAACAATTGGTAACTCATCTTGTAGTCAGCATAATAACACACAAGAGAGGAGACCACAACAATGTTTCATGGAGCACAACAAAAAAAAGGACACCGTAAACAAGCACAAAACAAGAAACAAGGAAGGAGGTGAAGTAAATTCTGGTTGTGAGAAAAAATATCTCACGTCACAATGAAAACCCCCTTGTTGTATATTGTGGTGGGCGACGCACTAGTCGCAAGTAATAATAAGGATTAAAAATACAAGGTTGTGAACTCGAAGGAGTTCGATATCTTTAGAATGCTTAAAAAAACACCCATAAGGGTAATAAGTGCTCAAAGTGTCACTGCACACTTGAGCACACGATTAATAAAAAAATGACAATAACACATTAAAATTTACCGTTTGGAAACGTCTGATTTAGCTAATTTTAAAGTAATTAGGACTTTAAAGAAAATGATAAATAAACATTAATTAAAAGATGATTTTTAAATATTTGACCGAATCGTAAATATGATAACGTAATTAATACAAATGAAATCTAATTAATTACGAATAACTTCTAATTAAGATCTAGTGAAAAAATAAATCCTAATTAAATATTTAAATACTTTCCTTTGTAAAAGAAATCAAATTTAAATGGGTTCACACTACAATTTAAAAAATTTGGTTAAGATCAATTAAATTTAAATGAAACTAATTTCTATTAATATCTATTTAATAGAAAAGATTTGAAAGAAAAGCTTACCGTTATTAAAAAAATTAATAAACTTACCAAAAAAAATCTTAACAACTTTACCAATGTGGAAATTTCGAGTCGGTGGGAGAAAAAAGCAAGATCTCGGCCGAGAATCACGTGTTGAAGCCCGAGTATGGTGGGCAGTGAGCGGGAGAAGGGCACACACTGGGAGTGGGATAGAATACGTAGGGAGAGTTACTCCAGTGCTCGGTGCAGTTAGGACAACATGGAGCGGGAGCGGGGCCAAGGGAGAAGAACCAAAGGTAAGCCAAAGGTCAGCCGAGGGTAAGAATACGAGCAGGAAAAAAATGCACTCTCACATAGGAAAAAAATGCCCTCTTAGCCACAATAAAAATGTGAGAATGGCTCGGTGCAGAGCCGAACAAGAAGAATGGAGGTCGGTGAAGATTAAGCTTAGCCGCGGTGGCTCGGTGCAGAGCCAAACACAAGGAAACTTAGCCATGGTGGGATAACACCACACTTCACCAAAAATGGCTCAGGTTTGAAGATTAAGCTCGGTTTGCAAGACAGGAGCTCGGTGAGGGGCTGGTAAAACTAGCATGCAACCACAAATGAAAATAGAACCTGTACTACAAAACCACCATGCAAACACAAAGAAGAGACCAAAGAAAAAAACAGAGATAAAAAAATTCACTTCCAGTTTAATAAAATGATTAAAAAACTAGAGAAAATAACCTCTATTTTAAAAAAGATCTCCAAATTTAGCCACAACTAGATAAATGTAGCTGTAAAACCCCTAAAAGCTTCAGGAATACCTGCACATACATGAAGAACACAACAAACCGAAGCAACTTTCCAAGAACAACTTGTTAAGAGCGTTAGCAATAAATTTCTAGAATATAATGATCGAAAAACTTGCACGAGGAATAAAAAATGATACCAAGAGTAATCACAATTCAAAACAAACGAGTGCATGTTTACCCGATCTACTGCTCGATATCATGAAAGAGTTGACGGATTGTATCGAAACTGTGCACCACAATGAAGTTGCACTCAAGTTGAATCACAATGGCTCCAATATAATCACAAGGAAGAATTGATCAACTGAATAACTTGCATAACGAATAAATCTTGCTCATAAGAAAAATACAACGAAGTGTTTTGGCATGCTCATAAATGAATAGTAAAAGGGTACATATAGGATACCTTGAGTAACCCTTTTGCATGACTCAATAGAAAACCCTAAAACTAACCCATGTGAGATGACCCTCCAATATGTGAGGAGGACACATAGGATAACTCACACCAAGACCCCTAGTGCATAATACACATGTAAACTCTTTCATGGTATCACAAACAGCACGACGACTTTCCGTCACACCAAAAGCTCAAACTAATGGTGGAGAGGGATCTCATCATGTTAATCAATTTCTATGCCAATACCCTCCCACATGATGGAGCCGGCTATACACCCAATCAGGCCCAACAACATTAGGAGGAAGTGACACTGGGAATTTCCCGAGAGGTCACCCATCTCGGCACTACTCCGGGGCTAGCGCACTTAACTTCCCAGTATCGAGATGCACAACTTGCCATCACACCAAAAGCTCAAACTAATGGTGGAGAGGGATCTCATTGTGTTAAAAATTTGCTATGCTAATACCCTCCCGCACAATGGAGCCGGGTATACACCCAATCAGACCCAACAACATTAGGAGCGGTGACATCGGGAATTTCCTCTAGATGGAATATATTCATATTGTTGTCCCACCTATCCATTAGTGTTATCAATAAGCATCTATTCAATTGTACCTTATAAATTCATGTAATATAAAATATTCCCACCCTTGAATCAGATCCATATTTGGTTGAGTCATCTCATGATGTAGTTGTTAAAAAAATATAAAATTTGTGTCATACTATCACAAAAAGAAGCCCTTACATCCATTAAAATATAAATTTTAACTAGTCCCCTAATCCATAAATTCATCCTTAAAAATTTCACTAATGATGGTTATATCCTAATCACATCCTGGTCATAACAAGGTTACGACATTGTTGTGGGTCATTCGCAACAACCTCAAATACCATCAAAAGTGTGAAAAACTTACAAAAATGAAAAAATGTTGAAAAATAATCCTACCTATGACTGTAATACCTCTACCTCATAATTAATATTGCATATTGTAAGTCCATGTATCACCTCCCTATACTCTCTCCATCCTCAACGTGTCATAATGGGCCCGTCTACCACTCTCGAAAACCTTATCTTTTCGGTACATTCAGGTTTAAACACGGTCGGTTTACATACACCGGGAGAGTGTTTACCACATTGCACATGTAGAAAGTGAAGTATGGGTCATGTAAAGTTGATTGAGTGGTCACATATTGAAACCTTTTACAATTTATTGTGTGGAATGTACCATAAATTTACTTTCAACCACCACTCTTAGCCCTCTATATGCCTTGCATGTGCAACCATGTTGTACCCTAGTCACTGTCCAGTCATACCTATGACTTATCCTTACTCCACCCAATAGAAACTATAACTTAACTCCACCCTCCTTGGAAATTATACTACACTCTATTCATGTACCACTCTTCTCACTAACCATTATACTCGCAACTAGCTTTACACCATTTTGCACCGATATCCCTAACACCGCCCCACTTCCCTCATGTGTCACTTTCATGATCCACCTACTCCCATTACACCACCCAAACCTCTTCTTCTACTCAGCAACAACTATAATCAAGGTAAATTTACCCTCCCGATATCGTTGACCAAATTCTCTTCCACTCCACCATATTCCTCACCTTCACCTCTCTCGTGTCTCCTTCACACCACCTTCTCTCCTTGTGATTGCGAACATAACCGAGGCTTCCCCAATGAATCCAACTTTACTACCTTCACCATTCCAAATCTAAGACCACCATTCTCTACCCAATTTTTCCTATAATCAAGGTGAATCATTTTCCTCTTCCCCCACTTTGTACCTCCCATAACCCATCCTCTTCTTATTCATAGCCATGGTGGGGTAAATGATACACCTTACCCATTAACTACCTATCTTTTCCACTATATCCACCCTTCCTCCTACTTCATCCCTTCTTATTACTAACATCAATTGGTTATGGGTGTAAATGAATCTTCTCACCCTCCCATATACCCTTTTCTTTCCCTATTCCCTATATAACCCTACATGTTATGCTTCCCGCTATGACCTACCTTCCAACCAATTCTACCTCCTTCCACCTCTCCCTAAACCAAAAATTGGGGTCAATTGCGGCCATGAATTTCCCCTATATCCTTTCAAAAAATAAACAAAAACTGGTCTATGCCCATACTTTTACATACTAATTGGGAATGCAATTGGCCCACTACATAAACAATAACAAATAAAATATTAAACAAAGACAAAAACTTGCCTAGTTAGTTACAACCATGACAGGGGCTAAGATCATAATTTTAACTATTGGCCATGGACATGACTAGCCACCTACTCATATAAAACACAAGAAATAAAATCAAAAGTTAGGCTTGATCATTCATGGCTGCGATTGGAATCATCCAATTTCACTACATACCCATTGCAAGTGCAACTGATCACATTAAAAACATTATATAATTAACCACATTCCGTCATGTATCACCTCCACCTTGCGCATTCTCCAACCTGCACATTTTTTTCCCTCCCTTGCATGAACTCACCCCATAATTTCCTTGGTCTACCATCATACGTGATCTACCATCTGCATTCCTTGGTCCACCCTCATGTGTTTTATGGTACATTATTTTATGCTCTCCACACTACAAATTTTACATTCTTACCTCACATAATCCACCCCATATATTTCCCATTCTGCCCTCACACATACTCCTCCCTACACACTCCCTAGAATATTCCCATGCATACTCCACCACATGTGTTTCCTAGTCTATTTTCATGCACACTCTACTCTATATGTTGCGTGCTCGATTTCACACACACGTTTCCATGCATGTTATCCATTGTATTATTGGGGTTTGTAATATTGAGTGAGAAACCACTTAATTAAAAACCCACCAAATACTAAGAACTTTGTCTTATAACTTATGTTTAAAACATAAGGTGGTGGATCCCCATACCATGTTGGAAGATGTTTAAATTCAAATTATAAGAGTGACCCATACAATGGGCCACCCACCTTATATAAAATAAGGTGATCTCATTTGATATTATTAAGAGAGATCATGATGAATGATGTGAGCTATATGCAAGTAGAAGCAACACATGTGAATGAAAAATATGTGGGCTAGTAATTTGCATTAAGAAAATGTTGTTTACAATTTGTACTACCTTTGATATGGTATAATTGTTGGGGATATGTGGAAATATTGGGAGTGTTGGGTGAAATTCAATTCTCAATAAAGATAAGTGATATTTTTCAGTGGGTTTTTACCAAAAGGTTTTTCCACTTAAATAATATGTTAAGAGTTCATTATTATGTTGTGGGCCATTTAATTTCACTATTATTCATGTAATACAAAGTTTAATTCTTTATAATTTGTTTTAAAATCATTAAATATAATCCTTGAAAAATTTAGAGTGGATATCTAATCTGTGTTTATTATTTATCCTCGATTTCCTAACATGTATATCATCCCTCTTCTTCAATCTACATTCATTCCTTTTTCATTGTAATCTTCACCATTTCTTCAATATATTAATCGCCACCTTTTTGTCTTACCAGGAAGCCAAAAATATGTCACTTAAGGGTTAATATCACATAAAACCCTTCTTGTCAATATTACATCAAGATATCTAATCGTCCATTCATTTTATTCAATTAAAAAAATAGTCTATATATCGTGAAATCAATCTAATCAATCCCTCTAAAGACTTTGGCTGAAGTGGCCCATCGATCACATTTCCAAGTATTTTTCTATCCAATGAATCACCTAAGCCCATGTGTGTGAAAACTAATTTCATAGGGTTAGATAACTCCGCCATGTATTAAAGTTTTGCAATGTATCCTTCTTAGTGCAACACACAATGCAAAAGGAGAAAATGTAAACACAAAAAAACACCTTGTGCATAAGGTCTTCTAAAATAAAAATACCAAAAACATTATAAAACCACAAAAATCCCAAAAATATAAAATAATCCCATAAAAATATGATAAAATACACCTCATCACTCATTTACTAATCCTCATCAACTCACATTTAATTTCATCTACTCCACATACCCATATATAATTTCTATGAACTATACAAAATATCTATAATACTTCTATTTACTCTAAAAATTAACACTCACCCCCTCATTCCAACCCCTTGATTCTTGGTACACTTGAGATCATATCTTAGTTTTTGCTTCTTTACTCACATATTCTGGTATTGCAGGTTTTTGGAGAGGTGAAGGAAGATATTTCAGCCCATGACACTACGAGTTTGATGAAATTCCAAAATAGGTGCCATTCGTTCCCACAATTAGTTTGCACTTTCGTGTGATTTTCGTTCAATCGTAGCTGCAAATGGCTTGCAAACTAAGATAACTATATTATTTTATTTTACATTTCACTATAATAAAATGTATCTAATCGAGGTAGATCCCCTAACCACAAAAAATAATTAACATTTTTTTAGTGTTTGCATGTAGATTTAGATCTAGATCCTCAAATTTTAGCCACTTTATTTATTGAAAGAACCTAATATTGTCCCTCACATTTTCAATGGTGTAAATTTAAGAAATTTTTTAATTTAAGTAACATGGATTTGATATTTTATACTATATCAAATAACACACTTGTAGGGTGATCCAAATCTAGGCATACAATATGAAATAACAATCCTGTAAAATAATATGAAGGTAGGAAATTAGAGTAGGGTAGAATGAAAAAGTAATGAATGGAATTATAGAGGGTTTGCATAAAGATACAAAACCCCAATAACATCAGATTTTTTTGTTGAATATCATATTGTGTGCGAGTCATGGTTTCATCAATGTCTTTGAGGATATTTGATATTTTTAGCATATTTCATGACACACTTCTAATAAGGCCTCTTCCATCCTAATGGAGATTTAAGAAAAGATCTTGAAAAATTTCATCCATAGGGGGAGGCAGGGTGGGTTAAATAGAAGAGTTATCTTTTACTAAAGGAGATAAATAAAAAAAAGGGTACCTAAATTAATCTAAAGGGTGTGTGTAGGGGTGGGTGACCTACATGATTAGGGACCAGAATAGAAGATAATATGGTGACCAAATACTTGGTTTGATGTGGAGGATAAGTTAACCTTGGAAATGATATTTCCACAATACGATGGGTGGCATTTGAATAAGAATAAACTCAATTATGGAAAAAATTAAAGGAGAAGAGGGAATAATTATACTTAAATTTTTTTAATGTTCTTCTTATAGGATTAAAAATACTTAACATATTTCCCTAGTGGCTCATGTCATGTGTATAATGGTATATGATCTTAGCAAATCTATAGTTATTATGGTAGGAGGTATAGGTAAATATATTGGGGAAGGAGAGGGAGATGAGATGGTAGGAGAGATAGATGAAGGAGATAACATGTATTTTGGTTTAGAAACCATGTCATAGGGGAATCAATAAGAAGAAATATAATTAAAGGAAACAATGGGGCTTTTGGTTTGGGTTTTGGGTCACTCGAGGTTGAGAAAAATGGAATTTATCTATATGATCCATGATGATGTTTGGATCTTTCTTTCCTCGAGAAAGGAGGAGTAGCTAGCCCCCTTTCATCAATCAAGTCATCTTCCTTGATTTCAATGAATTGGTTCTTGGAATTGGAAGGAAAGGTGAGATGGATGATGTTATCGGTGTTTTCAACAAAGGATTACAATTTTTAGAGAGAATATATGCCAAGGATAAAGTAGTGGAATTTTTTTAGTATCATAAAATGTCTACATTCTTAGCTTATGCATATCAAAACAAGAAGGGATCATAAAAACAAACATAATAATTATTGGGTGTATATATGATGATATGAAAGGATTTGATATTGATTTTACTAGGATTTGAAAAAGGTAGCTCCTAAATAGGAAAAAAGGTAGATGAGATAGTAATAGGTATTGCATTAGTAAACTTCTTGTAATAACATGACCAAAATGAAAAGGGTAAATAAATAATGATATAATCAATAAAATCAAAAATTTTGAATTTGAAGTTAATTTTATTGCTCTCTTCATCATTTGAGTTGAAGAGATTAGGTGGGATATTATTAACGGGAATCTATAGGGTAGTTAAAGAACTAATATTATTGGAAAGGGGATTATAAAGAATGTTGCTTAAAATTTTCAAATCTCTATGGATTAGTGTCACCTTGAATCTTATAGATGGAGTCTAAATAAGGGATTTTGACTCATTAATATGTGAATGAGATGCTTGTGTGAATTTGATGTGTCTATGATGGTATAAAATAATGATATAAGTGACAGTAGGTTGAATATCATCAATTTAATGCAAATGGTGTGAATCTTGAGGCATGGTAATATGTATCCAAATATAGATCATGGGTGGAATTTTCCTTCTGGTCATACCATTAAAACATACTACTGGTTAATTTTAGGTTATCAACATAATATATTAATGATTTGATGAATTCAAAACAAAATTTGTATGTTTTATAACCCTCATTGATGAGATCTTTATTAACTTTCATATTGCCAATGTTAGTAGAGATGAAGAGAGGAAGATAATTGACATGGAAGAGAAGTATTTCTACAATCATGGAGTTAATAGGAAAGTGGAGAGATAGAGTTTGATCAATGGTTGGGTAGATTTTTATAGAAATATATTATCTTTGTTAAAGTGTTCTCATCATTCAACCCATGCAAGAGGGATTAGTTCCCCAACACTAGTGGTGAGGGAATGTTCATGTTGAAGAGGGGTGTCACAAGATGATTAAAATGTTTAGTAGAAGTAAAAATGAGTTCTAAATATGTTATTTTTTGGAATATTAGGATGTACGATCATTGGATCCCATTACTTGAAGTGATTTAACAAATATGGAATGTGTGAAATCCTAATTGCAGAGTCACATGCGATAAATAAAGTAGTAAAGTACAAATCTAACTTGAGCAATAAGATATATAAATATGAAACCCTAGGTACAAGAGAGAGAGAGAGTAGAAGACTTATCAAATTTCACAATTGATCCTAAATTATACTAGACTGGAATACGATGATTAGGACGAGGAAATTATCGTAACAACACACAAAAAATTGTGGAGCTATTGGATATGTTTGGGTGGGCGCTTGGATGGGGTCGGGGCACCTAGGCACCCGTGACTACAAAAATGGTCAAAATTTGATTTTTCTTGTGTCACACCCATGTTGCTAACCTTCATTGTTGATAACATGTGTGTCACACTATGTCCCTAGAATTCATCTATAACCTACAAAATAAACGATCCCCTCGCAAAACCTAAAAACAAATCAAATCCTAAAAAGAAAAAGATGCAAATGAGGAGTCATACTAGCCTGGTAGTCACCTAACAAAGTGAACTTACATCTAAGTGTTGTAGTACATCTTAGACTCCATGTAGTTCTATTTGTGTGTGTGTGTGTAGAATAATTCCCTAAGAAGATCTTATACAAGATGCACTTGATAACAAGAAATAACTAGATGTAGAAATGTAGATATATATGTGTATGGAAAAATTAATTTCCCCCTATGCATGTATGTGGAAAAATGTAGTCCCTTGTCCCTTGAATGAGTGATAGATGAATGCCTTGATGTTATTATAATTCCTTTGGATGCAACCTTAGGTGATGATAATATATGCTTAGAGATTGGTCCCTTATTATGATCACATAGATTTTTATTTATATGATTCCCTTATTTGAATTTCATAATTGACATCTAAAAGGCTGACCCATAAGAAAAAATTATTCCCAAAAGATAAAAGAGGCCTGAAATGGGTGAGTAAGAAACAAAGAGGTTGGGGGCGTGTAGAGGAGACGAGGGTGCCTAAGCACTTGGCATTTGAGCTGGGTGCTAGTGTCCAGAATCAATAAAGATAAATCAATGAAGATCGATCAGAATTTGCGGGGTGTGTAAGACTAAAGAGGAAACAAGAAATACAAAAAAGATGCCAAAGATAGATGTCAATTACTAGTTTTCTTCCTTATGAATCATATGAATAGTAGCATGTGATTATGACCTAGAAATGTACCCAACAACGTGATTTAGTGTCTACATTTTCCCCACTTTATGTTTTTGAGTGAATAATCAATAACATAAAGTAGATAAGAGATGTATACATGATAACCATGTAGATTGATGGAAAAAGCATTCCGAGGAGACAAGAAAAAGTGTGGAGTGATAAAATGAAGCACAAAAACTAAAGAAGAGGAAGTGACCCTATGGGTGAAGTGTATGTGTTGTGTCACATTGTACCTATTGTCATTGTGGCTTGATGATGTGATTGTTACTTCTCATAAGGATAGACTCTGTAAAAAGAAGAAAAAAATAGTAGTCAAATATGTGTGTTGTACTATGTCCCTAGAATTAACCTATAACTTTTAAAACAAATGATCTCTTGCAAAATCCCGAACACATCAAATCCTAAAAAGAAAAAGATGCAAATGGGGAGTCGGACTTACCCTGATAGTAACCCAATAGAGTGAACTTACAACTAAGCATTGAAGTACATCTCGACTCCATGTAGTTCTCTCTGTGTGTGTGTGTGTGTGTGTGTAGAATCCTTCCTAGGAAGCTCTTGTGCAAGATGCACTTGATAGCAAGAAATAACTAGATGTAGTAATGTAGATAGATGTGTGTATGGAAAAATGAACTTCCCCTCCTATGCATGTATACAAAAAAATATAGTCCCTTGTCCCTTGAGTGAGTTCTAGATGAATTCATTAATGCTCTTAGAATGCCTTTGGATGCAACCTTAGGTGAGGATAATATATGCTTAGAGTTTGGTCCTTGTACGAATGAAAATCAACAAGTGACCTTCAACTAAAATCAACTCCCCAAGTTCATACCGAGGCAGCCAATGTGGATGGCTAAATGACAATGAAATGTGGTATGTAAACGAAAATTTGGGTAAATGGGATGAACAATTTATCAAGAAAAAAATGTCCTCAAATCGCAATATCGGGATCTTCTCGTCAAGTGCAAGGAAGGCCCTTCTAACTTGAACTAGTCTAATGGATGGATCTAAAAGAATAGCCAAATGGAGACTCGATCGATATCAAGCTCTGCGAAATCCTTTCAATGGGTTGTGGGATGTGTGGGAGACCAATAGGTGCTTCGTAATAATTTCTAGACAAGGTCACGGAATGAATGAATGGGAGGCGTGGTTCTACTGCTCTATGGTTGGTTAGCCACGGTGGTCCAAAATGTGAGGGCTAGATGATCTTCCTCATTTAGAATGTTTAGCTATCTAATGATATCAAGTGGAAGTGGAGATGACCTAAAGACTAATGAGTGTAATCTTGTGTCTAGGTCTATTTGGTCTTTAGTTCTTTGTGGTTGAAGGATTTGTGGATCACAACCGTAAACTCTTAGTTGTTGCGGTCCTTATATGGTCATGTATGTTTAAACTCTATTTTCGGGGTAGTCCAATATTCATAGGCTTTGTCAGTTGCGATGTTCAAAATGTTTAATTGTTCAATTTTCTCAGCGTATCATGTTGGTGTTCTAAGGATAAGAAGACAGAGTCCCGTATCTATTTCCATAATTAACTCGGGACCATTTGGTTGTGGTACCCATGGATCACTTCCATATGTGCATTCTTGTTGAGGATCGTTGATGGTCATGTATTGCAATGATCTATTTTATTTAAGCAAATAAAAACTAATCTAATTGAATTGAAACTATTCTATGTTTTTGGTATTTTCAAGATATAAATGAAATAAAACAACACAAAGCTACTACTCTAATAAAATAAATGTTTTTGAGATTTTCTAGAACTTTAGAGGAAATGAATAAATAAAAGCTTCTAATCTAATTAATAAATATAAATAGGAAAACAACCGGATGTAGTTGATTTTCTATGTAGCAATGTATCTAATCTAATTTAATTAAAAAAACCTTTTTCTAATAAGCAATTGTGGATTTGTTAAATCCTCTCCTATCTCATATACATGGAAGATTGAAAGCTTCATAATATTTTCTTCCCATGTAACTTCCCTGATAGAATCTGTGAGAATTTAAGGGAAATCAAAATATATGAAAAATTTATTATCTCTATGTTGGAAAAGAAAGATTCCTCCAGATATACTTCCCTCCAAACCCACAGGGATAGGGAAAGAATAATCTTGTTATCTTGTAAAATTGTGATTTAGGGCAATTTTGTAGGTAACCATACCAAAATTCTATTTTGGTCCCCTGAAAAGGTCTAATAACGTTTAGAATGGCCTAAAATTCCCTTCCAGAAATCAAGTTTTAAGAACTTAGCCATTTTCACCTTTTTTAAACTGGGTGCAAGAAATGTTGTGTCAACATCTAGAAATGTGCGCCCCTTTGAAAATCCTTTGGCACCCTAAATGACATGTCAACATCAGAGAAGTTGCACCCCTTTGGCGCAGGGAAGGACATGTCAACATAGTTAAACATGCGCCTAAAAAGTGTGCTAAGGCACTGAAAAAATGATGTCAACACATTAAAATATGCGCTAAGTAAATTCTTGAAGGTGCTAAAAACTTCATGTTGCCACCATAGGATACGTGCTTAAGGCACTGAAGACGTCATGTCGACACTAAAGAACATGCACCAAGGCGCATCCAAACCCATGTCGACACTTTGAAAAGTGCACCAAAGAAAGTGGGTGGGGTAATTAATGCCAATTTTTCTATATATAGGTGCTTAACACCTGTCATTTTCACGATTTGAAAATTGTGAAAAATATTCCTCTGTGCCTATCAGCTATCCCTGTCATGCCCACGTTCCACTTTTTGAGTTTGTGGACCCCAAAGTCATCCTTCGTCCTTTATTAAACCGGGTAAGTGGATTTTATCACTCTTATTGTTGTTTGTGGTTTTGTTTCTTGGTTGTTGTTAGGTTTTAGGATTGTTATAAAAGGTTAAATCTAAAAATGAATAAACTACCACTCCAAAACCATCTGAAAACCCCTTTTCCCTCCTTCCAGATCTACAAATCTGTGAAGGCTCTGCCTTGCAAGAAATCCCTCTCCTCCCTACCATTTTGTAAAACCAAAGAGAGAGAAAAGTCATGTTAAGAAGAAATCTGAGAAGTTGTAAAGGAAGTGCAGAAATCATCTTTTCCTTTGGCACACTGTCCTTTCATGTTACACTCCCCACAATCGTGCCTTGGCGCACTATCCCCGCATGTAACATATTTATAACCTACGCCCAGTATAACACTTAGCAATCTTGTAAAGGCACAGGCGCATCCCAACCAACATCAACATTTGATGTTGTGTCCCCCAAATCCACACCAAGCACTTTTATTTTAGCACATTAAGCTCCTTTGCAACACATTCCAAAATTGCGCCTTGGGTGCACTTAAAATCTATGCAACATCATCTTTTGCAGTGCCCAGTTGAAGAAAATTTCCTAAAGCACAGGGGCATGAACCTTGACATCAACATGCCATGTTGTTTGTTGCTTACCCATGCCTCGTGCCTCTCTCCTTGGCACTAAAACCTTTTGTGCAACACTCTCCAAAAGTGTGCTCTTTATAATCCTTTAGCACAGCTTTTCCCCTCTTAACCTGTGCACACCTTTTTAAATGTTGACATCACCAAAAGTGCGCCCACCTTTTAAGCCTCTACAACATGCTATGAACTTGTGCCTTGCGCCCTAAGACTTATAATTGCTCATTCTTCTTTCTGCAAGATTTTATTATGGATAACATAATGGTTGACATGGCTCTTTTGTGTTGGACCTCCTTGATTCTCCTTGCAGAACAACAATAGCCATCCTTGAGCTCACACATGTCTTCATCGAGAAAAAATCCAACCAAGTCTAAAGGTAAAGCTAAGTTGACAGAGAAAGAGATGAAGTATAAATATCAAAAAGTTAGGATTCCTGACTCATATGCAGAGAGTGATCTCAACATCAGAGACTCTGAGCTCGGGCACATTGATATGGAAGACTTCTGGGCAAGAACCAACTAGGCCACTAGTGGTCCCCCTGGATGAATAAACTAGTGGGTAGTGGATTACACTTTGCAGCTGGGCTACCAGTAAGTGCTATTAATAATGAGTTCATCATGTTGGTGGCTCGATGCTATAACAAGGACACAAGATGTGTCGAGGATAAAGAAGGAAAGATGGTCATTGACCTAACTGCTCGTCACTTTGAAATAACCCTGGGCATCCCTCATCATAGGCAGTACATCGCCATAAGCCTAGAAGACTGCAAGAAGGCATGGGATGACAATGAGGACAAGTGTATGCAAATGATGAATGAGCTATATCTTAAGAACAAAAAGTCGGTGAGCCGATGGCCACAGACCATCCACCGCAGTGACTTCAATGAGGAATTGAGTGATACAATCACCTTCCTAAGCAGAGTGTATGGGCTTCCTAATGCCCATCATTTCCATAAATGGATGCTGAGGTACTTAGAGACCATGAGCAAGAATGTGCCTGAACAGTGTTTTGGCTGGGGAGAAATCATCAACGACACCATCTCTCAAAGAACTTCAATAGTCATGACAACTAGGAAGTTCTATATGAATTCCTATGTTGTATACGCGCAGACTAGCGAGAGATTTCGCAGCCTAGCTCGGAATGGGGTGTGGCCCCAGGTCAAAATATATGAATACTACCTAGAGCTAAGGCTCAAGAACAACATCCCCGCTCTAAAAAAATCAACGATGCCTTCTTTTATGAGGTGATCTACCTATTAAGGCCAAATATGAGGCATGGTCAAACTAGCCCGAGTGTGGTCACTGTCACAAAGAAGTGGGGAGCATTGTTCACTCGCCTCCCACATTCACATGTCTCGGGGTGGTGAATTTTGAGGTTGAACCGATCAAGCTACCAAGGTATGCAGGGGCCCAAGTTGATTCTCTTAGAGTTGTCAAGGCAACTAATCACATACCATGAGAGATGGATGAAGAGAAAGAAGGGAGGAACATCATTCCCCCTTACAGTGGGCTGATACACTTGCACCACACTTGCCAAAGCATGAGAAATGTATGTTGAGCTTGAATTGCTAAATCTAAAGCACAAATTCCCAGCTAGGCCTACCTTTGATTGCCGAGGTTGCCTCCCAAAGGAAAAAATTGATCATATTCATGTCCCTGAGATCAAGGACATCTACGACCTAACACACAAAATAGATCTTAGGCATAAGGATCACTCCAGGATGGCTCTGGAAGAAATAAAACACTATGGCGTGGCCATCATTCCAAAAGGATTCTAAGAACCTGATCAAGAAATTGATCAAGTTTACCTTGACATGGATGGGGACGATTGGCCGTTTGCAGAGATTGATAGAGCCAAGGTGCCAAAGACCATTAAGGAAAGGGTCAAGCACACATTGCAGTGCACCAAGCATTGGTGCCAATAGAATGATCTCACCTACCTCAGGGTAGATTTCACAGCTTCCCCTTTGGGTAGAGCACCTTCAAGAATGGACCAATTGCTAAAATGGAAAGGGAAAGACAAGGAGGGAGAATCAAGCAAAGAAGAAGCTCCTGAAAGCCCTCCTACTACTTATGAGAAGTAAGTGGTCGACCTGGTGTCCCTAGGTAAAGAAGAAGAGACCACCAAAGTTTTGACGGATACATCCACTCAGGATGTGGTCATAGCTACAACTACTGAGGTACCCATCATTCCTTCTTCTGCTCCTTCTCCTCCCCCTATTGTTGAAACATCTATCCCAATGAATGTTTCTTCTTCTCTCCCTTCCTCCCTTCCATCTCCCACCTCTTCCATCTTCTCCTCTCTCATGGATCTGTAGCCTAGTGTCCCCTCCATCCCATTATAGATCCCTTCCGCCGTAATGACCTTTTCTTCTCCTGTAGTAACTCCAAGCCCTACAAGCAAGCAACGTGTTAGACTCCTTATCAATGCCACCACCAAGTGTCTCAATGTTCTTCCCTGTGGCCCCTTCAGTTGCTTCCCCTTTCACTCCCATTTCTTCCTCCATTCCCTCTACTCCCTCTCCCATTAGTCCAAGTTGGATTTCTGACCATCTGGGTCAACTCAAGAGAAAGGTTCCTATAACACCCATGGACTTCTCTATCATTCCGAAGAAAGGACCAAAGAATCATAATGCGATAGCTCACTTTTCAAAGAGTACTTCGGGAGAGCGGGTCATGGAGATTGCATATCCTAATCCCACCAAAGAGAAGAAAGATTTGTCTCCTATAGAATTTACAGTGACTCAAGTCATGATGGGAACCTCGTCTGAGAGTCTGTAAGGAGAGCTTTGTTTACAGTAGATGCCCTCTGCAAGAAGCTTCAGAAGCAAAGGAGGAGAAGAGGATACTAAAGGAACAAAATAAACATCTTCTCCAAGCATTGCAAAGAATGGGCAACACACCTCCTATGACTACCGCCGAGCCTACTAAAGTTCTCAGTCAGACAAGATAAATGAATACACCAAGATTGGCGAACAAGGTGCAAAAATTTCCTCCTGGATAGAGTGAGTCCTCAGAGATAGTGAGGAAATAATCAAGAAATTCACAGGACTCTACCAGAGTATAGATTAGGCAAACAAGGAGCTGCAGAAGTAGCAAGATCCCTCTCTCGAGGAGTTGGACAATGCCAGATTGCAACATGAAACATTTCAAGCAATGGTCGACTACTCGGCCGACGACCTATTAAAGGTCAACGCGTCATTGATGACCCGCAGCACATAGAAAAGATCTTGTCGCTTTAGATTACCAGGTTGATGAAATGGAATTTATCGTGGAGAGGATGGATAAAATCAAGGAGGAAGCCCTGGATGCGAAACATCAAATGGAGTAGACGGTCATGAAGATGTCTCCAGGGATGCTTAGTGAAACATTCACCTTGAGGGAGGCAGACGATACAATCCAGCTCTTCAAAGATATCGCAACCCAAGGTTTGGTGCCAGAGGTCACTTTTGACCGAGAGTCTATTAATAACGTTCTGACTTACCGTGATTTCATTGGATACTTGATCGAGGCATGCGAAGAATATGCTAGATTACTAGATAAGCTCAAAAATGAAAAGGAAACTTGTGAAGTCATTGGCGACCATTTCAAGGGTCTTGATCATAATCAACTTTAGATAATGATCAGCAAGTTTATGGAGTACCGAGCTCAGTATCACATCACCTCTCCCGATCAGAAGCAAGACACTCCGTTCAAGCAAAGAGATGACGACGAATAGTTTCTCTTCTTGTGTACGCTTCGATCTTTTTGTAAAAATATTTAAAAATTATGTTGGCATTTACGATGACATCATCCATGTTGCATCATGGGATGTTTCCATCCAAAAACTTGCCCAAAGTCAACTTTTGACTTTTTAGATATTTTGTAAATATCTTGTAGATATTTTGTAAATAGTGGTTGGTTTCTTTTTGTCTTCTTTCTCCTTCTCCTTCTATAAATACTGGAATACTTGTTGTATTCCAAGTGGACATTTTTGTATGAAAAAAGAGGTGAAGAAAGAAAGACTTTGTGCCTTCTTGTAATATAAGAGATTTTAATATATATGTTAAGACTTTGTGCTCAATATATGTGTTATCTGCATCAGATCTCTCTTAAGTTAGATCTATGTTTCTATTCTATTGGATTCATTCTTATTATTGTCATATGTTCATCAGTATTGCTTTGTTTTTTTATGCAAGTAAGTTTGGCTCATGCACTACTGCCCAAAAGCATAAACCCTCCGACCTTTCTGTCTTGAATTCATTTCTTTTCTCCCTTCGAGATCTACCTTCCTCCGTTTCTTCCCCTTTACATTTTTGTTCTCAATTTGAACTACCTGTACTGGGATGAGATCCCAAACCCATGAAGTTTGAATAGTGTAGATTTGCATAGATTCCTACTTGATAGAATAGCAATAAACTAGTTTCACTTTGTTGTCTCAAAGAGGGGCTATGCCCTGCACACTTCGCTGACCTGTTTCCCCACGACTGTTTAACCGATGCATTTTCAAGTCAACAAATCTATCAACAGAAAATCCTATGGAAGATGTAAAGCTTCTTTGAAATTGATTATACTATTTGCAATGAAGGAATTATCTTTTTCTACTCTATTTGATATATATGTGCATATAATTCAAGAATAATAATGTGAAGAAATGAAGAAAAATAACATCAACCCAAACTTGGAAATAAAGAGTAATGGAAAATTCAGTTGTGTCATGCTTTGTCCCCTCAGCTTTTCTTTTCAATCTCATGTGTTCATGTAAGTCCAAGGGATTATGGATGTAGTAGAAGCAATAGCGAGAAAGTGCTAGAGCAATGGCAACTTGATAGCAGCTTTGGTGGAAATGCGGTTCAAGAGAGATAACACAAGTGAACAGAGCTTGGCTATGTAATTTTCAGCAAGAATGTGGCAGCTCAACAATACAAGAATACACAAAATGATCTCTCGGCCATTTTCTTGAGAAGCAATGATTTTATAGAAGGTTGGTTGGGTTGTGCACTAACACACTTGGCATCCATGGGGTGCCACATCAACACATGAAGGGGTAGTTTGAATAGTCAATTACAAATTACAAGTGGAAGAGGAGATTGCCACAAGTCACTTAAGCTTGAAATAAGCTAAAATAGGTGAGAAATGTGCTCAAAAGGTGAACTTAAGTGAAGCAATCACGCGTTAAATCATAGAAAATAAATTTTGGAAAAAGCGCATAAGAATGCCGCCATGTGTAGAGTGGTGGTTATAGGACCACTACCCCGCCTCGGGCAAGTGGTTACAGGACCACCACCTTTCTTGGGTGGTAGTCTTGTAATGAAAGGTCAAACCTAAGCCGAGATAAAGCAAAAATTACGAGAAAAGTAGGAAATGGCTAAGTAAGGTAAAATAAGCTACAAATATAAGTTACAAAGAGGTTTAGGAGCTCAAACACCTTTGGAAAAGACACGAATCATCATTGGGGACTATTTGTAACCATTTTTTTGAAAATGTTACACGTGTAAATTTGGGTGCGATAATCCCTTATTATGATCACATAGATTTATATTTATATGATTCCCTTGTTTGAATTTCATAATTGATAACTGAAATATTGGCCCACAAGAAAATAATATTCCTAAAAGATACAAGAGGCCCAAAAGGGGCGTTAGTGTCTAGAGTGAATAAAGATAAAGTAGTGAAGATCATACTTTGGGTTACGGGGTGTGTAAGACTAAAGAGGAAATAAAAAGATAAAAAATAGGCCAAAGATAGATGTCAATTACTAGTTTTCTTGCTTAGGAATCATATGAATAGTAGTATGTGATTAGGACCTAGAAATGTACCCAAGTGCGTGATTTAGTGTCTACATTTTCCCCACTTTATGTTGTTGAGTGAATAATCGATAACATAAAGTAGATAAGATATGCATACCTGATAACCATGTAGATTGATGGTGAAAACGTGCAGGAGACAAGAAAAAGTGTGGAGTAATAAAATGAAGTGCATAAACTAAGGAAGAGGAAATGGCCCTATGGGTGAAGTGTATGTTTTGTGTCACATTGTACATATTGTCATTGTTTTATTGATGTGTTTGATGATGTGACTACTACTTCTCATAAGGATGGACCTGTAAAAGAAAATAAAAATAGTAGTCAAATATGCGTATATGAAACATTTGATCCAAGTATGTAAAAAGTGTGTACAACGCAAAAAGTAGTAAAAGAAACATTTGCACCCAATGTGTGATGAGTGAAAAGGATATAAAGTGTCTTGAAATGCTTTAGAAAAGTGAGTTTTTGGGTGATCTCATGTCGGAGAAAGTTTTTGGGGTTATCTCACGCCAAGAGTGAGTTTTTAGGGTGATCTCATGCCTCAAGTGTAAGAAGTGTTGGGGAGAAAGGTCTAGTGTTATTCTCCATCCCTGATTACTTCCCGAAATTTATACACCACTACAGATGGTGTGATCCTACTTTGTTCTAGTTTAATCAAGTTTTATCCAAGTAGAAAAAGAAGAAAAACAAAGATAGAATGCATTTTGATTGTCTTTGAAGGACTATGCATATATTGTGAAAACTACTTTGTAGACTATTGTGAACCATGTTGATATGAGAAAAATTGTGTAACTACCCCTAGTCATACGTTCTGCAGAAGGTTAGGAGTACCCATACACTCATGTCTATATCCGGCCACCGGTATCTATGTTGTCTTTGAGGACCTAAGTCGGTTTACTGGTCATTTACGTAACTAAAGATTACTTTGTTCCTATACTATGCAGGCTTGAATTATGAATGTGACTATAGAATGGGGTGATCGATTCACCCAAAGGTATGTTTCCCTTATTTGGGGTGTATGCGACGTTACTAGGAGGATGCGGCCCAAATAATAGGACCAGACTTTTCATAAAACTTATACCCTACAGGGGGAATGTGCATGGTAGAAATAAAGGCACATGTAAACAAAGTGGTTGGAAACATGTGTTAGCGCAAAAAGACAAACACGCATATAAAAGACAATGTGTAGTCTAGCAGTAAGAAGACAATGTAGACCAAAAAAATCAGGTTTCAAACATGGGACATTTCTCACAAAGTGTCGCAAGACAATCGTGCCCAGAGTTTTAAAAGCATATAGGTAGTGAACAAGTAAGATATAGGGAAAAACTAGGAAACAATGGAATACAATGAAAAACTATGACAAACAAAGTATCATACAACCATGTTAGTAAATATTTCCTACAAGACAAATGTTGCACATGAAACACTCATTAGCATGTTAGAAAGATAAAAATTATGTCAAAATTTGTATATGTCAATAAAGTAGTGTGATAGTAAGAATAAAAAGTAGTATAAAATGAGACAATATAACCTATAGTGTGTATAAAAGTAGATGCCCCGGGATCCTTGGTGGGACTAGTAAGAGGTACAATGTTAAGAATACGTCTTTGTATATAATGATCTGTGTAAATGTTACATTCACAACTGGAGAGGAAGTGGACATGCATGTGTATATAGAAAAGATAATGACATATAATGTATCTGTCTAACATAGTAAGAAAAGTGTAACATGCGAGTATAAGAAAACAAGAACAATGTGTAACCAAGATATGTAGTATGTTGTGAATGTGAATGGAATGGAATGAAAATTGAGTGATAGGAGTAGTATACCCTTCGAGTGGGTGCATATGTATGAGATGAGGTTCATTTATAAAAGACCCCTTGACACCAAGAATGAACCATGTGACAATAGTGTGTCATTGGGAATTTTTTTGAATATATGGACTAGAAAGATTGATTAATGAAGCATAAAGCATAATTAGTGTGAATGTGGTGAGGTTCATTTCATATTTAGACCCTCAAAAGTTGAGTATGAACCATATAAATAGAGTGCATCATTGGGTAGTGTGTCGTGATGAATGTGCAATAGAAATATGTGTCGTGAATGCACCGAGTATAGAATTGTGTAGTGTGTGAGGTTCATGTATATAGTATGCCTCAATAGTCAAGTGTGAACCATAGAACATGTCAACATGCAATGAAGATACAAGTGTATAAAGATGTGTAAGATGCATGCAAAAGACTAGATGCAAAGCATAGAGTGGGAAAGTAGGAATGTAAGACACCTGATAATACTAGAAGGGAAGGGGAAAAAGTAAGCATGATGCCCCCAAGTGTATGATGTGAATAATAATCAAGTAACATCATCTAAGAGATCATCATTGTCATGATTGAAGCCAAATGGAGATACGTAAGAAACCTGGTAAACAATAGTATGTGGTTGATCATATAAGGAGCCATTGCAACGTAAGTTATACATTCCCATTGTGTGTTACTCATTAGTGAAAGGAGGTAATGGAAAACCATGCACATACAATCAAGTAAGATTTTTTGTATAGCAGAGAAATGAATCATTGTAAATAGAATTACGGAGAAAAGGCATGGGGTGTAAGGAATTAACAATATCTAATGCGGAATAATTCCTCAGAATCACAATAATAAGAAGTATGAATAGAATTACAGAAATGAAATATGCACAACACAAAGACAATATTTAACGTGGTTCACCCAATGTGGGCTACATCCACCAAGAACACTTGCTCAAATTTTATTACAAGCCAACAGTCTTCACAGTTACAATAATCAGATCTTGTTTGGAGCTGTGCTCAACAAACCCTCCCAAATTCACACTTGAATTCACACACACTATTCACCTTCACAAAACACACTCATATAAATCCTATTGTATGTCCATCTATTTATAAGTACATCAATAGGTAGCCGAAGAGGCGGTTTTACAAAACAATGGGTACCGAAAAACCATGGGCCCAAAAACAACCCATAACAGTTACCCATTACCCATGGGTTAATAAACCACCCATGAAAATTTGCTTTGGGGCTTCACCCCCAAACCCCCTTGACCCGCTCACCGCATGAGTGGGACCGTAAAAATATCCGAGTGTAACACATGGAAGGTGTACCAAACTCTAACATGAAAATAGGCTCCAAAAACATACCAATATCCCACTTGGAGACTGATTTCCATTGAGCAAGTTTCTCAACCCTTCACTATCATCCAAGAAGGCCAACCAAAGCTGAACATAGATTTAGTTTATCCCTCGTGACCACCTTGGTCATCATGTCTACAAGATTCTGACTAGTATGAATCTTCTCTAACTTCAACTTATCTTCCTCCAAAGCTGTCCTAATGAAGTGATATCTCAAATGTATATGCTTCGTCCTGGAGTGGAAAGCATAGTTCTTAGATAGGTGTATAGCACTCTGACTATTACTATGTAGCTTACATTCCTCCCGCTATGCCCCAAATCCTAAAGCAATTGTTGTAACCAAATCATCTCTTTGCTAGCCTCTCGTGGTAGCAACATACTCGACCTCCGTGGTTGAAAAAGCCACCACTTCGTAGTTGTGAAATCTAGCTCATCGCTGCTTGTCCCACCTACAGTGTAAATATAACATGTCGTGCTCCTCATGCTGTCAACATCTCCAACCATGTCTGAATATACATAACCATGTAAAGTGGTGTCCGATCCACTGTAGCACAAAACTATCCCCATGGTCCCTCTCAAATACCGAAGGATCCACTTTATTGCTTGCCAATGCTCTTTACCTAGATCACTCATAAATCTACTCATAGATCCCACTACATGGGCAATATCAGGCCTAGTGCACACCATAACATACATCAAACTACCAACCACTGATGAGTAAGGTACCTTGGACATTTGGTTTCTTTCTGCTCTGTGTTGGGACACCGCACTTTTGATAATTTAAAATGGCCTGCCAAAGGAGTCCCAACCGGTTTAGCATCCTACATGTTAAACCTATCCAATACCTTCTTAATGTACTCTTCCTGAGATAAAGTCAGCTTTCGTTCCTTCCTATCTCAAGTTATCCTCATACCAAGGATTTGTCTGGCTACCCCCAAATCCTTCATATCAAAGGATTCACTTAGCTATTTCTTGAGTACTTTTATTTCCTGCATGTTTTTACCTACAACCAACATGTCATCAACATACAAACACAAGATAATATAACTTCCATCCTCAAATTTCTTTGTATACACGTAATGGTCAGAATGACATCTAATATAACCTTGCTCCATCATGAAGCTATAAAACTTCTTATACCATTGACGTGGAGCTTGTTTCAAGCCATACAAGCTCTTCTTCAATTTGCACACCATCTCCTCTTTACCTTTGACTTCATATCCTTCTTTGCTGCATATATAGCTCCTCCTCCAAATCACCATGGAGAAATGTAGTCTTTACATATAACTGTTCTAAGTGTAAGTCTTCTACTGCCACTATTCCAAGAACAGTTCTGATAGAAGTCATTTTTACTACAGGAGAAAAAATCTCATCAAAATCTATACCTTGTTTCTATGCAAACCCCTTGACCACTAACCGGGCCTTATATATTTTCTTTCCTCCTTCTTCATCTTTAACTTTGTACACCCACTTGTTCTGCAATGCTCTTTTTCCTTCCGGTAGCTTCACCAAATCCCAAGTCTAGTTCTCCATGAGAGACTTATGCTCCTCATCCATGGCTTGCTCCCACTTCTTACTGGCATCTACCTACATTACTTCATCAAATATCTCTGGCTCTCCACTATCAGTGAGTAATAAATAATAAAGAGAAGGAGAAAAACATTCAAGTTCTTTTCTTACCCTAGAAGACCTCCTCACTATAGGAGTTTGGGGTTCCTATTGAGTAGGTTCCTAAACTGATTCATGGGTCACTTTGTCCCATCCGGAAGATCCTCTACCACTGCATATTCTTTCTTGGATTCTTCCTTGTTTTCCTGCAACTATTGCTTATACATGACTTTCTCATTAAAGACCACATCCCTAGACCGAATGATTTTCTTGTCCTTAATACTCCAACATTTAAATCCAAAGTCATCACCACCATAACCAATAAAAGTGCATTTTTCTGATTTAGCCTCTAGCTTGGTCCTATCATCCTTGTCAATATGAACAAAAACCTCACATCCAAAGAATCTAAGAAATGAGTAATCGACTTTCTTACCGTACCAAGCCTCCTCAGGTATGCCTCCATCCAAGGAACTTGAGGGTCCTCTATTTATCAAGTACATAGTTGTGCTCACCGCTTCTGCCCAAAAATAAAGAGGCAATCCTGCATGTATCCTCATGCTCTTAGCATGTTCCATTATTGTTCTGTTCATCCTTTCTGACACCCCATTTTGCTGCGGGGTTCCTGGAACCATCTTTTACATGTGGATTCCATTCTTAGAACAATAATCATCAAATTCATTGACTGCAATACTCCCCTTCATTACTCGACCTAAGACATTTTAACTTAAGACTGTTTCATTCTCTACTAAGTCTTTCCATTTAACAAAAGTATCAAATACATCAAATTTGTTTCTAATACAATAAATCCAAACTTTCCTTGTTACATCATCAATAAAAGTAACATAATAACTTGAACCCCAAGAGATGATACTTGAGTGGCCCCCACACATCGAATGTACCACTCTAACTTACTCTTTTCTTTGTAGGTCCAACCTTGAGAAACATTACTCACTTCTGCTTTCCCATAGATGCGCTTCTCACGAAAATCCAAACTGTTTCTATATATCCAGGAAAATTCTTCTTTATGATGTCCATGCCCTTATGGCTCATATGACTGAGCCTATAGTGCCATAATGTTGTATCTGCATCTAAAGCCACAAGATTACAATAATTAGTACTATCAGTGGATAAATACAAGGTTCCAACCTTCTTACCTCTTGCCACCACAAGAGCACCCTTGGTAACCTTCCAAGAGTCAGCTATAAATATCACAATACAACCATCACTTCCCAATTACCCTGCCGATATCAAATTTCTCCTTAATGTAGGTACATGTCTGACATCCTTTAATAGCCATGTATTCCCATTCTGCATCTTAACCTAAATAGAACCTTTTCCAACTATACTGCAAGGCTCATCATCACCAAGAAAAACATGCCCAAAATCCCCTTGAACATAATCAACAAAATAATGCCTATGTGGAGTAGCATGAAAAGAAGCCCTTGAATCTAAAACCCAAGATTCAATAATATTATGCAAAGAAAGAATCAAAGCATCTTGACATACATTACCCGATGCCACATTTGCCTCCTTGTTTTCTTCCTATTGTTTCTTCTTATCCCGAAGCTCCCAACAGTCCTTCTTTGCATGCCCAAACTTTCCACAATGCCAGCATACTATCTTACTTTTGGATTTTGACCTTGCCCGATCCTTTGATTTTCCATGGTTTCCTCTATTCTTCTGTCTCCCTCTAGTTTCCACTGTTAAAGCATTCCTTGAAGTAGAAGATTCACCAGAACTTTTTCTTTGCACTTCTTCACTTAGAATCACCCCTATAACATCCTCAAACTTCAACTTTGAGTTAGCAGGAACCGAATTGTTTACCACCATTACCAAGCTATTCCAACTCTCAGGTAAAGAGCATAGAACTAATAAAGCCCTAACTTCTTCATCAAATTCTATTATAACCGAAGCTAGCATATTTACAACCGTATTAAAATCATTTAGATGATCTGCTATTGAACCATTCTTAGACATCTTCATATTAAACAACTTTTTCATTAAAAATATCTTATTAGAGGTAGAGGGTTTTTCATACAACTTCCCTAATGCATCCATTAGTTCTTTTGTAGTCTTTTCCTTTGAAACATTAAATAATACCGAAGATGCAAGACACAGCCAGATTGTCCCAAGTGCCTTCCTATCCAGAAAATCCCATTCCACATCTGTCATGCTCGAGGGTTTGTTCACCTTCTTAGATAATGGAGTATAAAGATCCTTCTGATAAAGGTAATCTTCCATCTGCATCTTCCAAAGACTAAAATTATTCCCATTGAATTTATCAACCCTAGATATTCCATCATCTGCCATAGCTCCCACTCAAGCTAAAAAATTTCCCTATGATTCAACACTTCAACAAACCAAACTAGGCTCTGATACCAATTGTTAGGAATTAATAATATCTAATGCGGAATAATTCCTTAGAATCGTAATAATAAGAAGTATGAATAGAATTACAGAAATGAAAAATGCACAACACGAAGACAATATTTAACGTGGTTCACCCAATGTGGGCTACATCCACCAAGAACACTTGCTCATATTTTATTACAAGCCAACATTCTTCACAGTTACAATAATCAGATCTTGTTTGGAGCTGCGCTCAACAAACCCTCCCGAATTCAAACTTGAATTCACACTTGAATTCACACACATTACTCACCTTTATAGAATAGACTCATATAAATCCTATTGTATGTCCATCTATTTATAAGTACATCAATAGGTAGCCGAAGAGGTGGTTTTACAAAACAATGGGTACTAAAAAACCATGGGCCCAAAAATAGCCCATAACGGTTACCCATTACCCATGGGTTAATAAACCACCCATGAAAATTTTCTTCGGGGCTTCACCCCTAACCCCTTGACCCACTCACCGGTGAGTGGGACCGTCATTAA
The DNA here is from genome assembly GCA_018340775.1 of Taxus wallichiana var. yunnanensis. Taxonomy (NCBI): domain Eukaryota; kingdom Viridiplantae; phylum Streptophyta; class Pinopsida; order Cupressales; family Taxaceae; genus Taxus; species Taxus wallichiana. The sequence goes on from CM031244.1 coordinate 19,302,725, forward strand.
AATATCCGAGTGTAACACATGGAAGGTGTACCAAACTCTAACATGAAAATAGGCTCCACAAACATAACATGGGGAATGTGAAATAAATATAATTAGGATCCAAAGTGCTCCCAATGTAGTCAATCCTAACTACGATGAAAATCTTGACTTGGGTATCAAGATAAAAAAGGCTACCAATGATATAAAACATCTCCACATAGTTTAGATGTTTCACAACCCACCACAAAAACATGGGTGGGCATAAACGAACACAAAAGTGGTGAAAACAATCAATTGATAAGCAAAGGTACTCACTCTTATTTTGATAAACAAAGTGTAAAAAAATGAAAGAAGTAGATCAATTGGGCTTGAAAAATGTTGGCCTCACTTCGGTAGAGTTTCACCTCACTTAGGCAAGTGAAAAACTAGGCAAAAGTAATGCTTCATACATTTTGTGATGAACAATAGCTCTCAACTCAAATTAGATTTCATATAGTCCAAGTGGGATCGTGGTCAAAGATATATTCCTAGGTGGTTCACCTAACTAGGTGTCACAAGTCATCTAAGAGCGAGCTTGATTTACCAAGAAAATTCACACTAACTAATTCTTGGAGTATCTCGGCTTTACTTTACCCCCTTTAAGCATAATAGGCAATAAATGTGTCCATTGTGTACTCTCACCGGGGTCGTAATACGTATGACTTGTGATGGTAAATCTAAAAATGGTAATGCTAGTCAAGTAGGTTGTGCGAGCACTTCTCGTTTCGTCCACAAGGTCCCTCTTGTGTGGACTACTTTAGGGTTCCTATAATCACCCCCATTGTTGTAGCTTAAGGTGTTATGCCAAAGGTATTATGTTCTAGTTGAGTGGATAGGGACATACCCTTTTCTGAAACCTACAAATATAGTGTGATGTTATTGGTGTGTTTTTTTATCTTGTTTATCTTAATGTGGTTTAGTTGAAGTCCATTTGGAAACATGTTAGAAATTTGTTTAGATTCCTTTCTTTCGCAAGCATCTTTAGGTCATGCACTCAAGCGTTAGTAGTTCTCCAAGAAAATCACATTATTTTAAAGATGATTAAGAGTTTCTTTTTATTCTCAAGTTCATCCAAGGATGCAAGAGAAGAACATACACAACAAATAATCCAACTAAAAAGTAAAGGAATTTTTCATAATTAATGAACCGTACAAAAAGCTTGATAAATGTTCATTCACTTAAGCCAAAAATGAAATATGAAGTTTCCAATTAACCAAATGTTAGAAAATGAATACTAAAGTTGATTTTGATTCTCAATATCACCTTAGGTACAAGATAAGAGCATACACAAACTTTAATCTAAATAGATAGAAATAGAAAACTTCAAAACAAAGGACCATAAAAACACTTTGTAAAGGTTCCTTCCTTACACAAAATGAATAATAAAATTTCCAAGTTAATCCATATGTTAAAAATAAAGAGATTAAAGTTGTTTTTGATTCTCAAGATCACCAAAAGGTTCAAGAGAAGAGCATACACAAACTTTGGTCTGAATCAAGTAAAGCATGGAAATACAACATTCATCAAAACATTAGACATGTTAGAAAATGACCAATTTTATAATAAAGGGAAAACTTGTATATTCTGTAAGTATAAATCCCAAATTTATATTTTCATTGCATATTTCACTTCAATACCTTTCCAATGAAAAACAAATGGAGTCTATTCTGGTTCAGGAGCAAAATTTTTGGCCTCTGGAAGATGGGTTATACATATGCTCTTATGCTCACGGGTATGCACTTAACATGTACCAAAAAGGTCAAAACAACGTCCCTTAATATATAAAATGGTCACATTTTTCCAACCAAGATTTAATTTTGACAATAACCCATGACATTAATATACTAATAGAAGACTCAACGCTATTAAACATTAACATTCATGATTAAAAAAACTTAACATTTTCGAGAAATTGACAAAACTAACATGTAAAATGTTGAAAAAGTAAGCTCTAAAAATGAAAACATGATGAAATATTGAAATTTTCTCACCAAGATTCAATTTTGACAGCAACCCACCACATTAATATGTAAATATAAGACTCAACACTATCAAACACTAACCTACATGCTCAAGAATTTAAAAAAATCAAGAAAAATTGACAAAACTAGAATGTAGAAGTTGAAAAAGGAAACTCTAAAAATGAAAACATAGAGAAATCTTGAAATTTTCCTATCAATTCCAATTTTGATAGTACTTCACCTCCTTTACACCTAAAAGGAAGACTCAACAAATACAAACTCAATAAAAAAGTTAAGAAAAACAAGTTATGTCAATATATGCAAAAAGAGGGTTAGTAACCAAAATTGAAACTTAACTACAAAAACTTGAAATTAAGTGCAAAGGACAATGGAGTAAGTCCCACTAGGCATTCCAAATGTATGCAAGACTTAGTTAGATATGCAATTATAATTGAAACTAACACCTAGTAGCTTCAATATAATTCTAAACTAAACCTATGCATCATCATGCTAAGAGCTTAAGCAAAGCTAACCTATCAACATCTCTACATTAGAACATGAAATGAACATTTCAAGATAATATGCTAAACAAATTAACTTCTATCTCTTATTGAATGCTAAATGAGATGAGATTAAACCTATGTATATCTCTAGCAATCAAAGATTTGATTGTATGCTTGAAATCCCAAGGTTTCTAAGAATGGAGTCTTGTCAAATCATGGCTACAAGACCACTTGACACTCCATATGACTTCAAAACTTGTGTGGATGAATACAAGAAATGGATAAGGATATCTCTTCTAATGGAAGAATTATCTAAGATGATAAAATGGCTATAGTGAATGCTCTATGCTCATTTAGGTGTAAGAAGAAAGGTAGGAGGAGGGTTCTTTATATAGCCCAATGGATAGAAGAATCTCTACATCCATCTTCATGTGGGATAAATGGAGACATTGGGTTAGTTGTGGATAAGGGAGGTTTATAAAGTGTCGAGTCAAGCTTAGGAGAGTTTATTTTGTCCTTTAGTGACTCATGGGGTTTGAGGGGATTTACTAACTAACCAAAGTGGTTAATTAATAGGTGTGCAAGCTTATAGAAGCCTTTTAGAGGAATAATTAGCATGATTTAGACTATGGGAGGGATTTAATCACATAAATGATGATTTATTGATTTAACAGAAGAGGAAGATAATTAATTAATAATAATTAATTAGTCTAGATAGAAATAGGAATTAATTATTGGAAGGTTGTTAATTGGCTTATTTGTTTGATATAAGGGTTAATTAACTAGCGTAATGTAGCTAATTAACAGTGATAGAAGAGGAAGTGTGCCATATTGACGATATGTTGTCAATTTTTAGGAAAGAGGATAATTAGCATAATTTAAGTATTTAACTTGCTCGAGTTAAATTATAGGTGTCTACACATTTCATTACAAGATGAATGTTAGGATCATCATGCAAGATGTCCGAATGAAGGCATGCAACACATTGGTTGTTTCTAGAACAATTTTGGCGAGTTTAGTTACAATGAGAATCCCCCCTTCAAATGAAAGGATCTACAATTTATAGAAGTGAGTGGTGAGGAGAGAGAAAAATGAAAATCTTGAATACATGCCTGTATCTACCTACCAAATGCAATAATCTATTTAAAACATCATGGGACACCTTTGCACCCATCCCTTTTGTACTCTTGCTTATTGGAGAAGAAATTGGACTCGATGCTCCATTAATGGTGGTAGTTGGTTATACACCGAATTTGAGTGCAGGAGACGTAATAAATTTTTAACCTCTTATCCCTTACCAAAATTGAAAATTATATTTTCTTATGTGTAGAGGGCTCTGAGACCTTTCTCTGGAAATTCCTATTTTGCATGAAACGGAGCTCCTAGCTAAAAGTTATGGCCATTTGAAGTTTTACGCTTTACAGAAACGAGGGTGCTACCGCATACTACTTCCCTTGGAATTTTGAAGTGCTTATACTTCATGCTTTAAAGAAGTAAAGTAATGCTAAATTCCTGCATTAATTCTACTTCTTAGTTTCCTTCTCTATGGTGTTTGGAAGACTCATTAATTCACCTTCGGGAGTGAGCCACTCACCCAAGAGCTCGATTCGTAACTTTTTTCTCAACTCGCCACATTGCATTCATCTCGCATTGGGCTCTTCTAGTGATTTGACTCACCCATCTTAGGTTTTAGCTCATCTTCTATGTGGGGTTCTCTTCTGATTTTACTTGTAAATGTACCATTCATGTTCAAGACTTTACTTAAAACACCGCAAGCGCCAAAACCTTAGCGTACACACCACACACACACACACTTGCACGCACGCACTGGTAACACAAACACAACGCAAGAACCCCGAGGTGGATGCAAACACGTGCACACACCAAAAAAGTGATGCATATGCCACAAGGTGCACACATTCCCAAAAAGGGTGCCCAAGCACCTAAAAGAGACGAATCGAGGGGGAAAATGCCAAAAAAATTACACTTAGAAGAAAAACAATAGAAGAACTTACAAGAATTGTTAGTGTCTAATACATGTAGCATTTTACGAGAGATGGTTTCAAAGTCTGCAGATGCAAGAGAAACATAGTTGCATATCTGAAATGGAGTCGATCATGTGTCGATAAGACCATCGTGATATGGCGGTAGTACTGGAGGTGGTCGGTTTAGGCCATGTAGCACAGATGCCATCGATTACTCTAGATCATGGCCTACTGACCGCTTTGATTGAGCAGTGGCATAGTGAGAGCCGTGCTTTTTAGGATCCCTACAAGAGAGATGGACATCAATCTAGAGGACATGTTGTGTATTCTGTGTGTCCACATTATTGGCTCAATGATTGAGTACATGAGTGAGTTCGGTCAGATCATTGTGGCGGTTAGCGACATATTTGGCCGTAATGAAATACCCCATGATGGTATGACAGTGTTGTTACATTATTATATATCTGATTTGACCATTCACCAGGGACCGCTCTAGTTGATGGGTCTTATAAGTGGGTTCTTACTCACTGATAAGACAAGGACATTGTTTAAGATGGGATTGATCACATTAGTTCATGGATTTTTCAGTGGTGAGCGATATTACTGGGGCCAGTGCATATTGGAACATTTATATTGGGATATGCATTTGATTACTTACCACCGTTAGAAGATGGTGGGGCTGGCGTCTTTACTACAGATTTGGTCATGGGACCATATAGCGATTGGGCACCCCATAGGTACGTCGTTGCATGCCCGAGCTCTTGAGGAACCGACATATATGGCATGGGTCTCTATGGGAGACAATGTACAAGGGAACTTGGGTAGCATCTATTATTATCGACGAGATTTTGATGAGCTGTTGGAGAGAGATATCATCTAGAGGCCTTATAGGCACATATAGTGGCCCGAGGATGGAGCAGAGCTTGGTGTCTATGTGGTAGAGCACTTTCTTCTTGGAAGTCACAGTTATATTATAGAGATATACAAGGTAGGTGATGTCATGACGATGATGGGTAGGACTTAGAATGTCCCTCAACCCAATATGTGGTATGCTCACTATAATGCAGAGAGGCGTGCTATGGGTCCGTGTATATAGGTAGCTTGAGCTAGGGCTAGTTTTTTATAGGAAGTACCACATGTTTGGGCCCCTACCCAACAAGTTAGAGATCCAGGCACCACACTAGATTATCTGGCATGGTATGCTACTATCTTGCCACAACGATTGACTATACCCGATGGGGCATATGCAGGAGGTGTCCAGGCTCCACCAGAGATCCCATACAATAGAAATGAGGGTGATGACATAGGTGTAGGTTGTGTTAATGATCCTTTTTATGGTTGGAGACATGATAGTGGGGATGATCGATAGGGTGAGGCTCAATACCCGAGACAGAGACAACAAGGACAAGCTAAGGGACATGGATAGGTTCAAGGCCATAGGCGTAGAGTACATGAGCGGGGACAAGTTCTGTAGTACCTCAAAGGTTTCCCCAAGCTTAGGGGGATGACAAGGAGAACTAGCTACCTTACAATAGCAAAGTGACAACGGTCATAGCAGAGATCGATCGAGGCCCAAGCTCACATTAAGGTTGTGATAGTTGAGCGAGACCAAGCCGAGTCCAGGGAAGGCTAGGGAGGAGATGGATCTATACATTTTTAGCAGATATGACAGATGCCCCCAAATGGCTCGGGTGATGAGCCTATTACAATAGATCTAGAATCGATACATCTAGTGATAGCCGAGAGAGATCAGCTTCATGAAGAGCAGTAGTGGGTCAATCCGAGGTTATGCGACTATCGCAGAGGTAGTGTCCTTCCGACGCATAGATGGGACAACAAATGGTGACAGCTTGCACCCACATAGACTTGGCTACAATAGAGGGTAGAGCCTCCTATAATCAGTTGTTATAATATGAGGCGCCCCAGATGGTCAACAAACACCCACCTATAGCCAACCATCGAGTGGATTGATGAGATCGAGAGGCCTCATGCATCGGTGGAGCAAATAAGGGAAACCTACAAGAAGATCTGTGTGGTACATAGGTCATGGGTCCTCCTCTGTCTTGGAAATTTTTATGAGGCATAGTTGTTATGGGATGATGGAATTTATTGTATTTGATGATTGATTACATGGATGATGGATATGTCATGTTGTTATATGGTTTGATTTCACACTTTTGTATGTATCATGATGATAGTTGAGATGTTTTTACCATATGTGTTTGATTTTTATATGATAGATCCATAGATGATATCGATTAGATTGTTCATGTAATGCTCTAGATTAGTAGATGAGATGATGACATGATGATATTGGTGCGGGGGATATATTGTGGTATTTTTATCCCTCTTGCCCCCATTTGATGATACGATATGTGATGATTATAGATAATCATGAAACATGAATGTATAGGTAACCACGAAACATGGATGAACCCAACATTAGATGGAGAATATACAAGGGCAGGCACCACATGCTTACAAACAGGAAGGCAAAGTCATAGAAGTGCCCCAGCGTTAGATGGGGAATATAAAAAGACCATCTCTTCACTGATTTATAAGAGGAGAAAAATCCGGATCAAGGCTTGACATGATAGGTTCATAGGGAATCTCATATGTAGGTGCAGAACTAGCCCTAGGCTAAGTAAAAGTACCCTCCAAATGCAAGATGCTTGTGAATAATGAATCCTCCCAAGGTGCTAAAACTAGTTTTCACCAAGGGACCTATCCAAAGTGCCACAATTACATGGTTTTCACATATGGATGACTTGTTTTCTCTTTTTATTTTTCTCTTATTTTATTTTTTTTTGTATTTTGATCATTTTTACTCCTTTTGTTTGCTTTTCTGATTTTTGTGCCATGTTTAAGCATAGAACCGCTTAAGGTGCATGGCATTCATAGGTTTTCGAGCTCATCACCATTGGGATGGGAAAGTTTGTATGCTCTTGTACCATATTTGGCCACAATGACGTAAGGTCCACACCAACGTGGTTTGAACTTTCCCTTCTTCTCTCTTTCCACCCTTGTGTTAAACTAATTTTCTTTCATGACCAAATCTCCAACCTCAAACTGACAAGGTATGATCCTTTTGTTATAATTTTTGGAGACCCCATTACGATGTAATTTGAGATGGTCAAGGTCACGGATGCACTTTTCATCTAGGATTTATAATTCTGCTAGCCTGGCCACTCTGTAATCCTCATCCTTGTCTAGATAATCCCTAAGAGATATTCTCGGGAAGGAAGCTCAATTTCCAATGGGATGATGAATTTGGTTCCAAATACTAGGGAATAGGGTGTCACACTAGTAAGAGTGCAAATGGATGTCCTATAAGCCTAGAGGGCTAAGTGAATTTTCAAATGTCAATTGTGACTTGTCTTACTCACCATCTTTTCCATGATTCAAACCAATGTTTTGTTAGTGGCTACAACCTGCCCATTACCTTGAGGATAATATGGTGTAGACCACTTCAATTTTATTTGAAATCAATGACAAAGATCTTTCACTGTCTTTTTTTTGAATTATTTACCATTGTCAGTAACTATGGCCGCAAGAATGCCATACCGGTAGATAAGGTGATTCATGATAAACTTTGAAATCTGAGCTCCTGTAACATAAGTCAAAGGAATAGCCTCCACCCACTTAATGAAATATATCGTAGTTGTGATGATGTGGGTATGACCATCAGATGAGGTAGGGGTGAGCTTCCCTATTAAATCAAGTCCCCATTTGGAAAATGGCCATGGGGTTGTGATCGGCTATAATGGTTGCATGGCGCATGGATGAAATTTCCATACTTTTGACATAGTACGCATTTCCTTACATAGTTGAAGCAATTTTGTTTCCATGGTAGGCCAATAATAGCCTACCCTTAACAATTTCTTTACTAAAACCACTCCATTTGTATGGGCACCACACACCCCTTCTTATACCTCTTTGATCACTTGGACTAACTCTGCTACATCTAGACAATGCAACAAATTCCCATCGTAGCCACGACGATAGAGCGTATCTCTAAGAGGGTGTAACAGGCTATCTGGAGGATAAGGCTTTGTTTTTCGAAATGGGAGATGTCGGAGGGAAGGTTTTGTGTTTAAGATAGGTGTAGATGTGCACATACCATGGGGAGTAGGGGCCAACAAATTCACAAGTCAAACAAGATTCTGGCATGTCATACATAGGATGATGTAGATTCTCAAAAAATAATGACATATCATTGTGATGAGGGTCGTCAATCCTTGCCATTAATAATGTCAATCCAGGTTGGTGTCCGAAGGTTGTATACATTAAGAGAATACGATCTTGGAAAGCAACTCAAACAAAACCAAACTTGCATAAATTGAAATCACACATGCAAAAATTTAAATGCACACTTGCATAAAGGAAATCGCACTTGCAGAAATACAAAGGCATGCTTACATAAAGGAAATTGTTGGATTGGAAATAAAGGAAAGAGTAAAAGACACTTGTAGGTTCACAAAAGAAATTACATAACATAAAAAAAAAAAAAAATTTACGACAAAAGGAAAATTGTAGAAATAAAGAAATAAAAATTAACACATTGATCCATCTTCCTTGGAATGAGTGGCCAGCTCATTCCTTGGAAGAAGATTTAATTCATACTTTTAATTTAGAATTTGTAGAAAAACTTTACTTCCAAAGATTGGAAAGAAATAACAGATCTTGATTACTTGGGAAAAAAGAATTACATATCTCAAAGGTGTGGAAGGTTGCATTTATAATTTATGTATCCAACCAAATCCCGATCTTATCTTTATTCCAATACTAACAACTAAGATCTCCATCTCCACAAAATATAGAGAGAGATATATTATTGAAGTCAAATCTTATCTTGCTTATTTTAGGAAGATTTGCTCCCAAATCTTCTCCTTGCTTTTTGGTAACAAGAATCATAATTATTTTATTCTTCTACATTATTGGAAGGAGGATTTTTCTCAAAATATGATTTTGACTAAATATCTTTCTCGGATTTTCCATTTGACTTTGTTGTTTTTTATTGTGGAACTTTTGACGCTTGTCTGATATGCTTTTTCCTCGGACTGCAATTCACTAAAAAGTTAGATTTATCTTCATTGGTAAAACCTATTACAAATCTGAATGATTTTTTTGTTAAACACATTTCTATGAACAAAAACCTCTCTCAGATTTTTTGTTTGACTTTTCTATTTCTGTTTATGGAACTTTTAGCACTCGTCTAATATACTTTTCCTCAGACTGCAGCTCACTAAAAGTTAGATCTCTCTTCATTGGTAAAAACTTATTGCAAATTTGAATGAGGTTTTTGTTGAACAAAATTCTATGAACAAAAAACTCTCTCAAATTTTCCATTTGAATTTTCTATTTCTGTTTATGGAACTTTTAGTGCTTGTCTGATACACTTTTCCTCGTTTGCATCCTGCAGCTCACTAAAAGTTAGATATCTCTTTATTGGTAATACCTGTAGCAAATCTGAATGAGGTTTTTGTTAAGAAAATTTCTATGAACAAAAAAATATCTTAGATTTTTCATTTTCTATTTCTTTTTTTGTTTATGGAACTCTTAGTACTCATCCGATACACGTTTCCTGACCGCAACTCACTAAAAGTTAGATCTCTCTTCATTGGTAAAACTCTGTAGAAAATATGAATGAAGTTTTTTTCAAACACATTGCTATGAACAAAAACCTCTCTCATATTTCCCATTGGAATCTCTCGAGTTTTCAAAAGTCCTCAAAACTTTCATTCCGTTGATGTAAGTTTCTGAACTAAAGCTATCATTTCTTTTATGTAAGTTCCAGAACTAAATCTGATTTTTCCATGAATTGAAAGTTTTGGAACTAACTTTCATTCAATTGATACAAGTTCTGGAACTAAATCTGTGAGTTCGAACTAAACCTGCGAGTTCCGAACTAAACCTGCAAGTTCCGGAACTAACTCTGCGAGTTCCGCAGCTAACTTAAAACAACTATAACTTTTGCATGCGACCTCAGATTGAGATGATTATTTTTTTGAACTTGCATAATTTTTTGAGAGAAATTTGAATATAAAATCAGATTTGATTTTAAATTTACTATTCATGATCAATTCCACTTTTCCCAATACTAGCATTATCTTTCCTTTATGGCCTGCATACACAAGACTTTGCATCTTTTCCCAAATAATCAATAGGATTATTCAACAAGATAGATAACAAAATATTTCTAAAGAATGAACAATATATGTATCCTATACTCTATTAAGTAAACTATAAGTCCCTATATTACATTTAAATCCACTTTCAAAGGTAACTTGGAAGGACAAAATAATGGTAATTTATGGCCAATTTATGGCCTCATCACATTTCTCTCTGGTGGAATCCATAGCATAGAACCTATAGTTTCCATAGCATCTGTGGATCTATTTTTGCTCTTGGAATCTATTCAAATGTGATATATAAGAAATTTCTTTCAATGTTTCCATCGGTTTCTTGTAGGGGATGAGTTTCTCATCCTTGACTTTATATTCATCGTTGAATTGTTTGATGATCAATTGCAAGTCATCAATGATCTTAACATGATGGTTATGCCATTTGATTGCTAGCTTCATCCCATCGATGTGCACCTCATATTTTGAAAGATAATTTGTACAAGGAAAGCCAAGGTGAAAAGTTTGAGATATGGGGTCGCCTAAAGGAGTAATTAATACCACAACTGCCCCTGAACCATGAAAAGTAAAATATCCATCAAAGTACACTTGCCACATGAGAGATTCCTCAAGATACATTAATAAAGTGTTTGGCAGATCCGGACTCACAGGTTTTGTTCCTCGTAACGGTGCATCTTCTAACAAATCGGTGAGTGCTTGTCCTTCTACCAAATTTTGGTGTACATACTCAACAAAAAATTCACTTAGTAGAATGATCCAATTAGCCATTCTACCTTTAAGGGTGGGTTTTGACAACAGGTACTTAAGCGGGTAAAATTTGGATATAAGCTTGGTTTTAGTATTTAACAAGTAATGGAATTTTTTTGGAAGGTAAAAACTAAAGCCAAACAAGCTTTTTCGATCTGAGGGTAGTTGAGATCATAAGCAATGAGAGTATGACTGAGATAGTACATGGATTTTTCATTGTGGCCGAGGTCATATTGGGTGAGAAATGCACCAATAGAAAATTGAGTAGCAGAAATATAGAATAGGAGGGGCTCACCAATAGTTAGAGGCATGAGGATAGATGGATTGGATAAGTATTGCTTCAGCAAGTTGAAGGCCTATTATTTCTTTGATTCTGAAATAAAGGCAACATTCTTTTTAAGTAGATGGGTGAATGAGTGGCGTTTGTTAGCAAGTTTAGAAATGAAGCGATGGATGGCTTGTATCTTTCCTTGTAAGTTACTCAGTTGTTTAATGTTTTTGGGAGGAGGCATTTTAATAATGGCAGTAACTTTAGCTGGGTCTACCTCAATCCCTCTTTGTGATAAAATGAACCCAAGAAACTTTCCTAACAGTATGCCAAACACACATTTCTTTGGATTCAATCTGATTTTGTATTCCCGTAGGTGTTCGAAGATGCGTCCCAAAATATCGGGTGATCTACTCTTGTATTAGATTTCCTAACGATATCATCTACATAGTCCTCCATGATGTTATGAATCATATCATGGAAAATCACGGTCATTTCCCTTTGATAGGTTTCACCTACATTTTAAAGGCCAAAGGGCATTACCTAATAACAGAAATTCCCCAAATGAGTTATAAAGGTTGTCTTGTTCTAATCTTCATATGCTATTTTGATCTGATTATAGCCTGAAAATCAGTCCATAAGAGATAACACTTCATATCCTGCAGTTGAATCAATAATCATATCAATATTGGGCAATGGGAAATCATATTTTGGACATGCCTTACTAATATCCCTAAAATCAGTCTGATTTTGATCTCGACAGTTTCTTTTATATGGGGACTATGTTTGATATCCATTCTAAAAATCAATAAATCTAATGAAGCTCGTTGCTAACAATCTTTCTATCTCTTCTTTAACTAGAAGAGCCACCCGTGGATGCATTTTTCGAGCTTCTATTTGATGGGCTTGGTGTTTGTGTGCACAAATAGATTATGCACTACCAAAGCTAGATCCAAACCCAACATATCCTTATAGGACCATGTGAATACATCTACAAGTTCATGCAGCAGCATGGTGAATGTCTTATGTTCCCATGATAAGAGTGAAGCTCCAAGTTTTACTATCTTTGGGTTGTCTTCTTTTCCAATATTCACGTCAAAGGTTTCTTCCACTAGAATTTTTGACAAATCCTTCATACGCATAGGATTGGGAGGAAGGTTGAGATCTTCTTCCAAGGGTTTCTCTATGAGATTTTCACCCTTGGCATGGTCACTTTTCTTTTCCATTGATTTTTTCACTTGTTTGTCATCCAATGCCTAAAAGAGGTTTTCATTGTGTGACTTGGACTTTTGTTTTTTCCGAGGCTTTTCATTGGAACTTTTTCCCTCACTTTTTCTTAAGTTTTGCTGACCACAAAGCTTAGCTTCCTCACCAAAGTACATGCAGGTATCTAAGTCAATGTAGAAACCCTTATTATGGTCTCCAATCAGAATTGTATCTTGATTTCCCATGAATTTTACAATGGCTTCATCATTTTCAAAGGGATCTAGTGGTACCTGACGTTTTTGGTCCCATTCAATAAGGTAAGGGTAAAAAAGGTCAATTTTAGGTTCAATGGGGGTTAAGGTAAGGAAAATGGTATCCATGAATAGGTTCATGGAGGAAATATCCTCATATTGGCTACTGTGGGAATTTGTGTTGATGTCTAAATAATCAGAGCTACCTTCACAATCGTAATGTGTGGCATCTTGATCATTGGGGTGTGATCCATAGGGTTAAATGTTGATACCATATCTTTCTATCTTGAAATTTGGGAAAGGAATTGGCTCGCTCGGTCCTTGCTCATTCTTTCTACATCATATACCCTTGTAGCCCATAGAATACATTATTCGGATAGACTTATCATACTCAGGGATTTGGTAGTAAGTTGGTTGAGTATCTTCCGGGACCCAAGTCGTAGGTGGGTCTAACAATTTCTCTTTAGCGAGTAACCCTACGGGTAAAAATGACCCAATAGTTCACTCATCTCTAGGCCGTCTAAAATGATAGTTGGGTCAGCCTCTAGTTTTAGGTGACAATGATAGGTCTGAAACCAAAAGAGCTTGTTGCACATTATATTTTCCACAACTATATTCCAGAACCTTCATCTCCCATGAATCAAAAGGAGAAGTTGATGTAGAAGCTTCACGGGTGCGAGAACTTAGGGAATCTAAATCTACCCGTGTCTTTATGGCTTTAGATTGAAGAGGAATAACTATATCAGTAGAGGGACACATATAGGTGCCCTTACACATAAAACTATTGAGATATATGCATTGAGCAAAGGACTTTGGATCTCCTTGTATTGTGAAAATGTGTCCCTTGTGTTTCAATTTGATGTATTGATGGAACGTTGATGGTATGGCTTGCATGGCATGAATCCATGGTCGGACTAGAATCATATTATATGGAAGTTCTAAGTCTAAGACATGAAACTTTTTTATGAGAATTGGGTCCTGCTTCCATTGGTAACATGATTGTCCCAAATGATTCCCGCTCCACATTGTCGTAAGCAATTATGGTAATAATATGGGACTCTAGATCTTCTTCTTTATGCCCCATCTACTTAATTAATTTTAAAGTGCATATATTCAAACCTGATCCATTATCCACAAGCACCCATTTTATCTTTCAAATGGGTAACAAATACCTCAATATATAATGGGAGATTATATGCAGGATCTTCAATAGAGATCTCCTATGATTAAAGGAGATGAACTTAGTTGGTGCAATGTTTTCTACCACAGCTTGAATATGTGAAGGGTCTACTTCTAGTGGAACTCCTAACCCTTGAAGAGTTTTGTTCAATATTTCCTTATGTACATTCCTTGTTTGGAGAAGATCCAAGATTGAAATCTTGGCGATGTCTTCTCAAGTTGTTCTAAGAGGTTGTACCTACCATCTTTCGGGGTCGACAAAGAGGTTTCAAGAATCATGAGGCGGGTGTGCCTTATTACCACAGTGTAATCCTTTCCATTGATTCAAATGGTGTTCACATGGTCATTAGGAGAGCGGATACATCTAATGAGCGAATCATAATAATTATTGTAATTCTTGGTATATATATAATTCACCACTTTGTCGCTCTAGGATGACTCTCCTTGATCTGTCTTTTTCTCATCTGACTTACCATGTTTAGGGAATGGTTATTTGAATATTCCCATCTTTTTGTTTGGTGTCCTCGTTTTTCTCTAGGGTGTCAAATTTTATCTCCCCATTGTTAATGAGATCTTGGATGTACTTGACGAAGTCATAGACATTTGTCTGCTTTGTTTCCCTTGACACAATGTAATTCACAATAGTCATGCTCTTTGTACCATGATGGTATTGGATCATTTTCATCAAAGGGTTGTGTCATGGGATGAGTCACCATGTGAGTTTCATCCAATTGCTTCAATATCGTTGACAAAGGCTCATTGAGAGGAGTGAACATTCTACATTTAGGTGGTGGTTGAATAAGTCCTTTGGTTAATTTAAAAGGTTGACTAGTTTGAACCATTTATACGCGTTTGGAATCTTTAACTCCATCTCCCACCATGTTCTTGTTTTTGTTAAATATTTTAGGATTTTTGTGGGTATGACATTTTGGTTATCCTTAGAGTGTGATTTAATGGTTCCTTTAGCAATAAGGGATTTCTCTATTTGAATTCCCTTTTCAATAACCTCTTTGAAAGTGTGAACACAATGCATTTACAGATGAAAAGTGATGTCTGGGTTGAGATTGGGCACAAATATACTCACCAATTTTTTTCATGGAATGCACAAGGGAAGCGAATGGCTATCCATCTCTAACTTTTCGGAAGATAGAAAATGTCTCGTTGGGACGTTGTTTAGTGCCACACAAGTCCTCCATGGTTATGTCATTTTCTATGTTATACGATAAGTTTTGTACAAACCTTTCTCGCCGAGTTCATGCCATGTGAAAATAGACCCAAGAGGTAAGTGAGTGAACCATTCTAAGGATTGCCCCCTAGACTCTTTGGAAAGATTCGTATGAGGTAATTGTCACTATAGGAAACTTCTTGGCATGCCATGTAAAAATATTTTACATGGTCTCACGGGTCACCTTTCCCTCTATATTTTTCAAATTTTGGCATGTCAAACTTTTTAGGGAAGGGTTGAAGCGTCATAGTTTTATCAAATGAATGGGGACATAGCTCTTCGTATTGATATTTTCTACTATTCCCCACAGTACTCTCTTGGAGGATTGTAAGTGTTGCTCTCATAGATTAAATTTCCCGCGTGAGTAATTATTCTTTACTAGGAGAAGAAGGGATATATGTGTAATTGTATTCCATATTGTCTTCTCCTTGACTGTCCATTTGAATTTTTGTCTTTTGTACATTCGTGTTTGTTTCTTTTTGTACATGAGATGTTAACAAAGCTAATTTTCGACTAAGGTTGCAAATTTTTTGTTGAATAGTGACTTATTCTTCAAGAGGTTCCTCTTCTTCTTCATGATGCGGAGGTTGTTCAACATTTTCGTGTTCTATTCTGACTTTACGTGGTACTTTAAGGAAAGGCATTCTATATCCCATTACATTATCATTTCCCACGTTAGAGGTAGAAGCATGTCCATGTGTTAAGATATCCTCCATGTTAATAAGAGGTCACTCCTCATCATTAATATCATTTTTAGGTGGGATTATCTCTTGTTTAATAGTCATTCTAGCTCCTAACTCCACAACTCATGCTAGTACCTGATACTTGTTTCTAAAAATGAATTCATCTAACAAGGTGGGGTCAAAATCAAAATTTTGTGTGTGGTGATTCTAACTCATCATCGATATGATCTATCATTTATTTTACTTATTTCTCGCATGGAGAATAAAGGCACATGAACATGGCAAATAAAGGGGTTTGAACCTTGTTTTTTAGGATTCCCAAGTTTGTGTTTTTCTTTCTTCCAAAGCCTACTTTTTTAGCCCTAATCTTGTTTTAGGGCCATGACGTGTAATAGTTTCACTAAGGTATCTATTAATGTGTTCAAATATTTTTATAAAACCTAAGTAAAAATTAATTTCTGGAAATCAAGGTATATTATGAATGTCAAATAACCAACGTGACACAAAGTGATTGCTCTTAAATGAACGAGCTAAGCAAGAATCAATTACACAATTTTTAGTTTCAAACCAAATAATCAAATGAACTACTTACTAAACTTGTCTTCTAAAAGGTAGTTGGTGTCGTATGATGATTAACAAAATGTCCCTACTTATGTTGAGTTCAAAGAAATGAACAAGGCGTAAGTAATAACAAGAAGTTAATGCGAACTCCAAACAAAGTATACTAGAAGTAAGCCCAAATTCAATCAAGACCTATATTCCAAAAATATCGATTACGATTGTGAGTGACACAACAATTTGACCAAGATAGGTTAACTAAACTTTGTGAGAAAGTAAGGTATTGATATCAAGATTATATTGATATAACACGCACAAGTGGTAACACTTAACACTCTTCAGAATCGAGGTAATAATTGAAATCCAAATAAAGTGATAGTATATCTAGGAATTGTTAAAGTGTATATAGTGTAACCTTACAATATAGATATTTAGGTCAAGTTTACAAGAAACAAGACATAATTAAAAAAATTTAGTGACATGATATAAACAAGATAACCATTCAAGGGAGAATCAAAGAGATGAACCAATCCTAACTAAGATGATGATCTTGACTTGGGCATCAAGATCAAAAAGGCTACCAATGATATAAAAATGTTTCCACACACTTTAAATGTTTAACAACCCAAACAGCAAACATGGATGGGTGTAAATGGACAAAAAGTGGGAAAAAATCAATTGATAATGCAAAGGTAGTCACTCTTCTTTTGATCAAAAAGTGTCAAAATAAAGTGAAGGAAGTAGATCAATTTGGGTTGAAAAATTTTGGCCTCACTTTGGCCAAGTTTCGCCTCGCCTTAGGGAAAGTTAAAAACTAAGCACAAGTAACGCTTCACACGTTTCATGATGAACAATAGATATCAACTCAAATTGTCTTTGATGTGGTCCAAGTTTACTTTTGATCAAAGATAGCTTCCTAGGTGGTTCACTCAACTAGATGTCAAAATTCATCTAAGAGTGAGCTCGATTTACAAAGAAAAGTCACACTTCCTAATTCTTGGAGTATACTATCCTTACTTTACCCCCTTCAAGAATAGTGGGCAATAAATGTGTCCATCATGTACTCTCACTGGGGTCGTGATATGGATGATTTGTGACGCTAAATCTAAAAAATGGTAATAATAGTCAAGTAGGTTATGCGGAGCACTTTCTATTTCATCCACAAGGTTCCATCTTACATGGACTACTTTAGGGTTCCTATAACCACCCCCACTTTTGTAGCTTAAGGCGTTATGCCAATGGGGTTATGTTCTAGTTGAGTGGATAAGGATGTACCCTTTTCCAAAACCTAAGAATATAGTGTGATGTTTGTGGTGTTTTTTTATCTTTTTATCTTAATATGGTTTATTTGAACTCCGTTTAGCAACCTACGAGAAACATGTTAGAAATTTGTTTAGATTCCTATCTTTCACAAGCATTTTTAGGTCCCGCACTCAAGCATTAGTAGTTCTCCAAGCAAATCACATTATTTGAAAGATGATTAAGAGTTGCTTTTGATTCTCAAGATCATTCAAGGATGTAAGAGAGGAGCATACACAACAAATAATCAACCTAAAAATTAAAGGAAAGTTTCGTAATTAATGAACCATACAAAAGCTTGATAAATGTTCATTCACTTAAGCCAAAAATGAAAGATGAAGTTTCTAATTAACCAAATGTTAAAAATGAAGACTAAAGTTTCTTTTGATTCTCAATATCACCCTAAGGTGCAAGAGAAGATCATACAAAAATTTATCCCAACTAGATAGAGATGGAAAACTTCAAATCAAAGAACCATAAAGAAACACTTTGTAAAAAGGTTCATTCCCTTAAGCAAAATGAATAATCAAATTTTCAATTTAATCCAAATGTTAAAAAGATAGAGATAAAAGTTGTTTTTTATTCTCAAGGTCAAAAAAATGTTCAAGAGAAGAGCATACACAAACTTTGGTCTAAATCAAATAAAGCATGGAAATACAAGATTCATCAAAACATTAGACATGTTAGAAAATGACCAGTTTTGCAATAAAGGGAAAACCTACACATTTTGTAATTGTAAATCCCTAATTTATGTTTTCATTGCATTTTTTACTTCAATATATTTCCAACGCAAAACAAATGGATTCATTTCAAGTTCGTTATCAAAATTTATGGCCTCCAGAATATGGTTTACATATATGCTCTTATGCTCATGGGTATGCACTTAACATGTACCCAAAAATGTCAAAAACAATGTCCCTTAATCTGTAAAATGGTCACATTTTTCCAACCAAGATTCAATTTTGATAACAACCCATGCAATTAATATATGAATAAAACACTCAATGCTATCAAACATTAACATTCATGATTAAAAAACTTAACATTTTCAAGAAATTGACAAAACTAACATGTAGAATGTTGAAAAAGTAAGCTCTAAAAATGAAAACATGATGAAATATTGAAATTTTCTCACCAAGATTCAATTTTGACATAAAGCCACCACATTAATATGTAAATATAAGAATCAGCACTATCAAACACTAACCTACATGCTCAATAATTTAAAATTTTCAAGAAATTGACAAAACTAGCATGTAGAGTGTTGAAAAAGTAAGCTCTAAAAATGAAAACATGGAGAAATGTTGAAATTTTCTCATAAATTCCAATTTTGATAGCACTTCACCTCCTTTATACCTACAAGGAAGACTCAACACATACAAACTCAACAAAATAAGTTATAAAAAAACAAGTTATGTCAATATATGCAAAAAGATGGTTAATAACCAAAATTGAAACTTAACTACAAAAATTTGAAATTAAGTGCAAAGGACAATGGAGTAAGTCCAACTGGGCGTGCCAAATGTATGCAATACTTATTTATCTATGCAAGTATAATTAAAACCTACACCTATTAGCTTCAATACAATGCTAAACTAAACCTATGTATCATCATGTTAACAACTTAAGCAAAGCTAACTTATCAACATCTTTACATTAGAACATGAAATGAACATTTCAAGATAATAAGCTAAAAAGATTAACTTCTATCTCTTATTGAATTCTAAATGAGATGAGATTAAACCTATGTAGATCTCTAGCAATCAAATATTTGATTGTATGCTTGAAATCCCAAGGTTTCTAAGAATGAAGTCTTGTGAAATAATGGCTACAAGACCACTTGACATATCTCCATATGAATTCAAAGACTTGGGTGGTTAAAATCAAGAAATGGAGAAGGCTAGCTCTTCTAATGGAAGAATGATCTAAGATGATAAAATGGATAAAGTGAATGCTCTATACTCATTCAGGTGTAAGAAGAAAGGTAGGAGGAGGTCCCTTTATATAGCCTAATGGATAGAAGAATCTCTACATCCCTCTTCATGTGGGATAAATGGAGAGGTTGGGTTAGTTGTAGATAAAGGAGGTTTATAAAGGGTTGAGTCAACCTTGGATGAGTTTATTTTGTCATTTAGTGATTTGTGGGGTTTTAGGGGACTTATTAATTAACCAAAGTGATTAATTAATAGGTGTGCAAGCTTATAGAAGCCTTTTAGAGGAATAATTAACATGATTTAGACTATGGGAGGGATTTAATGACATAAATGATAATTTTTGATTTAATGGAAGAGGAAGCTAATTAATTAATAGTAATTAATTAGTCTAGATAGAAAGAGGATTAATTAATGAAAGTTCGTTAATTGACATATTTGTTGGATAGAAGACTTAATTAACTAGCATAATGTAGCTAATTAACGGTGATAGAAGAGGAAGTGTGTCATATCGACGATATGTCATCAATTTGTGGGAAAGGGGATAGCGCAATTTAAGTATTTAACTTGCTCTGGGTTAAATTATAGGTGTCTACATTTGGCCCTCTTTGGGGTGGTGTAAGTGACGTCACTTTAAAGATAATAGATAGATAAATTTTTAATGTGTAGAAGAAAAATTAGTAGAAGTGGGATGTGCCCCTCGAGTGTCGATGGGGTGATGAAAGAAGGAGTTTGACGATCAAAAAGGTAAGAGAAATGGATAGAAGAATGGGTTGTGGAAGGATGCCCTAGGTGAATAAGAAAAATAGTGTTGATAGGAGAATAATGTAAAAGAGGAATGAAGATGGAAAGAAAAGAGCAAGCTTTCATCCAAAGTGTATTAAAAGAACTTTAGTATCATCATATTATCAAAGATGTACGTCATGGGTCCATATTAAAAATCTAAGCATACAAAAAAAGTAGGATGACATGAAAATCCATACTGTGAACAGGTTGTCCATTGATGAAAACACCCACTCAATGCAACATATAAAAATTAA
This sequence comes from Taxus wallichiana var. yunnanensis, assembly GCA_018340775.1. Classification (NCBI taxonomy): domain Eukaryota; kingdom Viridiplantae; phylum Streptophyta; class Pinopsida; order Cupressales; family Taxaceae; genus Taxus; species Taxus wallichiana. The sequence goes on from CM031244.1 coordinate 19,323,722, forward strand.
TGCAATATGAGAAGGAAACATGCTCATTTAACACGGAAAACAAGTACAAGAACACAAATTCCAACCAACAATGGTCAAGACGATTGTATAAATGTTTTGTTATCAAGTCAAGATCCTAAAATGTTTGTGATTGATGAAAAAGGGTTAAAAATAATTCCTTGAGAAAGGATACATGCAAGGGAAATGATGAAGGACATCGGTACAATGAGAAAGCGTAGTGTGCCACGAAACAATATCGAAACTAGATGTGCCTTAGAGTATTGATGAAGCAAGCAGGCTAGCTTTGTCAATGGTTGTAAATCTGATGATCCGCGAGTCATTTGATTGATGAAGAGGTAAAATTTCCAATAAGATATGGAAAGAATACCATGTGCAAGACACGATTTTCAGCCACTATGAGTTGGTTTACCTAGTTTTGTAAGTTTTACAATTTTTAGGATTTTTAGAGAATTTTTGATTTTTTTGGATTTTGGATGAATATATATATATATATATATATATATATTTGATTTTTTTTTTATTATTATTTTTTATGGTGTGGATATGTAGAAGAAAGTAGAAGAATCAGTAATAATCTCCTAAACATAAAAGAAATACCCCAGGGAGAAGAAAGAAGGTGTAGGCGGAAAATAATGCCCCAAAAGACAATGGGAAAAACTAACAGAAGAATTATTTAATAATAAATAATTATTTGTCGAAACGTGTAGAAGAAGGATATTGTCTAGGAGCAATAAAATCACCCTAGTGAGAAGAAATGAGTACCATATGGCAAAGAATGCCCCAGCACGATGAAAAATGAAAGAAAAAAATTATATAAATAAAATAATTATTCACGGTGAGTAGAAGAAAAGTTAGAGCAACAATGGCAAGTAAAATGGTCTTCCAGGGATCACGGTCGGTGAGAATGGTTTAATATACCCCACCCAGGGGTAAATCATCGTGACCAATTCATTTGTTACCGACCGCTACCGAAATTTTACCGTGAGACCCCCGATAGCGATGAGGATGATGGTGAGAGGACGAGCCCGTAGGAGACACACCGACCAAGTTCGGGAGTACGCCCGACATGCGGATGATGGATTCTTCGTGAGTAGCTTAACCTACCTTGTCAATTACACATTTAATATTGTAATTAATGCTTTAATTAGTAGGTTAGATGCATGCACGGGGGCGCAAACACCCATATGGTGGTGTAAGCACCCTTGAAGCATATGTGTGCATGTGCATGTACATAAAAATGTGTGTGCACACATGCATATGCCACAAAAGCGTATGTGTTCCCACACACATGCATATAGCACATGCACGTACACGCAAGCAACAAAACCTCGCGCACACACCTACGTGCATGCGTAGGTAAGACATACACGACATAAGTGGCTTGGGGTAGATGCACACATGCACGCATGCCAAAAAGGGGGTGCATATGCCACAAGGTGCACACATGCCAAAAAGGGCACGCATGAACCTAAAAGAGATGAATAAGAGGGGAAAATGCTAAAAAAATGACACTTAATAGAAAAATAATAGAATAACTTAGAAGAATTGTTAGTGTGTAATACATACGGTGTTTTGCAGAGACAGATATCAGCAATGCAGATGCAAGAGTGACATATTTTTATATCTCGAGATGGAGTCAAGCATGCATCGATAATATCATCATGATATGATGGTACTACTAGAGGTGGTCGGTTTAGGCCATGTAACGTGGATATAATCAATTACTCTATATCATGGCCTAATGACCACTTTGATTAAGCAGTGGTATAGTGAGAGCCGGTGCTCCGGCTCCCTACAGGTGAGATTACCATCACACTAGAGGACGTGTGGTAGATTCTATGTGTCCCCATTCTTGGCTCGGTGATTGGGTACATGAATGATTTCAATCGGATCATTGCAGCGCTTAGAGACATATTTGGCGGAGATGAGATACCCCATGATGGTATGAAATTGACATTACATGATTATATATTTGATCCAACCAATCACCAGGGGACCGCTCTACTTGATGGCTCTTATCAGTGGGTTCTTACTCACTAATAAGACAAGGACATCGTTTCTAATGGGATTAATCACATTAGTTCATGTAGTTTTTAGTGGTGAGTGATATTGTTGGGGCTAGTATAGATTTTAATCTGACAGGTTTCTTTTGTATGGGGACTATGTTTGATATCCATTCTAAGTAATCAATAGGTCTAATGAAGCCCACTTTGCTAACAATCTTTCTAGCTCTTCTTTAACTAGAAGAGCCACCTGTGGATGCATTTTTCTGAGCTTTTGTTTGATGGGCTTGGCATCTGCGTGCACAACTAGGTTATGCACTACCAAATTTGGATCCAAGCCCGACATATCCTTATAGGACCATGTGAATACATCTACAAATTCCCATAGAAGCATGGTGAATGTCTTTTGTTCTCATGCTAAGAGTGAAGCTCCCAGTTTGACTATCTTTGGGTCGTCTTCTATTCCAATATTCACATCAATGGTTTCTTCCACTAGCATTTTTGACAAATCCTCCATATGCGTAGGATCGAGATGAAGGTTGAGATCTTATTCCAAGGGTGTCTCTATAAGATTTTTACCCTTAGCGTGGTCACTTTTCTTATCCATTGAATTTTTCACTTGTTTTTCATCCAGATTGCTTAAAAGAGGATTTCACCGTGTGAAATGGAATTTTCTTTTTCCGAGGATTTTCATTGGAACTTTTTCCCTAAATTTTTCTTAAGTTTTGTTAACCATGAAGCTCATCTTCCTCACCAAAGTAAGTGCAAGTATCTAAGTCAAAGTAGAAACCCTTCTTATGGTCTCTAATCGAATTGTATCTCGAATGCCCATGAATTCTCAGTAATGGAATCATAATTTTCAAAGTGATACGATGGTACGTGACATTTTGGTCCCATTCACCGTGATAGGGTAAATAATGTCAATTTTAGGTTCAAGGAGGGTTGAGGTAAGGACAACGGTATCCATGAATAGGTTCATGGAGGCAATATCCTCGTATTGGCTACAATGGGAATCAGTAGTCATTGTCTAAATAATCGAGCTACCTTTTCACTCAAAATAGGTAGCATCTTGATCATTAGGGTGTGATCCATAGGTTTGAATTTCGATACCATATCTTTCTGTCTTGAAATGTGGGAGAGGAACTGGATCTCTCGGTCCCTTCTCATTCTTTTCACATCCTAGACCCTTGTAGCCCATATAATACATCATTTAGCTAGACTTCTCATACTCAGGGATTTGGTAGAAAGTTGGTTGAGTATCTTCCGGACCCAAGTCATAGGTGGGTCCAACAATTTCTCTTCAAATGAGTAACCCCTGAGTAAAAATGACCCAATAGTTCACTCATCTCTAGGCCGTCTGAAATGATAGTTGGGTCGACCTCTAGTTTTAGGTGACAATGATAGGTCTAAAACCAAAAGAGCTTGTTGCACATTATATTCTCCACAACCATATTCTAGAACCTTCATCTCCCATGAATCAAAAGGATAAGTTGATGTAGAAGCTTCACGAGCACAAGAACTTAGGGAATTTGAATCTACCTATGACTCCATGGCTTCGGATTGAAGAGGAATAACTATATTAGTAGAGGGACACGTATAGGCACCCTTACGCGTAAAACTATTGAGAGCTCTACAGTGAGCAAAGGGCTAGGATCTCCTTGTATTGTGATAGTGTGTCCCTCATGTTTCAATTTGATGCATTGATGGTATGGCTTGCATGGCATGAATCCATAGTTTTCCAATAAGTGTATTATATGGAATTTCCAAGTCCAAGACATGAAACTTCGTTTGATGACAAGTGGGTCCTACTTTTGTCCCAGTTGATTCTCACTTTGTGTTGTCGTAAGTGGCTATGGTAATAATATGGGACTCGAGATCTTCTTCTCAGTATATCCCATCTTCTTAATTAATTTTAAAGTGCATATATTCCACCCCGATACATTGTCCAAGAGCACCTATTTTATCTTTCAAATTGGTAAAAATTACCTCAACATGTAGGGGTAGATTATGTGCAGGATCTTCAATAGGGATCTCCCTATGATTAAAGGATATGTACTCAATTGGTGCAATGTTTGCCACCGTGAGCTTGAAGATGTGAAGGGTCTACTTCTAGTGGTACTCCTAACCCCTAAATATTTTTGTACAATATTTTCGTATGTACATTCGATATTTTGAGAAGATCTAAAATTGATATCTTGGCATATGTCTTTTCAAGTTGTTTTAAGAGGTTGTACCTACCAACTTACGGGGTCGACGAAGAGGGTTCAAGAATCATGAGGTGGGTGCACCTTGTTACCGTAGCGCAATCCTTTCCCTTGATCCAAATGGTGTTCACATGGTCATTAGGAGAGTGGATACATCCAATGAGTGAATCGTAATGATTATTATCATTCTTGGTATATAGATAATTCACCGCTTTGTAACTCTGGGATGACTTTCCTCGATCCGGATTTTTCTCATCTAACTTACCATGTTTAGGGAATGGTTCTTTGAATATTCCCATATTTTTGTTTGGCATCTAAGTTTTCTCTGGGGTGTTCACTTCTTTCTCCCTATTTGTTAATGAGATCTGGAGATTTAGTGACAAAGTCGTAGACATTTCTCGTATTGTGTCCCTTGGCATGATTTAATTCACAATAGTCATGCTCTTTGTACCATGAGGATTTTGGATCATTGTCATCAAAGGGTTGTCAGACTGTGGGATAAGTCACCATATGAGTTGCATCATATTGCTTCAATATGGCTAATAAAGGCTCATTGAGAGGAGTGAAAATTCTATGTTTAGCCGGTGGTTGAATAGGTCCTTTGGTCAGTTTAAAAGGTTGACCATTTTGAACTGTTTGTATGCGTTTGGAATATTTGATTCTGTCTCCCACCACGTTCTTGTTTTAGCTAAACATTTTCAGATTTTCCGTGGGTGTGGTGTTTTTTTAATCCTTAGAGTGTGATTTAATAGTAACTTTGGCAATAAGGGCTTTCTCTATTTGAATTCCCTTTTCAATAACCTCTTCAAAAGTGTGAACACAATTCATTTGCAAATGAAAAGTGATGTTTGGGTTGAGATTGGGCACAATGATACTCACCAGCTATTTTTCATGGAATGCACAAGGGAAGCAACTGGTTATCCCTCTCCATCTTTGCAGGAAGTTAGAGAATGTCTCGTTCGGATGTTGTTTAGTGCCACACAAGTCCACCATCGTTATGTCATTTTCTATGTTGTATGAGAAGTGTCATACAAACCTTTCTGATAGTTCGAGCCATGTGAAAATAGACCCATGAGATAAGTGAGGGAACCATTCCAAGGCTTAGCCCCTAGACTCTTTTAGGAAGAGTCGTATGAGGTAATTTTCACTATAGGCCACTTCTTGGCATGCCATGTAAAAATATTTTACATGGTCTTGCGGGTCACCTTTCCCTCTATATTTGTCAAATTTTGGCATGTCAAACTTTTTAGGGAAGGGTTGAAGCGTCATAGTTTTATCAAATGGATGGGGACATAGCTCTTCGTCTTGATATTTTCTGTTATTCCCCACAGTACTCTCTTGGAGGCTTGTAAGTGTCACTTTTATAGATTGCATTTCTTATGTGAGTAATTGTTCTTTAGTAGGAGAATCAAGGATATATATGTGATTGTATTCCATATTGTCTTCTCCTTGACTGTCTATTTGAAGTTCACTAATTTTGACCTTAGGTTTTGTCTTTTATACATTTTTGTTTATTTCTTTTTGTACATGAGATGTTAATAAAGCTAATTTTCAACTAAGGTTGTAAATTTTCTATTAAATAGCAACTTCTTCTTCAAGAGGTTCCTTGTCTTCTTCATGACGCGGAGGTTGTTCAACATTTTTCGTGTTCTATTTTGACTTTAGGTGGTAATTTAAGGAAACACATTCTATATCCCATTACATTATCATTTCCCATGTTAGAGGTATAAGCATGTCCATGTGTTAAGATATCCTCCATGTTAATAAGAGGTCACTCCTCATAATTAATATCATTTGTAGTTAGGATTATCTCTTGTTTAATATGAATTCTAGCTCCTAACTCCACAAATCATGCTAGCATACGATCCTTGTTTCTAAAAAGGAATTCATCTAACAAGGTGGGGTCAAAATCAAATTCTACATGTGGTGATTCTAACTCATCACCGCTATGATCTATCATTTCTTCTACTTCTTTCTCCACGAAGAATAAAGGCCCAAGATCATGGCCAATAAAGGGGTTTGACCCTTGTTTGTTTGAGGCTTCCCAAGTTTGCATTTGTCTTGCTTCCAAAGCCTTCTTTTTGAGCCCTAATCTTGTTTTAGGGGCCATGACGTGTAATAGTTTCACTAAGGTATATGTGAATGTGTTCAAATATTTTTATCAAACCTAAGTGAAAAAAAGAATGTCAAGAAATCAAGGTATATTATGAATGTCAAAGAACCAACATGACACAGTGATTTCTCTTAAATGAATGAGCTAAGCAAGAATCAATCACACAATGTTTAGTTTCAAACCAAATAATCAAATGAATTACTTCCTAAATTTTTCTTCAAAAAGGTAGTTGGTGTCATATGATGATTAACAAAATGTCCCTACTTATGTCAAGTTCAAATAAATGAACAAGGTGTAAGTAATAACAAGAAGTTAACGTGACCTCTAAACAAAGTATACTAGAAGCAAGCCCAAATTCAATCAAGACCTATATTCCAAAAAGTATCAATTACGATTGTGAGTGACACAAAAATTTAACCAATATATGTTAACCAAAATTTGTAAGAAAGTAAGGTATTGATATCAAGATGATATTGATATAACATGCACAAGTGGTAACACTTAACACTCTTCATTATCAAGGTAATAATTAAAATCAAACTAAAGTGATAGTATACCTAGGAATTGCTAAATTTTATAGAACGTAACCTTACAATATAGATATTTAGGTCAAGTTTACAAGAAACAAGATGTAAATACCAAAATTGTAGTGACATGATATAAACAAGATAACCGTTCAAAGGAGAATCAAAGTGATGAACCAAGCCTAACTATGATGACAATCTTGACTTGGGTATCAAGATCAAAAAGGCTACCAATGATATAAAAACATCTCCACACACTTTAGATGTTTAACAACCTAGCCACAAACATGGATGGGTGTAAATGGACACAAAAGTGGAAAAAATAATCAATTGATAACGCAAAGGTAGTCACTCTTCTTTTGATCAACAAAGTGTCAAAATAAACTTAAGGAAGTAGATCACTTGGAGTTAAAAATGTTGGCCTAACTTCGGTAGAGTTCCACCTCGCCTTATGGAAAGTGATAAACTAAACAAAAGTAATGCTTCACATGTTTTGTGATGAACAATAGCTCTAAACTCAAATTGGCTTTAATGTGGTCAAAGTTGGCTCCTGGTCAAAGATAGCTTCCTAGGTGGTTCACTTAACTAGGTATCACAAGTCATCTAAGAGTAAGCTCGATTTACCAAGAAAAGTCACACTAACTAATTCTTGGAGTATCTCATCTTTATGTTACCCCCTTCAAGCACAACGGGAAATAAATGCATCCATCGTGTACTCTCACTAGGGTCATGCTACGTGACGACTTGTGATGCTAAATCTCACTAATGGTAATACTAGTCAAGTAGGTTGTGCGTAACACTTTCTGCTTCATCCACAAGGTTCCCTCTTGCGCGTGGACTACTTTATGGTTCCTAGAACCACCCTCATTTTTGTAGCTTAAGGTGTTATGCCAAAGGGCTTATGTTCTAGTTCGGTGGATACGAGATGTACCCTTTTCCAAAACCTATAAATACAAAGTGTGATGTTTGTGGTGTGTTTTTTTTATCTTTTTATCTTAATGTGGTTTATTTGAACTTCGTTTGGAAACTTCGAGAAACATATTAGAAATTTTTTTCGATTCCTTTCTTTCGCAAGTGTCTTTAGGTCCTACACTCAAACGTTAGTAGTTCTCCAAGCAAATCACATTATTTGAAAGATTATTAATATTTGCTTTTGATTCTCAATATCATCCAAGGATGTAAAAGAAGAGAATACACAACAAATAATCCACATAAAAAGTAAAGGAAAGTTTCGTAATTAATGAACCATACAAAAATATTGATAAATGTTCATTCACTTAAGCCAAAAATGAAAGATGAAGTTTCCAATCAACCAAATATTAGAAAATGAAGACTAAAGTTTATTTTGATTATCAAGATCACCCTAAGGTGCAAGAGAAGAGCATACACAAACTTTAGCCCAACTAGATAGAAATGGAAAACTTCAAATCAAAGGACCATAAAAAAATGCTTTGTAAAAGGTTCATTCCCTTAAGAAAAATGAATAATCAAATTTTTAAGTTAATCCAAATGTTAAAAAGATAGATATCAAAGTAGTTTTGATTCTCAATATCACCAAGAGGTTCAAGAGAAGTGCATACTCAAAATTTGGTCTAAATCAAGTAAATCATGGAAATACAACATTCATCAAAACATTAGACATGTTAGAAAATGACTAGTTTTACAATAAAGGAAAACCTACATATTTTGTAAGTCTAAATCCCAAATTTATGTTTTCATTTCATAGTTCACTTCAATACCTTTCCAATGCAAAACAAACAGATTCATTTCGATTTTGGGAGCAAAATTTATGGCCTTCGGAAGATGGGTTACACATATGCTCTTATGCTCACGGGTATGCACTTAACATGTACCCAAAAAATGTCAAAAAAATGTCCCTTAATCTACAAAATGGTCACATTTTTCCAACCAAGATTTAATTTTGACAAAAACCCATCACATTAATATATGAATAGAAGACTCAACGCTATCAAACATTAACATTCATGATAAAAAACTTAACATTTTCAAGAAATTGACAAAACTAACATGTAGAATGTTGAAAAAGTAAGCTCTAAAAATGAAAACATGATGAAATCTTGAAATTTTCTTACCAAGATTCAATTTTGATAGCAACCCACCACATTAATATGTAAATATTAGACTCAGCACTATCAAACACTAACCTACATGCTTAATAATTTAAAATTTTCAAGAAATTGACAAAACTAGCATGTAGAGTGTTGAAAAAAGTAAGCTCTAAAAATGAAAACATGAAGAAATGTTGAAATTTTCCCATCAATTCCAATTTTGATAACACTTCACCTCCTTTATACCTACAAGGAAGAATCAACACATGTAAACTCAATAAAATAAGTTAAGAAAAAAAGTTATGTCAATATATGCAAAAAGAGGGTTAGTAACCAAAATTGAAACTTAACTACAAAAACTTGAAATTAAGTGCAAAGGACAATGGGGTAAGTCCCATCGGCATGTCGAATGTATGTAAGACTTAGTTAGATATGCAAGTATAATTAAAAATAACACCTATTAGCTTCAATACAATGCTAAATTAAACCTATGCATCATAATGCTAAGAGCTTAAGCAAAGCTAACCTATCAACATCTCTACATTAGAACATGAAATGAACATTTCAAGCTAATATGCTAAAAGAATTAACTTCTATCTCTTATTTAATACTAAATGAGATGAGATTAAACCTATGTATATCTCTAGCAATCAAAGAGTTGATTGTATGCTTGAAATCCCAAGGTTTCTAAGAATGAAGTATTGGGAAATCATGGCTACAAGACCACTTGACATATCTCCATATGACTTCAAATACTTGTGTGGATGAATGCAAGAAATGGAGAAGGCTAGCTCTTCGATGGAAGAATGCTCTAAGATGATAAAATGGATATAGTGAATGCTCTATGCTCATTTAGGTGTAAGAAGAAAGGTAAGAGGAGGGCTCCTTATATAGCCCAATGGATAGAAGAATATCTACATCCATCTTCATGTGGGATAAATGGAGAGGTATGGTTAGTTGTAGATAAGGGAGGTTTATAAAGGGTTAAGTCATCCTTAGGAGAGTTTACTTTATCTTTAGGTGACTCATGGGGTTTTAGGGGATTTATTAATTAACCAAATTGATTAATTAATAGGTGTGCAAGCTTATAGAAGCCTTTTAGAGGAATAATTAGCATGATTTAGACTATGGGAGGGATTTAATGACATCAATGATGATTTTTTGATTTAATGGAAGAGGAAGCTAATTAATTAATAATAATTAATTAGTCTAGATAGAAAGGGGACTAATTAATGGAAGGTCATTAATTGGCATATTTTTTTGATAGAAGGGTTAATTAACTAGCGTAATGTATCTAATTAAACGGTGATAGAAGAGGAAGTGTGCCATATTAACAATATATCATCAATTTATGGGAAAGAGGATAATTAGCGCAATTTAAGTATTTAACTTGCTCGAGTTAAATTATAGGAGTTTACACATTTCGTTACATGAGGAATGTCAAGATCATCATGCAATATCTCGAGAATGAAGGCATGCAACTCATTGGTTGTTTCTAGAATAATTTCGCAAAGTTTAGTTCTGATGAGAATTCCCCCTTCAAATGAAAGGATCTACAATTTATAGAAGTGAGTGATGAGGAGAGATAAAAATGAAAATATCACATTCATGCCTTTATCTACCTACCAAATGCAATAATTAATTTAAAACATCATGGAACACCTGTGCAGCCCATCCCTTTTTTACTCTTGCTTACTAGAGAAGAAGTTGTCCTCCATGCTCCATTAATGGTGGTAGTTGGTTATACACTGCATTTGAGTGCAGGATACGTAATTCTATTTTTAACCTCATATCCCTTACCAAAATTTAAAATTATATTTTATTTTGTGTAGAGGGCTCCAAGACCTTTTCGAAAAGTCTAATGTTTCATGAAACAGAGCTCCCAGCTGAAAGTTATGGCCATTTGAAATTTTATAGTTTATCGAGAAACCAAGGTGCTTCAAGCGTACTACTTCTCTTGGACTTTTGAAGTGCTTATACTTCATGCTTTAAAGAAGTAGAGTAATGCTAAATTCTGCATTACTTATATTTTGTAGTTTCCATCTCTATGGTGTTTGGAAGACATGTTAGAGATCCATGCACTACACTGGATTATCAAGCATGGTATGCTTATTGATCGCCACGAAGATTAACTATACCCGATGGGGCTTTTACAAGCAGCGCCTAGGCTCCACCGGAGATCACATATGGTAGTGATAAGGGTGATGACTTAGGTGTATGTCATGTTGATGATCCTTTTGATGGTTAGAGACATGATGGTGGAGATGATTGGTAGGGTCGGGCTCAAGACCCGAGATAGAGATGGTAGGGACAGGCCTGGGACATGTTCAGGGCCATAGGCCCAGAGTACAAGAGTAATTACAGTTTCTTGCAATACCTCGAGGTTGCCCGAGTTCAAGGGGGTGATAGGGAACAACTAGTTTCCTTACAACAAAGATCTCGCAGCGGAGTTGGAGTAGAGAGAGACCAGGCCCGAGCTCACATTCAGGTTGTGATAGCTTATCGAGACAAGGCCAGAGCCTAGGTAGGATAGGGATGAGATGGCTTTGTACATTTTTAGCAGATATGAAAGATGGCCCCTTAGATGACTTAGGTGACGAGCCTATTACAACATACCTAGACTCGATATTGACCGGTGATAGCCGAGAGGGATCGGCTTCACGTAGAGAAAGTAGTGGGTCAAGTCGAGGTTACGCGGCTATTGCGTATGTATCATCCTTTTAACACACAAATGGGACAACGGTGACAACTCACACCCATAGAGACTTGGCTACAGTGGAGGTCGAGCCTCCTATTATCGGTTGTTATATTATGAGGTAGTTCTAGCTGGTCAGTGGGCACCCACCTATAGCCAGTAGTCGAGTGGATCGATGAGATCAGAGAGGCCTCAAGAATCAGTGGAGCAGCCATGAGGGCAGCCTATAGGACTGCATGGTACACAGGTCATGGGTCCTCCTCCATCTCGTAGGCTAGCTAGTACATCCCGAGGGATCTAATCAACCATGACCCTCATTATATCCATTGATTGTACTTGTATCATTATATACATACCTCTTATGAAGGTGTTATCATTCTTGACAGTTGTATACAATGTACTAGTTTTTGATGCATGCCTCTAATGAAGGATTTATTTTTTTGATCGATGTATAGCATTTTTGATGTATGCCTCTGATGAAGGCATTTATGAGTTATGCCCTTTGATGGCCCATTTTGTATCGATGATGTATATCCTCTATGAGACAAACATTTTATACTTGTATATATGGACATTTTGATGTGGCATAGTTGTTATGGGATGATGGACTTTATTGTCTTTGATGATTGATTACATGGATTATGGATGTGTCATGATTTTATATGGTTTGATTTCACACTTTTGTATGTATCATGATGATAGTTGAGATGTTTTTACCACATGTGTTTGATTTTTATATGATAGTTCCATAGATGATATTGATTGTATTGTTCATTTGATGCTCTAGATTAGTGGACTGGATAACATGATGATATTGGTGCGTGGGGGATAGATTGTGGTATTTTTTATCCCTCTTGCCCCCATTTGATGATATGATATGTGATGATTATCTCACCATTCATGTATGATGTATACTTAGATTTTTATTTATATTATGTATAGATGATGTTAGATGTGTATATGCGATAAGAAAGCATAAGAAAATGTTAATAAAATTAACCAAATATACAATGTTAACCAACATGAATTAACACAACTATGTACAATTATATACAAGCATACAAAAACACACTTCATATGCATAAATAAGAATGAATCTAATCTAAGCAAGAAAAGATGAATCTTAACAAATTATGTCTAAGCAACAAACTATACAAATGTACAAATAAGAAACAACTATACAAGCAAAAAATGTACACAAACAAAACAAGAAACAAGATAAAGTAAGAAAACTAAATTTATGTTTTTGCAAGATTATTTTGTGAAACACTTTTCTACTATTTTTGTGCATTGTTTTTGGTGAAACAATTTTCTATTGTTTTGTGGTTTTGTTTTTGGAATGTTTTTGCAATTTTCGAGCATATTTGAATGTTTTTGTGATGTTCTACAATTTTTTGAATGTTTTTGTGATTTTCTAACATTTTTGAATGTTTTTGTGATTCAAAAACATTTTTCAATGTTTTTTGTGATTTTCTAAGGTTTTCCAAACCTATGTACAGTAACCGCAAAACACGGATGCCCCCAACATTAGATGGAGAATATACAAGGGTGGACATCATGTTCTTACAAACAGGAAGGTGAAGTCGCAAAAGTGCCCCCAATGCTAGATGGGGAATATAAAAGGCCATCTTTTCACCAATTTATAAGAGGACAAAAATCCGAATCAAGGCTTGATATGATAGGTTAATAGGGAATCTCGGATGCACATGTGAAACTAGCCCTACGCTAAGTAAAAGTACCCTCAAGATGCAAGATGTTTGTGAACAAAAACTCTCTCAAGGTGCCAAAAATCAGTTTTCACCAAGGGAAAGTGCCACAATTGCATGGTTTTCACAAATGGATGACCTGCTTTTTCTTTTTCTTTTTCTCTTATTTTAATTTTGTTGTATTTTGATCATTTTCACTCCTTTTTTTTACTTTTCTGATTTTTGCGCCATGCATAAGCATAGAACCACTTAAGGTGCATGGCATTCATAGTTTTGTGGAGCTCATCACCATTGGGATGGGAAATTTTCTATGCTCCCATACCATATTTGGCCACAATGATGTAAGGTCCTAACCAATGTGGTTCAAGCTTTCCCTTCTTCTCTCTTTCCTCCCTTGTGTTGAGCTGATTGTCTTTCATGACCAAATCTCTGACCTCAAACTGATGAGGTATGATCCTTTTGTTATAATTTCTAGAGACTATGTTCTGATACACTTTGAGATGGTTAAGGGTGCGGATATGGTTTTCATCTAGGAGTTCTAATTCTGCCATCCTAGCCACTTTGTAATCCTCATCCTTTTCCAAATAATCCCTAAGAGATATTCTCAGGGAAGGAAGGCTGATTTCCAATGGGATGATGGATTCGGTTCCAAATACTAGGGAATAGGGTGTCACACCAGTAGGAGTCTGAATGAAGGTCCTATAATTCCTACAATCCTAGAGGGCTCGGTGAATTTGAAAATTCCAGATTGCGACCTTTTTTACTCACCATATTTTCCATTATTCGAACCAATGTTTTTTTAGTGGCTTCAGCCTACCCATTACCTTGAGGATAATATGGCGTAGACCACTTCAATTTTATTTGAAATTGATGAAAAATATCTTTCACTATCTTGTTTTTGAATTATTTTCCATTATCAGTAACTATGGCCACATGAATGCCATACCGGCAGATAAGGTGATTCATGATAAACTTTAAAATCTAAGCACCCATAACATAAGTCAAAGGAACAACCTCCACCCACTTAGTGAAATATTTTGTAGCTATGATGATGTGGGTATGACCATCAGATGAGGTAGGGGTGAGCTTCCCTATTAAATCAAGTCCCCATTTGGAAAATGGCCATGGGGTTGTGATCAACTACAATGGATGTGATGGCGCATGGATGAAATTTCCATACTTTTGACATAGTACACATTTCCTTACATAGTTTCAGCAATTTGTTTCATTGGTAGGCCAATAATATCCTACCCTTAGCAATTTATTTGCTAAAACCATTCCATTTGTATGGGTGCCACACACCCCTTCATGTACCTCTTTGATCACTTGGACTAACTCTGCTACATCTAGACAACGTAACAGATTCCCATCATAGCCACGACGATAGAGTGTATCTCTAAGAGGGTATAACAAGCTATCTGCGCGATAAGGATTTTTTTTCGAACGGGAGATGTCGGGAGGGAAGTTGTGTTTAAAATAGGCATAGATATGTGCATACCATGGGGAATAGGTACCAACAACTTTACAAGCCAAACAGGATTTGGCATGTCATATGCATACTTGGCATAGATTCTCAACAAAGAATGACATATCATTATTATCGGTGGAATCAGAGCATAGAAGCTATGGTTTCCATAGTGTTTGCGGATCTATTTTGTACTCTTGGAATCTATTTGAATGTAATACGCACAAAAAATACTCTTTCAAATTTTCCACTAGTTTCTTGTAGGGGATGAGTTTCTCATCCTTGAATTTATACTCATCATTTACTTGTTTGATGATTAATTGTGAGTCACTAACAATCTTTACATGATGGATATCTTATTTTATTGCTAGCTTCATCCCAACGATGAGCACCTCATATTATACAATATTATTTATACAAGGAAAACCAAGGTGAAAAGCTTGAGGTATGGGGTCACTTGAAGGAGTAATTAATACCACAACTACCCCTGAACCATGAAAAGTAAAATATCCATCAAATTGCACTTGCCACATGAAAGATTCCTCAATATACATTAATGAAGGCGTCAAATAAATCCAGGATCACAAGATCTGTTCTTGATAACGGTGCTTCACTAATTGATTGCGAGTACTTCTCCTTTTACCGAATTTTGGTGTACATACTCAATGTCAAATTTACTTAGTAGAATGATCCAATTAGTCATTCTACATGTAAGGGCGGGTTTTGACAACAAGTACTTAATCAGGTCAACTTTGGATATAAGCTTGGTTTTAGTATTTAATAGGTAATGGCGAAGTTTTTGGAAGGTAAAAACTAAATCCAAACAAGCTTTTCCAATCTGAGGGTAGTTGAGCTCATAAGCAATGAGAGTACGACTAAGATAGTACACAAATTTTTCTTTATGGCTGAGGTCATATTGGGCGAGAAATGCACCAATAGAAAATTGAGTAACATAAATATATAACAAGAGGGGCTCATCAAGAGTTAGAGGCATGAGGGTAAGTGGATTGGCTAAGTATTTCTTAAGTAAGGTGAAGGTGTGTTTTTGCTCTGGTCCCGAAATAAAGGAAACATCCTTTTAAGTAGATGGGTGAATGAGTGGCATTTGTCAACAAGTTGGGAAATGAAGTGGCGGATGGCTTGTATCTTTCCTTGCAAGCTGCATAGTTGTTTTATGTTTTTGGGAGGATGCATTTCAATAATGGTGGTAACTTTAGTTGGGTCTACCTCAATCCCTCTTCGTGATACAATGAACCCAAGAAAATTTCCTGATAGTATGCCAAACACACATTTATTTGGATTCAATCTGACTTTATATTCCCACAGGTTTTTGAAGATGTGTCCCAAAATCTTAGGGTGATCTGCTCTTGTCTTGGATTTCCTGAGGATATCATCTACATAGTCCTTCATGATGTCATGGAAAATAATGGTCATTTCCCTTTAATATGTTACACCTACATTTTTAAGGCCAAATGGCATTACCGGATAATAGAAATTCCACAGGAGTTGTGAAGGTTGTCTTGTGTTTATCTTCATCTACTATTTTGATTTGATTAGTAGCCTAAAAATCCATCCATAAGAGATAACATTTCATATCTTGCACTTGAACCAAAAATCATATCAATATTGGGAAATGAGAAATCATCTTTTGGACATGCCTTATTAATGTCTCTAAAATCCATACAGATTCTCGATCCCGATAGTTTTCTTTTATATGGGGACTATGTTTGATATCCATTACGAGTAATCGTAGGTCTAATGAAGCCCGTTGCTAACAATATTTCTAGCTCTTCTTTAACTAGGAGAGCCACCAATGGATGTATTTTTCTAAGCTTTTTTTTATGGGCTTGGCATCTGCATGCACAAATAGGTTATGCACTACCAAATTTGGATCCAAACCCAAGCATATCCTTATAGGACCATATGAATACATCTATAAGTTTGCACGAAGCATGGTGAATGTCTTTTGTTCTCGTGCTGAGAGTGAAGCTCCCAGTTTGACTATCTTTGGGTCATATTTTGTTCCAATATTCACATCAAAGGTTTCTTCCACTAGAATTTTTGACAAATTCTCCATACGTGTAGGATAGGGAGGAAGGTTGATATCTTCTTCCAAGGGTTTCTCTATGATATTTTCACCATTGGCATGGTCACTTTTCTTTTCCATTGATTTTTTCACTTATTTTTCAGCCAACGCCTAAAAGAGGTTTTCAATGTTTGACTTGGACTTCTATTTTTCTGAGGCTTTTCGTTGGAAATTTTTCCCTCACTTTTTCTTAAGTTTTGTTGACCACGAAGCTCAGCTTCCTCGCCAAAGTATGCGCAGGTATCCAATTCAATGTAGAAACCCTTCTTATAGTCTTCAATCATAATTTTATCTCAATTCCCATGAATTATGCAATGGGTTCATCATTTTCAAATATATCCAGTGTTACATGACATTGTTGGTCCTATTTGACAAGGAAAGTGTAAACAAGGTCAATTTTAGGTTCAATGGGGGTTAAGGTAAGGACAACGGTATCCATAAATAGGTCCATTGAGGAAAGATCCTCGTATTTGCTAAAGTGGGAATATGTGTTGATGTCTAAATAATTGAGCTACCTTCGCACTCATAATAGGTTGCATTTTGATCATTGGGGTGTGATCCCATATCTTTCTATCTTGAAATGTGGGAGATGAACTGGCTCTCTCGGTCCTTGCTCATTCTTTCTACATCCTTGAACCTTGTATCCCATAGAATACATCATTTTCTAGACTTATCATACTCGGGGATTTGGTAGAAAGTTGGTTGAGTATCTTTCGGGACCCAAGTCATAGGTTGGCCCAACAATTTCTCTTCAAATGAGTAAGCTCACGGTAAAAATGACCCAATAGTTTGCTCATCTCTAGGCCATATGAAATGATAGTTGGGTCGGCCTCTAGTTTTAGGTGACAATGATAGGTCTGAAACCAAAAGAGCTTGTTGCACATTATATTCTCCACAATCGTATTCCAAAACCTTCATCTCCCATGAATCAAAAGGAGAAGTTGATGTAGAAGCTTCACGGTGCAAAGAACTTAGGGAATTTGAATCTACCCATGAATCCATGGCTTCAGATTGAAGAGGAACAACTATATCAGTAGAGGGACACGTATAGGCACCCTTACACACAAAACTATTGAGAGCTCTACAGTGAACGAAGGGATTTGGATCTCCTTATATTGTGACAGTGTGTCCCTCATGTTTCAATTTGATGAATTGATGGAACGTTGATAGTATGGCTTGCATGGCATGAATCCATGGTCGGCCAAGAAGCATATTATATGGAATTTCTAAGTCCAAGACATGAAACTTCATTTGATGATAAGTGGGTCCTACTTCCATTGGCAACGTGATTGTCCCAACTGATTCCTGCTCCGTATTTTTGTAAGCAGTTATGGTAATAATATGGGACTCTAGATCTTATTCTATATGTCCTAGATAATTAATTTTAAAGTTCATATATTCAACCCTGATCCATTATCCACAAGCACCCATTTTATCTTTTGGTGGGTAACAAATACCTCAATATATAGGGGAGATTATGTGCAGATCTTCAATAGGGATCTCCCTATGATTAAAGGAGATGTACTCATTTGGTGCAATGTTTGCCACCACAGCTTGAAGATGTGAAGGGTCTACTTCTAGTGGCTTCTGACCCCTGAAGATTTTTATACAAGATGTCCTTATGTACATTCAATATTTTGAGAAGATCCAAGATTGAAATCTTGGCAAATGTCTTCTCAAGTTGTTCTAAGAGGTTGTACCTACCATCTTGAGAGGTCGATGGAGAGGGTTCAGGAATCATGAGGCAGGTGTACCTTGTTACCACATCACAATCCCTTCCCTTGATCCAAATGGTGTTTACATGTTCATTAAGAGATCTGATACATCTAATGAGAGAAACATAATGATTATTGTCATTCTTGGTATATATATAATTTGTTGCTTTGTAAATCTGGGATGACTCTCCTCGATCCAAATTTTTCTCATCTAACTTACCGTGTTTAGGGAATTCTATTTGAATATTCCCATCTTTTCATTTGGCATCTATGTTTTCTCTGGAGTGCCCACAACTATCTCCCCATTGTCAATGAGATCTTAGATGTAGTGATGAAGTCATAGACATTTGTCTGCATTTTATGTCCCTTGACACGATGTAATTCACAATATTCATGCTCTTTGTACCATGATGTCTTGGAGCATTGTCATCAAAGGGTCGTGTTGTGGGATGAGTCACCATGTCATTTACATCCAATTTCTTCAATATGGCCAACAAAGGCTCATCGAGAGGAGTGAACATTCTATGTGTAGGTGGTGGTTAAATAGGTCCTTTGGTCAGTTTAAAAGGTTGACCGAGTTTGAAGCATTTGTATGTGTTTGGAATCTATGATTCCTTCTCCCACCACATTCTTTTTTTTTTAAAGATTTTTGGATTTTCCATTGGTATGGCATTTTGGTTATCCTTAGAGTGTGATTTAATGGTTCCTTTGGCAATAAGGGATTTCTCTATTTAAATGCCCTTTTCAATAACCTCTTTAAAAGTGCAAACATAATGCATTTACAAATGAAAATCAATGTCAGGTTGAGATTGGGCACAAATATGCTCACCGATTATTTTTCGTGGAATGCACAAGGAAGTGACTGGCTATCACTCTTTATCTTTGTAGGCAGCTAGTGAATGTCTCTTTAGGACGTTGTTTAGTGTCACATAAGTCCACCATGGTTATTTCATTTTCTATGTTGTACCAAAAGTGTCATACGAACCTTTCTACCATTTTAGTCCATGTGAAAATAGACCCATGAGGTAAGTGAGTGAACCATTCCAAGGCTTGGCCCCCTAGACTCTTTGGAAAGAGTTATATGAGGTAATTTTCACTATAGGCAACTTCTTGGCATGCCATGTAAAAATATTTTACATGGTCTCGCGGGTCACCTTTCCCTCTATATTTGTCAAATTTTGGCACGTCTAACTTTTTAGGGAAGGTTTGAAGCGTCATAGTTTTATCAAATGGATGGGGACATAGCTCTTCGTATTGATATTTTCTGCTATTCCCCATAGTACTCTCTTGGAGGCTTGTAAGTGTCACTTTCATTGATTGCATTTCTGCGTGAGTAATTATTCTTTAGTAGGAGAAACAAGGATATATATGAGATTATATTCCATATTGTATTCTCCTTGACTATCCATTTGAAGCTCACTAATTTTGGCCTTAGGTAGAAGCATTTCCATGTGTTAAGATATCCTCCATGTTAATAAGAGGTCATTCCTCATCATTAATATCATTTGTAGGTGGGATTATCTCTTGGTTGATAGGCATTCTAGCTCCTATCTCCAGAAATCGTGCTAATATATGATCCTTGTTTCTAAAAAGGAATTCATCTAACAAGGTGGGGTCATAATCAAATTCCGCATGTGGTGATTCTAACTCATCAATGCTATGATCTATCATTTCTTCTACTTATTTCTACGTGGAGAAAAAGGCCCAAGATCATGGCCAATAAAGGGGTTTGACCCTTGTTTGTTTGAGGCTTTGCAAGTTTGTTTTTGTCTTGCTTCCAAAGCCTTCTTTTGAGCCCTAATCTTGTTTTAGGGGCTATGACATGTAATAGTTTCACTAAGGTATCTATGAATGTTTTCAAATATTTTTATCAAACCTAAGTGAAAAAAATAATGTCAGGAAATCAAGGTTTATTATGAATGTCAAAGAACCAATGTTACACAGTGATTGCTCTTAAATGAATGAGCTAAGAAATAATCAATCACATAATGTTTGGTTTCAAACAAAATAATTAAATGAAGTACTTCCTAAATTTATCTTCAAAAAGGTAGTTAGTGCTGTATGATGATTAACAAATGTCCCTACTTATATTGAGTTCAAATAAATGAACAAGGCATAAGTAATAACAAGAATTTAACGTGACCTCCAAACAAAGTATACTAGAAGCAAGCCCAAATTCAGTCAAGACCTATATTCCAAAAAGTATCAGTTATGATTGTGAGTGACACAAAATTTTTACCAAGATATGTTAACCAAAATTTGTGAGAAAGTAAGGTATTGATATCAAGATTATATTGATATAACATGCACAAGTGGTAACACTTAACACTCTTCAAAATGAAGGTAATAATTAAAATCAAACTAAAGCGATAATATATATAGGAATTATTAAAGTGTATATAGTGTAACCTTATAAAAAGATATTTAATTCAATTTTAAAAGAAACAAGACATAAATACCCAAATTATAGTGACACAATATAAACAAGATAATCATTCAAAGGAGAATCAAATTGATGAACCGAGCCTAACTATGATGATGATCTTGACTTGGGTATCAAGATAAAAAAAGGCTACCAATGATATAAAAATTTCTCCACACACTTTAGATGTTTAACAACCTAGCCACAAACATGGATGGGTGTAAACGGACACGAAGTCGCAAAAACAATCAATTCATAACGCAAAGGTATTCACTCTTCTTTTGATAAAAAAATTTCAAAAGAAAGTCAAGGAAGTAGATCGATTGGGGTTGAAAAATGTTGGCCTCACTTTGGCATAGTTCCACCTCACCTTAGGGAAAGTGAAAAAATAAGCAAAAGTAACACTTCACACATTTCATGATGAACAATATCTTTCAACTCAAATTGGCTTTGATGTGGTCAAAGTTAGCTCCTGGTCAAAGATAGCTTCCTAGGTGGTTCACTCAACTAGGTGTCACAAGTCATCTAAGAGTGAGCTCGATTTACCAAGAAAAGTCACACTAACTAATTCTTGGATTATCTCGTCTTTACGTTACCCCCTTGAAGACAACGAGCAATAAATGCATCCATCGTGTACTCTCACTAGGGTCATGCTACGGACGACTTGTGATGCTAAATCCCACTAATGGTAATACTAGTCAATTAGGTTGTGTGGAGCACTTCCCGTTTTGTCCACAAGGTTCCCTCTTGTGTGGACTACTTTAGGGTTCCTAGAACCACCCTCATTGTTGTAGCTTAAGGTGTTATGCCAAAGGGCTTATGTTCTAGTTCGGTGGATACAAACACACCCTTTTCCAAAACCTATAAATACAAGTGATGTTTGTGGTGTGTTTTTTTATCTTTTTATTTTAATGTGTTTTATTTGAACTTTGTTTGGTAACTAGTGAGAAACATGTTAGAAATTTGTTTCGATTCCTTTCTTTTCGCAAGTGTCTTTAGGTCCTACACTCAAGCGATAGTAGTTCTCCAAGAAAATCACATTATTTGAAAGATGATTAAGATTTTATTTTGATTCTCAAGATCATCCAAGGATGCAAAAAAAGAGAATACACAACAAATAATCCACATAAAAATTAAAGGAAATTTTTGTAATTAATGAACCATACAAAAATATTGATAAATATTTGTTCACTTAAGCCAAAAATGAAAGATGAAGTTTCCAATTAACCAAATATTAGAAAATAAACACTAAAGTTTCTTTTGATTCTCAAGATCACCCTTAAGGTGCAAAATAAGAGCATACATAAACTTTAGCCCAACTAGATAGAAATGTAAAACTTCAAATCAAATGACCATAAAAATGCCTTGTAAAAGGTTCATTCCCTTAAGCAAAATGAATAATCGAATTTCTAAGTTAATCCAAATGTCAAAAAGATAGAGATCAAGGTTGTTTTTATTCTCAAGATCACCAAAAGGGTCAAGAGAAGAGGATTCACATAATTTTTCTAAATCAAGTAAAGCATGGAAATACAACATTCATCAAAACATTAGACATGTTAGAAAATGACTAGTTTTATAATAAAGGGAAACACAGTAGATTCTACACTGTAAATCCTGAATGTATGTTTTCATTGCATAGTTCACTTCAATACCTTTTAAACGAAAAACAAACAAATTCATTTCAAGTTCGGGAGCAAAAGTTATGGCCTTCAAAAGATGGGTTACACATATGCTCTTATGCTCACGGGTATGCACTTAACATGTACCCAAAAAATGTCAAAAACAATGTCCCTTAATCTCCAAAATGCTCACATTTTACCAACCAAGATTCAATTTTGACAACAACACATGACATTAATATATTAATATAAGACTCAATGCTATCAAACATTAACATTCATGATCAAAAACTTAACATTTTCAAGAAATTGACAAAACTAACATGTAGAATGTTGAAAAAGTAAGCTCTAAAAATGAAAACATGATGAAATATTGAAATTTTCTCACCAAGATTCAATTTTGACAAACCTGCCACATTAATATGTAAAAGAAGACTCAAGTACTATCAAAACTAACCTACATGCTCAAGAATTCAAAATTTTCAAGAAATTGACAAAACTAACATGTAGAATGTTTAAAAAGTAAGCTCTAAAAATGAAAACATGGAAAAATCTTGAAATTTTCCCATCAATTCCACTTTTACAGCACTTCACCTCCTTTATACCTACAAGGAAGACTCAACACATGAAAATTCAACAAAACGAGTTAAGAAAAACAAGTTATGTCAATATATACAAAAGAGGGTTAGTAACCAAAATTGAAACTTAACTACAAAAATTAAAATTAAGTGCAAAGAACAATGGAGTAAGTCCCACCAAAGGCGTACAAATGTATGCAAGACTTAGTTATATATGCAAGTATAATTGAAACTAACACCTAGTAGCTTCAATATAATGCTAAAATAAATATATGCATCATCATGCTAAGAGCTTAAGCAAAGCTAACCTATCAACATCTCTACATTAGAACATGAAATGAACATTTCAAGCTAATATGCTAAACAAATTAACTTATATCTCTTATTGAATGATAGATGAGATGAAAATTAAACCTATGTAGATCTCTAACAATAAAAGATTTGATTGTATGCTTGAAATCCCAAGGTTTCTAAGAATGGAGTCTTGTCAAATCATGGCTATAAGACCACTTGACATATCTCCATATGATTTCAAAAACTTCGGTGGATGAATGCAAGAAATGGAGAAGGCTAGCTCTTCTAATGGAAGAATTATCTAAGATGATAAAATGGCTATAGTGAATGTTCTATGCTCATTTAGGTTTAAGAAGAAACGTTGGAGGAGGGCTCCTTATATAGCCCAATGGATAGAGAATCTCTACATCCATCTTCATGTGGGATAAATGGAGAGGTTGGGTTAGTTGTGGATAAGGGAGGTTTATAAAGGGTTGAGTCAACCTTAGGATAGTTTATTTTGTCTTTTAGTGACTCATGGGGTTTTAGGGGATTTATTAATTAACCAAAGTGATTAATTAATAGGTGTGTAAGATTATAGAAGCTTTTAGAGGAATAATTAGCATGATTTAGACTTTGGGAGGGATTTAATCACATAATTGATGATTTATTGATTTAAAGGAAAAGGAGGCTAATTAATTAATAATAATTAATTATTCTAGATAGAAAGGGCGATTAATTAATGGAAGGTCGTTAATTGGTGTATTTTTTGGATAGAAGGATTAATTAATTAGCGTAATGTAGATAATTAACGGTGATAGAAGAGGAAGTGTGTCATATTGAGGATATCTCACAATTTGTGGGAAAGAGGATAATTAGCATAATTTAGGTATTTAAATTTATCGGGTTAAATTATAGGTGTCTACACATTTCATTACAAGAGGAAGGCCAAGATCATCATGCAAGATATCTAGAATGAAAGCCTGCAACACATTGGTTGTTTCTAGAACAATTTTGGCGAGTTTAGTTACAATGAGAATCCTCCTTCAAATGAAAGGATCTACAATTTATAGAATTGAGTGGTGAGGAGATAGAAAAATGAAAATCTCAAATGCATGCCTCTATCTACCAACCAAATGTAATAATTAATTTAAAACATCATGGGACACCTATCTTGCCTATCCCTCTTGTACTCTTACTTACTGGAGAAGAAATTGGCCTCCATGCTCCATTAATGGTGGTAGCTTGTTGTACACGTGCATTTGAGTACAGGAGACATAATTCCATTTTTAATCTCCTATAACTTACCAAAATTTACATTGAATTTTCTTCTTCCTAGAGGGCTCCGAGACCTTTCCAGAAAGTCCAATTTTACGTGAAACGCAGCACCCAGCTGAAAGTTATGGCCATTTGAAGTTTTGTAGTTTTGCGGGAAACCGGGGGCTCTTGCATACTACTTACCTTGGAATTTTGAAGTTCTTATAATTCATGCTTTAAAGAAGTAAAGTAATGCTAAATTCCTACATTACTTCTACTTATCGAGTTTCCTTCTCTATGGTGTTTGGAAGACTACGTTACTTCACCTTCGAGGAGCAAGCCATTTCTTGCTCGCCAAGCTCGGTTTGTATCTCATTTTATCAACTCACCACATTACATTCATCTCTCGCATCGGGCTCTTCGGTGCTTCGACTCACCTGCACTCAGGTTTTATCTCACATTCTATGTGGGTTTCTCTTCTTTTTACTTGAAAATGTACCATTCATGTTCAAGTCTTAACTACTTAAAACACCGCTTACCATGTTATGTGACTCCATTTTACATCAATCTTCAACTCGGCTTCAGCTCGGTAGTTAGATGTGCCTTTACTTGCTTGATTTTCAAACCTTGTTGCTTAGTAGTCGTGCTCCAAAACAGCACCTAACTCATTACACGGATCGCCATATTTTTTGGCCTTTTCTCACTGCTTTTCTTAGTAATTAGGCCACCCACATGGATCTAAATCTCTCGCATTCACCACTTAACTCACCCCTTGGCTTATCCTTATCGACATTTGTGCCTACTTTGACTCAAAACCGCATTACTCTTGCTTCGTTATTTTGGGGGTACATTACTTATAAGTAATTTACCCCCAATTTACCGCTTTGCGCTATCATTGGGGTCACTGTTGGACTTTCCCGATTGTTAGTCTTATATATTACTATGACTCGTCATTCAAGAGGAGCATTACTTGTAAGAAATAGCCTCCCAAAATACTGCGACCCTACGTCTTCATGCTTTGAGCTTGGCTAACTTGCGTGGAGAGTTCCTAACCCTTCCACATTATCGGTTCATTGGATCACCACACTTTTCTCTTATGATATCAACCTACAACTCCTCTTCCTCCCGCGTTAGCTCACCGGTTAAGCCATCATCCCACCTCGTCCATCCTTTTCGAGCTTGTCTATGTCAACTCGCTTTGGTAACTTCCTCTTGGCACACCTTAGTTAAGTCCTTGAAAATTATCTCGACTCGTCCCTAGCTTGATGACATAAGCTCTTCCCTCAAACCGACAAGACTCACCTCCAAAGGTGCATTGGCCAAGCTCCACTCATCTTTGCTGCCATTGTATGTAGTTCATTGGCCGAGCCATCTCCTTGTCCCCTCGGTGAGTGGCTCACCATTTAATTCATCCCCTGGTTCACTTTTACCTCACAAATAATGTCGAGTGTCTTACAACAACTTGCCTCTTAATGTGACTCAGTTGAGTTCAACCCTTATAGCCCTAGGCTCATCACCAAGCTGCCTCACCTCCTACCGAGTTACTTGTTGGTATCCCTCAGTGTCAACCTCGTATCCAACTCGACCCAACGCATCATACCAACATCCAATACCTACCAACCGAGTAACTCACCCGAGTTGACTCCACTTAGCTTGATTGAGCTACTTTGAGCTCGGCCATCTCTTATACCACTTTAGCTCAAATAAGTTGCTTGTTGAGCGGCTCGGCAAGCTATTTTTTAGCTCAATGGCCATCTTAGGCCCCTTTTTGCATTTTTTCCCCAAACTTAGAAATTTTTGGATTTTTTTTAGGATCAAAAGGCTGAGGGGGATAATAGGATGCCCTAAAGCCATTTTTTCACTTCTCTCCCATTTTTACCACGATGTGGGCCCGAAGGCCCACTTTTCTTCTTTTTCAAGTTGATCTTTAGGCTTTGAAACCCAGAAGAGGAAAAAATCCTCTCATGTCCCCAAGACTCCCGAAACATTGTATGTGCTCCAAAACTTGGGAAACTCCTTACAAAATTTAATTTCACCATTAGGGGCCTTGTCTAGTGCTCAGGTCTGCTCTCTTCTTGTTGTCCATTTTTTCCAGGGGGAAAAAATGTATAACAATTTTAGTGACTCGCAGGGACATCTTCTTGCTAGATGGAGTAGAATAGCTACCTTAAAGCATCCATTGGGCATGGAGTCATTGGTAACAACCTAAACTGATTTGAATTTGGAAATTTGTATCCCAAGTCACTTGAAACACTACCAAGACTTGGAACTAACCACTTCTTGCTTGAATTTTATAACTTTACTAATAAAATTTTAAAGTTCACATGAGTGGAAAATTATTTTGATCTTGAAAATTCTTTTCCCTTTCTTCTACAAATCTGATTTGAAACTTGGATCCTTCATCTTTGGACCTGCTCATAACACTAGTGAAGGCTGAAACTATTTCGAAGCTTCCTAGATGCTCATAATTTCATAATATTTTCTCTTTAATAAGATAAGAGTGGAAATTGTTTTAAAACCTGAAACCTTCCACTATCCCTCTTGTGATCCAAGCTAAAATTGAACAATAGTTGCATACAGACTTGATCTTGAACCTTGAGCTATTGGGGCTGAATGGATGAAACAATTTGGAACTATCCCAAATCTAGGTTTTTAGTTGCTTTGCATTTGAAAATTCATAAATATTGCAACTGTTTCCTGTAACCTTGAACCTCTTGCTCCAATTTATTTCTTATAAAGGCATAATGAGTTGTGCAAAGAGAACACTAGAAGCAATAGAATATGTGCCCAAGGAACTTAGGGAAACAAAACCTACTCTAACAATAAGAAAATGTGCACAAACACTTGGAGGAATGAAAATCCTAAATCAATATGTACAAAGACTAAGATTTACTTAGTTACAACACTTGAGATAAATCCCATTGATTGGGATCTACAATTCTTCACCATCTAACTTCGAAAGTTGGAAAATATTGCTACTTTTTCACCCTGTGATCATGTAGGGACCACTCCATATAGCATAAAATTTGGAATGCTTTCCCGGTTTGGCCCTATTAGCAACCCACTTTAGCACCAAGTCTCCTTCTTGGAATTCCCTTGCTTTAGCTTTCTTGTCAAAGCTCCTCTTGATGAAGGCTTTATCATTCTCCATATTTTTCATTACATACTCTCTTAGTTCTTCCAACTCCATGATTTCTGCATACCTAAATTCCATGGGCTCAAACTCAACTAACTCCAGCTGCTTGAGAAGCTCCAATGCTGGAAAATAAAGTGATATAGGCAGCCTTTCTTCCCTTCTATATACTAGCTTATATGGAGATCTTCCACAATACCTTTCAGTGTGATTCTATTAGCCCACAAGGCTAATTTGAGCTTGGTATGCCATGTCCACTGGTTCTCATCTAGGGTTCTTCTTATGATCCTTAGTAAGTTCTTGTTTGTGGACTCAGCTTGTTCATTTCCCTAAGAATAATAGTTAGAGGAGGTGCTCAAGTATATTATGTTCCTAAAAACCCACTCGAAATATTTTTTCCAAGGAATACTAGAGTATTTTCTGATATGATAGTAACTGGGACACCAAATCTGTTACCATCCCCTTATAGAAGTCCAGATGCTAGACACATTTTCCTCCTTGAGTGTTATTACTTCATTCCACTTGGTGAAGTAATCCATTTCTGTTAGAATCCACGTGTGACCTTGGCTTTAATTTAGATTTATGATGTCAATGAAATCCAATCCCTAGTGTATGAATGGTTGATCAACTGATATTGGGTCAAGTGGTAGTGCTGCTAGCTTCTCCTTCCTGTGAAGAATGCACATTTTTTACACTTATTTATCCATGCATAGTAGTCACTTTGAACAATGTAGGAAAATAGTAACCAACTTTCACGATCTTGAGAGCTATTACTCATGGAGCAAAGTGGCCTCTAGCTTCTCCATCATGGAACTCATGGAGCACCTTATCAACCTAAAATAACTCCATCCACTTATTTCTTGAACAAAAATCCATCAATGAGGACATATGGGATGGATTGGAGTCTAAAATACATTATTTTTTCTATTCTTAACTTCAGAGGGCTTAAACGTGTTTGTAGAAAATACATCATGTCTTGAGTCCAACGAGGAATGGGCACATCGTTAGCTGGTTGTTCTGATCATCCTATAGTACCAAGATAACTTCTTCTTCATCATTGGTCTCAACATGCTAACTGGAAGCTAGCTATTCACATAATCCTTTAGCACATACTAGATTAGTTACCTTGATTTCTATTTTATACTCCATGACAAGAGTGATCTAACCACCATTTTCATCATACAATTCCTTGACTCCAACATGAGATACTAGTAACTAAATCTTGTTGTTCGAGACCAAGTGTCTAAATTTCTTCAAACTCCTTATAACAATGAGGATGTGCTTCTCAATGAAAGAGTACCTCACCTCATAATATTCTTATCTCTAACTAAAGAAATCTATGTGCTACTCGGATCCTTCCTTATTCTACTCTACCAAGACGGTATAAATTATGTCCGAGAAACCGAAGGCATAAAGAATGAAGTCCTTGTAGAAATATGGGTTGTTGAGGGTTGTATCTTGAGATATTTCTTACTTGATAGCTTTAAAACTGTATTTTCCCTCAATTTCCATTTGAATTAAGAACTCTTCTTGAACATCATCATCAATGGTTTCACAAGAGAGGAAAAATTAGGCACAAACCTTAACATGAAATTGATTTTCCCAAAAAGCTTTGGAGATATTTCTTATGGTTTGGTAATGGTAGAACACATATGGCTTAAACTCTCTCTAGATCAATAATCAACCCCTCTTTATACATGATGTAGCCTAAGATATTTCCTTAACATTACAAGAATATACATTTCTTCAGATTTAAAGAAACTCCAAACTTCCTACATCTTTGAAACACTTTCCTGAGGTGATAGAGGTGATCATCTATGTTCTTGGAGAATACATGAGTTATGTCCTCAAGATAAATAAACACCATCTTGTTAATCATTCCTTTGAATGCCATGTACATAGACCTACTGGAATGTAACTATGACATGTGATAATCCAAATGGCATCTTCCTATAAGCGTATGTGCCCCATTTTGTGGTGAAGGATGTTTTGAAATTGTCTTCCTCTTTCACTATGATTTGATTGTAGCCTGAGTAACCATCCAATAATGAGAATATCTCGAACCGGATACTATTTGCAAGATTTTCTCGATGGAAGGAAGTGGATAATGGTCTTTGAGTGAATTTTTACTCAAATCTCATAAATCCACACAATCTAATTTCTTCATTTCTTTTCTGACCGACACCATTAGCAACCCATGAAGATTGTTTGATCGAAATATGATACTTGCCTCTACGAGCTTATTCAATTCCTTCCTCATGAGAGGCTCAATATGAGGATGCACTAGACTTTATTTCTATTTGATGGGATTGGATTTTGGATTCAATTCAATAGTATGTTGTGCTAATCTCATATCAAATCCTCTCAAATCTTTATAACTCTAAGAAAAGATATATAGAAATTCTTGACAAAGTTGAATGAAATCTGATTTATCTTGATGAGTACATACTTTTCCAATTTGGATCATTTTATTCTCTCTAGCTAAAATGGGCTCTGAATCTTCCCTCATAACCTAGATATTATATTTCTCCTTCTAGAACTGGTCATTAAGATTGAAGATTGACTCTAAAGTTACCAAACCTTTCAAAGCTTGTTTGTTCTTATCTGGACTATTTGGTCACCATACTTTGTTCTTCTAACATGTATTGATTATTTATAGAGAATTCAGCTTTAATCTTGGAGAAAAGTTATGATTTTTTATCATTCTCGAACACTTTCCAGCTTGCATTGTTTTCTAGAATAGCTAGCCTTACCACTACTTTGATATGGGGCTAAGTTTGATCTTCCTTGATACTTTCAACCACATCAAATGTTGATCCAATTGTTGCAAGTCTATCTCGTAGCCTTATTATTCTTCTTTTGGACGGAAATGATGTTAAAATCCTCAAAGTATTCAATGAGATCCCATACCCGGTTCTTATAGCTCTTGAGGAGGTCATTTTTAGCAGCATTCTACCCTCTAACCTGATTTACAATTAGGTCTTTGTCCCCAAAACTTACAAGTTCTTGATACCTCTTTTCTTTACCCAATGCAATCCATGGATTAATGCCTCATACTCATCTCGTGTTATTTAAAAACTAAATTGAAAGTGGAAAGATTAATAGTACTTTATACCTTGAGATGACACAATCATTGTTCTCCCTCCCGAACCTTTCCTACTCCTTCAACCATCAAAGAACAACCGCTAGACTTCATTCTCATTTTCATTATTTAGTTTGGTGATGCTAGGAAAAGGTGAATTCTCTTCATGTAGGCGGTAAATACCCAACTTAACTTCCTCCATCTCTTTGTAAGCGTCAAATTTATGTTTTTTGTTCACCCATTCATCTAATTTCAAATTTGGAATGCCTCCAACTTTGGTACCTATCTCTAGAGTGCTTGGGCAGTCTTTTTGGTCAAAGGCTAAGAAATTGACATTGATTGGACTTGGCATGTGAGGCTCAATATGGAATTTTGCAATTAGATCTGATCTAATTGTAGCTTTAGCTCTATAGCTTGTCCTAAAAAATCATTTGGGACCAATCAGCGAGACAAGTAGCCCCCAATCTTAGCGGTGAAGTCCCTTGACAACCACAAGGCAAAGAGTGGTGGAAAATCAATTACAAATACATCTTGTTAAATTATTACACTCGGAATACATGCAATATGAGATTTAATCCCTTGATCACCTTGATAGTTGTCACCATTTTCTCATCCAATTACATTACAACCTTAGAAATAACTTCATAATTTAGACCAAAATGATCCACTATTTATTTTGTCACAATTGAACTATTTACACCCAAGTCTATCATGCAGTTGTGTATGAGGTTGTACCCAATGATAAAAGACTTATAGAATGGACGAGGTTTCATATTTTTACCTAGTTAACGTACTTCTTGATTATTTACATTGGTGAGCACCTTTTCTTGATCCTTAGATGATTGATTTGGAATGGATAAGCTTTCATAGCTAGCTGCAATAAATATCTCTTCCCGGAATTGTAAGTGACTCCAAATTGAGATACTCACATTTGTTTTCTTCATTTGATGAATGATGTTTAAGGGAGATGATATTTCCTTTTACTTCCCTTTACTCAGCCCAACCTTTTCTTCCACTTGAGTTGGCACATGGGTTGATACAAGTGGTGTTATAGGTTGACTTTGTGAGTTTGGGACTGCATTTGAATTACTAACTCCTTGAGGAGTGATAGAAGGTTGAGAAGTAGTTGCATTAGATGACTACCCCTCATCTATATTCATCTTTTTATACTTTGTGTTGGCTACCACACATGGATAAGGAGCTTGATTCATCCCATATAAATCTTTAGCTTGTCAGTTCACAAGTGTAGTCTCACTTGGAGGTGCTTCTTGAGTAGTTGTTTCTATTGATTTTATTCTTGGTTTGTCTCTTGAGGCACACCAAAAATTTTCACCATCAAGGCTTGGTTGAGAGCACCATTTAATCATGTTTCTTGATTATGGGTTTTACCACAAAGGAAACACCATTCATATTCTTGTGCCATGTTGTTCTGAGTTGTAACCAAAGACCTAGATGTAGAAGTCGTATTAGGATTATATGGTTGAAACGGTCTAGCAGCAGGAGGTTATCCTTATCTCTGATTAACAACTTGGCTAGGAGGTCTATTAGGATAATATGGAGGCCTATTGGGTTGGAAATAAGGTTGATAAGGCCTATAATTTTGAGTTTGTTTCCTCTTAATTATTACTAACTCATTGCCTATATTATGTGATTGTTTCATGACTTATTGGATTTCATTTAAGGTGATAGAAGAAGAATTAGAAGCTTCATTTAAACTCTAATTTTTTTGAGCGTGAATAGGAGCTAATGTGCTTGGCTAGAACTTGGATTCCCATCTTCCGGATAAATAGAAATAGGTGGCCTAGGTGCAAGTTTACCGGCTTGAATTAAGTAATTCTCATCTCTAATGGCTATGTTATA
Organism: Taxus wallichiana var. yunnanensis; assembly: GCA_018340775.1. Classification (NCBI taxonomy): domain Eukaryota; kingdom Viridiplantae; phylum Streptophyta; class Pinopsida; order Cupressales; family Taxaceae; genus Taxus; species Taxus wallichiana. Next base: position 19,356,526 of record CM031244.1, read on the forward strand.
AGCTCCTAGTAATGTTTTCCCTCCCATAGACTGTATCATCATAGCTATATCATAATTAAGAGCTTTGAGGAAATAGAGAAAATAACCTTCAAAGCAGCTGTCTTACAACCATTGGAATCTGTCCCAAGTTCTTTGGAATCTGAAATTGAAATTAGCCATTTGTTTATTTGGTGCTCTCTTGATTGTGGTTAATTGTTCCAATAAAGATAAATTATCTTCCCTTTCTCCAAACTATCCACAAAGAGCTATGCAAAATTTATCCCAATTAAATTGATCTTGCTGCTAAGCTTTTGAACCATTGCAAATATTTGCATTTGAAAGAAGAAGTTAACAACTTCACTGCCACATCCATCTCAAAAATCTCATGTATGGCACAAACATTTTCAATGTCTTGAATGTGATCAATTGGATTTGTGTTATTTTATCTAATGAAATATGGGATGTTCTTCAATACTACCACTAGAATTAGATTCTGAGCATTGAGATTAAGTGGACTACTTCTTGTGAAGTTAACAAAAGGATTTGCGGTGGTTGTGCATCCATTCTGATTGGTATGAGAACTCTAGTTGATTGAATGAAAGGACTACCAGGTGGAGGTGTAGACAAAGTTCTGTTTGGTGGAGATGAAGATCTTTGGAAGCTTCTCCCTCTTCTTCCTCTTCCTGGAGAGAGATGCAAGTATTCAAAAATACCCTCTTCTCTTGTTCTTGACCTTATTTGAATTATTCTCATAGGCTGAGACACTTACTTGCTGAAACTAGTAGATCTTATTGCTTGGAGTCACCAGATGTGTTGTGGGTTTTGGACCCTGGATTACTTAAGTCTTTAACTCAACTCAACTTGAAGTAATTCTTACACTTGGAGTAATCAACTTTACTTGAAGTAATGGAATAACTTGAAGTAACACAACTTACTTCTCTTTCTTTCTTTTATTAGAATTTAGAACTTGCATTACTTCTCCTTATTGATCGGAGTTTAGAAGAGAAACTACTTAAGTATTCTAACTTGACCCCACTTGGAGTAAGTCTTTCAACTTGAAGTAATTAGACAACTTGAAGTAAGTTTCAATCTGGGAGTAATCAACACAACTTAAAGTAATAGAAAACTTAAAGTAATCAGAGTTTAGAAGTGCAATTACTTAAGTCTTTCACTTTGAAGTAACTTGAAGTAAGTCTTCTCTTTTTCACAACTTGAATTAAGTCTTTCCACTTCACACAATTCTAAGTAAGTATTACACTTGGCCTGAATTGAAGTAAATCTTTCCACTTGAAGTAATTAAACAAATTGAAGTAATACAACTTACTTCTTACCCTTTTTCTCTTATCATATTTTCTAACTTAATTTACTTCTTCTTGTTAGAGTTTAGAATACTTGATTACTTAGCAGTAAATCCAAGTGAGAACACCGATTACTTCTCCTTAGGCTCTCGCTCCTTTGACTCCTATTTGTTGTAGATCTTCCAAAATTGCAACTTTTGCTAAAAACACATCAACTCAGCAAAAATGAAGATCTTTGACCTCTTGTTGTGCCATCAACCGTGCCAAAAATAGTATCATCAAATCATAACACCCATTGATTTCTTAACATGTGAGTGTGTTAAGGAAAGAAGTGTGACTGGGTAACATGGAGTTTCTTCAAGGTGTGGGACCTTACAATTGAAACAACTCTCTAGAGAAGGATGGTTCCTCTTCCTAAACTAATGCAACAACTACCTCTAATGAAGAGAAATCTATGACTACCTCTAACCTATGACTTCTAAGGGACCAAGGAGAGAGAAATAACATGAAAATGAAATAAATCTACACTAAATGAGGTGATTCACCAAGAGAATGGTGTAGGGAGTCTCCTAATGAGTGAAAATGGAAGAAAATGGAGTGCAGAGAGGGTGGAACAATCACCACAGTCCACAACAACACTCAAACTAACATCTCCATGAAAACACAACAATTCAAGACCCTACAAGACAAGTAAAATTGGCACAATACAGTTGTAAGTAAAATGAAGAGGTAAGAGGAAGTAAGAAAAACAAGAAAAGGAAGAAAGATATCCACAAACTCAGATCTATTACTTAATTAATCTACATAGTTCATTTCATTACAAGAGGAAGGCTAGTATCATCATGTAATATGTCTATAATGAAGGCTTATAACACATTGGTTGTTCCTAGAACAATTTTGGCAGAGTTTAGTTACAATGAGAATCCCCCTTTCAAATGAAAGGCTTTACAATTTATAGAAGTGAGTGGTGAGGAGAGAGAAAATGAAAATATCGAATGCATGCCTCCATCCACCTACCAAATTCAATAATTAATTTAAAACATCATGGGACACTTATACATCCCATCCCTCTTGTAATTTAGCTTACTAGAGAAGAAATTGGCCTCCATGCTCCATTAATGGTGGTAGCTGGCTATAGAGTGCCTTTGAGTGCAGAAGTAGTAATGAAATTTTGGACCTGATTTCCCTCACAAAAATTGAAAATTATATTTTCTTCTACATAGAGGGATCTGATACCTTTCCAAAAGTCCAATTTTGTGTGAAACGAGCTTCTAGCTGAACGTTATGGCCATTTGAAGTTTTGTAATTTTACGGGAAACCACGGTGCTATTGCTTACTAATTCCCTCGAAATTTTGAAGTGCTTATATTTCATGTCTTTGTAAATAATTAAATTTTTGCTAAAATCCCACATTAATTCTACTTCTCGCCTTCCTTCTCTGTGGTGTTTGGAAGACTCATTACTTCACCTTAGAGGAGTGAGCCATCTTTCCCGCAGCTCGGTTGGTAATTTGTTTTGCTCAACTCGCCACATTGCATTCATCTCTACATCGGGCTCCTTCAAGTTGCTTCAACTTACCCACTCAGTTTTAGCTCACCTTCCATGTGGGTTTCTCTTCTTATTTTACTTGTGAATGAACCATTCATGTTCAAGAATTAGCTACTTAAAACACCGTTTACCACATTATGTGACTCCCTTTTACATCGGTCTTAAACTCGGTAGTCATATGTGCCTTTACTTGCGTGATTTTCAACCCTTATTGATTAAGACTTGTGACCCAAAAATGCCACCTAACTCATTACACATCTTTCCATATTTTGTGGCCTTTTCTCATTGCTTTTCTTGGTAATCGTGCCATCCACATCAAGCCAAACCTCTCACATTCACTGTTTAACTCAATCTTTCACTTCCCCTTATCAACGTTTGTGCCTAATTTGACTTAGACAACCGAGTTACTATTGCTTCATCATTTTGGGGTTCATTACTTACAAGTAATGCACCCCCAATTCTTCGCTTTACATTGTCATTGAGATCTCCATTTGACTTTCCCTATTGTTAGGATTCTAGATTACTATGACGTGTCATTTGTAGGGGAATTGCTTGTAAGCAATAAGATCCCAAAACAATGTGACCATGTGTATTTGTACCAAGCTCGGCTAGCTTTCCACCATGAATTCTTCACCCTTCCATGTTGTTGGGTTTGTCATCTTACCACACTTTTCTCCTATGGGCTTGACCTGTAATTCCTCTACCTCCTGCGTTAGCTCGCTAGTTGAGCCATCACCACGCTTCATCCATCCTTGCCAAACTCACTTATGTCAACTTTCCTTGACGTGTTCTTCTTGGCACACCTCGCCTTTAGCCCCTAAAACTTAGTCGACTCAGCCCTATCTCGATGACATGATCTCTTCCCTCCGCCGACATGGCTCACCTCTAGTGCATTGGTTGAGTTCCACTCATCCTTGTTGCCATCAGTATTGAGCTCATTGGATGATCCATCTCCTTGTCCCCTTAGCGAGTGGCTCGCCATTTAATTTAGCCTTGGTTCACTTTTACCTCTAAAATAATGTTGATTTCCTTATGACAATTCACCTCCCACTATGACTCGATCACGTTCAACCCTTGTGGCCTCGGCTCATCACCGAGCTACCTCACCTCCCCGCCAAGTTACACATCGGTCGCTCTAGTGCTAACCCCACATAAAACTCAACCCAACACATCATATCAACCCCCAATACTTGTCAACCGAGTAATTCTCTCAAATTGACTCCACTTAGCTTGATTGATCTACTTTGAGCTCACCATCTCTTGCACCACTTCAGCTCGGTGAGCTATTTTTTAGCTCAGTGGTCATCATAGGACCCTTTTGCATTGTTCCCGACTTTGAAGTTTTTGAAAAAAAAAAAGGATCGAAGAAGGGTGAGGGGGATGATAGGATTCCCAAGTCTGCTTTTTTCACTTCTCACCCATTTTTATCCTAATGTGGGCCCGGGGCCCAATTTTCTTCTTTTTCAAGTTGATCGTTAGGATTTGAAACTAAGAAGAGGAAAAAATCCTCCCATGACCCCAAGACTCCAAAAACATTGCATATGCTCCCAAAACCAAGGAAACTACATGTAAACCTCAATTTCACAATTACAAACCCTATCTAGTGCTCGGGTATGCTCTCTCCTGTTGTCCATTTTTCCTAGGGGAAAAAGGATAACATGTTTCTCGTGAGAATATTAGGAGGGTGGAATGACAAGAATATTAGGAGGGTGGAACGACGTCCACTGTATGGACATACCCCCGATAAAGTACCGTAGCAGTAGTATTAAGAGGGAGTAAGGATGAAGTGGATGGGATGGTTTATAATGCACAAATAGTTCCTTCGAGTGGAGGTAAGTTGTCTGGGTGGTGTGCGGGTTGCGTACTAGTTATAGGATGCATAGTAAAAAAATTAGAATGGGAAATTCGGTGGTTGGATCTATACAACAATACTCAAATGTGTTACGATCGGTGAAAATTGTATATTCAAAGACCTCATGTAAGAATTTAACACACCGGTGAAATGTCAACTCGCTTGCATTTTGTGAATTCATGGCCTACCAAGTAAGCAATTATATTGAACTAGGATATAAATAACAAAGAATACTGTAAGAAATATTTTTGGCCCAATGGTGATAGGAAAAGTAATAGTGCCTATATAGGGATACGTAGAAGAATAATATGCTCATAAAGAAATATATGTTGGGTTAACATTAGCTAAGGAAAGGCTGATATTCTAAATGAATGCTAAAGTACAAAGATTGAGCTCTAGTCCATTATCGATTAAGGTTCTCTTGATACCCATGTTATTTATGCATATGTGTATATATAAGGGAGGATCATTATCGTAAAAAGAAATATTTGTAGCTCTATCAAATGAAAAATAGGTTTTGAGAAAACACATCTACAAATTTCTGATATACTATGTCCAAATGAGTAGTAGAAGGAATGCGAGTATTAGCCAAGAGAGTAATGATTTTAGCTCAACAATCAGGATTGGATAGTAAGAAATCATGAATGGAGATATCCATGATGAGAGGATCTTAGGAAAAATGAAAGAAGTGATGAAATGAATACCCAAGAGTGTTCGAATGAGACAGTTCACCAAATGATTTAATGAATATGGAATTTTGAAATCCTAATTGCAGAGTCAAATGTGATAAATAAAGTAATAAAGTATAGATATGACATAAGCAATAAGCTAAAGAAATATGAAACCCTAGGTGCAAGAGAGAGAGATTAGAAGACTTAGCTGATTTTTGAATTGATTCTAAAGTATGTTGAAATGGAAGACCAATGATCGGGAGGAGGAAACAATCGCAACTATACACAGAAAATTCTGTAATTGTCATATATGTCTGGACTAGGGCACCTAGACTGGGTCAGCGATGCCTAGGTGCCAAATTTTTCTCATGTGCGCCTATGACTACAAAAATGGTCAGAAGATGTTTTTTCTTGTGTCACACCAATGTTGCTAACCTTCATTATTTATCACCTATGTGTCACACTATGTCAACGAATTCATCTCAGTAACTCAGTAAAACAAATGATCTCCTGTAAATCCTCAAAACACATCAAATCCTAAAAATAAGAAGATACAAATGGGGATTTGGACTGACCCCAACAAATACCCAACAGAGTGAACTTACAATCGAGCATTGCACTATATATCAGACTCCATGTAGTTTTGTGTGTGTGTAGAATCATGCCCTATGAAGCTCTTGTGCAAGATGCACTTGATAACGAGAAATAACTAGATGTAGCAATGTAGATAGATGTTTGTATGGAAAAATGAACTTCCCCTCCTATGCGTGTATACAGAAAAATGTAGTCCCTTTTATTTTGAGTGAGTGCTAGATTAATTCCTTGATTATCTTATAATTCCTTTAGATGCAACCTTAGGCAAGGATAATAGATGCTTAGATCTTGGTCCCTTATTACGATCACATAGCTTCGTATTTATATGATTCCCTTGTTTGAATTTCATAATTGATTACTGAAATAATGACCCATAAGAACATAAGATGCCCCAAAGATAAAAGAGGCCCAAAAGGGTTGAGTAAGATACAAAGAGATCGGGGGAACCCAGAGGGGATGAGGACACCTGGCACTAGCATCCGGGATGGGCGCTAGTGTCCAGAGTCAATAAAGATAAAGCAATGAAGATCAGACTGGTTGTGGGGTGTGTAATACCAAAGAGGAAATAAGAAAGAAAGAAAATAGGCCAAAGATAGATGTCAATTACTAGTTTTCTCGCTTAGGAATCATATGAATAGTAGTATGTGATTAGGACCTAGAAATGTACCCAAGTTCATGATTTAATGTTTACAATAAGATAGGCCATGGTAGACTAGATTGAACATGAGGAGTCTCGGTAAAATTTAGACTTGAAAATGCTAAGAGCTCAATTTAGTTTGAATTTTTTATTTTTTCTCAAACTATATGACATTGCTCAAGCTAGATGGTCAATGTAACCCAAACAAATATATTAACCTTGTAGGGAAAAAATTAGCCAATGCAATCAAGATTGATAGGTTCGAAATAAATGGAATCGGTCTTGCTACTTAAGGATGGATGATGACATTGATTAGGGAAAATATTTTCACAATTAGATGATTTTTGAGGTTGTTCTTGGAAAGTATGAATTTTATGGTAGGTTTGAACAATTTTGTAGGTCTTAGTATGATAAGTATAATATAAATAATCAATGTAATATATCACATGTTTCATTTCTTCACCATATTTTCCATTTGATCGATAGTTGGGTTATAGGTGGTTTCAATGTTGTTAATTAAATAGGGTGAATTTTTCTTCTCATTATTGGGTTGAGGGGTTTCCATAACCTTATAATAATTAGAAAAAGTATAGTTATAGATGTTAATATTATCTTTTGACTTGTGGATGAAATCATGATGATCATGTTATCATGATTTCTCTAATACCTTGATGGAATTATTATGTCTTTCTCGAGCCATGGATTTATGATAAAAGTCACACCCAAAAAATAAAACATAGGAAAAGACTCTAAGTGTCGTACATTTTTCATGATATTTCCTAATTTTCATGAAACCAAAAAAATGGATTCTCATTATATCATTAAGGAAGAAATTGGGAGGGTACCATATGCTAATAGAATGCCTTTACAACCCTTCCATGTTAAGAGACTAGTGAAAATCCTTATGTGAGAATTATGAGGGAGGAAATAACCTCCTTTTTGGTCAAGAGGGTAGAATCAATGTTATAAATTTTAATAAAGGATTCGTTATTAGGGTCAGTATTTTTTTATGACTCGTGGTCTATAACACTACAATTTTGAGGTCTCATGAAGGATTGAATATTTTGTGATATTGGTGTTTAGGTTAATAATTTTAAATTTCATGCATAAAGTATTATTTCCTCTTATCTTTCTTGATGGATTCCTACAAATTATATGGAGAGAAAACTCAACCTTATATTGAATGTGAGGTTTTAAAGACACAAAGAAAGTTGAAAGAGACAATTATTAGATAATTTATGCTTATTTTTTATTCATAAGGTGTTCCATCATTTTATGAAGGCTTAAGTAATTTCATTTTTATTTTTTACAATTAACAAACATTTTGATGTTGTATTTAGGTAAGTTATGATAGTGAAATTCTTGAGCTAAAAGATTAACTAAACCATCAAGCTAAATAATAGATATTTAATCCCCATAAGATTTATCCTTGATCAAGAACTTATTTACATTTCCAAGGGCATTAATATAAATAATAGGGTAGGGGAAAATATATTTGGTTCTCCCCACTAAATGATTAATAAGGGTTCAAAGATTAAGTTCTTTCCTTATTTATTAGATGGTGTAACGGTTATACATGTTGTATATTATGAATTAATTAATAAACATTAATATGTATTACATAATACAAATTTTAATAAAATGTGTGATATATAAATGATTAAACAATTTCTTAAAGTAAAAGGAGGGAAAAATAATTATCTAAAGAGAGAGGTACATGGGTAATCTAGGTGTGTAAACTAGTAACGATATGGAACTACTATGTATTTGGCACTATGAATCTAAAATGAACTAGTATATAACTATACATGTTTTTGGGGCATTTTACAATTTGGTATTAGGATGTATGACCTTATAAAGGAAGAGATTGGGGTTCTAAAACTTCCACTATTCTTTGGTGACCTAGAAATATGCTTCATTTTCCAATGCTAGGGATTTCCAATGTATGACACCTCATATAGTAACCTAAAAAAACACTAGATAACTACACTAAAACGTCATGAATATGATTACATAAAAAAGAGAAATAAGTTATTTGGTTGATTTGGAATGACCACGGCAAATCAACCCCAATTGAACCAATCCAAGCACTACACTACATCCCCTCACAAGCAAGATATAATTACATAGTTCTCTTAGTGTATGTGTAATTATGTATGAAAATATAAGCCAATGCCCCTATCATGTCATTGTGTATCATGAAAAAATATAGCATGCATAACTATGTATAGAATATAATTTACTTAATACAATAGTGATATAGTGTTATGTGATTTAGAACTATATAGATTCTCTTTGAACCTTAGAAACTTTGACAATGTCATGAACATGATCTTTATATGACTTGGATCTAATATCTTTTGAGGCTTGAAGATTGGGAAGAAACACTATCGAACCTAGTTTTAGTGCTTTATATAGGAGTAGTGGCTACTCTAAAATCATGTTTACTATTTTAGGAATATTTTGGAGATCCTTTAGTTCGTTAGGAATGCATATTGCAATAGGCACTCTTAAGAATGCCAAGTGAGTTTTTAAGTATATTAGACTTTCTTATATAGTATTTTGTAGGTTAACTATCACATTAAGGTAAACCAATGGGATAATAAAATACCCATAACAATAGATCAAATTAAGAAAAAATCCATTAGAGAGTGGGTAAAAATACCATATGTGTTGGTCTATATCGTAATATTGTCTGCTTCTCATCGTATGGTCTTGGATATGCGCTTTATGATGGTTGAAAATATTTTTGGTGAGATTCATGGGAGTGATATATTTCTTTAGATAAATATAATTGAGTATATGAATGACTAAGCAATGTTTGTAGTAAAGTAATTCATATAAGAGAGAAGGATATATCATTTAGGTAAGATGTATGTGCAAGTAATAATGTAAACAAAATACGAACTTGTCATTTCCAAAGGATTAGTTTCCAAATTTATGTGTCTTCATTTCCTAACCTTTAAGTGTAAAATAAAAACTACAAATCTTAAAGGAAAAGATACATAATCGTGTGTGTGCACGCACACACACAATTTCTTTCTTTAAGTTGTTGATTTTGTGTTGGTAATGACAACTTCATGATGAAAGATGTAACAAAGCATGTAGTCAATCTCCATAAAATAAATTGAACTGTAATTAAAAATTGAATAATATATTTGTAACTTTGAAATTTTAATTTGTAACATGTTAAATTAAAGAGACAAAGCATGGAAGGAGTACACTTATCCACTTTTCTATTGAGGAGCTCCCATAGTTATTACACTTGGATTTTTTTTTTTTTATTGATCTACTAAAGGTTTGGGTTGATCGATATCAAATAAGATTTAATATGAGATTAATTGAGTGCACTCGACTCAACAATAAGAGGAGAGGTGTCATAGGAAATTCGTCCCAATGAACCCCAAAATAAGGAAGACCAACTTGCAAATCATCCATACACTTTGATATCTTCCCATAAAAATTGAGATGAAGGATGTCTTAAGGTATTATGGTCACATTGATATACTAAATTCCCACAAACCATACTAATGTAGATGGATCTAGGTCCAAGTTAAAAATAAAAAAATCTAAAGAGAATGATATGTGTCTCATGCCCCTACATTGTGTTGTAATTGTTGAGTAATATAAATGATAATGCTAAATATAGAAAGAGGAGAAGAAATCACATGCCCTCATACCCTGTATTTGAATCATGTATTATTTAAGAAGGAATGAAGTAATTACACCACACACAATGTTTTACTATAACATAGTAAATATTTCGTGAACTATGTTATTTGTCTCGAAATTTGTTTCGAAACCTATAAATGCTTATGTAAATATGAGAATTTTAAAATTTCGTATAAGTATATCTCCAAGGTGGAAACATCCATCTTGGACCATAACATATGATAATTTCATCCCTGGTGGATGATCCTTAATATATGTCAAATCTTTTTCTATTTTGCATCTAAATCTATTTTTGAGGATATATTCCTTGTGTAGTTGAACACCTTTTTTATTACGCCTCTCAACTATGATTTTTAATTATTATTTAAATTCATACTTCATTGATTTAAGTACCTAGTATTTAAATACCATCATACATTTGAAATTGAATCCATTCAATAATAGTCATAAACCATGTGTAGAACAAGGGTAGTAATACGGATCCTATTTAACCCCATTAAACAAGCATTTTACGAGCCAATACACCAAGTGTATCATTTGGTTTCCTTTTTCAAGCATTGAAAATAAAGTAATGTTTTCTAAGTGCATACCTGGAACTCAATCACTTGAATCCCATTGGGCATCCGACATCTTAGATCCTTTTTGAATTCGGGACAATGTAATCAACAACTTACACTACTTTAATTAATGTTTCAGAGACATGTATGCCATTCTCGGTTCCGTGACGACACACTCATCATTAGAAACTTGTCCTTCACCTAATTTTGTCATATAGATTCTTTTCTTAATTTATTATGTTCATATTCAACAACTTAAGCATCCATTAATATTTATTTAAAAGACTCTTTATATAGTATAAAACAAACCAAGAGTAGGACACAAGCAATCGCAACTTTCTCAGATGTCCCATACAACCCGAGGAATTCTTTGTCGCAAGAACCCTAAATCTGATTTGTTATCACATTTATAGTAGTATTATTACTTCAATATAAACAAAATAAAAGGTTTATAACAACAGATTCCATAATAGATTCACAATCAGAATATCATTTATTTAATTAATCACTTGCCAATTCTATATTAATACTTATTACATAGTCATAGAAAACTATCAAAATTATCATTATTGGAATAATAATGATTACAATACAATATGTATTATCAAAGATAATACTTTATTATTAACCGGAAAAACTTCCTTTCCATCATTAATATCATAAAGCAAAGTATTACCTTCACTTTAAAGTCAAATATAATACAATTAATTACATTTCTCAATTCAATATAACATCCACCGCATGATAATCACTATTTCATGTCCACAACTGATTATCAAATAATCACATATTGTTTCAAGCATCATGCCTTACTAAAATTCAATTCTTTCATATTTTCACAACAAGAACAACTTTATAGATTTCATCATGAGACATATCGGTGAGAAAAGGTGTAAGTAACATCTTCCTTCATAATCGACTCCGCAATGTTAATAAAATACATGGAAAATATTCTATTGTACATGGTCAATTCCAACCAAATTGGTATGATAGGACCTATTTCTCATTTAATAGTTTATGCCATTTAGTATTTACATAAATGAAAAGCTACAATAATTTAAATCATAAAAATTGTCTTATAAGAACATAAGATCACATTTGTAACGTCCCATGATAATTACTTTACAATCACATTACTATTCACTTCCTTCAAATCTACTTACATAAGGATAGAATTGCAAGTGACAAAACACATATCATCTTACCGTCATCTATTCATTATCAAATAACGATCATAAGTACAACAATCACATCGATACTATATAATCCCAACATACTTATATAAGTATCAAAAGTATTTAATCACTTTATTATATTCAGTTGTTTATGGTAATAAATATTATACTACTAATAGAGTGAATATACCACTTATAGAAACCCTTAAGTAATCACATCAATATCATATAACTTCAACTTAGCTTATATAATCTTCAAGAAAGTATTTAATCTCACAACTTATATACATATTGTCTGATGGTAATAATTACCATATTTGATGATAAGGTTAATATATCTTATAGATATCCCTTATATTTACATTATAACTTGAGATTGATTCAACTCATAAGACACAACAATCCCTTATCCAAGGAAATTATTACAATCAAGTTTTGATAACTCTTAGCAAGAGTAACAAGGTTCGACAAAATTAAGGTAAATCTTATTTACCTTAAATATTACAAAATGATTTCCAAGACACAAATTTCTGACCTACATGAGGCCAATCAAACTTCACAGATGATACCCACAAAACCCAATATTAAAAACATGTTAAGGGATAGACACTCAAATAGAAAAACACGAAAGTTTCAAGAGCCCACCAAAGTACAAGATATAATACAACGTCGTGTCCTACAGATGGGGCTTCAAAATCACTACAAAATGACCGATACCTCCAACAAAACATGAATTCATTCTCGAGTAAACCATTTTCTCAAAGCAGAAACTCGATATTATAAAACTTAGATCTATGGATTCACTCACGAATATGTGTCTGATTAAGATAATAACATCTTACTTAGAAACCAAACGACGGGTAATACTCACCCATTATAACTAGCAGTGTTTCCGTTTTAATCATGCAAAGAATAGGTTTAGGAAACTCTTAATAACCCAGAAGATCATATCAAAATCTATATCTAAACTAAAGTTGAATGGTATCCAAAAAGGGGTTTATTAAATTATCAAACCTCATTTATAACGAAGGTCAATCTGAGACTAGGCCGAGTGACAAAACCCAAGAAGTTTTTACCAAACAAACAACCACGAGAAACACATGATCGTATCGTAGAATACGATTTGTTTTTAGCAATAGAAACCCAAAATCACCGGGTATCCCGATTAATACTGCATATGATTTCCCAGTATTTCTATACTCATATATATATATATATATATATATATATATATATATATATATATATATATATATATATATATATATCCAAAATAGTTTTTATGATACCCAAGTTACAATCACTACTCTAACTTTCCAAGCTCATGTACATATACAAGTTCCAATAATAAATTAAAATGAGTATACTTAGATTCACTAGCTTTTACATGAATCGATAACACCTAGAGCATTGTCACAAAAAAACAATGAAAACCCAAAACTATGATTATATATATATATATATATATATATTATTGGTAAAACATATTGCAGCATTTTATTTGAGAAAATAATAAATAGAATAAGCGGATAAGGGAGAGATAGATCATAGCATGCCTATGATGGAAGCTTAATTTCCTTCTTCTTCTCCTTTTCTCCCCAAGCTCTCTTACACTCGAAAGGTTGATTCCACCATAAGCCAAACCTCTACATTCTTCATAATATTTATTCGAGATAGACATACATGTAACCCAAGATTCTCTAAACTCCTAGAATTTCACTCAACAAACACTTGAGAAATGCATGTAATGATATGAAAGAATAAACAACCAACACGAAGATAGGGGATACCTTCAACATGTAAAGCTTCATAACTCGAACCTAATCAAATGAATGAAACCACAAAACCAAAAACCACCATATTTCCCCAACAACATTTTGCATGCCCCAAGATCCGTGGCCAAACAATAAATGCCATTAATGCATGGGTAATAATGCAGCTTCTGCCAAATTTAACCGTCCATCTTTGGCCATTTTAAATTTAGCATGTAATCTAATCTCACATACAATCCCACTAATTATCGGTTAGTCAAGAAATTAGAAAGTTACCACCTTAGCTCTACCCGCATGGTCGGTGGTGGTTCCTTCAACTATATTAATATTTTCCAGGATGGGTACAAGCCACGTAGAGTGGTGGCCACATGCCTATCACTTAAGTTTGACCAAATTCAAAACCATAAGGGGGTCTATTAAATCGAGAAAAAAATATTATTAAGCTCAACACCTTGTTAATAGAGTAAGGTAATGCCCTTAGTAGCCATGCCTTAATATTCATGTCCCTTAAAGTATAAAGTTTAGACCTAAGGGCTCATTCTTAGCCCGATTTTCTAGCTTTAAATATAACTTCGTTCATAAGATCCAAAACATTAGTCCTCCACCTTAGTTACACAATATAGGCCCATGGAGGCATTATTGTTTATACTTGGTCTTATTACCTTAGAATCATACTACTACAATCATTACATAAATTATATCTATTTGTACTTGTTGCAAGCAAATCAAACTAGGTATAGAGAAGAATACTGTGACCAATACCTTGCAAGTAGAAATATGATTAATGTGTGACACTAAAAAACCCAACTGTATAACCTTTGATAAATATTATGATCATAAGTTGGTATTATAATCATTCAATGCTATGTCATGAGGTCTATATAAGGCCTATCCACTTAATTTCACTAAACCTTAGCAAATAGAGCATAATTATAGAACATCAAGTACTTGAATCACCGATTAAT